>JBAJHX010000040.1:17223122-17269324 GCA_037176925.1 Amniataba percoides
CTCGGCTTAAACGTTTTCACTTTCTTAAGTCTTTCAGTGTTTGTAATTAAACGACACCAACCGTTTCGGCATCTCAGCAAACGCTACTTCAAGCCAGAAAATTTCATCAGCCTTTTAAAAACAAGCTCTCATTTCATCGCTCAGATGTAAAAAACTTAAGTGAAATCTGTAAATGTTTGAGCGTTTGAGCACAAGTTATTTGTCATTTCCCTCCTGGCTGCGTTTGGCAGAGCCTCCGTGGAAGCTGCGCTGTTGGCTGCCCTTCCATGTCTTCTGTTGTTGTTTTCTGGAGGCCTCAATGGGATGGGTAGTTTGTGAAATGACAGGACATGCCAACAAATTGCATCACTTCTGGCTCAGCGGCCAAGGACAATGCCATGCCATATGCCAATCGGGGGGGTTATGGGTAGAGGGATGAATGGGTCTCATTTCCATGTGCTCCCTTCGAAGCTTGACCCCCCCCCCTTCAACTCCAAAACCGCCCGGCTCCAAACTCTCTGTTACCACCACACTCGCACCCAGAGCGGCCTGTCGGGAGGCAGCCTTGGCCAGTGGTGTGACACAGACATACGAGCTGACACATCAGCCATTAGCCAAAACAAAACATCCAGAGATTCATTTCATTTCGCAGGCGGGGCCGAGGAGCGTCATTGTTCCCGCAGTCAACAGAGTCATCAGAGCGACGCGTACTGTACACACTTTCACTTTTCCCACACATCCTCCCCTTCAGCTCGTTCGCCGAGAGGCAAATAAAGTTTTCTCCCAAAAAAACTTTGCATCTGTTCTCTATTTTTTTTATACATTTCCTCATTTAATTCTTTTTTTACTTCATATTCGTATCTTCTTTTGTATTTCCTTTCTTTTTTTTGTATGTTTTCTATCTATTTTGAACATACCTTAAACTTCGGATCTATTTTCTATGTACTTTCTATTTTGTGTTTAGTTTAAACTTCATATTTATTCTGTATCTACATCTCACTTTGCTTCTTATTTTCTATCTACTTCTCATCTTTTATGTCTCCATGTTGAACTTTCTCCACTTGTACCCAGTTTCTGCTTTTTTGTAATGAGCTACTATTTTGCATGTATTTTATATTTACTCAGTAAGTTTGTGTGTATTTGATTAATTGTGACATTTATGATGAAAAATCTTTCCAAACACTGTAATTAAACACAACACACGTCTCACTTACCTTTAATCCATGTTACCAATTACTGAAGTTGATTAATAATATTTTTCCTGTTAACTAAATTAAGATAATTACTGTCAATATCATGTGTAATTTATGACTTTCTTTTTTTTTCTTCTGGTTGTTGTTTTCATGTCCACCATAATCAAAAAGTCATTATTGTTCTTACAAAATGACCTTACTGATGATGCTATAACATATCTCCTAATGACTTTTTTGTAAAGTTCACTCGTAGCTGTGTCTTTTGAACCACAGATTTAAATAGTGTGCTGTAATCTGACCGGGGACTGAGGAGCACTGATTTAGGAGCTGTTTTTCCGTTGACACGATACAAATGAGGATGGTAGCGGAAGGTCAAGCAGCGCCATAATCGTGCTAATTGGGACAATATGTGCACGATAAATCACCGCGGCTTGGCATCGGATCCTCTAATCACCTTTTTTTTCTTTTTTTGCAACAAGAAACTATCATTACATTCGCCACTCTTGGTTCAAAGTGAGCTTTTTCAGTGTTTTTATTGTTTCGGGGGGTGAAGTTTTGTTGCTGACCATATGTTTTTAAGGAGCATATGCTGCTGCTGCCGAGGGAGGGAGGGAGGGAGGGAGGAAACTGTGAAAGGGTTTTAACCTTCTACGTGGGGGAAGTTGTGCGGTTAATACTCCAGCCACCTCTTCACTGGGCCGGTGCCAAGGGTTCCTCCAGACTTGGCTCTGCGATGGGGGGGGCGGGGGGAGGACGGGACCCCACAGATGCTTTCTCTCGGCCCCCTCTACCTCGCAGCCAGATGCCAAGAGGATAAACTCTGGTAGCTTCAGGACCACAACATCAAGGTTGTGTCCAAAATGGGAGCCTGTGATATTAGTCACAGAGCGGCCGTGATGTATGATGCCAGTTTGTCTTCTGGCTCAACAACATCTGAAGTTATAGGACAATGCGACACAAAACAAAAGAGAATAATAATATGATATGAGTGAATTGGAGGGAGTGCCAAAAACTTTTACTCAAATAAAAGGATGAATATTAATCTAGTCTATTTCACTTAAATGTGTCCTCAAAAGTTAATCAAACTTACTATGCTAATTATTAAGCTCTGTGTCCCATTCAACTCAGTGTTGTTACCATTAACTAGCCAATTAGTGTGCAACATACGTATGCTAAACTCACAACGCTTTGGCTTATATTAACAAGTTAGTTTGGCAAATGTGTGCATATAAATTTGCGATCTGGACGTCAGAAGTCAATCGATCAGCCAGTTAATTGATAACTGTAAAAGCTTTTAGCATCGTTTTACTCACACCAAGTGCAATCTTACTTTTCTCCACTGCAATAACAATTCATATATATATGAAAGATGTTTATAATGTACTTATGTTTATAGTGTATTTATGTCATATCTACCTTCTGTGTCGTATATTCTATATTTTATATCTATTTTTGTACTTATTTCTCATGTTTGCCTGTTTGTCTTATCAATAGCATTTGCTCAATTTGTTTATGTAATAATATTATAAATTTTTTTGTGCTTTATCATGAGTTAAAAAAATTAAACGTAAAGAAAAAAACCCACAAAATTATTTGGTCAATGAATATTTGCTAAGCTAACACAACGGCTAAATCCATTAAACATCAGGTAATATTAAGGCTAATGTGAATTAAGTGAACGAAACAAGGAACTCATGAAGAAAATAAATAGGCAAAGAAAGAAAGAAATCATTTCTTACAAGAAATGTGTGTTGTTTAGTGGATGCTAATTAAAATGTGGCAATCAAAGAAACCTCTAAAGACTTAAATGATACAATTACTGATTTAATAAAACGTGCAGCAGGCCTCATAATGCTCAAAGAGGCTGACAGGTGTGGTTCACGTGCTCACCTGTCCACACACAGCCTGTCAGACTTATACAGGTTAAACATTAAGAAACATTTTGACCTGATGAGGGTCGGTCTCGCATCCAAACGTCTGTTTAAATAAATGTGTGGGTTTGTGGGCAGGTGCTTCCCTCCCCATCAGTGCTGTTTATTTCAGCTGCCCTGCACCTGCATGATGTGCATATAATTACACACAAATGCAACAAACAAAACTCAGTTAAAAGAGTAACTGGAAGCTTCCAGCTTTGCTAATTAGCCAGTTGAAGAAGTCTGCCCAGAAAGTCGCCGCTGCGTCCTGTTGGGAGAGAAACATGGAGAAATAAATGTCAACTTTAAACAGCAAATACAGAAAAGTGTTTTCATGAAAATGCCTCGTCTGTCGAAGTCTGTCTGCCTGAACTTTTTTTTTCTTTTCTTGTGAATTTTATGCATCTGTCTCGGTGTAAAAGTGGCATAAAACAAAACAGCACACCAATGTGGGAACATGTATAATTCATAGTTATACATGCAGATTTATTCTACCAATCTTACATAATCTTTTTCTCTCTTGTTTTTTTTACAGATAACTATGAGGAGGGAGGGAGGGAGACGAGGGGAGAGGAGGGGGGGGGGGGAGACCTGTGGATGATTAGCTTCTTTTTGTCCTCTGTTTTTTCTCTGCTTTATTTTCCCTGAGAAGATTAAATATTTCTGCTTGAGAAAATCTTTTTAAACCGCCACTGACTGCTGTCCTGGCCCCCTCCGTCACTGCCCGAGCACACAGGGTCCCCCTCCAAAAAAACCCACAGTTCTCCCCCATTTTGTCATTCCAAAATGTGGTGAAAAAATGTAATCTTCTAACAAAGAATAGAAAAGGGTGGCTATAGAGGAATTTTCTTTATTGGGTGGGGGATGGGCGGCGGAGGGCTCCTTCACAGTATCCACACACAACAGGGCTCCAATCTGTCAAATAATTAGCCAGTGTGGGAGGACAAAGGTTTTTATTTGCCCGAATTTCATACATCACTGCTTGAATACATCATCACTGTATTGTGACGGGTCATGGGAACTTCGGCTCGGAGACGCAGAGAGGTTTCGGAAAAGTGACGGTGAAAAGAAAGAGGAATTTATAAGGTTTTATGTCAGGCAGTGTGAAGATGTTATGGAGCATTTTTTTATGTTAATGTGAAATAATTTTGAAATGTTAGCACAGACTTTTTTTTTTGTGTAAGAGTAGAGGAAAGAACTGCATGTGAGCTGAAGTGATTGATTTAATTACTGAAAACAAACACACTTTCCAAAAGGCTCACGTGATGTCTTTTATTTCATTGTTTTGTCCGACCAACTCATATTCAGTTTACAGTGGTGTAAAACAAGAGAAATAAAATGAAAAAACTCACATTAAAGAGACTAGAACAAGATAATTTCTGTCATGTTTGCTTGATAAATGACAACTAATTCATTCAAAATCAAAATAGTTTAAAACAAATGAGCATTTTGTTGTTGTAGACTTGACCACACTGGCTGTCCACAGGTAGAAACGTGATTAATTAAAGCTCATCAAGTTTAAAAAAACAGGAGTGAGGCTTTATCAGGCATGTAAAGACGAGCACTGTGCTTCATCCAGCTGCATTTATTTGAGTGGTCCGTCAAAATAAGCTGCTTTAATTAGATATTTAGGGAGCGAGCCGGGGATTGAAGTGTAATTGGACCTCGGCGAAGCTCTTCCTGTGTGGTCAGAAAAGTTATCAGGAGCTTGATATTGTCCGCTTTTATAAAGTAGCTGCTCTTTTCACCTCCGAGCTGCCGTGCGGGGGGAATAGGCCTCCGTACGGCCATTGTTTGGCGTGATTGCACCGGTCCATCACGCCTTCCTCTGAAGGATTAGATTGATCCACTGCCTGAAGAGGAACTCCTGGTGTCCGTACTGTACAGAGCAACACGAGAACCAGGAGGGGTTTGTGGTCCTGGAGCTGTTTTCGTCCCCCCTCCTCCCTTTTTTTTTCTTTTACTGGGAACTTGAATTAATTACAGCTCTGGTTTTAGGCACCTGGGAATCAGTTCTGGGTGTGGTGATGTATTTTTTGTGTTGTTAAGTGGGCCTCTGCAGCCGTGAGGTGAAAAATGTTGACGGTATAACCCTGACAGGAGGATGCTTTAACGCAGAGGAGTGAAGGTGTGAGGGTGAATCAAGAACTTTAGGTCGAAATGTGTAAAATGAAAGACATAAAGAGTCTTTCTTTTCTGTAAATGATGCCAGAAGACATTAAAGGAGGTTTAAATATATATTTTTTCATATCATATCTTATGAAAATTGACACCAATTTGTGTTAATGCTACCATAAAATTATAATTTAATCAAAAAACTACATTGCTTATTAATATTATAAGATTTCCATTTCTGCCATAGCAGACTGATGTCTTTAGAAACAACTTAATAACCAACAACTTCACAATATTCTTCAGGATGAAAATATTCATTTTTATTTATAATTTTCTATTTATCTTTTTGATTTGCTGGAGCACTTTGGTCTTCTTTAGAGAACATTTTAGGATTTTGTTTCATCTCTGTCGCTGCGAGTGTACAAAATGAGGATTTTTTTCTCATCTCCTGGGGTGTTAATATTTCGGGGATGCAGAGTTCGAAGCAAATGGACGTTGTGTTTATGACAGAGAAAGATGATTAAACCAGCCAAGACAGTGAAGAGCAGGTGACTGATTTCATAAATGTTTTAACACATATGATATATTTTAAGAACAGTTGTATTGTTCTTTTTTCTTCTTTTATTTATCATCCATGTGAAAAGGGATAAAAATACAAATGAAACTGGGAGCGAAAGGACAACAAACGCCACCATAAAAATCACAAAGTTACTCTCCTAATTGTCATGTGTGACTGAGTGACATTCTCAAATCTCGTCTCGGACTGAATGTTTTACTTTCTCCCTCATCCTTTTTTTATTTATTTTTTTGCTTTCTTTCTTTCTTTCTTTCCTCTCCCCCCTCAGACTGTGATTTATACACACAACATGTTGCACAATGGGAGCCTTGTTTGCTAAATGGGATAGCCTTAATGGAGACTTATATTTCCAGGATTATATCTGTATTCAGTTGCAAATGATTTGGAGGGGGGGGTCGTTTCAATACTCTTCCTCTGTCTATGAATAATAGTATCATTTGAATTAAGTGGACACCTGGTGCAGTGGGTAAGGCTCTGAGGCGCGCTGTTGACCCGCTACCACTGCCAACTTCCCTCTTTCCCAGCCTGTCCTTATCCGTCCCTCCAAGCCTCCAATTTCATTCTCCCTCCACAAAATGCCACACACTTGTAACTTTAGTCTCCCTTCGGCAAAAACTTGCTCTCTCCTGAAAGGCGAAGGGGTAGAGGGAGGGAGGAAAAAAAACTTTAAGAGAGGAGGGGAGGGGAGGGAGAGAAATTCTTATCAATCTCCTCTTAGATTTGGGCAAAGTCATTTGAAAGCGCAGTGTAATGTTTCAGGGAAAACTTCCAATTAAATACTGTAAAAAGATAAAATAACAGTAGCCCGGACCTGCCCGTCGCTGGTATTAAAGCCCCCTTTTGTTGATTTATTGTACATTAGCCACTGAGCCATGAGAGGAAGGGGACATTTCAGAAGGGATTCTATTTGTATGCATCCTGCGTCGGCTCCACACACAATCAAGCCTGTATTGCGTTTTGCAAATTTATACCAGGATGTAGGTTTAGAGTGTCCCCCCCCTCCCCACCACCTCCACACCAACACCACCACAACCACCACCACAACCCCCACCCACCCTCCGCTGAAAGAAAAAGAAAGTTTTTCAAGTAAGTGTCTGCTTTCATGAGCACAAGTGATTGAGGCTCACAAACAAAGCTTTGTTTCTAAACTCACAGATGTACAGCCCCGCCGTAGCTTTGTCCTCTGCCCCTGAGAAGCATTCATAGATTTCTATTAGAGCACAACATTGGATTGTTTGGAAATACTTTTAGAGTGGACGTCCAATAATAACCCAAAGCTTTCCCAGGGCTGTATTTTTCACCCAAGCGGAGGCACGAAAGAAGTCTTTTCTGCCCAGATATCAGATAAAGAGGAAGTAGCCTGCTTTTTTTTTTTTTTTTTAAATGGTCTTCTTTTAATTATTTCCTCATGATTGTGTCCTGAGAAACTATTGAGACTCATGGCGCTTTAAATCAGATAGTATTTAGCACTATAAACTTATCTGTTTGAGATAATGTGTTGATTTCAGATATTTTCTTTTATTTCCTCAGACACCTGGAGAGTATTTGACATTCAGAGTGGCAGATTTACTTAAGTACTGTCCATCCATTTATACTTTATACTTCTCTCTGTTTACATTTCAGAGGCAAATACATTTACTTTTCAGACTTTTATGAAATTTCACATCATTAAAGATGACTTTCTCACCATTTTGACTTTTGACCCCTCACCAAGAAAAACAAACAGTGTCTAGCTGTCATGTTTCATGTGTGTGTGAGTTATTAGCAGCTCCACCAAAGAGACATTTCACCTCTAAATGTTTTAATTGAGGCCCAAATAACTAAAATTTTTTGAAGATTAGAGAACCATTTAAAGAAATGAATACGAACATGCATTGCAGGATTTTGTTTTTTCTTCTTCTGTTCGCTCATATTTCCCTCATGACCCCCTGTGATTCATTCTGTGACCCATCTGAAGGCCCTGACCCTCAGATTGGGAAACACTGGATGAAAATAACTAAAGTAGTTAAACTAACTGTACCTAAACAGTGAAATGGTACAAGTACATTTGCATCAGTATTATCTAATAATCTAACACGTGATAATATATCAGTCAAACAAACCTTTACTTTCACTTTTCACACTTTTTACTGACAATACATTTGTACTTAAGCAGGATTTTGAATGAATTAAGATGAGACTTTTACTTGAAATTGTGTGTTTATACATTTATTAGTACTTAACTTAAATTCAATCATGTGATAAAGTAATTATGCACATTAATTTGAATGTGCTCGTCCGCAGGTCTTTATTTGGTTTAATGACACCTTAAATGAGAGAAAATCCTGATGTCGGCCTTTTGCATAGACGACCACAACACACAAGCTCAAACACACACAGAGGAGCAGTCGCTGGATGGCAGAGGGACAATTATTCCTCTAATTCTCTTGTCGATACAGTTATGTCTTATGCGGTCGATGGACACGTGGTTGTTATCCCCGATCAATACCGAGACACTTCATAACACATCTGAGCGTGATAGAAGTTGATATCCTGCGCGACACCTCCTGATCCCCATTTAGCTATGATTGCAGGCGTTGGCGTGATTCTGTTTGGCTGGTTATGGATTAGCTACTTTGGCCCTGAAGTGGCTGCAGTTGATGATGTGATTAAATCAATGATCATCTCTCCGAAGGCTCTTTGATTCGTTCTCGTTTGGCACAACAGACCCGGCCGTCTCAGCAGTGGTGGGACAAATTACACAGGTTGTGCTTCAAAGGCGCGATGCGTTCACTGTCTAAATATAGAGATAAAAGGCTGGAAAAAATGAATAATTTTTTAAAGGAGCGTGCATGTTATGTAAGAAGTACGAGCAGATGTAAGAGCGGTATCATTTTGAACAGTTCATTTGTTTAAAGAGACTTTGGAGTGTGTGTGTGTTCACCTGTTTGCTTTTCCAGGGCTCTCAGCTGCATCACATGGTCTTCATCAGCAAATAGGATTTTCAGACCTTTTTTTGAGTGTTCCAGCAGCAATTTTTATTACTTATAGAATAAAGGTATTTTCATATTTATTTTTAGGCATTTTAACATTTTCAGGAATTTTATTTTGTTGTTTTACATTTTTAGATTTGTATTTAGGACTTTTTTTAAATCAAGATGTCTGTCTTTTGATAAAGAAATTCTTTGTTTGTCACGATTTTTTTTGTATATTTAAGGATTTTTTAAAATGTTTTTTAGGTAAAATGGGTTAAAGGTGTGTTTTTTAGTTATGCGATGTGGCATTTTTAGGTTTTCATGAAGAATTACGAGGTTTTCTGGAGAATTTAAAGGTTTATATGGTGTTTTTAATAGAATTTATAAAAGGTTAGGAAGTATTTTAGTATGTACTTAAATCACTAATTTGTCTCTACTGTAAAATCTTTACTTAAGCTTGTTCACCTCTTACACTGACATCTCCTCCTTTGTGACTTATTTCTGTTCAACAGAGCTCAATATGGTTAAACACATTTCACAGATCTGCTTCTCTCTGATGGACTCCCACATTAATATTCTGTACGCTCGACACTTGTTAGCATTGTGACTAAATCTTTATCATTTCAGGTGTTTTACAGTTGTAAAACATCTGTCGTCCCCTGCAGACGATGAGCGAGCTCTGCTGCAGTTGTGTCTAGACTACAGGAAATGCAAAACTGCGTTTGTTTACAGCCACGCGGAGCTCAAAGCGGGTGGCGGTATAAAAAGCGAAGCAGCCGGCGAGGATGGCAGAGAGCTGGAGAGGCTGGCGGATATGAGAGAGGTTTTGTCTGCAGGCAGCCGGGGAGGCTCGGCCCAGGATGTGCTGTAAAACTGTTGTAAAGCAGATTGGACTCTTTTTACTGTTTGCATCGCATGACATTTGTTTTCTCTCCCTCTCTCTCCCCCCTCCCTCTCTCCCTCTCCTGCTCCCTCCCCTCGTCTCTCTTTGAATGGACCGTTTGACGCACATGCTGCCATTTTGTGCCACTGTCTACTGTGTGGTGGCTGCAAAAGAACAAGGCCGTGAGGCAGGTAGCAGAAACATTTACTGGGTTTAATTCTTGCTTTCTTTCTTTCTTTCTTTCTGTAAACACCAGCCCGGTCAGAAAGTGTCAACGAGCCTCGGCAGTATCGTGATATTTGCCAGTTCGTACGCCTCAGCACCAGACATAATACAAACATGACCCCTGATGACAGATGTTGTCAGCTGTCCGGCCGTCTGTCTGTGCAGTTATTGATTATCCTTCAGCGGGAGCTCATAAATGACCCATGATCATGCGGCTGAAGAACATATTCCTGACATCTGACCTGTCACTAGAGGTTAATCAAATAAACCGCGTCGGCCCTACGGAGCATGACTTTGCAATTACCCGTAACCTGCTCCTCCTGTAGCGCCTTTTATTGCATCATTAATACGTGGGAAGCCGGGATGACAGCTGAAGCCGACGGCGACTCTAAAAAACACTGTTTGGTTCGTTTACCTCCGTTTGCTTACGGGAGGATACAAAACCTCTGATCTTTTACAAAGAGTACACAAACTTCGCAAAGCTTTGACGGAGGAAAACCGAAACAATGCCAGAAAGTGAAGAACGTACCGTCTTTACGGTGACATTGCCAAAATATTTATTTACAAGGATGAAGGCATCACTTCATCATCAGCCGTGATGGATGTAAGATGTAAGTAAGACTCATAACAGGAGATGTTAATATCAAGAAGAGGAGGGTGGGAGGGATGGAGAGCAGCTGTCATCGTGTTTACGTCTGCCGGCCTCAGTTTGTTTGGATGAAATTAAAGAGGCAAACAACTTTAGAGGAACATGTCATAACTCTGAACTTTATCACAGAGGAAGTATTTTTTGCATGTGTGTGTTTTTCTCAGATCGGTGTGAGAAACGTCGACAGACTTCTGGAAAATTAAGTCGAGGTTGTAAATTTCCACAACACACGAACGCTGTTTTTAAATATTCTGGTTATATGGTTGATATAAATAAATTATTCGCCATATTTGATGTACAGCACGAATATATTTTTGACAGATTTATATAAATTCAATTGGAGTTCAACATTTTTCTCATATATATGTAAGGAATCAGCCTCGTCAATCCATCCTAGTGCAACCAACATAATCAAAGAGTACACGATAAATAAAGAAAAGTTATCTGCCATATTCACTGAGGTCATTTAACGTGTGCGCCGTTCAATTTTCATTTATTCCTTGTTTAATCGGCATGTTGCTAACAGGTTTAGCTGAGTCTGGAGACTCCCGAAACGATCAAATAATTTGTAATCGTTGCTCTTAAATGTTGAAGATTAAGACATTTTTCCGAATTTGGGCATCAGACGCTAAAAAAAGTGACTGAATTACCGCAATTGTCAGTCTAATAAGAACTAAGAGGCCAAAACGATGCTGTTTGGCCGCTGAGAGAGTTGAGTCACCATCCCTTTTAATCCACTTCTCGCTGCAGCACGCAATATCCGAAACATCTTTGTAATGTCTGTTGTACAGCAGAAGAAGGAAAAAGAGGAAAACAATCCTTACCTACAACTGTGGAAATGGGATCCTGACATTTGGGCGTGAAAAGTTAAAGAAGTGAGGCTCTCGCAGGAGGCCCGAGTCAGAGCGGCAGTCAAAGCGTAACCCTGGGAATGTGTGCCATCTTGCATGATAAATATCAGTGATTTGCTCCAGGCTTCAGACTGTTACTCACAGGAAGTCACTGTTTGAGTGGGTTTACACAGATGGAGACCATTCTTAGTCAACATTCACATAAAAATCAGTCTGGGCCCTTTTTTTTTTTCAGTTTCTGTTTTTTTCTCGCCTCCCTTTCATTGTATGTAGACAGTGGCGGGGCTGTGCTGTTTTACTGGGCGGGAGACAACACCTTTATTTGTTTGCAGGATCTTTGTGAGGTTTGACTTAAAGATTTCACGAGGATCTGCAACTTCACACGGACATGAGTAAGCTCGGGCTCATCGTTCACGTTTCTTTTCTGTGGGCTGATGCAGTTCTTTAAAAACTATTATCATGCAGAAAACTGGTCCTCTGATGATGTGGCAGGGAGAGATTTAGGCTGCGGTTGCCAGCGGTTACTGGCCTTTTGGTCTCGGTTATGAGGACACTGTGTGCGTCTCCTGGTGTGCTTCAGGATGAGTTTCCAAATCATTATTCTGTCCTCTGTCTGCCTCCCGCTGGGAGCCGCGCTGGACCAGGAGGCGAAAAAATCTTCACATATGTTGCTACGACGTGTCACAGATGCCTGCAGGGCTCCTCTTACAGCTTCAATATGTGTCTGTGCCACTGTTGGAAAATGTATTCAGGACTTTTTAAATGCACACTGTAAAAAAAAAAAAAAAGCGAGTAACCCCGCAGAGAAATCTTACATAAGTATTATCACTATCATAAGTGTTACCAGCAAAACAGATCAGAAGTTTTAGTGGTGAAGAAGGTCTTAGCATTTTAATGCTGTAGTTTGTGGGGGTGGAGCTTATTTTAAACATTTTATAAGCTTTTTTTTATTCTATAGCAATAGTTTTTATGGCATAAATTGATTTTTTAGTTTTTGTGATTATCTGGTATGGAACAAGTAACTGTGATGTTAAGTGGAAAAGTGTGACAGTTCAGTGAAAATGGAGAGAAAAAATGAAAATAAAATGGAAATTATCTATGGTAACAGTATTTTTAGGAGTTTTCATGGTGTTTTGGGGTATTTTACAAGTGTTTTTTCAAGATTTTTAATTTTTACTCTAGAGAGTTGTTTAAAAGCAAATGTAAAATCTTTCACTTGTTGGCTTCTTTTATCAGTTTAATTATGGGAATCAACGAGCAATATTGAATTTTACCATCATGTTTCTCATCAGTGGACGTCCTGAAGAGAAAAAGGGTTCCCTGCTGTTCTTGTTGGCATTTACAGTAAATCTTTCACTAATTACTACTACTAGAAATAGTCTGAGATGGTTTACAGAAGATTTCAGTTTTGCTGTTTGTCACACAGATTATTAGTCAGAGTTAATATGAAATGCCAGAAGTGAAACAAAAGGCCGCCTGCAGGTCGTCTGCTTTGTTAGTCAGCTCTGAAAAGTCTCCTTACTTTCACTTTGATCTGGAACGGTCCTTTCTTATTCGAAACAATTGTGCCGCCTAATTGTTTCTGGGATAAGAAAGAGACGTCCTGCTGCTGCATTCAAGAATATCTCCTCTTTGTTTCAGCTAATACACTGCTTTCAAAAGTTTGCTCTTCTTCTTAATTTGAAATTTGCTACTTCCAGATAAAGTGCTCCTAGTAAATAATCTGCAGAAAACAAGGTCTGGTGTTTGTCCTGAAGAGGAGGCGACTACATTATGTTGCACTCTTGTGTAGATGCTCAGATGCGACTCGCTCAAAGGTTGTAATTAACTACTGTTTTATTGCATCCATTGTTGTAATTGCCATGCGAGTTTGTGAGAGGGAATAATTTCTTTTTTCTTTTTTCCCCCCTCAAATGTGCAGCTCTTTTTGCCGTTAGGTTGTTGTCATGTAAGCTTGCATGTCAACAGAGTCCCAAACACATCATTATGACGCTTTTATGTGCAAGAAGGAGGTGTTTTATTCTGCGTTCCTGTTTCTCCCATGCTGCTCTAAATGGAGAAATTATCTCAACACCTTCCTGAGTTTCCTCAAACAACAAAACTCGAGTCCCCTTGAGGAAATATTCCCTTTTTCCTCGCCTCTGCTCCAGCAAATATTTACACCGATGTGATATTATCCCAAACTTTTAGAAATGTATTTAATTTCTCTCCATTTCTTTCAACCTCTGCCAATTCCCTCCTTTTTGATCCCAGTCCGCCGGTATCATCAGCTTCCTCATTTACAGCTTGAAGGCGATCCTGACACCCGGGACGTCATGTGAAACCATGAAGGACAGGAGGCAATAAGCCGGAGAATAGCAGCAATCTTCAGGAAAGTTCTCCATTCACTCTCACTCCCGTACTTCTCTGTCCTCTTATCCAGCCTCGAAGATAAAGAAAAAAAAATCAATACAGAAACACAGTGTTAGATAAAAGCCGAGAGGGGGGAGCGAGGCGAGCCAAGTTGGGTGTAGTGAATTAAAGCGATCAGAAATTTCCCAGCCACTCAGGCCTCGGTCTACATAACCTAACAGCCCTGTCTTGGTGCTGTCTATCACTCTCCGCTCTCCGTTCAATCCCTCTTTGTTCACTTTTGATTTCTTTTTGGTCTATTCCCCCGTTTGCTTTGTGTTTTGGGATGAAGGACCTGCTCCCATTCAGCTGCAATAACTGCTGAGTGAAGGTTTTGGATATTGCGCGGGAGCCTGTCTGAGCCTCCATATCAGCTTTGACAATTGCTGGTCTCTCTGGGGGGACGCGAGGATGTGCTGCAGTGATCAGTCTCTTGTTTTTAGCCGTGCTGGATGGCGTAACTGCGGGGATGGAGGTCTGTCAGTCCGCCGCTTTGGTCCACACTGAAATACCTCAACATCTGCTGGATGGATTGAAAAAAACATTTTTCACTGTCCCCAGAAGATGAATCTGTATGACTCTGCTGCTCCCCTGAGTTTTCCAAAAATATACAGGTTGACTTTTTTTTTTTATTTTTAGTGAAAGGTTTGGATGCGTTGCTATTAAATGTAGTGCAGACATTCACAGTCACATTCACATGACTCTTTCGCCATCAAGAAGCTCATGTTTTCCTTGCGATCATCCGTTTCAGTGCTTTGGTTTTAAAACTGAAAACCTGCAAAGCAAACAGCATTTCCAACAGCTAAGCTTGTGTGTGTTTACAGCCACTTAAATGGCAAACGTTTGCATGCTAACAGACCACACTGAGATGAGGATGGTTCCTCAGTCACTCCCCGTGCTTAATATATTTGTAGTAAAGGTTCACCATTCCTGTTTACTCCCCTTCCCTTTCCTCACTTAGTGTTAGGGTTAGATTACGGTTGCATTTTGAACCTCCTATTTTACAATATTTATGTGACATAAATTACAGTAAGTCCTTATTACTCCCACTAACAAATCTAAAACTGAGATACAAACTTATCTCAAAGAATGATGTAAATCTGTAAAAGAAGACGTTAATTACTGAAAAAAAGATGCAGTATATTGAAATCACCATTTAATTACTGTCACTGTGAGCATGTTAATGTTCACGTTCAGCTCTGTGCAGCCTCGCAGAGCTTCTAGCTTTACTGTAAAGTCTTTGTTTGGTTTTTACTTGCTTCTTGGACAAATATATGTCCACTCTCCTGTTTCTCCCCCTCATCCCTTCTGCCTCTCAGCTCCTCAGGTACCAGATCACTGCGACGTCTGATGAGCTGGAGCAGATCAGGACCGCGTGTGATGCTCCGCAGGACGTATTTCAAAAGGGGTTGAGGTCATATTTCACCCTTTCAGGGCTCGGCCGCTGTCATGTATTAATTAAAATCCAAATACCCTGTATTGATTGTGTTATCAGGCTAGTGCAGCCCGGGCTCGGTGTATTGATCCGGCCTGTGATTTATGATCATTTTCACGAAAAATCCTTTTGTGTGATTATATGAGGAAACAGAGCCTGAGTGAGTGTAATTCTTTCAGATCCTTTCTGGTGCATGGCGCCGGTGGTGGACGGCTAAACACACTGCCACCCCGAAGCCCCCCAGAGGAGAGATATTTTCAGCTAAAAAATTGTTATGATCCAGTCGGCTTCATTGAAAAGTAAATCAAATAAAGCAGTCGGCTCCACAGACTCATGAGTCACAAAGTCGGGCAGCGCCTGTGGCTTTCAACTTCGCACTTCTTACTGTTGGATACTTCGAATCTTGGCAAATTCTGCGCATTTATGATTTGACTAAATTCCCCAAATTTCCTAAAAAGCAACTTAAAAGGGTCAACTCATCCAACTCTATAAAAACACACATTTTGGTGGTATCAACCCGTCCATATAGTTTACATTATTACAGTTTGGGCATATAAAGATGTGCAACCACCTAATTTTTTTTCATTCCTAAAGAGCACTAATAATGGATTATTTAACAAAAGCCTGAATTACATCCTGTGAAAACATGTTTCAGTCCAGTGCCAACATTTCTTTTCATGACTTCATTTTACAGTATCTATTAGCTGTTTGATTGGTGGGACAGTAAGTCTGATTAACCACATGAAAATGACATCTGGCGTCTTTTCAAATGAGTAAAATCACCTGTTTTCTGATGAATGACTCTACTGTATAGTGGCGTTGAAGCAAAGGTGGAGGTGGAGTCATACGGTGAAGACGGACGCCCATTTTGTCGTTTAGCTTTCAGGACTTCTTGTTGTTAGCTGTGATAAGAGTTTTCACTTCTATGTGCTTTGTTAATACTTCTCTTTCCTTATTCATTTCTCCTTCACATTTGAAACAATAATTTTTCCCCCCACACTGTCTGACGATGTCATATTTATTCTGCATCAGCCCAAAACTGGAATGAAATATTCTGGAAATATTCTGGATGTTTTATGCATCATTTCTTGCACATTTCCCTTCAATTCAAACTGACACTTTTGTCAGCTTTGGCTTCTTTGGGATCTTCTAAAAAAAAGGGTTTGTATAATGTTTGGCTTCACAACAACAGCCAAGTTAAAGAGCCCAAAATGTAGCTGACTCCTTTATCTCTAAACTTCTCTTACATGCCAATCAGATTTTGACTAAATAGACCTCCAGTGGATGTGGAAGTTTTCTCTTTAATGGAGTAAGTACCTCTGAATGAGCTTTACCCGGTGCTCTCTTCGTGTCTTTTAGCCTGACGTATCTCTGCAGAGCTTCGCATTTTTCTTGGAGCTGATTGCTGTCTGTCTCCGCGGCGGGTCAGGGGCCATTAACTCGTCATATCTCCGTCCGAGGCCTCCGTACGGCAGCGCTCACATTCCTCAGCTGGCAGCGGATGACAGGACGCTGCTGTATCTGCTCCTGCGTTCACTAAATCACAGACTGCACTGTGATCTTCATACGGACGGAGGCTGGTCCTCTCAATTCTGCAGACTCCATTTTCAGTATCAAATGGACAATACTTCACTCTTGGTGACAACCTCGAACTTAAAAGTGACTGAATAAATGTATGAATGTAAATTAAAGTTGTAAACTGACTGTTAAAGTGTGTCTGATGCTTTTGTAACCTGTGGCTTTGACTTTTTAATATTTTTATTAAATGCCATGACTTTGGGAAGTCTGGTATTTCGACACAGTTTCAGTGTTGATTGACGTAACAGAAGCACCTTAAAGTTCGATGCACGATAATCTCTGTGTTTTATGTACCTCTGAGGTCATTGAGGTCATGTTGTCTGGATTTACAAACCTGTTGTTATGTGCTCATTTCAATTTTCAGTGAAAATAAGGTGTGGCAATAGTTTGCCAGGGTAATGATCGCTGACTGAATCAACTTATATTTTGAAATTCAAGTCTCCTGCTCCATTATATCACATTGGTAATGTTTTAAAGAAAGCAGTTACATATCTCATTTGTACATTGTATAATATGTACAATACTTATAAATCCATTTTTCACAGCCATGCTTGTGTTTCTGCCAAATTTCAGTGAAAATAAGACATTTAGTTACTTTGCAAAGGCTTGTCTGGAAATGATTAAATCATATAACAGCCCTTCCTGTTAGTCATTTTCCAGCCAAACCAGGGAAAACAAACAAAAGAAGAAACAAAAAAAAAGAAAATTGTATCTGTAAATGCCTCATTTTGGATTCATGACTTTGGTATTTCCTGATATTTATTTCAAAATTATCTTGAGAGTCGAACCAACACATCTGTTGACTAGAAGTGTTTAAGACTCACAGTTTTAATAGTATTTGTTGAATGATTGAATGATTATATGTCTTTGTTTGGTGTAATTTCTTGCATTTATCCACTTCCTGCAGCAATCTGATGATCTGAAAAAGTTATATTTAGAAAAAAAAAACATTCAAACATTTCCACTTGTCACACCAAACAGCTCCTCTAACAGATGTACACAGTCATTAAATCCAAGTGGTGCTTCGGGCCTGTGAGTGCAGTCTGCGTTGGTGTAGGCCAAGTTTGAATCTGGAAGAGATCATGGTCAAGTAGTCGCTAGTTTGATTTTGTGCGCCGACGCTGGTTACAAAGAATCAATATCGAATCAAGGAGGGTTGAGTTTCCTGATAAGCGCTCTCAGCCACTCTGGCTATTCATCATAAGTCTGTAGAAACCTGATAGGTCAGAAGAAATTATATTCCAGCAGCAGTGGGGCCTCCTTATCTCTCCATAGCAGGGGAATGGGAGACATGCCGATCAATACCAGACTGTTGTGTAGTACTTGCAATTATCAACAGCTGATTCTGTCCTCCCCCAGCTGCATCTTTTAATACCACATAATTACAAGTTTTGGGACAATGCCTGGTGAAAAGGGATTACAGCTTTGGTGAAGTATGCTTCATTCTTCTCTCAGCTTAGAAATAGCAACAGTCTGTGGACGAGGAGGATCAAACAATAACATGAAAACAGATTTTATTATGCACTTGATGCTCTGATGTTTGGTTTGCATCTGCTTTTTTGGGTCTCTTGGTGACAGCTTTATTGGTAAATAAGAGTTTTAATGGAAAACTATGACCTGTAGTTAATGATTGTGTCAACCAACCACTAAAAGTGAGACAAAAACTATAAAAATGAAAGTCTGCAAGCTTAATAGCTTCAGCCCTTTTCTCATGAAACTCTCCTCAGTAAGACTACAAAGTGTCTTCATGTGGGTTTACCCTCCACACAGCCCTGATCAGCACTCAAAGGAAGATTTCTTTTCCAACATTGAGACATTTTTCAGTGTATAATGGCGCCAAATTGTGGGAGGTCGTAACAAATGAAGCACGGGCTCCAATACCTCCTGTGGTATCCTGGCAGTAGCCTATCGCAGTGGGCTGAAGGGCATCTAATGATGGACCGGAGGCGGAGGCAGCGAGCAGAGAGCGCCGGTGCCTCGGACAAACCAGGGAGTCTCACTTCCGACAGCCACCAGCTCCGCATCGGAGCTCTGTGAGCTTTACCTGAGCGAGATCTCTGCTGCGCAAAGTTTGACTTTACGCATCTAACCGCGCGACTTTCGCCTTTTACGCACGAACGACCTCCTGTGACGCGCCGATCCTGGACTTTTTAGGAGACTCAGCACGCAGCCTGCTCCTCCTGTGGAAGGATAACTGCTCTGTCTGAAGTGTGTGTGTGTCTCTGTGTGTGTGTTTGAGAGAGAGAGAGAGAGAGAGAGAGAGAGAGAGAGAGAGAAGGCGACGGCCGGGACATCCAGTCCATCCACATTTGGCACAAAGCGATCCAAGAGCTCGCAGAGGACACCAAAACCTGAACGAGCCGCAGCGAGATGCGGCTCTCTCCTCAAAGTTGAGTCCAGGACTTCCCCGAAACGCGTGAAAGGAGCTCAGGCTGGAGACGCGCAGCCGTGCGTAAAAGCCGCCGCGCACCGGACAGGAAGTGAACTAATTATCATCAAACCGCCTCATCCCGTCCCTCATTTCCATATCCAGCGCGTCGGGCCGGCTGGACCTCAGCCAATCACCCGGCGGAGGACAGCGGGAGTCGTAAAAGCGTTTTCCGTCCTCCCGTCACAGTCACACACTGACATGCGCAATCCGCACTCGGGCTCCAGCTGCAGCCGCTCGCTTATTTCACCGGGCCCGCTCATTCGCTGCTCGTAGATGAGCCCGGCGGGAGGCAGCGAGCCGAGCCGAACACACACTCACACACACTCACACACCGACCATGTCCCGCCGCAAGCAAGCCAAGCCGCAGCAGCTCCGCGCCGACGGGGAGGCGGAGAGGAGCCGCGGAGCGCCCCGGAAACACGGTGAGTGTCCGGGAGAGACTTTTACCGGAGACCAGAGCAACTGTGGGTGTGAAAGAAGGATTTTATCCCAAAAAACATGTTTGAGTTTAGGAAGAGGACTAAATAGACAGTGAAGATTAAAAATATCTATGATAACATGATAAAAATGATTTAAAAAAAAAGGTAGAGAAACTGTTTGGAAATTCAAAGGTTTCCTTTTTGTTTTAATTTCCTGTTTCATCCTGACTCTTACTTCTTTATTTCTGCATTTTAACATGATTTAGTTTGTGTGACTCAAAAGTCCAAAAAAAAGTCTACAAAAGTTTTATGATGATCTGATCAGGAGAAATTAGTTTAATGCTGCGTATTTGAAATACTTTTTAATATTTTTTTACCAAAACAAACTGACCCAGATTGATGAAGTGGTTGGACACAGTGAGGGATGCAAACAGGGTGGACAAACAATCCAAAGCGATGCCACATCTTATGAATTAAATCAGTTTAAAGCTTTTTAAATATATTTTCTGTCGTTTGTGTTGAGCAGTTTTAGTTGCTGGGTGGAAACGAGGCCTGCTGTGAACTAACACTGAAGTCAAATGGCCACCAGGCGATGTATTTTATCATTTCTGCAGATTATGGTTGAGATTATTCTCTGTTTTGGCTCTAGGCTTCCCTGTAAACTATTAAAACTGTTTTTTTTTAAAAAGACACATTTACATTATGAAACAGGAGAAAATAATCTGAAATGAAAATGTGGCCTTAAAGGAAACAACTTCATATATTCACATACAGAGAAGCTCCTTTTTTTTTACTGTTACGCTTCATTGACATGTCCTTTATTATCAGTAGAAATAATTTCATTAATGAGATAAAAAACAAAAGATATCAAATGTCAACATTCAGTATTTCTATACTGTTTTGTCAACAGCGTATAGAATAATTATTAAACACTATAAACCTTGTACAGATTATTTGTGAAGAGATCTCACCTCCTCATCGTATTCCCAGACTACGTTATGATACACCAGAAGCTTAACAGAATTTAAAATGTTTTGATATTTAATTAAAAAATAATATTTTCCTCCTTATGTACATACAGGAAAAGAGAGTCTGGATGTTATTTAAACCACTGAATCAACACTAATAGATGAGCACTAATATTTAAAACATAAATTAAACTTTTAACTACTGAAAATGTTTTGATGCAGAATTGACTGAATTTTAAATTGAATTTAACTTCACGCTCTCTAAACTTTGTGTGAAATCTTGGCTTTACATCCCACCAGGCTCTAACAGACGGTTTCATAAATCTTAATAAATGTAAACGAATCTAAAATGATCAGATTTGTTCCACTTATATTTATATATTTATGTCAGTGCTGTGTCTGTTCATCGGGCTCTGTGTGTTTCCAAAAGGCCTGAAACAGACCAGGCCGGCTTCACACATGAATTCAAATCCTCTCCATCATACGTCTTGTTCCACGTTTCCATGTAAAATTATTTGTCACTTAATCATGATCGGTAGCTGTGAAAAGGTGTCGAGTGTTGCAGAGGCCCTCCCACAGCCCTGCAGCCAGGCGGGGGGCTCCTCCACCACGAGATGGGCTTTGATTGACTTAACCTTTGTCAGCCTCACCCTGCGAGGGGCAAGTGCTCCGTGTCTGGATCATAATACAATTAGTACATCTGAACCGTTGACCTCTGCAGCCCAGAGGTCACGCCGAGAGGCAAAGAGGCGTCAACGCTGAGAGGCTGTTTGCTCCTCAGCTGCAGCTTCAGGATTTTTTTCTCTTCTTCTTTTTCTTCTTCTGTTTTCGTCGCCAACTTGCACAGTAAGAAAAAGAGACATAAATCTGTTTTCTGCTCCCAACATTATGGATCGAGTGACATTTCTAAATAAATTTCTATCAGTGTTGTTACAGTTGGAAATAGATCCCGAGCTTTAAATCAAAACTGAGCTTTTCTTTGTTTTTTCTGGATGTAAATCTTACAAAGTGCAGACAAAAGTCCGGAGCTAAAACAGTGAAAGTGTTTTCGCGCCTGTGTTTGCTGAATCGCCTTGGTGATCTGCAGACCACCCACTTGGCGGGCCAGCGACTGATTATTTACTGACGAGTTTGACTTTTAAAGAGATTTTACTCACTCAACTGTGGTCGCACTCTTCTGCTGCAACAAAAAGTTAAAATCAGTTTTTATTATCTCAGATGTGAGACGGTTGGAAGCTGCGGCGTGTGAAGTATTAACAGACATTTTGCTCATTAATGGAGGGATTTCACTGTGTGTTTGCATGAGGATTTGTTGAGTGTGCTGATATAATTGTAAATACACCAGACGTCTGCACGCTGGGACTCGTTCTTTCAGGTGGTGAAACATCGTGATGATTGGCGTGAACTGACACCACTGGATGCGAACACACACATACACACAACATGTGCATACAGGAGCACGCACACACACACACACACACACACACACACACACACACATTAACGATCAGTTCGGCACAAACAAACATGTTTAGATAGATTCATGTCCACATTTACTATGTTTAAGGACAAAGGTTCAGCACATGTCGACCACACACACACACACACACACACACATTATTAAATTATTTTTCATCGGATAGATTAATGATAAAAATATAAATATTTTATATAAATATGAAATAGAAATATTTAATGAAAAAAATCGTATAAAAATATCTAACTATATTATTCTGGTTCTTTTTGAATTGTTATTCATGAATTGACGAAGGGAAGCCCGAATGTACGCAACAATAATTTACTATTGATTTCCTCAAATCTTTCCATCTGCTATTGCTGTCTGTTTCCTAATGGGGCAAAGCCTGAACAGATGCAACAGTGCTCCTAAAGTGTAAAATCTCTTCCCAAAGAACGTCACGTATCAGCTGAAGGAAAAGGAAACTCTGATGTCAAAAGATCAAACACAAGGCAGATTTTTTTTGTTGTTGTTGCATATGTGATGTATGCAAAATTATTTTACAGACATAACCAGATCATCACAGTGACTCACAAGTCAGGAGGGAGAGCAACGTTTTATTTTATGTCCTGTAGACATCAAGATATTCAGAGTTTTATTTCCTCCACTTTTAATTTCCTGTAAATTTAGAGCTTAATTACAAGTAAAAGTTTGCACTTCATTTTACTATAATAGAAACAACATCATGCTATAGAATAAAACTGTGACATCATAATTTGAGGTTCATTATGTTAAAACAAAGTCCCGACTGTGTTCTTCCGGGAACACAATTAAATATATCTGAGCACAATCAGCAATAATGATCCATTTACAACACGTGTTTCGGCTGTTATTTACTGAATAAAAATACATCTCAATCAAGGAAGTGTTTTACAGTTAAATTAGGGATTGTCTGCTGACTTCACACAACCTGACACAGCTTGAGGTTTGTCTGGCAATCACACAGTTTCTGTATTAAGATGAGACATGTTGCAACTGAAATGTGTGAAAGCACAGAAAAAATCAATATACTGTATGGAATTTCATTATCTGTCTGAATGCACAATTGAGAGGTCAGATAACTTCATTGAACTTTATTGATTTTTTGTAAAGATTATTAACATCTGAAAAGAGTGGGTGTGAATTTAAAACCTTTGTCAACACTTTGAAGTGACGTTGTTATGGGGCCTGTTGAATTTTAAAAATGAAAGTGGTATCAAAAAATTAAAAATATATAGCTGCACTCTTATCAGCTGTGAATATTTAAATAGTTAATCTCACTTATGAGAAATAGAGAACGTTATTTAAAGTGTAAACTTAGAACTCCTGTTTAGTTTCCTCTAATGTAGTTCATAGTTTTAAAAAATGTTCCACACTGTGTATATACTCTTTGTTTTGGGTGAAATACAGAAATCGCAAATGTTTTCCTTTGCATCAAATGATCTGTTTCTTGATGTGCTTTGCATCAGTGTATAAAAACCTACTTGTAATTCATCCTGACGTGTTTGTAGTCTTTGGACACTTTTGGCTTCTCTGGTGGATTTTAAGTTCAGCGGGTTTGAACAATGCTTGTCCACACAACACGAGTTCGGAAAGATGGACTCACCGCTGTGTGTGTTTGGATTAACTACAATGTGATAAAGGAAAAAGTGTCTCTCTGGTGAAATATCAGGACAATAAATCAGTTCTGCATTGCTAATCTGTCTCTTTTTTTTCATGCTCTCAGGCATCGTGGAGGGCGTGGAGAGAGACGAGACCAGTGGAGGCTGTCACAGCAGTGAGGAGACGCACATCTGTGACAAATGCTGTGCTGAGTTCTTCTCTTGGACTGAACTAAGTGAACATCAGAAAGTCTGCACTGAGGATCCCTTGGTGCTGATAGTAAAAGACAATGAGGAGATGCCACTTCCTGAAGAATCTCCTATGGGACCCTCTCCGGTTCCTAGCGTGGCGTCCAGCGACTCGTCAGCTGCAGAGTCCACAGACGCCGGCTTCGAGCTGGGAGAGACGCTGGTGAACGACAACGACAGTCTGGATAATTTAGAGGAGGACAGGGAGCAGGATGAAGCCATGGAGCTTGAGCATCGCCCGCAGGACAAATACACCACCACCTCCAGCCCCCAGCCTCCAGACTCAGCTGAGTCCACTTCCCCCCAGATGTCAGCTGCTGGCAGCTACAGCATGCCGAATACAAACGTGACGCTGGAGATCCTTCACAGCACCAGGGTGGCTGTTGCCCAGTTCTCCCAGGGGATCAACAGCTGCGGTACTGGAGGGAAAGCGGCTTCGGCAGCCATCCCCGTGATCCTGGAGCACCTGCTGGCTCTGCAGCAACAACAGGTCCACCAGCTGCAGCTTATTGAGCAGATCTGCAGCCAGGTAGCCACCATGAACAGACAACCAACACAGGCGGCACTAAACCCCGTCTCCAGATCTCTGTCTCTGGCGCCCAATCCTTTCCCTTCTCAAGGCATCATCCCTCCTCCCATCCTGCCGCTATCCGGAACGGTGCCGTCGGTCAATGGACAGGCTGCCGTCTCTTTGTCGTCTGTGCTTGAAAAGTCGCAAAGTCTCCCCCCACAAACTGTATGCGGACAGTCCACCTTCAGAGATGTAACATGTACCTCAGCTTCCTCAGAAAATTCAGCCCCGTCTCTCTCCAGCTGCAGCAATAGCGTCTCCACGTTACTGCCTGCTTACACCGGCTCACACACCAGCAGCACTCAGACACTGAGCTCCTCCAGCCCGCTCCCCCTGGGGCAGAGCGGCCTCCTCAGCTCATCCTCCAGCCTACCATTTCTACCTCAGAGCCCCCCCAGCAGCGTCATTTTCCCCAATCCCTTGGCTAGCATCGCCGCCACAGCTAATGCACTTGACCCCCTTGCAGCCCTGATGAAACACAGGAAAGGGAAACTGCCTAACGTGTCCTTGTTCGAAACCAAGCCCAGCCCAGAGGAGCCCTTTTTCAAGCATAAATGCAGGTTCTGTGCCAAAGTGTTTGGCAGCGACAGCGCTCTGCAGATCCACCTGCGCTCCCATACAGGAGAACGGCCCTTCAAATGCAACATCTGCGGCAATCGCTTTTCCACAAAAGGGAACTTAAAGGTGCATTTCCAGAGGCATAAAGAGAAGTATCCTCATGTTCAAATGAACCCCTACCCGGTGCCAGAATATCTAGACAATGTGCCAACAAGTTCTGGGATTCCCTATGGTATGTCCATCCCTCCTGAAAAACTCGTCTCCTCATGGCTGGATAGCAAACCCGTTGTAGCAACTCTGCCAGCCACTATGGGTCTTCCGCTTTCCTCCACTATTTCCAGTATCGGAGGCTCAAATGACCCTGTAAGTGTAACACCATCCGCTAAATCTCCCTACCAGCCAGCTCCTTTTGAATGTGTATCTTTGTCACCTAACCACAGAGGCAGTGAGGCTCATTTCTCTCCTGTTTCAGAGTCTCCACAGTCAAACCGTGAGACAGAAGCATCCAATATACTGAAAACAGAGGGGGTTCACCTGCCCCAGAGCTGCTCCCTACGACTGAGAGCCAACCCTGTAACAGAAGCAACCAGCACCACGACCCCATCTGTGACCACCACACCCGAACCCATCACCTCAGCATCTCCCGCCTCCGACTCTCCACCCCTCTCTCTCACCTCAGACGAAACTAAAATCCCAGCCGGTGGCCTCTTGGACTCTATGCAAACATCAGAAACCTCAAAGCTTCAGCAGCTGGTGGAGAACATTGACAAAAAGATTACAGACCCCAACCAGTGCGTCCTCTGTCACCGCGTCCTCAGCTGTCAGAGCGCGCTGAAGATGCACTACCGCATTCACACCGGGGAGAGGCCCTTCAAGTGTAAAGTGTGCGGCAGAGCTTTCACCACCAAAGGCAACCTGAAGGCTCACATTGGTGTGCACAGAGAAAATCCCCCCGTTCAGGTGCAACACTCGTGCCCTATTTGTCAGAAGAAGTTCACCAACGCTGTCGTCCTGCAGCAGCATATCCGCATGCACATGGTCGGGCAGATTCCAGACTCGACTCTGGCTGACGGGCTGCAGGAGATGGACAGCGATGTTTCTGTCAACGAGAGGAACTTTGACAGTCTCAGCAGCAACAGTAATGACCTCGTTGATGATATTTCAATGGAGGATGATAATGAGGAAGAGGACGAGGAGGTAGAGACAATGGAGGAAGGTTTTAATCCAGTCAAACCCTTGATCTCTGATTCGAGTTCTCCTCTTAAGTCCTCTGCTGTTGTTTCAAGTATAGCCGCTCTGGAGAACCAAATGAGGATGATTGACTCCACTGTAAGCTTGAACCACTCTTTCGGTATGAAATTCCTGACAAATGGTTTTAATGACAGCAGCCAACCCAGTGTTAAATGCTCTTTATCGGAGAAAAGGGTGGAGAACCGCAGCGCAAACAGCCCAAGTGTGTCCGAATCCTCCTGCTCACCTCGTGTGTCAGCATCTCCCATTCAAAGCAACTCAGACAGCATGACGATCAAATCACCCGCATTGAGCAACAACAGGCCAGAGTCACAAGAGCCTTTGGCAGCCTCAGTGAAGAAAGAGCAATCTGAGTCTCCTACCTCCGCATCAGCAGCTGCAGTGGCCCAAGAGCTGAGAGGAACACAGGCCAGCAAGCCGTGTGTGAAGGAGGAGACTCCTTATAATATGTCCTTCCAGCTGACTAGAGAAAGAGGTAGATATGCAATGTTGTGTTCATTTAGTAAAATACTCATAGACTAAAGTTCAGTGTTTTTGTTACATTTCAGGAGAAGTAAATTTGACTTCTGGATTTTTATTTCAGCTGCAGGTCAAAGCATTCCCAGCCTGGTTATCAGCACATCATCGGGCGCAATAAAGACCGAGATGAACGGTCACAGTCAACCAAACAACCCGTCGGACGGGCAGCACCCACCGTTCAGCGTCCACATCCCTCCTGCTTACGCAGCGGTCGGCAGCCCAGGAATTACCTCCCAGCTCGGACCTGCTCCTCCCCGCCGGACGCCGAAGCAGCACAACTGCAACGCCTGTGGGAAGAACTTCTCGTCAGCAAGCGCCCTGCAGATCCACGAGCGCACGCACACCGGAGAGAAACCGTTTGTGTGCTCCATCTGCGGCAGAGCTTTCACCACGAAAGGCAATCTGAAGGTAGATAACAAAAGTTTGTCTGTGCTTCAGTGACATATTTGGTTGTTAACATTTCTGAAATATTTGATATGACCATATGATGATGGAGTGTCATCTGCAGCTACAGCTAAAATAAGGACACTCAAAACATTTTTTTTACATTTATTACATTTTTGTTTAAGTGATTCCACTACAGGTTTAATGGGTTTCACTCTGTGTTGCTCTCAGATGACTGATCTATTATCAGAATTGTTGCTGATTCATTTTGTAGTACTCAAATAATAATTAGATAATCAGCTAATAGTTTCAACTCGAAATTACTCACTCTGAAAAACCCATTGAAACAGTATTGTCAGATCCTCTACACACAGATAAACATTGATTTCTTTCCAAGTCAAAAAATGATAAAAATACAAAACATTTAAACATACAGCAACAACATACGACATAAAGTCTCACATCCTTTATTGAAGAGGGGTTTATATTTAAAGTATACACTTAAACTAATATCTTACGTGTCACTCTCAGGTTCATATGGGAACCCACATGTGGAACAACGCACCAGCCAGGAGAGGCCGGCGGCTGTCGGTGGAGAACCCGATGGCCCTGCTGGGCGGGGAGGCCGTGAAGTTCGGGGAGATGTTTCAGAAGGACCTGGCAGCTCGGGCGATGAACGTAGACCCTGGATTTTGGAACCGCTACGCCACAGCCATCGCCAACAGCTTGGCCACGAAGAACAATGAGATCTCAGTGATTCAGAACAGAGGCATCTCTCAGCTTCACCCCCTGACTGCAGGCATGGACAGAGTGAGCGCCGCAGGAAGTCCAATACCCAGTCGAACCAAGGCAGGCATGGATCTGGGAAATAATAGGCATTTTTCTATGCTGATTGACGACAGCAAAGAAATTGGAATCAATTGAAAAAAAGCTGACTTGATACTTATGCAATCTATTATGGACGATAAAATATTTGTAAAACACCTTGTTTGTTCCTATGTATTATATATAGACTTAAAAAAAGAACTTTTTATCAATTGACAGAGAACAGTAGGGTATTCATCATTTGTGAATGTTTTTTTTTTTTAAATACATTAAATGAGTTGTTTAACTTGTACCTGAGAATTCCTACGATGTTTAGATGAATGGCTGCTCTGAAAAAGGGAACATATGTTCAAATCAATAATGCAAAGAGTCTGCTATCTCCTCCGGACAGCTGCCCAACGCTGCTGGTGCAGCAAAAGCACAAAACATGCTCAGAAATACTTACGTTTATGAGTTGCAGTGAGATATTGTCAATGCCATGGTGAGAAATTGTCATTCTTAAGCAACAGCTGGTCAGAATAAAAACTAGAACAAACAGTCTGTATGTTCAATTCACCATGTCTGTTTTAACACTGAAAAGAAATCATCATTTCACTCACTTCTACTGAACATTGACTGGGCTATTTCATTTTAGCTTCATCTCCACAACTACTTTTGCAAATTTCACCCGTCTACCAACATTGTGCATTATATAAGCATTTTTTTCTGCAGAACAAACAACTTTGAACAGAAGGCCTCAAGCATGTGCAGATGTGCACACATAAACAAAATGCATTTGTTAACATGTTTTCTGTATGAGCATAAATCGGTTTTGTATAAATTGGTATAACTTTATGATGTTCATCCCCACTGTGAGGGGGTGGATTCAGACAGGTAATTTACTGGGAACCCAGCAGAAAGTGGATGTTTTCAAGATGAATCGACATTTCCTTGGAAAGGGCTGTTTAAATTTATTTTGGGAGATGCACACCGATTAAAAACTCATTTGGATGCCTTATCTGGAATATTATCTGAATGAAACTACAATGAAAAGTAAACAAAGCAAGACAACATGGTCAGATTTAGACCTGTTTATGAGAAAAGGGCCGGGATTAGGGAGGACTATAAACTAGTTTAAATGAATGTCACAAACACTTGAGAGCATTTTCCAGGCTTTCAACTACATCTCACAGCCTTTATTAATTAATATAATAATATAAATGAGATTTTAGCAGGATGTAGACAGTTCTTACTCTTTTAATTTTCATCAGCGTGACACCATGCACAATATAACTCTCATTAACCCTCCATAATATGCCTCACAGTCTCATTTTATTATAAATATTGATTAGACTGGACAACACATTGACCAGGTTTGGCATTACATATGCTGCCTTTGCAGGCCTCTGTAAAGCGCACACTTCTTTTTCTTACATTCAATCAGGCCTTTCTTTTTAGTAAGCTGAGACACCTGTTTGTTTAGTCTAGTCTTATAAATCAGTCACATAAGAGATATGCTTAAAGATAAAGTTAAAGATAACAATATAAAAAAATCTCTCAAACTAATCACAATACGTCTTCTTCGATCGGGAGTTGTCTAAATTCCGACACCCCCGCTCGGTAAGTGAACGCAGCGTAAATCCTCAACGGCTGTTTTTTTTTTTTTTACGGTGACGTCAGGATGCGTCCTGCCCAGCCAAGATGGCTGACAGCATCCCGCTGAATCCAGTGCGGAAGAGCTCGAAGAGGATCCCGTATTACAACTCAGCCAGACTGTCAAGGTATGAGGCGGGTAACCGGGTTGTTCCTCCGGACTCTCACTTAAGAAAACCCCGTGTGTGCGTGCGTGAAAAGGTCTGGCTGCCTCGCTTGTGTGTGTGTATGGGTCGCGGCTGTTAGCTTGTGTCGCTGCTAGCTGCTGCTGCTGCACCCCTGATTTTGACAGCTCCTCCGGTTCGCTCGCATCATCCTTTTACCAGCTATAAATGTTTAATCTGCCTGTACCTGTGTAATAAATCAGGCTGTAAACCCCCCACAGTGACAGATATCCTTATTATCCACTGCACTGCTTTGTCCCTTCTTGCCACTCAACAACTTTAAAGTCACATGAGAGCTCCTCTGTGTTAAGTTCGTCACATGTTTGTATAAAAAAACTCTTGTTGCATGCTGTAGTCCTGATTCACCAGCTTGTTCATTTTTCAGACTGGACGAGGATGAGCTAATAAAGCCTTCAGGGTCAGGAATGGACAGGAAATGAACAGGTCCCATGACCAGGTACCTTTAGATCAAGTCGTAGGTTGTTTTTGTTTACATAGTGTAAGTTAATAATGTTTATCATTGCCACCACAGATACATCCAACACAACTGGCTTTACACATGATGGTGTTTATCTGCTTTGGATTTCAGTAAATTAGATTACATCTGGATTATAAAGGGACACCTTGGCAAGTCTGTCTTCATTTCTAATAATATCAAAATGACTAATGTGGTCGCAGGTATTTTAAAAAGTCTTAAAATGTCTTCTTAAATACACATTTAACAATTAAAAAATCGTGTCAAATATACTATTTAAAGGCCATGAAAGTCTTAAATCTTCTTCTTTAATACAAATTTATTAATAAAAGGCCTTTAAAAGTCTTTTACATAGCGAAAGTGAATATGTTTGATATGTAAGACCACCACAAATGCATCAAACACATTCAGCTTTGCACACCGGCACCTCTTCTTGTGTTGTGTTGACGTTTATCTGCTTCGGTCTTCAGTAAATTAGATTACATTTGGATTAAAAAGGAAACACCTCTGCTAGGCTGTGTTCCTTTCTAATGACATTAAAATAACCAAGGTGGCCACAGGTCCTTAGAAAGTCTTAAAATAACTTCTTAAATAAACACAGGCTAATAAAAAGCCTTCAAAGTATTAAACTGGCTTCAAGTCAGAGTGGATAAATATTTTTCTGTCTCGTCACCACAGTCATTCTGGCATACGTGTACTACCTATGTGTTTAGATCACACAGTGAGTCCGAATCATAGATGTATAGTCTGTATCGTTAAATCAAGCTCCAGCTCTGATAGCCAGCCTGCTCATTAGTTTATGGAAACAGGAAATGGAAGTTTAATGTGAGATGGCTTCAGAATATCGATTACTCATGGTGGTTAAAGCCGGTGCCTGGAAATTCTCCTTTTATTTTCCCTTTCAGTGCGTATTTCCATCACAAGTTTGGTCTTAAATTCCATTTAAAGTGGTACTAAAAAGGTCTTTAGAAGTCTTGAATTAAACTTGTTTATACCTGTAGACACGATGATAAAAGCTAAATGGGTCCTCGTCGGGGAACTTGTGTGACCTCGCCGTGGCCATCTGACTGCAGGGTCGGCTGCTGAAGCTGGGAAAGCCACACCGATAAAGCTTTTCCACCAACACAGGAAGCAGTAGCTGGCAAACGATGCTGGTGGTGCTGCACCGGAGAGCCAGCAGGCCTTTTTACAAAGCAGCCCACGTTTTCCTCTGGATTCAGAGTTGAGTTATTATGCAATCAAGATGTGGGAGTTCCAACGCAAGAGACACTGCGGCTATTAACGTACCTTGTTGGCAAGCCCCAGCAGTGTGTAAACAAAGCACAAAAGGCGATGATGAGAAGGTGCCGATTGCTGCTGGTTCGTACATTTCCACAAGCACAGTGGCTGCTGAGGTCAAAGCTAAAATTTCTTCATTATTTTCATCAGCTAACACTGCTACAGTTGCTGTCTTTTGAGCTGTTTTCCTGTTGTAAAGACTTTACTCCCATATGTAGGTGCAGATCTTTGCTTTTCTTTGCAAGCTTTTCACTGTACCTTTGGCCATTTCCGTAACCTCCATCTTGTGGAAATAACAAACGTGTTGGTTTAGATCTCCACAGCAGCGGTGGTTCTTGTTTGTCATGCGGTTGCTGCTCTATTAGGTTACTCTGAAACATTAGACAAGCAAATATTTTGTACATAAAACAGTCATTACCACTTTCCACTGTTGTATCAGAGAGTTTGTTTACTTTAGGACAGTTTGTTACAGTAAGTTGGTCAGAACTGAGTGTGTGTGTGTGTGTGTATATGTGTGTGTGTGTGTGTGTGTGTAATCATGTTTCAGAAAGTGAATCACTTGATCCTGATTCCCAGCAAACTCAACCACTCCCACAGGAAGGATTGAAACAGTTAGAACGGCATCACTTTCAGAGTTTGTTGTACTTTTATTCTCAACTGTATGAGTTAATAAACTCCCTAACAAGTTAAAAGATTTTATTTGTATCATAGTCAGACATAAAATATATATTCCCCTGTAAATGTTTGCAGTCTAGCAGTGCGGAATCTTTAAATCTACTGTAATTTAAACTGCAATGCAGGAAATGATTGAATGACATCCTGAATGACAGGATGATGAATGACAATAATTTGGGGGATCATTTTAGAGAATATTGTCATTCTCTTTATTCGGTGTGAACTCTTAAAATTAGGACACAGAAAGAGCAATCATCAGTTTGAGTGGGAGGGGATCCAGGAATTAAAGAGTTTTTGCAGTTTAATAGAGTAATCTGTGGTTAGTCTCATTTAAATATTGTGACATAATCTGACTTGATTGTCATTTTCTTTCACTTAATCATTAAATTCACTGTTTAAAATTGGAGATGTGCGTGGAGATCCAGAGAAGGGATCAGTGCTGTGTCACCACAGATGGAGTCAGACATGTTTTCTGTGATTATTTTACACTTCTTTAGGCGTTTTTGGTGTGACTGGGTTGAACATTTCAGGCGGCATCACATGATACTGTGAGAAACTGAAATGCATTCAGAAAAAAGTAAGAGCTTGTCTGCTTGCCTGAGTAACACTGGTCTTACTTTGGGTGTGTCACAGTCCACTCTGGCAAACACTGAAAGGACAGATAACACATTGTTTTAGCACAGACGGTCCTCTTAATTACAAGGATATCATCATCTCTGGTTCTTAGACTGAAGTTGCGGCAGAGCGTCGCAGGTCAGCTCCTGCGTGTTTTATCTTTGGCATGACGAGCGGCCGTGGAGCGCCGAATCAGTGCGAATAGTGTGGATGGTTGATCTTAATCTGATAATCCCGCTGATGCCAGTTTTATACTTGTCCACATGTTCGTGTATTTTGTAGCTACAAGACACTCATTCATGTACAGCAGGGTGACCTTTTAGCCTGCTTATATTCCAGAGTTTTCCAAATTTAGATTACTTTTTTCATGCAGTCTAACTAAATAGATCTGCCTCCACCCAAAAATATTTTCTGCATTTAATGTTTTCTTCTTTAAAACCTAAATATGTTTCAAATGATGGTATATTAAAGCTCCAAACCAGCGTACATATGCTTCTGCTGTTCAGTTAATCTCAGTTCATTTGCTGTGTTGTAAATAAGCTGTCACAGACCTTTTTTTTTGTGCATTAAAAAGCGGAGTGTTATTTTTATCGTAAGCGCTGGTTCTTTTCGAATTCACACCTCGTGTGTGGAAAACACTCCAGCATTCATCAGCAAAATATTCAGCAAGCTTCAACGCCTTCAGTTACCACCTCCTCACACTCACACCAGGCTTTACGACAACAAGAGTCAAGTATAGATTATTCTAAGTATAGAAAGTGGTATGATGAGAAAATCATTAGCCTTTGGTTGTTTTCTTTTGCTGTTTGTTTGTGTGGGTTTTTCATACAGTAAGATTGGGTGCTGGAAATGGAAGCGGTCAGGCACACTTCCTTATTTCCTCTGAAGCTCCTCAGATGCTCTCTTCAAATGAACTGCATCAGACATGTTCCTGTTTTAGTGTGATGTCTCGTCATGTTGTATCAGTGTGACAACTTCCCTCACATCTTTTTAACAACAGATTTGCACTTTATTTAGCTGGCGGTAAATATTTTTTAACATGAGATGGATTTTTCCTCGTGACCTCTCTTATGACCGAGGTGAAATTTCTGTGTGATGAAACACTCAGCAGATAGTTTCAGATTGTCTGACAGCATGCTGAAAGTGCTCCAGCTTAATTTCTTCATAAAACACGGTGTTATTGCTTGAGTGTATTTTAAGCTCAGAAAACAACAAGTCAGTGAAGATCCCAGAGTGCTGATTGTGAAAATATTTCAGGTGTGAATATAGTTGTTGTATTTTCAATCAAGTAAGGAAAAGCACAGACTCAACTACATGCCAGCAGGATGGGAAAGGACTTGATTTTATAGTAACCACAAGAAAAGCTCTTCTTCGAGTAAACCTGACATCCCCTTTCATACCTAATACTCTGTCACGTTTAGTTTTGTTTCAATAAATGTGGACTTTTACTTATTATGTAATATCAACATATTTTAAAAGTTTCATTCTTCTTCAGTTCTTCTTGTCAGTTTCAGTAAAATCTGACACCAGTTTGTTTTCATGTAAGACACAGTGGTTTCCTCGCCTCTTTATGTAATTTTCACGATCTTCTTTGAGTGTTTTTATGGTTTTGCAGTCTAGTGTATAACTTATTTCTATGTGTCGGCAGTGCGCTGAGTTTTGGTTTCTTGTGACTGAGCCAGCATTGTGAGCTGTTGTAGGTTTTTCCTGTTGGGCCACAGACTTGGTTGATTCTTTAGAAAGGCCTCATGAATAAGACATCAGCTGCTTCTCCAGAGTGTTTCTTTATAATGTGAGCGGCAGACGCACTCTGCAGCACTCACTGACAGAGGAACTGAGCCAACTATTCTAACTAGCTTTAATCTCGGCTTTTCTTCAGTCTTTCGCTAGATTTTACACATCTGGTGCTTTTTAAGGTGAACCTCTTGTTCTTGAATCGTAAAAAAGACTGAAGCTACAAAACGTCGGCCACACAGCCCGTCATGTATAATTCAGCATCCGTGTGGATTAAGAGAGGAGCTTATTGTAATGAGCAGAGTCACATTTCAGAATAGCTGATTGTATAATTCTCAATGTATTTATTATATTTCAAAATGTGAAATCCTTATGATTAAAAATAGTTGTTTGCAGTTGCTCCTTAACACAAAATTAAAATAGTCCCATATTCACATTCTTTATGTTTTGCTGTTTTCTGTCCCCTGCAGGTATTCTCTAGAAGATGAGCCTTCGAACCTGGACGAGATGCCTCTGATGATGTCGGAGGAAGCCTTCGAGAATGATGAGAGCGACTACCAGACGCTGCCCCGGGCCAGAGTCAACCAGAGACAGAGAGGCCTCGGCTGGTTCCTCCTGGGAGGGTGGAAAGTCCTCTGTGGCAGGTAGTTTTACACCCTCACAGTTATTGTTGTTGTTTATATGTTTATTTTTTTACGACCTCATGATTCGCTCACATGTTCACGATGACTCAGAGAATCACCGATCACATATCACATTATCGTCTCATATAGCAGGACCCTGTTTTTTTTTTGTGTCTCGCTTCAGTTCATTCCTACTTCTGCTCTAATGATATAATACTCTCAAGAAGGTTTCCACTTCTGCTTTTTGCCTGCTGCCACATACTGCCGGGGTATCAGTGGATATGTTGAATAGAAACTTGCTGTTATCACACTTTATGCATAAGATTTATACCTTGCAAACTTTCTATAAAAGATCTCCCAACATAAAGGGAACAAGGTATCAGTTCTACTTTTACTGTAAGATTCATGTTAATTATAGACCCAAGTATGGTTGTGAGGTGAGGTATTTTTAGAGAAAAATACACAGATATGTTCTGCTTTCACACCTAAATAAATTCCTCTGCTGCACTGTGAAGTCACGTTGCTCTCTCTCTCTGTTGATAAGAGTTATTGTACTTCTGTTTGGACCTTTTAACCTCTCTGAGAGCAGTTTTTGTCATTCTGTAAATGCACGTATGTGTGTGTGTAGTAGTCTATAATGTCAGTAAGTATGCTCGTGACGATCAGTTTGGATTTCAAACGCACCAGTAGCTGTGCATGAAGTGCAAAGAGAGGATAAGGGCATGTTTTTTGGTCGAGTTCCTCGATGCGCACCATCAGTCCAAAAAGATTTTCAGGTCAAACACAACGGTGCGGTTTATTCAACTAATGATTAATTTGACAGGTTTTGCCCTCTAAAGATGCTCCTGTCTGGCTAAGAGAGGAGTGTTTGTTTATGCCAGAACAATAAAAGTGTGACGTTCAGAAGCAAATGTTTGTGCAGCACTTCAGTGCTCAGAAATGAACATTTACTGACGGAGGAATTTCATACAATTTTCTGTTTTGGTGTTGTTTTATTGTTAGTGGTGCGTCTCCAGTTGAAGCCCCGTATTGATCCCCCCTCCCCCTCCCCGTCCCCCCCCACTAATGAACAAATCGGATTCTTCACAGCTGACCAGTTTGATGCTTTCCAGTAATTTTATGTGTGCTTAGTGTGGGATTATAAAACACAAATAATTCACACTGAATAAGCCCCGACTGTTCAAATGGCATATTATTTGAATAGCATTCATTTGCTCAAATAATCGCTCTTATGAAACTGGACTCGGAGTGCACAGAGAGCGAGAACGTCGAGGCCAATACAAACAAGACTTTTTACCAAAGTTGATTTATTTAGTTTTATGTTTTGCCAACTTGCTTAAAAAGTGGAAAAGCCAAGTCGATCAGCATGACGGCATACACTGACACTCTCCCCTCTTTCCCCCCCAGGTGCCAGTTTAGGTCATGCTCACATCACGCTGCTCTCATTGTAATTTACCCCCACACTACACCTCTGTTTGCATTTGATATCAGATATGCCAGATAAGCCCCGATGCAGTCATTAGCAGGTTGATAGAAAGTCAAATACTTTTTAAAAAGTAAATGTCGACCCATCTCTTCTCTCTAATCTCTTATTTGATAATATCACAATAAAAACATAGATACAGAGAAAAGGGTTCTGTCTTTCCATGTTAGAAAGAAAGTAAAAGAAACAAGGACAAAAGGGTGTTTTATTCTGCCGGTTTTGTTTGTACACATGCGTCAGCACGCAGGGTGTTAAATTTTTCCGGCTTATTCGGCTTTAAATGACTCCCACAGCACCCGCAAAAGGAATTCCCTCCTGGAGAGACGCTAACCTTTTCAGATCATTCAGATGGCGAGAAGTAAAGACCTTCTTTTATAAAATTGTGTCAAAAGACGCCTGAAGATCTAATTACCGTTGACATGACCAGGGATATAAATAATGATAATAAAGCAGCTGCAGAGCTCAGTGGCCACAACAGCTGAGAAAATTCAGGAGAATCGAGGCTGTGATATTTGTTAAAAAGCCTTTACATGTAGTTAGGGATCAATATTTCCTTTTACAGAGACTAGGAACTAGATTTGATTTTTGTTTAAACTGTCGTTCTTTTAACTTTCTTTTTCAATGAAAGTCGACTGTGACTTAACTTTATCTTCCTTTTTTTTGTTATTATAATTTCAACTAGACACATATTTTATAGCCTCAGGTCCCTTGTTTGTGCACTTTACTTACTCTCCTCTACTTAATTCTTGCAATGTTATCAAGCCTTTTTCCAAAAGCCACATGAATTGCTTTAAAATACAGGCACCAGCCACTATTTTGGTTTTGTTTTTTTTATTTGTCATTATTAGGTTAACATAATTGTCTGAAAGTGTGGGACGTAAACGAAGTTCATGTTGGTTGGTACGAATTTAATCAACAACATAAGAAGTTAGGTTATTTTAAGATCATATTTAAAGCATATTTTAAAGCATATTTAAATCCACATATTTCCCGGTTAAAGCCTCTTAGCAGTTTGAATTGCATGATTGATTTATGAATAAAATTGTTGTAGTGCGTTTACACTGCTTCATATGAACGTCTTCTCCTCTCAGCTGCTGCGACTGCCTGGCACACATATGTCGGAGGAAAAAGGAGCTGAAGGCCCGGACGGTTTGGCTCGGCTGTCCGGAGAAGTGCGAAGAGAAGTACCCCAAAAACGCCATCAAAAACCAGAAGTACAACATCTTCACCTTTGTGCCTGGGGTGAGCGAGATCTCACAGAACAACGACAACCTGTGTTAAGTCTTCTCTTGTGTCACAGAATTCACATTTCACGGTCTGATCTTTGTCCCAAATGCAGAAGTTACGGCTTTTCAGAGGCAATGTTCCCACTCTTATTAACTTTTACAGTCCCCACAGTGGCCATTCATCCTTCCAGTTGAAATATGCAGATCTTTCCACAGATTATGTGTAAAGCACCGGGTCTAATTGTTAACTGCTCTGCCATTAAGTTAAGGGTTTACACTGTAGGGGACATTAGAGATCCATCAGACTTACTTATTAAAAAACCAAACGGCTCCATGATTAAGAGGGCTGCCTTCGGCTCGGGCCATAAAATGTCAACTGTCTATTAGAAACGTAGATATTCTCATCGATGGCGAACAGAACGGCTCTGCTTTGCTCCTTCCACCTTGAATTATTAAATACACACAAATTGAGTTTAGCAGTGTGCATTTTTCCCTAAAGGTCAGGGGGTTCATTAACTGTAGAGCATCGTCCATTGATCCCGTTGTCTCTGATAATCAGTGACCAGACGCTAGAGTCTCATTATTGCAAACATTATTCAAAATTTGACCTTACATGAGTAGAATAGGAGGGGATCCCTGTTGACGGGCAGCCCATTAGCAGAGAGCCCTTAGGAAGTCACAGGTGGCTCTCTGGTATGTGTGATTTAAGAAACTCTGCCTGTTTTTCCTCCTGCGTCCATTGTTGTGGTTATCAGTCCCGTTCGTCTCGAGCCGTGTGTTTATTCTGCGAAGCGTCGGCACCAAGTGACATTGTACCGAGTTACCGTGAAATCCCAACCCCTGAGTGCCATTTGAAACAGAAGTTCTCAAAGTGTCAGAGTTTCCATTAGGTTAATGTAAAGTTAACAGCATTAACATGTATCTTGTTCCACCTTGGAACATGTACAGTAACTCATCCCGGCCTGCTTTGTTGCGGCTGAATCCTCTTTGTCTCCTTTTGGCAGCTGTCGTCGTCTTTGACTCACCTCGCTGACATGTTTCGCTCCCCTCGCTGAATCCCTGTCCTCTGCTCCCCTCTCAGGTTCTCTACCAGCAGTTCAAGTTCTTCCTCAATCTCTACTTTCTGGTGGTGGCCTGTTCCCAGTTTGTGCCGTCACTGAAAATCGGATATTTGTACACGTACTGGGCCCCTCTGGTAAATTCATCAGTTTTTAATCCGTTATTGTATTGTATGAAATATATTTTGGTCTCTCAAAGATTGTTTGTCCTGGATTATGTATTATTTTATGTATTTGTTTGTGTTATTATTGTTCATTTAAAACTGAAATGATTTCTTGGTGAATAAATTAGTTAATTGTCAAGTATTTTTACATTAATTTGTCATTAGGCTTAAAATCTAAATATTTTCTGGTTCCAGCTATTCAGTTCATTCGTCTAATGTGATGTTTTTATTTAGATTCTTATTTCCTGCCTTTTTAAATCGAACATCTTTGTGTTTTGAACTTGTCAAGTGAGTAATCTGAACACAAATGTTTTGGCGCAGGGAAAAAATAACAAGGATTTTTCACTTTTTTGACACTTCACAGGGTAAACAGTTGATCATTACAAGAAAATAATCTGCAGATAAATTGATAATACAAATCATCATTAGTTGCAGACCTAAAGACAATACATTTGACCACAGGTCAATCATGCTAGTTACTTTTTTTTAAAGAAAGAGGTAAATGAAAACTGTGTGTTGTAGTGATCTCAAAAACCTCAGTAGTTTTTTTCTTACTTAATTACTTTCTTTTTCTGACTCTAATTTTTATGAACGGTTAACAAACTGTTTCCTATATTCAAAATAAGCTTTATATGTAGCTCTAATGGGTTCAGGTATGACTGCAGCTTTGTTAATGACCACAGAGAGACTGATCTGTTCTGCTGCACTCTTTTCATCGCTCAGGGTTTCGTGTTAGCCGTGACGATGGTGCGAGAGGCCGTGGACGAGGTGCGACGCTACCAACGCGACAAAGAGATGAACTCTCAACTCTACAGCAAGCTAACAGTGCGAGGTCAGTGAGAGGGCCGAAAGAAATCCATCCGCTCTCCTCCTCCTCGCGCCTGTAGCTGTTTGCTGACATTATGATAACGGATATTCCAGTGTAGAGTCGAACCCCCCCCCTCCCCTTCCCTTCCCTCCCATGCAATTAAGAGACGGCTCTCCACTGGATCTACACTTGTAACAGAAGTCATTCCTCTCGCTGTAACTGCATTGATTTTTTTTTTCTCTCGGCTTCTCAAGACTGTATGATCTAAGATCTGTCCCTTTGTTGAATGTGTGGTAAAATCCCCCTGTGTGGTATCTGTGACCGTGGCTGAGGATGTCACTCTCACACTCCACACTGCTCGTGTGCATGTTCGCAGCTCTGTGTGCTCGCGAGCGCCGAGAGGAGAGGGGTCGTAGCGGATATCGAGGCAATTATAATCGAGAGTGACCCTATGTGCCATTGTTTTTGTCTATGGCTCAGACCAGAGATGAAAACAGAAGGGTATCACATTGTCATGCTGGAGGTAATCAATCTGTTAGAAGGTGAGAGAGGAGGAGAGGGGCAGTAGCAGAAAGTGGGCTGTGGTTTGAGGAGTCAGCGTCATTTTCGAGGGTCAGAAATCAATAGCTGCATTTTATTTCATAGCTAATTAAAAATTCACAGCATATCTTAAAAATGAAACGCCTAATTTTAATAAGAAGTAGTTTCAGAATTGTTGTCTTTCATTCGACCTGTTTTTCTTCTCAGGTAAAGTTCAAGTGAAGAGTTCAGACATTCAAGTTGGGGACCTGATCATCGTTGATAAGGTAAAGATTAAGATTATAAGATTAAGTGTTGTTGCTGTAGATTTTTTTCCGTACAAGGATTTTAAAGGGATCAGTTGCAGGCAGTTTTACCCAAACATTTATTTATGTGTGATTAGCTTTATTTGGCCCTTGTTTAGGTTTTGTGAGAGCACACTTTCATAAAGAGACCGAATGTTTCTAAAGCGGACTGTTTTAATACATAAAAAAAAGGTTCTGCTTTTAACTGTAACACCTCTCTGCTTTACTGGTATTGAGGCAAACTGTGACCACACTACCCCATTATAATGTGAGATATTTGGAACAAAAAGGTGGATGGGTGTAATACTGAAGCTGAACAATTACTGCTACGTTACTTATTAATTAGAGAGGATCTGACTTTTTTTTTTGCATAATTTCTTTCAAATCTCAGTTCAAATCAGTGACTGATTGCATAATTACACAGTGTCTCCACCTCCAAAAGAAGAAAAGTATTTTGAATAGTTGACCGGCCACTTTAAAGTTGATTGAATAACTTGACAGGATTTGAAGGCACAGTGCACAACTGTAATGTACTTTTTTTACGATAAAAATCACCTGTAGATCACGTGATCTTAAGTTTCAGCTCAGACAACATGAAATCTAGCTGCTCCTCGAAGGTGAACACATTAAATTTCCATTACTGTGTGTTAGACAGACTTTTAAAAACTGTTTCTCCTTCGCGCCCCTGGTCAAGGTATTGACCTTGTTTAATTATTCAGGAAGATTCAAAGGGCTTTTGCCACAGTGCTCAATAACGCTCAGCCATTTGCACTCTCACTTGCTTGTTTTTTCCTTCCTTTCTGTATAGAACCAAAGGATTCCTGCTGACATGATATTCCTGAGAACATCAGAGAAAAATGGTGAGTGAAAAGTGTTGCTGTAACTTTATTGATGTGAAGCAGGACAGTGCAGAGAAGATGTGATCATGCTCAATAAAAATCCTCATATCATATGATGAGGTTTTAAACATTAGTAAATCATTGCAATAGACGCTGTAATAATAATGCTAAAATAAAATGTCATAAAACAGACAGAATGCCTTACAGTTGAACTTTTTATGCCCTGTGACACTTAGACCAACTGTGTCAAGATCATTTGGGTGAGAAATGTGACTTTTCCTCACACTTCCAGTCCCTTGACATCATCTGATCAAGGCAGCGAGTGATTCATATGATTAATGTCACATTCTTCGAGTGACTGATGATGCAAATTCCAATTAATCAATGAGCTGCGTCAGATCCTGGCTCTTTTCTGAGGGGCAGCGGGAGGAAATGTTCTGAGGACATCATTTCCATCCATCTGTGGTATGCCAATAATCTTGACAGGGAGTTGTTGATGTCTTTATGCCTCCAACACACACACACATACATAAACACATCTTTATCTTGCACACATGCAGTCTCATGTACTTTGTCTTTCACACACACACGTCCTGGTGGTGTTATGTGAGGAGCTGAGATGTCATTACAGCAGAAGGAGAGCATGAATCATCCTCCTCGTGTTAATGTTTTCCATCATAGTTAACCCTCCGGGGATGGTTTATAGCTGCCCTTTACCCTCTCTGTCAAATAGTTGCTCTCATCCATCAGTTTCATATGTAATATTACCTCAGATCAATACAGGTCACCGCTGCTCAATGGTTATCGGACCTTGCGGTGTCCACAACATCCGCAGATGCTCTGGGTTGTACTACAGGCTATAATGTACTGCAGTTTAACAAACGCCAGTCTATTGTAATAATGTAATTTTCGCATGCTACATGTGTTTTCATTTTTTAATCACGTCATGACATAATTATCATATTCAACAGTTTGCCTCCTCAGCAATCCAAACCCCAGATTCATCAAAACAAACCCTCAGATCATCCCAGGCTTATCAAACATGCAGATATTTAATGCAGAATTGATTAGAAATGTATATAAAATCATGCTTAATCTGTACAGTTTAACTTTTTAACTTCTTAACCAATTCATTAGCTGTAAAATGCACTCAGGGGTTTAAATGCAGCAGCCTTGCTTCGTCTGGTATAACCCGTATTTTAAGTAGCTAATGTTAGCCAACGTTAGGAAACTAAATAGACATTACTGTGAAAAAAGAACCAGGTTGGTTTACTGACTTTTCTCTACTTGAGCTATTGTCAGGCTGCATTTTAAGATGTGCCATTATCCTGTAATTTTAACTTTTAGCCAAAGTAACTAATGCTCAGTAAAAGTTATACACAAACTTTAGATATTCTGGTAAAACTGACTATATTATTTTGTACTATGCATTCATTAATGGAAGCAGTGCTCAGTGGTTACTCTCTGATCCATCAGTATTTAGTTAATAAATTGAATTTATTTATGTGACAAATGACAAACCAAGTAACAGACACAGGACTGTCTTGATGACACCTCTGTCCTTTTTTTCAGGTGCATGTTTCATCAGAACAGATCAGCTGGATGGAGAAACCGACTGGAAACTGAAGGTCGCCGTCGGCTGCACGCAGCGGCTGCCAGCAGTGGGGGTATGGATGCATTACGTTGCAGTGAATCTCTGGTAACAAACGCACTGTGAATACGTGAAGGAGTGTTCTGTTATCACTAAAAGCACCGCTCATCGAATGAAGCTGTCTGGCTGTGATGGAAACTTAATCACTGATGACAGACAGCGGGAACAGTCTGAACCTGACAGCAGCTTCCTTTAACTGGAGGCGATACTCAACCCTTAAGATTTAAGTTGAGTTGATGGCTTTTTTTTTTCTTTTTCTGCCACTTAATGTGATCAGAGAATTAAAGTTTCAGCAAGTCATTTGATGATTGAGCCGTGGCATGCATATTAGGTTTCAGGAGACATGAAGATGGCAAGAGTTGTCTTCACTTTGGCCGCTATTCAACCTTGTTACAAGATTATATCATGACTGGGGAAGATTTATTCTGAGTATTTGTCTCACTTTTTGTCAGGAGAGAGCTGTTTGAGAAACATGTTGTTATTTTTTCTTTTAGGCAACATGATCCCTCAGATTATTAGTCAGCTGTTTGTGAATATTGATCACTTCAGGTCTTTATTATAGACATTTCTACACCTTGGTTCTCATTCGAAGGTGAAGTAAATTATGCTTTGTATTCTTTTACTCTAAGTTTCAAATCCACAGATAGCTTGAAAGTAGTGATTAAAATTCAAACAGACTCAAGGTTTACTATTCCTCTGTCTCCTTTCAATCACCAAAACAGTCCAGTTTGTTGGAAGGTATTTTATATTTTCCGCAGCCACGTTGATCTCTCTGGATGTATCTGAGTCTCCGAGCCTCCATCTGTAAAATGCTGTAGCAACACTACTCTCCATTGGGGGTTGAGTAAAATAATCTTCCCTGCTCCTCTTTAACCGCTCTGCCCATGTTCTCACCCGGAGAACACTATCTGAGCATGACTGAGCGCTGGCTGGCCGCTGCAGAGGCTGCCTGCCTGAATAATTTAATATTTACAATCAATTTTGTTCCACTTCGGGCAAAAATGGCCGGTGTTATGTGCTTAACAGGCTGAAGGCTGAGAGAAACAGACTCGTTTATTTTTGTGTTTTCTGTTCCCACATGTTGATGTAATTTCTGCTCGATTATGTCTTGTAATGCACAAAATGTATTGTTAAATAAGAAGGATGCATGACCGTTAAGTAGTGGAATTTAAGAAATAACCCTTAAAAAATGCATTATTTATATTTTTATCTTTCGGGAAACAAATCTTAGCCTAAGGTCTACTTACTAGCATGTTTTGAAGAGTTGACTCAATTATCTCCATGACAACTTACCTGTATATGCAGTTAAAGACCATGAGATGCAGTGAAATTTCCAATAATAAGTTAAGATTATTTAATCAAATGAAGTTTTCCAAAGGTAAGAATCAATTTCCATTCAATTGTGTACAGTGCAGACATGAACACATACTAAAATTTGCAAAGATTTTACACAGTGCTCAACAAAACGATTAGTTTGTTCTTACAAGACAAAAGAAATCCTTTAGTGTCACAGCCTCGCTAACTGTGGTGACATTTTAATACTGTGTCCTTCATGGCCTCCCTCCCTTTTCTCTGATGTTTCCTTGTCTCAGGACCTCTTCTCCATCAGCGCCTACGTCTACGCCCAGAAGCCTCAGCTGGACATCCACAGTTTCGAGGGGAACTTCACAAGGGTACAGTAGCTCGTTGACATATTTATAAGCTCTGAAAACAAATCTTAAACACATGCAGGTCGTTTTTTTTCGCCGTAGATTGACACAGAAGATGTGTATCACTGCGGTGTGTTGACAGGCGGCAACAATGAGAGCCTGTGTGTCCATCCGGGCCTGTTGTTATCTCCAGCAGGCGAACCTCTTACATCAGAGGCAGGTTCTCGCAGCTCCAGCTCCATCCATCCCATTTTACTTGTTGCTCAGTGATTTTTTTTTTTCCCTTCTTTTTTTTTTTTTTTTTTTTTTTATTAATAGCAGATTAGCGCAGCCCCCACAGAGAGGAGAGCTCCAGTACAAAGGGAGGCTTTGTGGTCCGTCTTCACTCTTGGCCACACACCAGGCTTAGTGAGCGAGCACTTCCTCCACTCATTCATCCTCCGCGGCCTTCCTTTGCATAGCGTGTGCTTTTAGTACTGAGCAGGATGGGAAAAAAAATGGGTTCCCACAGATCCGCAGCAAATGAACTTACCTATTTATGAGGGTTTCTTTTTTCTTTTTTTTTTTTCTTCCTTGAGACGGATATGGGGGCTTTGTTTCTGTGGTCTTTACTGAGACCCTCTGCAGTTATGAACACCGCGGTTTGATGCCAATGTCAGAGCGGTCAAGCATTCTGCAAGCTGCCATTTATTTTTCATGCACCTCTTCCCATGTTTGAGCGGATTGACAGGATGTGAGTGCTTAGGTATCATAATTATCATATCAGAGAGGCAATTTGAGCCGAAACTGGAGCCTTGACTCTGCACTCCTGACTCAAGCCATTTTCAGCTTTCGTCTTTATTTAAGAGAGAGGGGTAAAACGGGCAGCGTGAAACAAGAGGCTCTCCAGGGGCTTATTTATCACTGAAATCTCATCTTACGTGCACTCTCTCTATACTGTTTTTAAAAGGAGCCTCTATCGCCATGCCAAATCTAGTGAAAGTATTGATAAAGGGACTACTGTATTGCTACAGTCTGCACAACTGTGTCAGGTGCTTGTGAAAATTAATGGCACAGGAGAGCCCGGCCGCTCCGCTCAGGCTGTGTAGAGCTGATCTCATGTTCCTCAGCTCTGTTCAGTGGAAATCTTTCTTTTCAGGGACATTTTGTCCTCCCTTGCAAAGTGTTTTGACTGAAACGGTAAATAAAATGGCAAAAGAAGTCATTCATTGTGCAATTCTACTGTTTTGGGTGAGACTTTGGTTTAAAACTACCACAACAGCAGTCCTTAAATAAATGGATAAAACATAA
>JBAJHX010000040.1:17283718-17317685 GCA_037176925.1 Amniataba percoides
TGCCATGGCGAGCATCGTCCAGTATAACGACTGGTTGGAAGAAGAGGTAAAGGCTTCATCCGTGATGTGAATCTGTAACACATACAGAGGTTTTTCTCACTCTGTGGTGACAAAATTTGAAGGAAAGGAGCAAATCTGGTTATGCCAACTTGGAAATGTTCACACGTTGGTTACTCGCTGTTAATTCTGAGGTGACATCTTTTAAAAAGCCTAAATTAGTGAAACAAATGCAAGTGAACTGTGTACATCTACTTTAAGTTAGCTGAGTGGATGGTACTATTGTTATATTGGATTTTATTTAGATGTACTTGACAGCAATGGTGACTTTGCAGCCATCGAGCAAACACTTTTTTTTTTGATAAGCTGAATTATCTGGTTGCATCCAGCAGCAATGTCTCAACTTCAAGTTTATTTTAGCAAGAACATAAACCTGCTCGGTTGAAATGAGCCACTCTGGACGTCAACATAAAATGGATAAAAATAAATCACAGATAAACATATGTGTCGTCTCGCAGTGATCATTTTTTAGTCCAGTGCCCCGTCGTAATCAGGACATTCATCCAGAGATCAGCGGGCCGTGTCTGCACCAGTTTGGTGGTCGAAGGTCTTGTGCGCATATGTTCATAATTATATTGGCATTATTGAGTCATTTAGCACTGGGGGCAGCGTTTGATTTAATTAGTGACCTACATAAAGTTGAAGTAATTACAGTATGTCATATTCTTGAACAATGGTGCTAATGATGTTCTGCTGGCTGTAATATCCCGCTGTCAAATCAGCTGCTACCACGGTTACTCTGCTTGTCAATAACCAATCAACAGGGCAGATTTGCCCCATTGGTGTTTCATATCAAAAATAAACCGCCATCCATCCCTTTGTTTTACTGTGTCCTCACCAGAGGCGATGTTATTCACTATTGATTCCTTTGGTGTTGCTAACAATATGCTGCTGTTGACAGTAGTGTACATGGTGTACTTATACTGCGGCTGCTAATCGAACAGATGATCTGTCCTGTATTTGATTTATATTTATCTTCAGGGGGTGGGCAGAGACGTAATTACACATACACACATTTATTTTAGATAACTGATGAAGAAATATGCTTAAGAAATTTTAATGCAAAATGCTCATGAACATTTAAGTAAAAATGCGTGTAACACTGTTTTTTCTCATTTCTGTCAGTGTGGGAACATGGCGAGAGAAGGCCTGAGGACGCTGGTGGTGGCCAAGAAGTCTCTGTCTGAGGAGCAGTATCAGGACTTTGAGGTATGAACACTGCTGTATGTACGGTACATGTTTTTTTATCTTTTAATTTTAGTGAATCTCAAGTTTTCTTGAAACAGGACTAGAAATGAGTGAGCAACGTGAGGCTGTTTCCTATTTAATTTTAGCCGTTGTACTGTTATGATCATAGCTTATTGTTTTTGTGTCTTTTGATGTACTAGTCTGATAATATTCTCCGCTTTTCTTACTGTCAAAAGATCCCAAACCAGCAATGAACCGACTAACAAATATTGTGTCAAAGCCTGATTGAGTGGCCTGGAGCTCCAGAAATGATTAAAAACACTTGAATGAGACACTGCGTTGCTCTGGGAGACTTGTTCCTTCCTTACAATGAAGATGAGCGCTGTAGATTATTTAGAGTCAGTCCCATGTACATTTCTTTGATGCCTGATTTTTTCAGTATTGAGTCCAAACTTTCCTATTTTTTTTTATCTTTTCAGAGCAGAAATGTGTTTTATGGCAGCAGTGTTATCTGTTCTCTATTTATTTTGTTGTCTTTTTGCAAGTTTACTTCTCAGCTGTCTGATGAGTTGGCAGCCCCCTTTTTTTTACACCATCTTCCTCACTTTGTCTCCACCTCCTTCTGTGAGCAGAACCGCTACAACCAGGCGAAGCTGAGCATCCACGACCGAGCCCTGAAGGTCGCGGCGGTGGTGGAGAGCCTCGAGAGGGAGATGGAGCTTCTGTGTCTGACCGGCGTGGAGGACCAGCTCCAAGCCGACGTCAGGCCCACGCTGGAGCTGCTCAGGAACGCCGGCATCAAGGTGAGCAAAGAAAATCAACTCTACGACTACGATAATGCTGTTAAATTCTGGATACACCTCGTTAGTGATTCAGAAAGGGACAAAGGGAAGTTATAATTGTATTCAAGCATCCATCGTTTCTTCTCAGATCTGGATGCTGACGGGGGACAAACTTGAGACGGCCACGTGCATCGCCAAAAGCTCCCACTTGGTCTCCAGAAACCAGGACATCCACGTCTTCAGACCAGTATGCTGTTTTTTTTTTTACCTGATCTCTCCTCAGTGTTGTCATGTCATCATGATGTTCCTACTTAATGAGAGAAGACAAAAAAAGGCCTTAACGTCCTCGCGGCTAATTGTACTGTGTGGCTCTTGTGCAGGTCTCGAACAGAGGAGAGGCCCATCTGGAGCTCAACGCCTTCAGAAGGAAACATGACTGCGCTCTGGTCATCTCTGGAGACTCTTTAGAGGTACTACAGCACAGCACAGCACAGCGCACAGTGACATTTCCTGGTGCAGCAGATGATGCTGAGGATGAAGCCAAGGAGGCGGCGAGAGAATAAAAAGCTGTTCTCTGCCAAAGCTAACAGGCTCGAGTTCAAGCGAGGCCTTCAGGATTTGGAGAGGAAAACAAATCACCGAAACATATTGTTCATTTTTTTTATGAGGCAGAACAATTGAAACTTGTTTGTCTGAACTGAAACAGATCAGTGTTTTCACTTTTACGCTCTACAAGATTTCGCTAAATTGAAAAGAAACTAAAAGAAAACACAAGTGGAATATTTGGTGTCCACTCATTCGTGTTTTTTTTCATTCGTGCTGCAGGTGTGTTTGCGGTATTACGAGCACGAGTTTGTGGAGTTGGCCTGTCAGTGTCCGGCGGTGGTCTGCTGTCGCTGCTCCCCGACTCAGAAGGCGCAGATCGTCACGCTCCTCCAGCAGCACACAGCCAACAGAACCTGCGCCATCGGTGAGTGTCGACACCACGAGGAAGGACGAATGTTGGCTGCAGTCCACTCAGTCAGGGGGGAAGAAGTGTCTGTGTAGACTCAGTCCCAGAGAGATGAAAATGTTAGAAAATGTGTGAAACGATCCACTGGACAGATGAATTAAGTGGTGAATTGGTTTCTGCAGGTGAAGTTGTGAATATTTAACTGCACTCTTGTTAAACAAGGTGCTGAAAATGCATTCAGGCTCAGATGTGTATTACTGTAACATACACTCAGACACCAGTGCTAATATATATTTATATTACTTCTTTTGTCCACAAGATGGCAGTAAAATGTCACAAAGAGAAGCCTTCTGAAGTCTTCTACTTTTATAAGCTCAAGCATACTTTTTAAAATAATGTACAGCTTGTTTTAAGTGTGTTTTTCTTTCAATTTTGTGACAGGTGATGGAGGAAATGATGTCAGTATGATCCAGGCTGCAGACTGCGGTATTGGAATTGAAGGAAAGGTAAAGACCCTTAAACCTCCTTAAACTACATAAACAGAGCTAGAGTGTTACGCTGGATTAGGCCCTGTAACTTAATTGAGTCAGAAAAACTCAGATAATCTTGAATAAACATAGTAAGCGCTCACTTCATTAGGTAGTAAAACAGTTAAAGGCGGATCTTATTTTGATGGTAATATCTCTCCCCGAAGGCCTCTCGTCTTGTTAACGTGTGAAGAACTTCAGGGTCAGTCAGCAGCTCTTTCCATCTTTGTACTTGTGTGTGAAAACAGGAAGGGAAGCAGGCGTCTCTGGCCGCAGACTTCTCCATCACTCAGTTTAAGCACATCGGTCGGCTGCTCATGGTTCACGGCAGGAACAGCTACAAGCGCTCTGCGGCGTTGGGCCAGTTCGTCATGCACAGAGGCATGATCATCTCCACCATGCAGGTATGGCGACGACAAACGAAACGTCTTCTCTCATACAGCTTGTTTTTATGAATGAAGGCAAAATATACAAAACATCTTGATTTCTGTTTTTTAATGCTTGCATTTATGCCTTTTTTGGTGATGTTTTGTTCTTTCAGTCTGTTTTCAATCAGTGCTCTCGTTTTTAATGTGTTTTGTGTGGTGAAGCCAAAGACAATTTTCCCCATTGTGGACAATAAAGTTTGTAACTAGCAAACTTTATGACTTCTGTTTTCTCTCCTCAGGCTGTCTTCTCCTCCATATTTTACTTCGCCTCCGTGCCCTTGTACCAGGGTTTCCTCATGGTTGGGTACGTACCTTTTATCTGAACGTCTTACTTAATTTGGCGGTGAGAAAATGAGCGATTGTTATCGTCATTTCCTCCTCACAGAGACACACAGTCTACCCGGTGTATCGAACATGATTGTGATTCATTTCCTTGTTTGGTCTGTGCAGATATGCCACCATCTACACCATGTTTCCTGTCTTCTCTTTGGTTCTGGACCAAGACGTGAAGCCAGAGATGGCTCTTCTCTACCCAGAGCTTTATAAAGACCTCACCAAGGTACAGTGCCCCTTTTTTAAAATGTGTGTTATCTGCATTTCCCCAAATAACTTTTAGCAGGTCATATGTGAACGTACAGTATGTGGCACTCATGGATGATGTTTCTGTCTTTCAGGGGCGTTCGTTATCTTTCAAGACATTCCTCATTTGGGTTTTGATCAGCGTTTATCAAGGTGAGGTGGCAGATTAAGTCTTAAAAACAACCTTTAAGTTCACAACAGACCAAACAACAACAGGACAGTAGCCTTAAAAAGCGACCAGGCTGGTGTATTAGACTGTCAAAGCGACTCTTCAACCACCATCTCATCATTTCTACTGTGTCTAATACCAGGGCCCCTTCAAACTCTCAGACAGTCACTTTCTCAGTATCTTAGGTTTCCAGCCGCCATCCGCTTTTACATGCAGGCTTTTGTCTGTCCAGTAAATCGATATTTCTGTAATCGCTAAGCCATGCGGCGTGTGAGAAAGATCTATGTTCCTGCTCGAGCGTGACTTCCTGACAGCTCGAGGTTTTTTAATTAAAGGCCAATACCAGGTCTGTGGAGAGAAAAAAAAAGAAAAGAAAGAAACATGAAGACGATATGAGAAGACGACAGCCGGGGAGGAAAATATTAGGCACCGATGTGGCTTAATTTATTACAGTGTTTGACTCGCTGGAATGCTGCTGTGTGAGGACTGTATGAAGAAGCAATTATGTGATCAGTTATAGGCTATTAGGCTCAATTTGTGTGGTGTTATGATAAAATGAAAGGCTCTCGAGAGGCGCCCAAAGATGACTGAGTGTCTGGACAGTCGAAGACGTTAACAGAGAGACACTGTGAATCTTTTCTTTTACCCTCATAAATAATCAGTCCTTATCTTCACGTTAATCTTCAAACGTCACAGCAGACTGTTTGCTCTGTGGAGGCAGACCTGAGAAAAATGTTAAAAAAGAAATAAGGCATGAAGAAAAATGTGAGAAATGCCTCTACTTTCTCCACTTCTTCTTCAACCAATAAACTAATCTGGTGGTGAAGTCACGCGGTCGCTTTGTTCCCTGTGGCGCCCCCAGGTGGCATCCTCATGTACGGCGCTCTGGTGCTGTTCGAGTCGGAGTTCGTGCACGTTGTCGCCATCTCCTTCACGGCGCTCATCCTCACCGAGCTGCTGATGGTGGCGCTGACGATCCGAACGTGGCACTGGCTCATGGTGGTGGCCGAGTTCTTCAGCCTGGGCTGCTACCTGGCCTCGCTCGCCTTCCTCAACGAGTACTTCGGTACGTATGCGTCTGTTTTCTCCCACAGGTTCTACTTCTTAGGTGTTCATGTTTGTAAACTCTAATGAAAAGCTTAAGTTTTTCTTCAAAAATGCAGTTATGAGGTTTGTTTTTGAATAGTTTCAAGAAAAGTTGCTCGACTCTGCAGTTTATTTACTTTTTGTTATGAGATATCTCCTTATTGGTGTCACAAAATAATGAAAAATGCTCAAGGTGAAGTATTCCATCTACCAAAACCCAAATGAGTTCAGTTTAATATAAAAAGAAGCTGCAAGTCTTCACATTTTTGAGAAATAAATATTGGCGTTTTTCTTTTGCGTATTGTTGAATAGTCGCCAATCAATTTCCTCCGTCGCTCTGCTTACAGATTAATCAACTTTTCATTTCAAATTTGCTTTTGTGCTACGACTTTTCTCTCGTTTTAAGTCCAGTGTTTAATGGCCGAGCACTTCAACAGGCCACTGCTTCTGCTTTATGTTCATTTTTAACGTAACACTGCCTGAACCCCCAAAGTTTGACAGCAGCCTTCAGATCTGTGCTTTTATTGCTCCCCCCTTCGTCTCCCTTGCTCTCTTTCTTTCTGTCTCTGTGTCTCTCTTCACTTCTTACCTTTCCTCCTGCACTCACTTTGTTTCTGCTGCGTTTCTTTTGCTTCTGTACGTTGGCAACAGGCATAGGCAGGGTGTCCTTTGGAGCTTTCCTTGGTAGGTGTGCAGCCTGAAAATTCACCTCCTCGTTCCTCCGTTCATCCCTCAGCATCCGTTATGTTCTGTGATGTTTGTACATTTAGTCTCTTTCATTTATTTGTCTTTTTTTACTTTTATATGCACTACATCTTTTAACACCTTATGTGGTGTCATTTATTCCACTGATGAGTTTCCATTTTAGTCCCAACATGTGACTGGATTCAACACATCGAGATCACATCTGATTTTCTGATCCCTTTTTTTTTTTTTTAACCCTTTCATCACTTGATCAAATGTCCATCCTCCTGTTCAGTCACAACACAGTGCTGAGTCGTGTCACCTGAGCTGTTTTTCCTCCTCGCAGACCTGTCGTTCATCACCACCTGGCCTTTCCTGTGGAAGGTGTCCGCCATCACGCTGGTCAGCTGTCTTCCTCTCTACATAATCAAATACCTGAAGCGCAAGTTTTCGCCTCCGAGCTACTCCAAACTGTCCTCGTGAGCCGAGCTTGGATTACTCGTGTTTGTTTGGTAGTATCGTGCTTCTCTGAGCTTTCTATTTTCAGCACTTTTTTTTTTTTTTTTAACAACTCACTGATCTTCGGTGATGGACGGGTGACCCTCAGAGGTCAAACAACCACTGGAACAATCCAAAAAAAAAAAAAAATTAAGAGAAACTAAATCACTGTACTTTGCTTTACTTCACTGAGACTTGGGATGACTTGAAATAATAGAGCACATAAAAGAAAAGGACTATAGACGGATGGATTTGTTCACAAAGGAGGAGAAAAACAGTGGAAGTGACTGCACTTCAAAGGCCTGAAACACTTGACCCCATTTTGTTGGGAAAAAAAGGGTCGACCTGCCTTCTTTTTGTTTAAAGCATTTCAAACAGATCCGCTTCAAGTGTCATTTTATACAGTTCGGATGCATTTCTTTCAGTGTTGAAGATTTTTATATGTGAGGTTCAGAATTTTTTTAAGTGTTATTTTTTATTCTAGGTATTAATTACAGTTTCTGGCCTGCGTCTTTTAACAGTGTTAAGTTGCTGTAAGGGATAAAAAATAAAAAAGATAATTTCCCTAAATGTTTTCCTACGTTACTGTAAATAAAGCCTTTGATTACTACTGCTGTCAGTGTAAACCTCACCGCGTTAAACTCTCACATAAACACGCATTACGACAATAAACGTTCATGACGACATTCAGAGAGGATGCTGGAAACTTTCTTCAAACCTTTCAATCTCCACGAGACAATGAGCAGCTTCATCGCGTCCGTACGATAAAACCAGCACTCCATAGCTACGTAAAAGTATTGTCAGCAGATTTGGCCTTGATTACGCTGCGTTTCTGATGTCTGAGCTCGATTTGTGCCTCATTACGATGTATTTTAATGTCCCGCATTTCACAGCGTTGGATGTCAAACAGTCAATCAGAAGTTTAGTTTTTTTTCTGTTACCTCTGCAGCCAGATCTGAACTTCCATCAGCTTCAATCACTCGCTGCTCTTCCCAGGAAACTTTTTTCCTGATGGCAAAAATACTTTAAAAGTCACAACGAAGGACCCTGGAACACCGACGGCTGCGTATTTTTAGGCCTTTATCGACAGCGCGGCTCCCCTGGGCCTCAGTGTGACTTTGGCCTGTAGCAGACGTCGACATTCAGCTCTTTTTTTTCTATTAAAGGAGGAATGAGTTTTATCATTCGCTCCGTGTATTGTAAGTGTTGAGCATGTTTAAAACACACTGGGGGAAAAAAATCGGATAAAAGAAGGTTAAACTGGTCTTTTAAATGTACAGTTCAGCAAACAGGGTGTAGTTTAGCTATGTTTATGAGTCAGGTTGTCATTTCTTCTGAACCATTATTGAGTTTAACTCAGGTTGATTGTTCCTAAACAACCTTGTTTTGTTTTTTTTATTTTAATCATGGCAACCGTACTGTAAAATGTAGCTACACTATAAGAAAAAAAGACAAATAGTGAATGTAGTTATTTGGAAAAGAGTTAGTGTGACTGCAACACTTTAATGCAAATTGCATTTAGGGGTTAAATTTCTTATTTACGTTCTTACAAAAAGTAATTTCAAAATGTCGATTTCCTGTTTTCTGTCGAGATCTTTGTTCTGTGTTTGTGATGTACAAATTTTTTTCTTCCTCGTGAATTTGCTTTCCACGTCCTACACTGCGATTTCTAACAGTATGTCTTTTATTTATGATGTTGTTATTGATTAATGAATAATAAAAAGAGAGATGCCAAAAACAAAGTTTCACTTTTCTGTTTATTTACAATCAGGTCAAGGTTCGAGGTTTTTATTCATCTTGTAGTTCATCATGTGGCCACAAGATGGAGACTAAACTCTGAACAGAAAAGGAGGCGGCTCAAAGTCAAAGAGCAAATCAGTGAGATGAGGCCTGATTGACCTTTTAGAGATACTGCACCAAGTTTAGTTCATGAAAATACAACTTCTGAAATTATAAAGATGTTAAGTTTATATAAAGTTCTGACTTTTCAGTGTGCACTATTAAACTTTAGAAACCTTTGTTGCTCAAGTTCCTAGTTTCCTAGTTTCAGTTTACTGAGAAACTTAGAAAAGTGCCTCAACAAAAAATGAAGTTCTGCATTCACTTTTAACTCTTATTGCTTTTAATGCCTTTCTACGCCCTTGAAGTGAGTTACACACTTTTAACAGTCCCCTCCAGTCAAAAATGTGTTTTGCTTGTTTCTTCATTTGGACGTTGGGAACTTTTGTGTCTTCAAACATCTCGTGGCAGGGGATCTTTAAATAACGAGGCCTTACTGTATGTCAGCAGAGCCACAGTTAGAAAACACAAGCTCGACCGTAAAGCAATTACAGATTGCGCTTTTAAATAAAACCACTGCTGAGGAAGATTTAATGTAAACAGTAAAATATATATATGTATGTTTTACTGTGTAATCAGAGGCAGTCATTAAGCAAACAGCCAATGTGTTATCAATTTCTCCCTGCAGAGGAGGAAGCACTTTGTGAGCCAGTGATGAATGTGATGGTCTGATGGCTTTAACATGTTAAGAAATGTTCTCTTTCATCTCCTCGTTTTCACTTTGTAGCTGCACATCCACGGGGGGGAGGGAGGGAGAGACGTGAGTTTAACTCTTCCTACAGCGTCTACGGAAGATCATTGCGGTGTGTTTTTAAAAAAAAAACCAAAACAAAAAAAAACAGCTGCAGCTAATGTGCTGCATGAGGAGCTCTGATGGGGCGGATAATGTTCATGTGACTAATGATTTATTGTACTAACGGAGAACAGTTTGTCTTTGTCTGAATGATCCTCCTTTCATGTAGACTTTGTGTATTAATTGTATTATATGGTCTCCTGATGAAACGATGCAATGCTGAGATCCATCTGGGTCTTCTCTTTGTACAATTTCAAGAGAAGACAATTAAATAATAAGAATTTATAGACTTAACAAATCAAGTGGTTCAAAAAAACTAAAACCAAGTAGATAAATAAATGCAGCTTTTATTCAGAGCTTCTTTGAAAATGTGAGTTTGAAAGTTTGAAAAATATTAGATTAACCAAATCTAAGCTTTTCATGCTTTCCTTCAATTATTTACCACCTTGGCTACTTTTCCTGTTCAGTCAGAGAAACCTTCAGGATTAACTGGATTAGACTTTCTGATCATCTCAATGTGCACGCAGGTTCATATAGTTGAGAGTTAAAACAGAAATATTTGTGAATTTCAGAGCTTTGGTGGATGGTGGAACAATTCTTAGAAGTATCAGTGAGGATGCCAGCGAAGGCGTGACGTGTTTCAGCGAGTCCATCTGAAGGTACAAAACTTGTTCCAGTGTGATGCAGGAAGTAAAACCGACCTGAAATATTCAATATTCAACAAGAATAAAGAGGCCAAGTGCTCAGATTGTGAGCAAATACAGAGAAAAACATAAATGAGGATATTAATAACAGTAAATAAAAGGAAATACCAACCACTCAGATTATATCACTCAGAATGATGAAGTTCCTTCAAGTGGTTGTTCATGCAAATGCTTTCAAATTCACAGTATTTCCTCATTAAGACCTGGATATGCACAGAAAATCTATTAAACACTTTATCACATGGCCCAGTTTTCAATATTTCTGCACCTAATGATAGTAAATTTAGGTTGTATCATGAATTTAAGATAAAACACTGAGATTTATGTTCAGTAAGGAAATATACTGATCATTGCCTGAGCTCTTATTTCCAAGTAGTGTTTTCTTTTTCAGTCTCTGCAGCGCTTTGACAGTCAAATGTGTGTACATAAATGAGTGCATACTGTATGTAAAACCTGCACAAACCTGGACTCGCAGCCTCTGATCTGCAGGAGAAGCAGCTGAAGCAGAAACACGATCAGATTTAATTGCGTGAGTGCAGAAACACGACAGAGCAGCGCGTTAATAATCTAATGTTTCGTCTCTTGTACAACAAATTGTCGTCTGTCGTGCAAAATGACCCCATAACTCGATTCGAAGTGTTTGAAAAACACTTTTTTTGGTCTAAACTAGATTTCATCCAAGCCGTAAGTGGGATACAAAACACTTACGCAGCAGAAATTTTAGACGTATGGAACATTTGTCAAATTAGTATATTTTTTTTCACATTTCTCGCTGCTTTTTTTTATATGCTGGAGGGAGACCTGCCATTATGCCATTATGCTATCTTGTTACTAAGCAGCTAAGTGGCTTCTGTAGCCGTCCTCCATCGGCCTGAGCTTGTTATAAAATTCCACTGCACCCTGTTTGAATTAAGAAACAGCGACCAGAGCAGATAAAGTTACGGGTAATGATATTTACTGACTGACTTGATGGGGAAGAAGAGCAAAGACGTCTTGAGGAAGATGAAAATATTCTTCACTCGGGGGCTCCGACATTCAATTAGCTGTGCAAATAAACAAAATACATTACAGCTGCAGTGTCAGCTACTGTAGCTTCAAAAACTGCAGACTGTGCCAGAAAAGTGCCGCAGACAACTTCTCAAACTTTTTTCTCTTTCGTGATGATGGATCTGACTGTAAATGTGTTCAACTTTACGAGGGTGTTGCAGATGTGAAAACTACCCAGAATAAATAAAGCTTTCATTTCTTACTCCTCAACTGACAATTCGGATACTTTAAATGTTTTCTCTGCTTACATACCAGCTGACACTTTAACTGCTAACGGTGCTCACGCTAACGGTCTCTGGCACTTTAAATTCAACTGACATTTTAATTTGTTGTTTACCCTTCAGCTTACGTTTCACTGATCTTGTTGCATCATTTAAAGGAAGCTTTGACTGAACTTCAGTAGAGAAGATCTGTCCTCCTCCTCTTATTTCTCTTTCTGAAGAGAAATCCTGCCGTTTGCTCCCTTTTTCCACTTCAATGTACTCCGTCACTTCCACTTTCCCACCCTGTCAGAATCTCTTTCATTCATTTCTGCACTTTCACTTCATCTCTCCTCAATAAAACGACCATCCATCTGCTCTTTGAACTTATCCATCAAATCAAATTTCAACTAAACGAAGCCACCACATCTCAAAACTCACACTTCCACTCATTTTACACTTCAGTCGACAATAATTCAGCAGCATTTCAACTGCTTTCACTGTCAACTCTTAACAGTGCACAAACTTGAATTATCTGACTCCTCTGCTGAAATTTTATTTGCTGTCGCTTAAACTGTTAACAGCTCAACTTACATTTTCCATCTTTACACTTAAAGTGACACTTCAACTGCTTTCAGCCTCCACACAACAACTGACTCATTTTTAATTCCCTACTGAAAGTTTAGATAGCTCAGATGGCTTTTTAACTGCAGTCGCTCTTTGCATACCGAGTGACACTTCAACTGCTAACAGAGTACACACAGTCTCTGGCACTTCAAACCATTCATTTCTCTGTCTTAGTATCAGTTCAGCTGCTTTCAGTGCATAATCATCCACTTACACCTCAGCTGTTTTCAATCAACCGTTTAAATATTTTAACTGAGATTTCAACTCGTCTTACTCTTCAGGTAACACTTCATTTCACCTGTTTTCAGCTTTTCCTCTTCAACTGTTTTCAGTACCTGCATAAAAACTGATAGCTAAGCTGTGTTAAACTTAAGGCCACATTGCCAGATGCTTTCAGTAATTACACTTCAGCTGATTGCTACTGTTGGACTTTACAGACAGATGTCACTTCCACTGCTTTCAGTCTTTCTAAGTTTGATCTCTCACACAATTAACATGTTAAGATATTTTAATGTACTTAATCAGTCATTTCAGCTTCAAGTGAAATTTCAGAGACTGTCAAGTACTTTTGCATAAATGGACACACGGGATGATTGTTTGTGGACCGATGGAAGCTAATTTTCTGTGATTATAATAATTAATATAGTTTGTGATGTCACTTTTGTCTTTATTGAAACATGTTGTGTTTCTCTTTTTGTGAGTTTCACTTGGAAATGTACAGGAAATATGTTCAAAAAGCTGAATTCAAAAGTATCTTTACTCTCGCTGGGCTTCAGTAAAAATGCCTGTAAGGACGAAGGGAGTCATGTAAGTACAAACTTCCTCATGTCCGCAGGCCGCTTCACAGTCCTGCCTCAGTGTGTTCGACAGCAGCAGGGCCGGTCTGTGGTAACCACACTTCCCTTCGCTCACACTGTGTCCATTCTTGATTTATGTAAACGACCTCGGGCACGTGGAGCCTGCGCGACCATAACCAGCGGCTGAGAGATAGTAAAGCGCTGTGTGCCCGCGGGGAGCTGTGTGTGTTGTGCTCGACCGTTGGGGAGAGAAAATGAACCTCGCGGCCTTCTGCGAACGCTCCCTCGGCTGCAGAGACTCCTCCCTCGGCCGTAACCGAGCAACGGGCCCTCACAACAGGAAACAGAGCCGGGGACTCCGTCACAGCGGCAGAGAAAAAAGGAGAACATTGATGGGAGACAGGAAGTCTGACTGTAAGAAAGAGCGGGGATGGTGGCGGGCGGGCGGGTGTGGCGAGGCGAGGGGGGCACCGCTGCTTCGGACAGGCTGAAAAACACCAAAACTATGAGACAGAAAAGAAGCATTTTTAAAGGAAGATATTTACTCCTTTCTAACTCAAACAAGGGTTGATCAATACCAGTGACTCAACTTCTGGCTTCAAAAACATTTCAGTCTGAAGCTGTGACAAAAACAACATTATTCATTTATTATTCACCGCACATTTTCATTGGACGTCAGCTTCAACTACCTTTTCTCTTTGTCATCTCTCGTGTCTTTTCAGGCCACCTTGTTCTCTGCCAAAGACCCTTTTGAAAGGTTTTGCAAATCTTTCGGTCGCCAGTCGAGGTTTCGACGTCTCCAGTTTCTCAAGTCTGAGCTCAACTTGTGGTCATCCGAGACTATTTCTAATGTTTTATTATTCTACATCAAGAAACACTTTATAAAATAGCAGTTATGAGTGCACATATGGCGAGAGGGGTGTGTGAGCAGGCACAAAGAAGCACAGAAGTTTTTTTTTTTTTTCAGTTTCCTTCCAAATTCATTTTTCCAAAACAAACAGGTGATTCAGCAGTGGGAAAGCCAGCGTTTTGGGCCAGTTGTTTCTCGGTTTATGAATAACTTACAGCACTGTCCAATATTCCATCGTGTTTTTGTTCAGACACAAATAAAGCCAGGCACTGGATTCTGAGGGTTTCGAACTGTGGAAAGAAAAGCGAGCTGAGGTCTTTTCCACCTCGCCGAGGCCAAACCACGTCATACCGGGCAGAGCACTCAGAGTTTGGCAGCGGCCGCGTACGGGATGGCAGACGGCGAAAACGTGTGGGCTCGTGACAGTGAGACCACCCCCGTCCCATCCCCCGACACCTCGCTCCTCCCACCCTGAAACGATGATACACCAGGCAAAACTTTGGGCGACGCTCCCGGCAGTGAAGATCGCAGTGAGACGTGGGGTCAGAAACGTATTTAAATGCTTCCCGGACGAGATGATCTGCAGCCTGATTAAATTAGCAACGTGATTGTGTTCAGCCGTGAAGAGGATGCTGTGTTCGGTGTGTTGTTTGGGGCGTCGTGTTGTCACTAAGCTGCACTTGAAGGTCGGCACAGCGTGAGGGTCTCGCTGTGGACACTGTTTGTATTCAGGGAGTCAGACACAGTCACAGCAACTCAGACATTTTCACTTTCAAAACGTCTGAAGGCTTCTGAGTCAGATTGGGCAATAATGACGAGCAAAAAAAAAGTGTGCCACGCAGTCTGTTCACTTGTGTCCTGGTAACAAGACAACCATGAAATTCATTGCTGCCCATCCGAGTTTCCCAACATCGCCCTGTGTGTTACTGCCTTTAATCCTCAATACTGTGTGAAAGTCAGTGTTTTTTCTTAGAGAGCAACCTTCGTTTCTCTGTCCTTTGATAGATTAAAGCTGAAATGTGTGTACTTGGGTGTGTCAGTACACTGTGACATCATCACGTTGGGTGTGGCTGCAGGTGAAACATAAAGAAACTTTGAACCATAAAGGGGATTTAATTACTGCTTCTCAACCTGTAATTATGACCCATTTTGAACCCAACCACTGATTTGATTGACATTGATCAGTTTTTTAATAAGATGCAAATGTCCAGTGTCTCCTCTGTCTTAATTCTGCACCAGCTTCTGAAGAAATCATCTGTCTCTTTAGATTTAACTGTCTATCTGAATGATGTTTGGTGCTGAGCAGGTAGCACACAGGTGGTTTTTTCAGAGCTTTTTCTTCCATGAAAACAACCTGCTGCAGCTGAACATTATGTTGATGGGAGCAGTTAGACTGAAACAGTAAAATTTTGGGCCATAAAAACAAAACAAAAAGCTGAAAGATGCCAAAAATGCTCAGTAGGACTTGGTGATAATTCTCCATGAGTTCATTAAGAAGTCTTTCATATTCCGCATTGAAGACTGATGAGCTATGACTTCACTTGGACTTACTCCCGAGATGTGGACTGACCTACGACTTGATTTACACTCGTCCCGTGAGACTCAAAAACAGCTCCCATATAAAAACATTTCTCGTGTTTCTCGTGTCAGCAGGCTTGTCACTGAGTCAAAATGAGTCTATTGTCCGCTTTGTCGTGTCGACATTATCAACACAGGACGCTGGTGTTGTTTCTTATTATCTATCGTGCTCTTCTTTCAGATGTGGCTCTGGATCCATCCGGTCTGTGGAGGCCTGTTACCAAGGTGTCCGCTAACCAACACCAGGCCTGGCTGGAAAAACGACGAGCTCCAGCGCGGCCCTGACGTAGAAGAGTCCACGAGTCAATCAGCAGCAGAGCTATTTATTAACAGCAGATGGGTGGAAGTGTTTACTGCAGCACATGTTTCACTTACGCATAACTGTGGAGTGGCAATCCTCCCCCTCTTTCTGCCCCAATTAGACCCCCCAAACCCATGAGAGATTTCCATGAGGTCAAAGAAACAAGTGGGGTTCTTTAAATGACTGGGGAGCCGCCGAGCCACGTCCCCATGATGAAACAGACGGGTAGGATTTCACAAGTGCCGTCACTCCCTCGAATACTCTGCTGGAGAGAGAGCGCTGCCAGGATGAGATAGCTGAGGAGGGAATATTGCTTTAGATGTGGGGCATGCGTGCCATGTCGTTGCACAATAGAGACTAATGTCTGGATTAAGGACTGATTTTTGACACAGTTTCTCGACAGCCAATCAACACAATCCCAGAGAGAGGAGGGGGAGAGCTGTACTTTGAAGACAAACAGTGCAGGAAGTATTTTCCACCCAGAAACAGACACAGCGAGGGGGTGAAAACGTCCACACGGTCAAAAATAGATTTGATGCATTACTCTTTGCACCTTTTGCATTTTGTAAGAAAAAGACAGATCTACATCTTGCATCTTAAAAGTAGCTCTCTCACAGTAATACCCACTTCAAAAACCTGGCCCTAGACAACAAAGTAAAACAGGCTGCACACACATGCAGAATCTTTTAGTTGGCCATTTTTCAAATTCTTATTATGAGTTCATGTTTATTTTTTTCCTAATTTTAATGTTTGCCTAAATAACTTTCAGCCTCCCGCTCAGATCCAGACTGTTTTCATCCAGATCACTGTGACAAATTCAGCCATGACTAAAGTCTGCTCTTTTGACGAAAAAGTATGAAAAAAGCCTGGACGGACTAAAATAATTCTTTGAGTTGCTGATTGGACAAATGTCTTGAATGCAGGAGAAGTCTGCAGGAATCTCCTCGTCTTCAGCATACTGATCCGTCAGTGCACCTGCAAGAAAAATACTGAACATGCAAGTTACTTTGCAGATGCACACGGAAACTGCACAGAGAAGAAGATCCCCTGAAGAAGCATGCCACAAAATGATGTCAACACAACGAGGAGTTATGACCTTTAAATGAAGACACGTCCCAACACCCCCTGGCAGGCTGAGAGCGGCGTGACACCCACCACCACCGCCGGCAAGGATCACACCAACTAGGGCCGGCTGATAAGATGCTGCAGCGCCGCGATGGAGCTTCCCACCTCCAGAGATGGACTGACTCTTAAAGAGCCACCATGTGACTATTGTCATCACAGAAACCACGGGCCTGCTGCCAGCTGCTGAAAGGTCCAGACCTGCCAAAGATAGCAACAACCCGGCTGCATGAGACCGAGCGCGCTGAGGAGGGAGAGACGCCGAATAAGTACACACCGACCGCAGAGAGCGGCCTATGAAAAACTCTATGAAGATTCTCAGTTCAGCGTGTCAAATGACTGGGTGTAAGACCTGATTTTTATATAGTACTTCTATGCAAGTATGGATAATTATGTGTTTTGTGACCCGCAGACGTGCAGTCTGTCAGGAGGAAGTGGAAAAGCAATTATTTGCTTTTGCAATAACTTCAAAACCCCTTACGAGACGCCCCATGCAACATCTGAGGGAGGTTTTTATGAACGTCTGGTGAGGCAGCGCTCGAGCTTTACGTCCTGGCACGTTTACTTCAGCTCACCTGTCTTTACGTCTGCTGCACCCTGAAAAAACCCTGCAGCCCCTCAGCGAGCATCCCTCTGCTCTCAGCGGCTGATGGATGGCTCTGTCAGGGCGAAAATGGCAGCAGTTTAGTGTAAAACGCTCGCGTGGATTAGCCTATACATAAATCTTGATTTAGGAGATCCCATGTGCAGCGTCTGACTTCCTTTTGTGAGGGGTGCCAAGAGGGGGGACTGCACAGATAGAGCAGATAAAGTGGGTGGAAAGTTGCAGATTAAAGCTGCTCACCCTCATCAGCAGCAGCCATGGATCATTTGGAGATGCTTTGAGTTACAAAGGTCCTTCTAACTATCTGTCACCCAACAAGTTTTCTGCTGTGCTGTGTCATTCCAGTTCATGCACAGGGTGGATGTTCTCTCTGGCTCATGTTCTGCAGGATTTGCTCAGCTTGGGATGCTCTTGATCACTGGAGGGTTGCGTTTGGGCTCTCCCGTTGCGAGGCTTATCTTACTCCACACTCCCGCTGCCAGCTCCGATAATTGGCCTGCGATGCCTGCGGAAACCCCTGCGTGTGTATATGTGTGTGTGTGTCTGTGAGAGAGGATCTCCAATGGACGCATGTGGTGGTCGGACGCGCGGATGGTGCGTCATTGCGCGGAGGGGCGGCGCGCCGGGTGGAGGTGATCCCCGGGTTTAAAAGCGCACAAGTCCTGTGCGCGCCGGAGCAGTGCGTCACAGAGCCAGCAGAGGCAGGATCCCCCGACACACACTCTCAAATCTCACCACAGCGACGAAAAGAGCTTTTTTTTCCAACACAACACGCCCCGCATCAGTCATGATTTTTATGATCTAACATTTTGACGCATCTTCATTTTTTTACCCAAATTTTGGGTGCGACTTTTTTTTTCTTTCCTCTCCTTCCTTTTTTTGAAGCAGAAATCAGCTGTTTGACTCAGCCATTCCTCTCGCAGGAGGATCCGGAGCAGCAGGGGGACTATTTAAACTCCGCTGTATGGATACGGAGCCGCGCAGAGTTTGATCAGACGTTTCTCTCTGCGCAAAGAAGGACACACAAACCAAAAAATGAAATCTGCTGAAGAGGGTAGGTCTGACTTTTATTCATCACAGAGGGCTTTTCCTCCTCTTTGTGGCGCTTGTTCAACTTTTCCTCGCTGCCTGACGCCTCTCTCAGCACACTGCAGGTTTCTGCTTTGAGTCGGGCTCTTGGCTGCACTTTCCTCCCTGTTGAATGTCTGCATTCAGCTGCAGCCTCTGACAGCATTAAAGCTGCGCCCCTCCCTGCTCATTTGGGCCGAGGTGGGCGTGGCTCCTCTCCCGTGAGTCTCCCATGACTTTAAAGTGTTCCCAAAAATAGTCCTGTTTCAACCTGGGCTGATGGCTGATATGGCATTGTGGGTAAAAAAAAAAAAAAAAAAAAAAAAAAGTGAGTGATTCGTGTGTGCAGCAGAGTCGTCGGAGGCTGCAGACCCTCAGGCTACCTGTCAGGATGGAGGTCTAATTATAGAAAACAAACATTTCAGCGCTCCTGTGTCACACACCGCAAAGCAGCTTTAAATGCAAGCACCATTTTCTTTTATTACAAGGAGTCATATGGTGCTGCACTGATGTCATAGTCTTTATGGCGGGGCCCCTAATTCTCTTTAATTTACAGCAGACAGGAGCTGCGGTGGCTGCAGGCCGTCTGACTGCATCTGTCTGGCTGCAGCCTCCATCCGTATCAACGCGCTCCGCTGTGGTCGCACTCTCCCGGCCTCATGCGCCATGTAACCACAACTCCCGTTCCCATGTTCGCCCCCACCACCCCCTTCCCTCCCCTGCCCCCCGGCTGTGACCTCAGCCTTCGCCACAGACAGGCAGAGTTTCATGTGACCCAGCAGGAGTGTTGGCACGAGACCACGAGCCTCCCTCCCTTCGGCCTGCACCTTTACGGCGTGCACGTCAACGAGTCGGGTCCCTCCTGTGTTTATTTTTCGATGGTTGTTGGAACGTGAAACCGGCCAACAAAAGCATAAATTTGTGTTTTCATCGCATTGCAGTTTACGGGCTGCAGCGTGTGCATTAAGTGGCATAAATCTGGCAGCGTGAAGTGGAAAAAAACCCCCACCTGGTCTCGCCTTTAGTTATTTTTAGACTGGAGTTATTTTTGGCTCCTTTATTCGAGTTTCTCACCTTTGCTTTGTGTAATCTGAGCCACTCCGAGATGTTTCGTGTCACTCCCCTCGGTGTGTTTGGGGATCCCCACCAGATGAGGCATTAAGTTTCAGCTTGCATGCCTGATGCATCGGGATATAGCCAGGGCCAAATCTGGTAGGCAAGCTGTTCTTTTGCCATTATAGGCAACACCTCTGCAAACAGCTCTCATAAGAGTCAACTTGGCAACTGTCTCCCTCTCAGTAAGCGAGCCAGCGAATGTGTGTTTGATTATCATGGTAACAAAGTCAATCTGTTTGCCTTCCAGATGCATATGGCTACACGCCAAACGTCAGTCTCTCCCTCCCACTGGGCAACCCTTGTCTTCCCTCCCAGTACCACAGCCTCCAGTCCAGCCCCACCATATCCGTCTCCGTCACAGAGCCCCACAGTTACAACGCCCAGGATGACATGAGAGCGGCCGGCTACTATTCATCCTCCGGCGTCCGCCCAAACGGAGCCCCGACCCTGGAGAGCCCTCGCATCGAGATCACCGCCTACGGCCAGTTTCCGGAGGATGAGGTGGAGGAGAGCAGCCTCCCTGTTGCCAAGCGAGTCAACTCCATCGTGACGTTGACCCTCCCCAGCGCAGATGGTTACCGCGACCCCAGCTGCCTGAGTCCAGCCAGCAGCATCTCGTCCCGCAGCTGCCACTCCGACGCCTCCTCCTACGAGTCGGGCTTCTCCTACAACTACGACAACTCGCCCCAGAACTCCCCCTGGCAGTCGCCCTCTGTGTCCCCCAAAGGCTCCACCCTCGCCTTGCCGGGCGACGGCTGCATCTCCGGCGGGTCCCCTCGCCACTCGCCCTCCACCTCCCCTCGCACAAGCGTGACAGATGACACCTGGATGGGCCCGCGCGGCTCCAGGCCCAACTCGCCCTGCGGTGCGAAGAGGAAGTACAGCTTCAACGGCAGCGGGGCGCCGCACAAGCACTACCCGTACTCGCCCAACCACTCCCCGGGGCCGTCCCCGCAGACCTCGCCTCGCCTCAGCGTCACCGAGGAGACCTGGCTGCCAAACACCAACCAGTACACCAACTCGGCCATCCTGGCAGCCATCAACGCCCTGACCACAGATGGAGTCGCCGACCTCGGGGAGGGAATCCCGATGAAGGCCCGCAAAACCAGCCAGGACCACAGCCCCACAGTCAGCCTGAAGGTGGAGCCGGGGGGCGAGGAGCTGAGTCCAGGGGAGCTCTGTCTGGATGAGCACCCCTCGAACCGCCTGCCACTGAAGAAGGAGGGCTACTGCGGCGGGTTTCTGGATGTACCACAACACCCATACTCCTGGTCCAAGCCAAAACAATACGTCAGGTGAGCAAGGAATGAAGAAAAGGAGGAGAAAAGATTTATGAGAGCATAACACTGCAAAAAAGTTAAGAATTGTTGTAGCATTTTGGTCACTTATGTGCAAAGTTATTCATATGTGCACTTCAGTTGCATGGACGCACTGAGAGTATTTACAGACAAAAGTAAGTTTCAGCATATTTGTAATTTCATCAGGCTCATCACGAGATCTGGCACATCTCAGCGTTCACATTCTGCACATTCTACCTTGATAAGTGCGTCTATAATAAGCCTTCCTCCCTCCATGTTTTTTTTTCGCCCCAACAGCCCGTCGCTGCCTGCTCTCGACTGGCAGCTGCCGTCCAGCTCGGGGCCGTACAGCCTGCAGATCGAAGTGCAGCCCAAGTCCCACCACCGAGCCCACTACGAGACGGAGGGCAGCAGGGGGGCGGTGAAGGCCCTGGCAGGAGGACACCCAGTCGTTCAGGTCTGTTAAACCAGTGCTTTTTTTTGGCTCGTGACGTCTCCAAACAAAGCAATATTTACCTGAGAAGCCCTCTAAAAGGTTATATGTTTCTCTAGTTTGTCTTATACTAGTATTTTTAGAGGTTAAAAAAGCAAAAATCCATTAAAAAATATATAATTTTCACATTTGTTAAGCTGCAGCCCCCTAGATTCAACTTGTGACCCCTTCATGGGCCCAAGCCTTATGTTGAGAACCACTGAGCCAGGCTGGTCGGTTTCCTGTGATGATTGCACCAACACACGGTGTAGCCATTAGACTCATTTTCCTCCTCCTTACCTCGTCACTTCTCGCTTCAACACTTCCTCCCCCTGTTTTTTTTTTTTTTTTTACCTCGTGTTAAAATAGATCGTGTGTTTCATGGTCCAGCTGTTATGTTATTCAAAGATGTCACATTTCTGAATGGGATACCATAGGTATGCTATTAGACAGACCAGTCCACTCAGTCAGTTCCTGTCCAGACGAGGGTGACTCAGACTTTTCCATTGCGTTGTCGAGTGCAGCGCAGACAGTTACAAAGTGATGTAGCATGGCCAGTAAGCGCTTAGTCATGAGCTTTAACCACAGTAGCTCTGGTGGTCGAGTCTAAAGAGAAAAAATGTGGACAACTGCAGATATGTTTTGGTTATAAACCCATCTGGTCCCCCAACCATTACCCCACACCGCTGACCTCAGTCTCTGGATAAATAAAAGGGTCTGCAGCGAGAGGGCGGGCGAAGTGAGCGCTGTCGCTTTAATGACGTTTTATTAATCCGTTACAATAAGTCTACACGTTTACCAGACATTCGTCATGTACGGGGGAGATTTTTCTGTGTTTGCCTTTCAGTTTTGATAAAACGTTTCTCTGACGCGGGTAGTTTTCCATCCGTGTGCCACAGTGGAGCTGTTAGTGGGTTTTAGTTTGAACAGGGGATTGCTAACACCGCTATGCAGCCGTTTTCAGGACAATTTCTTACTATATGATAATTATATGCAGATTTTAAGTAAGCAGTGTGACAAAATTATTATGTTAGTGCTCTATCTGCCCAACACCAGAGAGACAAAATGAGCAACTTGCTGGTGAACATGACATCTAGCAGCTAAAGAGATAAATTATTTCCTCAGAAGTTGGTGGAGACCAAAACAGAGTCTAAAGGAGAGTGAAATTATGCTAATGTGACACTTTTGTACAGACTGGCTGCTGCACTTTATACACTAAACTATATCAGCATAATGATTATGAAATGTCAGTTTTGGCCTTCAGCTTGTTGGATTTCCCCACATTTAATAAGGATTTGAACCAGAATCATACTGAGCAGAATATCTCACTGCTGAAAAATCAACTTGTCAGTGATCTCTGGAGGATTATCTGTGTAGTTGCAACACTGTTTACAAATGACCTCAGTAATACTAATCCAGTTTACAGTATCTGTGATGAAAACTGGCTGATAACGTTGGCTCGAATATGGTGGGAAAGCTCCGGTAAGACCTTAGCAAATAACAAAATAAGTGTTGATCATTTCCTGTCACAACAAGGAGGTTAAAAACAACACTATGGTAATATAAAGAAGCTACAGACTGTTAGTATGAGACACTGCTTGAATCTGATCCCACAGAATGATCGCTGTGTCTCCAGCAATATTATTCAAAATGGGTTTGAGGTTAGATTTAAGCGTGTTGTGATGTGTTCGTCATTGAGGAAACAGTGCTGGAATAAGGGAAACAGAAGTATTATATTTGTATTCAGCAGTGGAATAAAACATCTGGAAACCAAAACATGATGTACCGTCCGACAAGCTGCAGCTTCAGCCGCACATCTGTGCAGGACGCGAGTATTTGTCCATGAGAAGGTGCTAATGATTTAATGACAGGGGTCTGGGTTCACCCCAGCTGAAAAAGAGAGTGTGTGTTCTCTTCAAACCTAAACCCAAAACCTCCACACACACCCCCTCCTCTACTTTTCCGCCAGCTACCACCCCAACCACACAGACTTCCCTTTGTTTAGGAAAGTTCCCGTGTGTGCGGCTGACATCATCGCGCTGCGTCCTGCGGAGGCGGCTAAACCACACACGTTTCTGGCAGCCTCTGATGGAGATGTTGGAGGGAGCCTCAGAAAAAGAAGGCAGCCCCATCTCTGCGACTTCCTGATTACATGGTGCACGCAGCGCCGCGGCCTCTGCTGTGGACGCTGGCTGACGAAGCCTCTGCGGCTCATCCCTTCACTCCTCTGACTCGAGCCCTGCCCAGACTTCACAGAGTTTATTCTGGATGGTCCCGTCCTGCGTTGTGCACTTTTTTTTTCATTTTCTCTTTTTTTCTCTCCGGCACAGCTAAGCCAGCTATTTTCTGTTCTTTTTCAATGCCATCGCTGCTGCCTGCCTCAACCACACCCGCCCCTACGCCGGCAGCAGACTGAAGTATGCCCCTCTGAAGTGCTGTGTGCAGTCCTCACCGCAGTTAATGCTCAGGGTTTCATGCTGTACTTTGGTGGAGGGGAAATACCCCTTATTCAAGTCTGTGAGGTCTTCTTTTTTACTCCGTCTGAAGTCAGCTTTCTTCATCTGCTCAAAAAAACACACCCAAAGAGCTTTTTTCAAGTTTTTTTTTGTACATGATTGTTTAGGAGTCATGTGCCTATTTTTCAAATCAGATTTAGATTTCTAAACAATGTAATTGATAAATATCACGTGAAGCAAAAAGCGTGACAGGGTGGATTCCCAGTCACACAGTCTATTCCTCTCTGGACAAAACTGAAAGTCCACATGTTTGTGTTTATTTGTGTGTGTGTGCTCATCCTTTTGGAGCTGGGAGGGTCTGTGATAGGAATGGAGAGGGAGCCCCGGTCGCCCTCGCCCCTTTCTCCTCCTCTCTGGTGCCTTGAGCAGCCGGAGTCTCGGCATTCCTCTTGTGGGTGATAATATGAACTAGGGAGGGGTGGCTGCGTTGCCGATGTCAAACTGCCCGGGTGGAGGTTTTACATGAAGTGGTATCACAGCGATTTAATTGCTGCAACAAATCAAAACTGCTGCAGCTGATTTGTAGAAGAGATGATTCAGATCACCAAAAAAAAAAAACTTTAAGGAAAGGTTTCTTGAGTTTAAGATTGCCACTTAGATCATTCAAAGTCTTAAAATGATAGATGGTGATGTTGACACGAGCACAAACGTCTCTACAAAGGCGTACTTTCTAACGTATTGGAAACAGCTGTTAAAGTTCGGATGACATTATCGAGTTTGATTATTTCTGTTTGCCTAGATTTGATGCTGATAATAATTCAAAGCGGATAATCAGTAATCTGTTCGTAATTACAGTTTGAAAGTAACCTCGCGAGTGCGCTACCTCACTTCATCACACTCCTTCCTGCTGCCTAAATAAACAGCATTGCTAGGCAGCAACCCATTTCCTTACACAAATATACAGGCCTTTTGCAGGCTCTTAACCCTGACAGGAATCCTCCTCCAAATCACATGTTGTGCCTGCCCGGTCTGAGCCTTTCACTGTCTGCGGGCACCGCTCTTCTTATTGAAGTGAAGACTCTGGTGTCCATTTCAACATTTCCCAGTCGATCGTTCACAGCTAATAATCTTAGACACTTATAACGAGGGCGTGTTCAGCGTACGCCTCTTTTACACTTTCACAATAAGTACACATATGTTTGATTTTTATTGCATACTCCCACTATGTCCTATTGTTTCAGTTTAATTCTCATAATATGTTATAGCTAAAGATAATAACATAGTTCTTTATGTTTTAAGTGCAGTTAAACTTTATCATTGCATGCGTTTAAACATGAAATGGAAGAGTAATGATGCTTAACTCTGGCTGGCAAACAATACTAGTTCCTCTGATTCAAACCTGATGATTAAAATTTCAAGCACAGTAAAATTAATCAAGTCAGTTAAATCAATTTTAATGAAAAGGATGGAAAGATTTTTTTACTTTTTCGCCAAACAAGGTCAAGTTCAGTTGTGATGATTTGGCTGGAAAATGTGATTTGTTTGATGTGAGTTGAGAAAACATAATAACTTGAAATTTTAGACTAAAGGCTTTTTTGTTATCACTGATATGTGGTGGAATGTGCTGAAACACTAAAACACAAATATTTATCCGTTTGGAAGATGAAACTTGGATCAGGTTTGTTGGATCATATCTTATCTGGTTCACAACGACAGTGTTGTCACTTTTAATCTCCTCAGTAAAAAATATCTCTGTTCACATACCTGGTTGAGCTGTGACATTTTACCTGAAATCCAACAAAAACAAAGTGAAACTGTTTCACAAATGCAACATAAAATGCTCCACCATGCTGCATGAGGAAAGTTATGCACCTTTAAGCTCTCACATGATAATAAATATGAACAATTAGCTCATATAATTGATAATTTATGATTATAAATCACTTGTTATACATTCCTATATTGGCACGTATAATTTCTTATCATGTGCTTTATACTTCTTTCAAATGTTTTAACGTCAAAATGCCAGATATTCTGCTGTAATTCCTGCTGCTTCACACTGTATGGATAACATACATAACTCTCCGGCTGTCAGGGTAGCTGCTGTTCTCAGGTTTCAGTCTGTGGGTTTGGGCTTCGTGCCGGCACTCTGCAGTTTGGGTGGCTGAGGTCATCCTGGCGAGAGGCCTCCTGTCAAGCAACACCTATGGAGGTCTGAGAGTACTTAGGAAGCTCCGGGTCGAGCCCAGCAGCTCCAGCGAGCAGCACTTCTGTACTCCATCACGCCAGGATCATTTTACTGATAAAAATCAGAGCAGGGTCACTACTGAGAGTTTTTCTTGACCCTGGTTGGCTGGGGCTCGGTGGGACTGACACGACCTTGACTTTTCTGAAACACTAGCTTAGTCTTGTCACAAGGCGAGCGCCGAGCTCACAAATCACGACGCCGCTCGCTGTAGGTGGTTTTACTGCTCTCTGGCAGCAGCTACTCCAGAGATTCAGCTACTGTGGGATCAACATCTTGGCAGGCCTGACATGCACTGATGGGGGAAGTGTATGCAACCCATTGGTAGTAAATTAAAGAAGATGAAAAGGGTGATTACAAGATCCTAAATGGGTACTTTGTTTGAAAATCATCACGCTGAGAGCCTGACCTCTGAAAGACCTGGGTTTTTTTCAGCATGCAACAGCATGCAAGTGGATGCTTTTTTTAAAAATGACATGAGGTCTTAACCACAACTGCATCTTTTCATGCTTCCTTCCCTCTCAGCTCCACGGCTACATGGAGAGCGAGCCTCTGACCCTGCAGCTGTTCATCGGCACAGCTGACGACAGGCTGCTGAGGCCTCACGCTTTCTACCAGGTCCACCGCATCACCGGGAAAACAGTGTCCACCCCGAGCCACGAGGCCATGCACAACAACACAAAAGTCCTGGAGATCCCACTGCTGCCAGAGAACAACATGCGAGCCATGTGAGTATCACAGACTGGCGTGATGACTTATAGGTTGAAATCTCCTCACATGTCTGCAGAAGGTTAAAACTGAGCCAAATCAGGTAAATTCGAGATAGATTTCTGTGAAAAACTGTCTTAAGTCTTGGACATCAGGTCAAGTTCATCCAGGAATTGATGTGGACTTGTCTTACATCACCGTGGCTGATTTGAAAAGTTATAAGTGGCTAAATTTGAAGTCAAGTTTTTGGACATCTCTGGGATTTAATATAGATCATCAAGAATGACTCTAACTTTAAGTTTAACTGTGACTGTCAGCTATTTATTGATCACGGATGGAGCTGGCCGGGTGTGTGGGCGGGACCTCGATACAGCACTTCCTTCCTCAATCACTGCTGCACAGACTCTTTGTGCAAATGACATCACCAGTGCAAGATATCCTGGATATTTAAAGTTCACTTTTGTACACATGAGAGGAAGTGTGCCTCTTTATATACAGTCAATGACACTGAACATTGATTCAAAGCTGTATTTTAAGTCATAACATGGTAAATGCTGATTTGACTTGGACTGAACTAAACAGATCTGAAACTTGACTTTAACCTTGCCGTGATCTAATGTGTGCAGTCTGTCCATCTCATCAGCTGCTCTGTAAAGACGTGTATCACTGTTATGAAAATCTGTGAGATCAGCTTCACTTCAGCTGAGGTATCCTTCCAGTCCTCTGTAGTCTTCTGCTAATGAAACCCCATTAAAACACACTAAATGGCTGCTGTTCTGAAAAAGAAACAATCTGGACTTAGTTTGCTCCTGATGTGCAGTTTTCTGTGTGTGTGTGTCCACCAGCGTGCTCGTGCCTTTGTGTGTGTGTGTTTGGGTTGTAAAAGTGTTGCCCTCTGTACACAGACGAGTGGCTTTCCCATTTTATAAGCCTCGCAGATCAGATTACCGGGGAAGCTCGGGGCGGCTAACAGGGACGTGGGGTTTGAGTCTGAGCTGCAGGCAGCAGCCGCCTGCTAGCGTCAGCACTTTCTCTGCGTTTTAATGGATGTAACACATAAGCTCCTCTTATACAACGACTTCACCTCAGGATATGGTTTCTCTTTTCTCATGAAGGACACGCCTCATAGTACCTACAGTGCAGGCCAGGGAATTGTGGGAGATTTATTTATTTTGGCACGCACTCCAGTGTGACATATAGATGTTTTATTACGCGGTATAGAATACAGGAATTATTGTATTTCTCAAATAGTTATTCAATATGATTTAAGGGGGACGTTTCTGAAATTGAATCATTAATCAACTTTGTTGTTTTTTTTTAGCTAATATGAAGCCACAAATTTTGTTGGTCAACTTGGTATGACTCAAATGAACTCTTAATAAATTAAATGATAGCATCAAAAGAAATACTGCCGCTCTTCTCTGTTCTTTCTCTCCGCGCTGAACTGAAGGGACGCCTCAGTTTGTGGTTTTGCACTCGGCCCGTCTGCGTAGGCGTTGGAGAGCTGAACAGCTGGGGTCCCGAGCATCAACACCTGATTGCTCCGCCAGTGCAGCAGACCCTGGTGTCTGGCGAGAAGAATGTTAGGGAGTGTTCAAATGTGTGTAAAAGTTGACATTAACTAGGCTTTGAGGAATGCGGCATCAAGTAGCGCCGCGATGGAAATGCCAGAAACCGTTTGAGAAAGCTCGAGGTGTTTTAGGTATGAAAACGTTAGATGAGTGTGGTGCAGACAGAAGAGGAGAAGCAGGGTGAAGAGGAGGAGCTTTTATTTAGTGTCGGATGAAGAGTGTGACACTGTAAGAAGGAATCACTGGAAGCAGCCAGTTGTAAGATGTGTCGAAGGGGGGAGAAGTATTTAAGGAGCCATCTCTTGTGGATCATAACAGAGATTTAATAAAGCTTCCCAGCCAGTTGTTTCTATAGAGTTTGAATTTTACCCAAGAGTGGATGCACTGAGGTGGAAAAGCTCTGTTGGGGGGTGGTGGTGTTAATCTTCTGTTGACACGACCGCAGCCTCCTTCAGGACACTGATGATGGAGCCCAGAGCGAAAATCACTTTTGATTTGTCTGCTGTGCTGTAGGTAGAAAAATCACAGCTCGATTAACTGCGTTAACACACGATGATGATGATGATGATGATGATGATGATGATGAGGTGTCTCCACAAACACGCAGGATCGACTGCGCGGGGATCTTGAAGCTGCGCAATTCGGACATCGAGCTGAGGAAGGGCGAGACGGACATCGGGCGGAAGAACACGCGTGTGCGGATGGTTTTCAGAGTTCACATCAACCAGCCGACAGGGAGGACGGTGTCTCTGCAGGCTTCGTCCAACCCCATTGAGTGCTGTGAGTACATCTTCTCATACTTGTTGTTCACTGAAAACATCAGGGGTGAACTCCTCAGTCCCACAATAACTAATAATAAATAGATTATTAGATGATTTATAGACTCATAATAAGGCTCTCCACTGTGAGAGGGCAGAGGATATATTTAAGTGTTCATTAAAACCAAACAATCTAAAGTTAGAGGGGAAATTTGCTTTCACTCTGTTCTTTTGAATGAAATATTGTTGGGTTTTAGGCTGTTTGTGGACTAAACAAAGTCTATAAAGACATCACTTTGGACTGTGGGGCTATTTTCTCTATTTTCTAATATGTTATTATCAGTCGCTCGATCAAAACATAACCAAGAGATGAAGATAATGATGATTCGAAGATAATGAATAGAGCCATAACAGGACGTGTGCATCCGAATGAGAGCTGTGTTTTAATTTGACAGCATTTGCAAAGGCTGCGCAGGCCTTCATAAACTCACACATCGACTTTCTGCTCTGCACTGGAGTTGACCTTTCACTGGACCGGGATAAACTCAGATCAACCACTTCATGTGGTCCTGGCAGTGAGAGCTGCCATAGAGATTAAGTCTTATGAGGTAAATGAAAGACAGTAGTTAAACCATGATCTCAGCCCCCTGAAATAGACCATTGTTAGTTTCTGAACGACTGCCACAAAGCAATTGTTTTTGACCAAAATTCACTTTGTGTGTGAGCGAGGCAGAACGACAGACAGAGGGAGAGAAAGGGAGAGACGTGGGAACGATTGATGCTTTCCAAACCCCGCGAATTAGAGTTTTATCAAAATCAGAAAGCAGGAGTGTCGAATTACAAAAAAGATGATCCTCGTATGAGAAAACTATTCAGGTTTTTATTGAACCTCTATTTATGTATCCCGGTCAATCGCAATGAAATTACAGATATCCTTCACAAGGGAGGCCTGGCTTAGACATCTGCATTACTTTTAGACAGAAAAGGTTTGCAGATATTTCATAGCAAGTAATAGATCACTTCAGAAAACCTGAAAGCGAGCGAGGAATGAGAAACACGAGCCAAATAAGAGAGAGGAGTAAAAACAACAGACGAGGAGAGGAAAGATACTCTTAAACCAAATATTTAAGATGAAACATCCACCATAATTTGAGGAAAACACAAATAAACACAACATGGAGCCTCTCTCCACAAACTGGCAGCTTATTTCAAGCACAAGGAGGTGGAAGTTTACAGCTCCGCCGGCAGCTCTGTGAAAGCTGTCTAGGTAGTGATTCAGCCTCCGTCTGGATGCTCAGGTCTGCATGGGGAGTGGGTGTGTGTGAGCTGAGCGATGAGGCCGGCCTCTCTTCTCCCTCCCACAGCCCAGAGATCGGCCCAGGAGCTGCCGCTGGTGGATAAGCAGAGCTTGGAGACGTGTCCCGCCCCCGGTGGGGAGAGGATGCTCCTGGACGGACACAACTTCCAGCACGACTCCAAGGTGGTGTTCGTGGAAAAGGCTCAAGGTAAAGAGGGAGGAGATCTGGAGTGTAGAAACGTGTGTGTGTGTGTGTGTGTGTGTGTGTGTGTCTCCCCCTTCTGTTGCTGGAGAAACCCCAGGACTGCCTCCCTCCCTCCCTCCTCTCCCCCCGCCGTCAAAATATCCTCCGTCCTGCCAGAGTGCCACATGTGGTGCACATTAATGCGCTGTATTTTTAACCCAGCAGATTTACATTTGCAGAAGTTTCCATTGCCTGTTCTGCAGAGGAATGGATCACAAATGCAGCATGTGTTGTGTGTGCGCGTGTGTGCGTGTGTGTGTGGGTGGCGGTGCACGTGGTGTGGATGCATGCACTTTTTCTTTTCTTTTTTTTTTTTTTTGTCTGTGTGTGTGTGTGTGTGTGCCATGCCTCAGTATTTGTTTCTCTTCTTCTGACTTTAAGCCGTTTTGGTTTGGAGGCAGAGGGGGACTGCTCCCAGATGTTGATACAAGGAGGTTTACAAACAGCAATTTCCTTGATTAGCGTCAGCAAAGGTACAGTTTGGGCCAAGGCTGAGCAATGTAAACACGTGTGATCCTATCGGCCTGTGACTCATTCAGAAGAGAGGGAAGCCTTTTCATTGTTCCACCTGTGAAAGGAAGAATTCAAGGCCGCCCAGTCACACAAAGATGCAGCTCTGGTTAAAATAATAACATAAAACTATGTTAAATGATAAAGCTTTATAGATTATTAAACAACTTCAGATCTAAAGTAAAACAGGTTAGATTTATTGCTTTTTGGAGATGCATCACTCCCTTACTCAGTCACAGGACACGTGAACAAAGTGAAACAATGAAAGTGAAATATTAGAAATGTAAATTTGCATATTCCTTAATTATATCCATGGAGTTAATGTCAACAAAAATCAACATCACATTCTTTCTTCCCTTCATTTGATTTGCTCCCTTAAAATGTTTAGAAAAAATTAATAGTGTAAATGTACTTTTTGATCTTAGAATGATAATTTGAGTATTATACAATAACAATATGATTTTGATTGCTGAGGAAGACCATGAAATGCTTTGAAAGCTACAGAAAACAGCTTCCTAAATTAAGATTACTTTTTGTCAGACTGCTTTTTCAGGGGCTCAGTAATTTAATCCTCTCATTGTGTTCGCTTCTTTCGTAAAGCTTCAAGTCCGGCCCTGCTCGACTTAGTCCGAGTGAATAAAGCTGTTTCGCTCTTTGGTATCAACAAAGAGGAGGAAATGAGAAGATACACATCTTAACGCCCTGCCGTGGGTCAGAGGCTGCCCCGCTCCGCTCTCAGCTGTGAATCCGGCTGTCTTTAGGGCCATGAGCCGGCTCTGGACTGGTGTTGATGGGTGTGCTCGCTTGTTTTTGATGAGGGTTTCCCTGCGTCTGGCACCAGCATCAGATTCCTGGGCAATCCTACCATGGAAACACCCTTAAGCCAGGCTTCCACAACACTGCCCTCCCTCTGCTTCCCCCTCCATCCTTCCACCTCTCTATCCAAGCTGCCTCCGTGCCACCAGCTCTCAGTTCATTAGCCGTTGGAGCTGCAGCCTCCCTGCGGATCACGCCGGTTCCTCTTTACAGCTGCTCTCTGTATAAATAGATAGGTAAATAGACACAGTAGACAAGTAGGGGCATCATTAATCTCTGGGGCAAAAGTGGCGTCATCTGTATAAAAAGATGCAGCCTAACGAAGACGAGGAATAAGATGCAAAACAACTCATTTGCATATTTTTTTTAAAAAAAGCAAATCATCTCTCTCTTTCACATCCTCACTGATGCAAGCTGGAAATCGAATGTGCTTTTATTGTTATTCTACTCGTGCCAAAAGCAGAGCTCTGAGAAACAGTTTAACGATCAAACTCATAAATCCAGAGTGGTGGATTGTGTTGCCACAAAGAGCTTAAGCATTTAATTTTACCGATGGACAATTTTCCTGCAAATTTTCCAATAAAGCGAATAAAAAAGCGAAGCTGCGGTAACAGAACATGTGCACACTGACATGTGTGTGTTTGCATGTGTCCTGTGCTTACAAAAGTGTGTGTGTGTGTCAGAGTTTCCCCAGTTATTATGAGCAGGATGGGTCACCCTGCCTTAAGAGGTTGCCAACAAACAAAATATTTAATTTGTTTTGGTTTCTGTTTTAGTGTCCGATGGTCTAAATGATGTTTCCACTCTGCTGACAAATGAGATTCTGGGGAAACGATGCTGTGTGTGTGTGTGTGATTGAGAGAAAAAAGAAAGGAAGGGGCAGTGTCGGGGATCACGTGTTGGTGTGTGCACTTTCAGATTCATGTTTTCGAGTGTGTTTTTGTTGCTACCCATGACTCACGCCGAAGGAAATCCCTCGTTTCCTCCGTGGAGACGCACGCTGTCACCTGTTCCTCAGCGAGAGAACAACATCTGAAAACAGTAACTGCATGTCAGCTTCGCTCTATCACCACCTCCTCCTGCCCCTCCTGTCTCCTGCCTCAATGCCTCCTCAGTAGAAATAACCGAGATAACATCAGGTCGGTTGTCACTCCTGGTTACAGCCAATCCGTCATAGAGATTACTGTACGGCCTCGGCGCTGCAGACATCGGCCTGTAATCTAAACCTGACTCAATCTCACCTTGCTTTCATTTGCCCCGGCCTGCCCCGAAGATGCTGTCTCTGATAAGTCACACTTACTCCATTTGGGAAATTAGGCCCCTGCTGTCCTTTATTCACCCCTTTTTTTTTCTTTTTCGTGCTTTGGCGTTCAGCTGGAGGAGGTCTCACATGTAATTTACTGTCTGTTAGTAAAGGCCAAAGGTGCCAAAAAAATCCAAACAGAAATGAAAAATAAAGCGACTGCTGAACAAAGGGTGGGAACTGTGAAAGTTAAAAAAGAAATCTTTGCTTCATTCAAAGCATTCAGAAACAAATTAAAATGACAGAAACCCCACGCAGGTCACGCAGAGAGTACGGCTGTGAGATATTACTTCTCACTGTCCTGTGAAAAAACACATAAAATGTTCATCAGTTTTCATCATCTAAGAAAAACAGCCCCTCTTTCAGCTGTATGACACTGAATTTATCAGATGATTTAATGGAGTTTTAATGGTTTATTTAGCTGAAGGAGGAGTTTTCTGTTTATCTGGAATTTTTAAAATTTCAAAATCTGGACATAAATGGTTTTTTAATGGAGAGTATCAACGCAGGCGTGTTGTCAACACAGTAGAATAAAGTCGATAAAGAAGATATGTTAGGATTACTCTAAACGAAATGAAAGTCAATAAAACTCATCACAAGATAGTAAACAAAATGTAAGTAGACTAAAAAGTATGTAACTGTAACTAAAGCTTAACTAAACGTCATCTCACAGTCTTCATCCAGCAAATGGAG
>JBAJHX010000040.1:17327064-17342098 GCA_037176925.1 Amniataba percoides
CAGTGAGATGCAAATCCCCTTTTTTCTTAAATCACGTCACTCCACCTCTTTTTTTCTCTCTTTCTCTCTTTCTTTCTTTCTTTCTTTCTTTCTTTTTTTAACCACAGCAGGTGTTCTGAACATGCCGTACAAAAAAACAACAGATTTATTTTGGGACGTACAGTACACACGGCTGATTTTTCACACTCCGGAAAACGCAGGGGCGCGCTCTCTTTTTGTGGCAAAGCAAACATTTGCACTTCTGCCGCTGCTCTCTGTGCATCTGCCTATCCTCCGCGGGCAGACAGACACACTTCCTCCTAACGGGCCCAAAATAGGGGCGCCTGTGCTATTTTAGTAGCTGCGGTCGGTGCAACCATCTCATCGCAGTTCCTCCTTTACAGTTGTTGACAGCGGAGGCTTCAGTAAGGCATGACGCGTCCCAGTTTCACTCTTTTTTTGTAGTCTAATTAGACCTTTATTTAGCCTGGTACACCCTGTTAGATTAAAAATACGTTTTCTGAAGAGGTTTCCCTCAGCAGGCAGATAAAAAACTGAACAATTCACGATGTGCATCAGTGAAATATGAGAGTAAAAGTCACAGAAGGAAGAATAAAGTAGGAGTAATTTACTGTTTCAGCTTCCAAGCTCGTGCCTCATATTATAATCAAAAACAGCTTCGCCGCAGAGAATAGAGGGAGCAGATCCAGCTTGGTGATGCGGCGACGAAGCTCGGGGTCAGAGCGGCGCTGTCGTTTGCTTGTAACTGGACTGAGACGCTCGTTATATAAGATTGATGTCGTGTCAGGAGCTGCAGCAGATTGACAGCGTCCGGCACGTTTTGCACTGGAGTCTGCACGGGTGGCCAAGACGGCGGTGACCGAGAACATGTCGCGCCTCATTTGAACCCAGCTCTCGCTCGTACGACAGCCACAGTCCTCAAACGCTCTGAAGCCTCCATTTTGTCTCTTCCTGCAACGTCCTGTGTTTAAAAAGCAGCTTTCACGTTCAGTTAAACTCTCTTTGTCTGAGCGAGCAGTAATTTATTTTAAATTGCTGAACCCTGCTGTGTACGAGGCTGCTGTTACAGCAACATATTTCATATCGCACATTTAGTGGATATTAGCACCAGAGCCACGTCCAAAGAAAACAGGCATTTTATTATAGAAGCAGCTGGATGTTTCTCGTGTTGATGAGTCATCCCTTTTTTCCTGTTTTTTTTCTACTTTTTGTGAATATTTTTCAGCTGGGTGGGAGAGCTCAGGCCCAGACACAGAGTCTCATTGATGAGAGTGTTTGTTTGGCAGCGGGTATCCTAGCCACAAACCCACTCGCTCACACACACTTGCAGGACGGTTGGAATATGTGTTTACTCATTTAGCTTCTCCCTCCTCCTCTCTCAGTTCCTACAATAAAGACGGAGCCTCATGACGAGTACGACGCCCCCCTGGTGTGCAGCCAGCGCGGCCCCGGCCCGTCCCTGCACCCGAAACCATACTTCCCCCCTCAGGTCATGACCCCGATGATGACCTCTGACCTCAGGCCATGTGTGGTGGGCGGGGCTTACTCTGTCAGCCAGCAAAGACTGGCAGCCAAGCCCTCCTCGCTGCCCTCCCCGTCCTCTCCGAGCACCAGCCCCAAACTGCACGACCTGTCACCGTCGCCTTTCTCCAAGTGCCTCCCTGCAGGCCCGGCGGTCCAACACCCGGGCCAGCAGTCCCCCATCCCACACGTCTCCATCATCCAGGAGACCCCGGGGCGCTACCAGCCGCCGAGCCTCTACCCGCCCAGCAGCTGCTCCTCCTCCCCGACCTCGCAGCCCTCCACCCCAACCGACGCCCAGTTCTCGCCCACCCACTGCGTGACGCCGGCGGCCGGCGGCAACACCAGCCCGGCGGCTCAGCAGCAGGCCAAGCTGCCAGAGAGGGGGCGGGGCTCCCTTCAGGAGGACGGCAGCCCCCCGACGTTGGCCGTCAGCATCAAACAAGAACCGCAGGATCTGGACCAGATGTACCTCGATGATGGTGAGCGAGAAGGGTTTCGTTACAATGCAAAATTATGCTTAACCGCCTAATCCAGAAAATGGAAAAAATTATGAAGCAAACAACCCGTCCAGCCCCTTAATTAACTAAACAAAAAGCTTTTTATTGCCCTCCAGCAAAAAAAAAAAACAAAAGCAGCATAATATATCTGCAGGTGCCGATAGGACTTCTGATCAATATCATATGACTCACTGATCACTTCGCCAGGAGCTGAAAGCTTCTGGCCTTCAAAACTGGGGCTTTTTTCTGGAGCAAATCTCCTCATTCATTTAAGTCATTTAAAGGAATAGTTCAACAAATTTGGAAAAGACTTATTTGCTTTCTTGATGAGATGTAGATGAGAAGATCTCATGTTTGTAAGTAGATATGAAGCTAGTTCACAAAAAGAGACTAAATCTATCTACCAGCATTTGTTTTATTGATGGGGTGTAATTTCTATTTCTTCCAAGCAAAGAAATCAAACAAACGTATTTGCAAAATGTTAAACTGTCCTTTGTAACTGTATCGCGACACATTTTACCACCAAAGAAAAACTTCAAGATGACGAATCATTTGATGCACAGGTCGTTTTGTAACAGGAGTCGGCGTGATGACGGTCGACCTCTTCAGTAGGTGTTTGTGATGAGCAGCACGCTCGCTCGTCTGCACTGTGAAAGCGCGGCGTTACCGGCTGTGAGTTACAGGCCGCTGCAGGAGGAGCTGACGTGGGAGGGAAAACTGCGCCAGGAGGTTTATCACCGCTGCTCCAACTTTGACTTAAAAAAGAGGAGGCAGTCAAAACACCTGCATTTTTTAAATATCTCTTCACAAAGTCTCTCGCTTCTGCTGTTCTTCTTTCCAGTCGACAAACTCCTGAGGTAAATCGATCAAAGAGACCTGGTGGTCCGGCAGCTGATGGCTTTAAACCCCCGAATGAGACGAGCCAGCCTGAAGCCCGCTGATATGATAAATACAGTTTTTTCATGACCCCCTTTTTATTTATCTCAGAGAAAGCGAAGGTTTTAGGAACACAAGCTTTATGATCTCACTGCTTTGGCCCTCTGCGCTGAGGTTCGGGGGGGTTGAGGGGGGGTTAGCGTGCTGCTGTGATTTGAAATGAATTGGATAAACGATCTTCCTCAGGGGGGAAAGAAGAAACACTCCCAGGCTGTGTGCGAGTCCTGCAGAGGAAAAAAAAAAAGGAGTAGAGTAGATGAAGAAACTAACCAGCAGCTATCAGCGACCAGAGCGAGGCTTTGATCCGCCACCAGGGCCCCACGCTGGATCGTCTGGGCCCGACTTCCTGACGGTGGCGAGCGAGACGCTGCTGTTGTCGGGCCGCAGACTGAAAGGACTCAGACTGTTCCCATGCCACTTCCTCTGAACAGTCTGGGTAAATACATTAACACTTGTTAGCTCAGTCTGCGGGGATATTTGGCCGTCTAGAGCTGCAGATTTGATTTGTAATTATGCTCTCACTGGTGCCACCGCCGCTCGCGTCTCTCTGGGTTTTCTCCTTTCAAACCAGGTGTAGTTAAAGTTTTAAAAAAAAAGTGCACCGCCATAACCATAATGGATATTTCTGAGGAGCCGGGCACCTCAATTACACTTGTTTTCATTGGCAAATTGGAGGAAACTTTACTGAGCATTCCAAACTTAATGTGGCTTCTCACTTCATTAAAAGCTTTGGCAGAGTTTGATACGACTCTTAAGGCTTTACGGCCTCGCTCAGGTGTGCTGTTACTGTAATTTCATGTCGGCCGCGCTCGTTAAAACCCAAACTGCGATATCTGAGACTTTCAGGGAGCTGAGACACTGACTGTCACTCCAAATATTCAGTAAAAAAAAAAAAGCAGGATTGTGTGTGTTTGTGTTTGTGTGTGTGTGTGTGTGTGTGTGTGTGTGTGTGTGTGTGTGTGTGTGTGTGTGCTGCAGTTTAGCACATAACGATCTGTACGTTACCACCAGAGGTCAACATCAATTTTTGGTATTTATTCACTTAATGTTGTGTAATTTCATTTCATTTCAGAGCAATTTGACGCAAAGGATTTAAGTGAATAATTTAAACGTTAAATGTTTAACCACTTATCCTGTCAGGTAGCTGCAATAAACTTTAAATGAAAGTGACACAGTCAGGTGTTTTTCATCTCCCCCCCAAACTGTGTTGTTGCCTTTTAGTCTGTAATGGAGCTGATATCTTTTGTTTGTTCAGCCCTCTCGTATTCATCAGGATCTGCTGTTGCATTCGTCTTTTTTCTATTTTTTTTTCACCCCGTCCCCCCTGAGAGGTTACAAACATGTCTTCTCATGGAAAGTCTGACCGGTGTTGTCTGGCCCTGAATCAGAGCCATAGGCTGCACGCAGGGTCTGAGCTCCGCCGCCGCTGAGGCCGAGGGAGATGGAGGCCGGCCACGCTGTCATAAAACTTGCTGACTGGAGAGGTTTGCATGCTTCCCTTTGGCTCGGAGAGAGTCTGGGAGAAGTGGCCAAAGCCATACGTTATGCAGCACAGTAGTGTGCCGAAGACTTTTGTCAGCGGTGAGGTAACATGAGCAAAACATGTGCATTTTGAAGCCAAATAGCATTACAGAATACTTTTTTACAGCGTGTTGTGGCCTTGTTAGATGTCAAAACGGCACAATTGATGACCAGAGACTTTAGACGATCATAGGAAAAGTATTTCTGAGTGAACTTAGTGTACCTGACCGAGGACCGATTTTACACAATACGACTTGCTCACCAGCCACAGCGTGCGAAGAGAAGCTGTATTTCTCATCAGTTTGTACGATCAAAACCTCACGTTTTTGTTGGCATCAGCTGTTGTTTTTATCAGGCTGGGCTCAGAACAGTGTTTCTGGAGGAATAATATCATTAGTTCGTTGCATATTCACCAACATCCACACCTGCTCTGTATTACTTGTTGTCATTTACTGTTACTGACTCAAGAGGCGGCCATTAAAGAAAAAAATAAGGTTGGATGTTGTGCAACGAACAGCCCTGCAGTTTAAAACAATCTCATTTGAAAAAGTTCAGTTTGCGTTCAGATTGAATTCGTTTGACTTTAGGTGCCGGTGTGTGTGAATTTATTGTTCCTGCATTGACTTTTCAGCGTGTGAGTGTGTGTGCATCCGGCATGTAGGTGTGTGTGACTGTTTATTGAGGTTTCCATTGTTCTTGTATGAAATAACATTGTCACTGTGGTAACATTTCATCTTCTCCCTTTCTATTATTCTATTGTCTTTGCGCCTAACAAAATGCCATTGTGCGGACATTTTCTTTTTAAATAATAATACCTGAGTAAAAATAAAAGAGAATAAGAAATTGGCAGAGTGTGTGGTGAACTACAGAGCCGCTCTGAGGGACTGACTTGCAGTAACCCAGTAGGAGCCTCATTATGTGGGCCAAGAACATCTCGTGGCTTGTGGCCTGGACTTGACGTGGCAGTAAACGGGGGGATTTGTGGTGTTTTCTGCCCCCCAGCCTTTTCACTCTCATCGTCTCAGCTCTGGTCCCTCAGCTGATTTATCCGCTCAGAGAAGTGGCTGAATATCTTGCCGGCTGATCGGTCGTTGTGTTATCGCAGGCCGGGCAGTGTTGACGCGTTTCGGCCCTTAATGAGGCAAACAGTTCTGTCCTGCTAATTGTTTGGGAGTTCCTTGTTTGTCTGGGGTTTCCTGGTCGGAGAGCCGGGCTGTATCAGTCGGCTCCAGCTGCCGTGCACCTCCATGGGACAGGAAACCGGTTCCTGGATTACTTCATATCAAACCACACCTTCTCTGCTCCCAAGAAACTGCAAAGTCGGAGTCAAATGATCCTGATAAAAATCAGTTTAACTCAAAGTTTGTCTTGTTTTGTAAGTAATATGTCAGAATGAACGCAGACTGAGCCTTTCTGATAGTTTTGGCTCTCAGCTGCATTTATAATCTGAGGTTTAAAGTTCATTCTTGACCTTGGAAACAGCTGCTGTCATATCGCTGCAAGATCCATGCGGTGGCTGTTCTGGAGCTTTCAATCATATGACGTTATCTTCCTCAGCAGATGGAGCCTGCCCAGTAGTCATGGGAGTGCAGATGTTCAAATGTCAACTTTTCTGAGCATTTTTGAGGACTTTTTCCATGTTGGATTAGAAAATGAAGTTCATTTTTTATCATTGTTTTTTTTTGTTGTTTTTTTTTTACATTGGTAGCAGCAGCTGAGGTGCATTTAGTAGCTACTGGGGAGCTTTTGATCACACTTTGAGCTTCAGCTTTTACGCCAACATAGACAAGAAGTCCTTCAAGAAAGTATGAAACTGTGAACATCTGCAATTCCCTGACAAATGAGCAAACTCTATCACTGATAAAGACTGTGTGATGTGATGAAAACCTCCAGAAGAGTCACTTAATGAGTTTTTTTGTCAACTGCATTTAATCATTTTTAGTTTTATTCAAATGTTGACCCCTACATATCTTTTCTTTAAATATCCATGCAGTTTATAAGAAAATATTTAGTTTTTATACATTTTTATTTGACCTGAAATTAAATTACATTTCCCTCAGTGGCAAACAGAGAGAGAGTTTATCATCCGGCTCACGATGCTGGCTGACGTTCGAAGCATCTCCACCGCTCAGCTGCCTCTCGAGCGAATCGATGTGACCGGAGAACACATGACACAGATGTCACACTGGTGCTGGGCCTATTTTTAGGACTCCGTTGTAAACACATTTAGAGATCAATAGATTGACTTTTTTTTCAATTAGATCCTCCACATCAAATGTGACAGCGCGGTGAAAAGTGGGCCATGGCAACCGGCGCATAAACAGTAAATGTTGTGGCCTCAGTGGGGCAAAAGATAAAGTTTTACCGCTTGTTTTATGTCAGAATAAACCACTGACTCCAACTAAATCCTGTCTTTTTTTTACTTCATTATTATGTAAAACTGTTGCGCCACATGTGATAAATGATGCATAACTCGTCCGTGTTTTTGAGAGATACCGGACAGGTGACGTGGAGGTCTCGATGTCCTAAAATTCACAGCCGGCATCCAGGCTGAGGAGTCGGTGTAATAACTTCCCCCTCGCGGTCTGAACTCAAAGATTATATCCTTCCACCTCCAGATGCGCAGAAGGTCAAAGCCAGATCAAATAGAGGAGAAGGAGGTCAGTCAGTTCAGTCTGGGCCGGGGAGGAGCGCACATGGCAGCGGAGCGACACGCTGCAGGAGGGTGGAGATGAGGTTTGACTGTTTATTTCTTCTGGTTCAGCTATGTCTTTTGGCAATATTGGCTGTATTCTCACATTCGCATGGCTGGTGGCAGCACGCTGTCCTGATGATGAGCTCTGTTAGAAAGCATCTTGCATTACCGTACACACAAGAAAAACAGAACATTTCAGTCCCCCCGTTACCAAAACACAGTCAGTGCTGATGCTGATGAAACTGAAGCTGAGGTCTGCGGAGCTGAAGCCGAACTCGAGCCTCAATCAGGGAGGAGATTTAATTCTCTCCACTGTTCTCTGTATCAATAGAAAACAGATGGGTTTACGCGTTTATCCACAATGTGTTAGTCAGCTAAAATAAAGGTCAGTCCAGTGGCTCTGCCCATTTTAGTGAATTACTTATAAAACAAGTTCTTAGTTGTTGTTTTTTTTCTACTTCCAGCTTCTGTTTCAGCTTAAGAACAATTTAGAAACCTGCAGAGAGCTGAGACCTGCCAGATGTTGTTAGTTCATCGCGATTATCAACCTCTATTCATCGATCAAACTTATATTGTTGATAAAGCAGCTGATCTGAAAACTCATCTTTAGAGTCAGAAAATAAAACTGTTGTGTTCATTATTGTTGGAAAACTGAACTAAGACGTCAAAGAAAAAGCAGTACTGCTCTTATTATTTCATAATGAAACTAATTGCATTTTTTTACCTTTGTTGTAAATGTGTAGTTTCTAAAACCCAACATGACGAGCAAACCTCCTTTTTGTGTAAAATAGTTGGAGTGGCCCTTTAAGAATGACATTTTGAACATGGCTGACGAGTTTATGCTTTTGTTTTGTGCCCTGCTGCTAAATGAAGTGGAAGTGAATCAGAGCACCTGAATATAAATGTCATCGCCGCCTTGACAAGCCAGCTTCTTCTTCATCGTCTTCTTCTTCTTCTTCTTCCTCGTGAAGACGTATCGGTGCGAATCTCACCCTGTTGTGCAAGAGGTTCATTGTGTCCGCGTGTTTCTGTGACACGGCCGTGTGAGCTCGCCGCTGTACTGCGCCTATCAGAGCTCTCAAGAGACGCTCCTGTTTGTTATTAGCAGCAGTCAATCAGCAACCCAAAGTGCGCATCATCTGGACGAGTGTGACGCATCGATTTGTTCGAATTTAAGCGATTAGAGTCGCTCAGAAAGCAAAGTTTTGCCCCCAAACTCTTCCTGTTTCTCCTCACTTGTCTCTTTTATGATGACGTGCTTAGTTTTTTACCCCGCATGGACGCCGCAGTGTTGTTGCACGTACGCCCCCGTCGTCTTCTTCGCCGTAGGAAGTGAGCGGTACTTATTGTAGGAAGCGTCTGTGCCAGCGCAGCTCTCCGAGGGGGGAAGGCTGGTGTGCTGCCTGCGATGAAAACAAACACATTTTTTTTTTCTTTCCTTTTTAAAGTAATTCCATTGTGCGAAGGGGAATCTCAGGTTTCCAGGCTGCTTTTCAACATCCAGTCAGTCGAAGGGAATTCCTCCCTCGGCCTCGCTGGCCGGGTTTCCCGGGGCCGTCTGCGGGGGTGTTCCCCTTCCCCTCGCACATTTCTCATCCTCGCAAGAGCTGAAAAAAGAGAGCGAGAGAAGGAGGAAGAGGGGCCTGATCCTGGACCTGCAGGCTGATTTTTTTTTTTAAATTGAGAGGCTTATTAGAGAAGAAGGAACTGTGGAAAGCAATAAATGAGTTCACAGATAAGGACGGTGAAAACTGATGAAAAATGAAGTCTCAATCCCTTTCAGAGAGGAAAAAAATGAGCGATTTGTCCTTTTTGTCTGTTATCAGTACATTTACATCTACATATTCTCCCAGTTTAGCCTCAGGCAGCCTGCTCAGTTGCTCTTCGTGGATCACCCCTCCTCCTCCTCCTCCTCCTCCTCCTCCTCTTCCCCCGTCAGCTGAAGTACCCAGCTGATAAAAACAGATAAACAAGCGCACCTGGATCCTTTAGAGACAGCGGGAGGTTGCATCATCTCTCTTGATAAAAAAGGTCTTGGGAACTCGGATATAGAGTGATTCTATTAAGTTGACTCAGAGGAAATAACAGGCCCTGTAGAGCTCGGAGAGTTTTATTCTCGGTGGTCGAAAATAGTATTTTTTTAATCAACAAGAGAAAAAGTGTGTGTGATGTGAAAGGTGTCGCCTGGAGCGATGAGGATCTCGACTCTGCATTTCGCTCATTTTATCTTCCAGCTCATTGTTTTGTGCTTTTTTTAAATTACAGCCAGCAATTTTACTTTTTGTTTCAGTCTTGCTCTCATCAGTGTTATTTCCAGCAGCTGATAAACTCATTCTGTGCTCCATCACCAAAACCAAATGGTTGATTATGAAAATTAGTGACCAACAGAGGAGCATTTAGCAGCTAAAAGAGACCAAAACTGAACAAAAAGAGCAGATCAGAAACTTTAAACTATCGCTCATGTCACTCAGAGTTTTTAACATTTTAGTAAAACTGTTTATGTCAATATGATGTTTACAGTTTCCTTCACTGACGAAACATTGACTTTATAGCGCCTGAAAACTGGCTTTAGATTACAAGTAAAGATTAAATATTCATGACCAAATAAGCAAAAGAAAAATAACATCTTCAGCTTTACGAATTCAGAGTTGAACAGTCATAACTTGGACTTTGTTGGTGTGATTTGATAACTTTTTATTGTCAAGGCAACACAGATTAACCAGTGTCATCACATTTTAATTATCATGTTTCTCAATTCTCATTGGTGCAAATAAGTGTGTGACATCAGCATCTGATGTACTGACCGTCCTCCTCTCTCTCTCTCTCTCTCTCCCTTTGCAGTCAACGAGATCATCAGGAACGACCTGTCGAGCATCTCCGTCCACAGCCACGCGTAGTTTTTCCCGCCAACCTCCACAAACGGACACAGGAAACGGAAAAAAAAGGGAAACGCATTTGAGACTTTTCATGCTCGGACTACAGCATGCAGGAAGCAGCAGCGATGGAGATGGAGGAGGAGAACAAATGTAAATTAACTGTCCAGACGACCAGGGTCCAACGTGTGCCTTGTTTTTTCATATATAATGCCTTTACACAGAAATTATCCAAGGAAAACGTCACATGACTGACTTTTTTATGTAAATTGCATATGTAGCAACCGAACCTGCCGCCCCCGAACCCACCAAAGTTTGCTTTTAGAGGACCAAAAACTGTTCTAAGTGTCTTTTTTTGCTGCAGTTTGTAAATGATTCAGTGCCTACGAGTTATGTCATCTGTATATACAGCGTCTGTAGTGCTGCAGTTTGCATATCTGGCTTTACGGAGTGACAGCTTAGAGGAGAAGTGCCTTTTTGACTGGAAACAGAAAAACGTGGCTTTACATATTCAACTTCAGCGAGAAAATGAAACTTTGTGTGAACGGTGGTTTCACATTGGGAAGTTTGGGATGATGCTAAAATCCTGTAGCTGTAGCACAAATGGAGAATCGTCATAACGTCAGCAAACCGACCAACAAATGTTCAATATACAGAAATATCTATTCAATGTTTGGCGACCATCAATAGCGAGATGATCATGAGTAAAAAATGAAAAAACATGTCAGTTCTTCTTTTGAAAATGATAAAATCTCACTTTAAATCATCTTTTGTGAGCATGTCGGTTTGGGCATTTGTTTGGAAAACTTAATTGAATACATTTTCTGTATTCACAACCAATAATAAGCACTTAACCACTAAACTTGTGGTATTATTTGTAGTTATTCCTTTAACACAACACGTTACCGTCACTTGAAGTCACGCAACAAAACTTTCCAGATGATAAATATACATACAGAAATCTTCTGTCTTTAAGCATAGTTACAGAAAAATGAGTCACTTTGCGTTAAATAAAAACAATGAAACCTGCATACTGACTTGAAAATAACATGAACTTTAGTGTAAACTGCAGTAATACCGGTTGGACTTTTATCAAAGACGAAATCATCTCAGTTTCGACAGCTTGACTTTCATTATTCCCTGGAAGCTATGCAACATGCAGGTAGCGTCTTGACGAATGTAAACACTCAACGCTGTAACCGAGAAGGTCTCTAATCCAAAGAAAACTTAACAACGGCGAACAGCAATACGAATATATAAATCCTTTAATGTTTGTTTTTGTATTTTCATATTTATTCTCTTCGCATGTGCTCTGTTTATTCATGTTTATCATACGGCTTCTTTTACCTACTTACTGTGGTTTACCTACTTTTTTTTGTTGTTGTGCTCGTATAGAGAAGCTAAATGGGCTTTGTCCCCAGTTTTATATGTATTTATGAGTCTTAATCCTTGTACCTGAAGGGCATGAGCGAAGCCCTACTGAAATGTTTACCGAGGAGGTTACTGTTAGTCTGCAACTCATAATTCTGCTTTATGATCTCTTTTGTGTATTTGTCAATAAATAAGCCTTCATCTCTTTCATCTGAATGTGTGTTACTGCAGACGGGACATGAAATCAGTTAGTAAATACTGTATACGTCAGATTAGATTCAAATTAGACAACAGCAATGATTAAACAAAATGCTGTAATTTACCTGTTTAGGTGCATCAAATATACAAACATCCATTTGTTCTTGTGGATGAGTTTGTTCCTGCTTGTACCTGAACTGGAAAGCAGATTTACAATCATCATCTACAGACACAGAAATGGCTGCATTGTGTTATTTATGCTCATATCAGATTAGCAGCAGGTTTGCATGCCACATATCACATAAAAAGGAAGGTTCAAAGGTGTGTTCACATCTTATCACACAGAAATAAATAGAAACCAAAGGCTGGTGGAGCAGTGCTGCTGTAAAAATACATAAAAAATTAAACTGTATAAATTGTAATATGTTTATAAAAGCAATTTGTGGGCATTTTATCAAGAGAGATCTCTGATTACAGATATTTCTAATGTTTACTGAAGTAAGATATATATAATATTGTCAGTTGGACCTTGCAGATCTTAGGTCTTAGTGCAGCTTAAATTTTCATTTAAGTCGACTGAATGCATTGAAACACAAGTGAAGTAGAGCTTTAAGTGTACTTGATTTTAAGTCCACCCTTCAGAAGTCAAAGCTGTAGTTGAACACTTAATATCGTACAAAGAAACACACAAGAAAGCAGTCTAAAGAGAGAAAAAAGCATCTTGAAAAACAATAATCCAAAATAAAGTACAGTTGAACTTTAAATGCATTTCATGTGCTTCAAACAACCAAACAACAAAACAAAAAGACAACCGAGTAAATGGGATTGTATTCTGTCGCTTTAAAGCGGAAATCAATCTCACATCCATTAAAGCCGCAGCCATCATCAGCACAGAGGCATCTTACTCATCACACTGGATCTGTATCAGTCTGACTGCAGCTAAAAAAAACCCTGAAAACCTCCTCATGAAGATAATCCCTGTTTGAATACATACCACAATATCTTCTTTTTTAATGATGTATTATTGCTCTTCATGGCTTCTCTCTGCAGTGTGACAGTGAACACTGACACCGTGTGGTCTGCTGGGTTTAAACAAACAGTGACTCTGCACTGACAAACACTTCATCGCTGGTGCCTGTACTTTTTTTTTGTTTTAATACCTTATTAAATTGTGGTCTATACTCCACTTACACCCTGTAATTATGAAAATCAGGACGTGTTGGATCCTGGTTTTGCTCGGCTGCCCTGCACCTGTCTTACATCTTTTAGGAAAATCAGGTCTCATTTTCACTCACAGAAGATTTTTCTGCCTGTCACTCTTTGGAAACAGCCGAGCAGCGACTGAACTCGCCTGGTGAGACCTGACTTTGTGAGTGTTGATCATTTATAACTGTAACTGTATGATCTGAGATATAGTTAGCAGTTCAGGGTAACGTTTTAATGAAATAATGAAATAGGCTTTTGCTTTAGATGAATTCAAGTTGCTTCATCAGCAAACTGAAGATCTGTCTCTTCAGATTTCACCCACTCACCTCCAGGTGAAGTAATTTCTTTGCATTGGAGTGAAGCAGAGGCAACATGTAACTTCGCTTCAAGTGAAACACTACCACCTTTGTCCACAGGGACCGCCAAATTCAACACAAAATGTGACGCTCCAAAGAGCTGCTTTAAGTCGAAACAAAAAAACTTCTGATTTTCATTTAAAAAATTTTGCAAATCAGCTCTCATCTTCCTCAATTTCTGTGCTGTGATCTGCTCTGTTCTGTCTAGTTTCAACATATTAATGTAAAGATGCTTCTTTAAAGAGCTTTGTACTGGAACAAATGTTGTATTTTGTTGTATGTGCTTTTATTACTTATTAGAATAGAATAAGTCAAATAGCAAACTCGTGTACTAATAAATTAATGAATTAAGATCCAGTGCTTCATTGCTTTTACGCTGTAGGATAAAACCAATATTTTGTTTTTCTTTCAGCCTCGACCACCACCACACCAAAGATGGCGGATTTATTCTTTAATGCCTCTTTAAAAGAGCAGATATGTGATCATGGACTGGCCTCTAAAGTGGTCCTCTCACTCATTGACATCATCCCTTTTCTCATGGGGCAGCCGCTGATCACAAAGCTGCTGTGAACGACCGTCACGTCCAAGAAGACCACAGATATCCTGAGCTGCAATTTAGCTCTCGTCCACAGTTTGCACTACTTGATATCCGTCGTGCATTTGATTGTCCTGTTTTCGCTGCCGCACGTTCAAGCTCTGATCCTCAAATTTTTGTTTGTGTACGTGGAAATCGGAGGACCGATGAGTTTGTCTTTCATCTGCATAGAGAGATACGTTGCTGTGATTCACCCCATGTCTTACCCCCTGCTGAAGAAGTTCAGATTCAGGGAGGTGTGTGCCGTGACGGTGTGGCTCTTCTCCGTGCCCATTGCTTTGGCCAGCGTGTTGGCTGAGGAATCTCTCTCCCCATACAAAGTCAAGATCATAGACACTCTGCAAATGACAGTGTTGGTGGCCATGACTGCAATGACGGTGCGTTGCAGCGTCAGCGTGGCGAGGATGCTGAGGAAGTCGGGCCCAGGGACGAACAAGCTGCATCCTGCAAAGAAGCGAGCCTTTAATACTGTCCGAGCCACGTCGGCTGTCGCTGTGTTCTGTTATGCTCCAGTCACTTTCATGCAAAGGTCCAAGTTTGAGGATGCATATGTATACGAATGTGTTCTCGTACCTGTGTGCATGGTGTTTTTTTTTGCTGCGAGTGTTGTGCATCCCCTATTTTACCTCTCCACCCACGGGAAGTTGTTCACCTGGTTTAAGTGAAAAAGGAAAGTCAGATTTTCTTTTTCTATTTTCAGTTTTATCTTCGTCTATGCAGGTGAATAACAACAACATTCCCATCATTTGATCTCCAAGTCTAAGCTGATTTACCTGCACGCAAACCTTAAGAATGAGAAAATACCACGCCTTGCATAATCATAGTGAAGAAACAACAATCGTCTGATTGTATGAAGCTGCTCACGGAGGTTTTGGAGCAAACTTTAATGACCTGAAGAAATGCAGGATGAGGATAACAATAATTCTTGGATGGAGAAAAAATGTTATTGGTTGTATTAGACTTTAAGTTTAAGAGTCATGATGTCTCAGTAACACAATTATTCATTATTTTCTGCAGGTTTCAGCTTCAGAAGCAGAAAATTACTAAATGAATCATAGAGAATGGAAAATGTGATGACTGACCTCACAACCATGATCATCATATGAAAATCGGATGTAAATGATCTTTGTGCTGGTGGTGTTTGTTGATGGCACTGTGGTAGAAATATGTAAATAATTATATTTGTATGTTGTGTACTTTAGAAACACCAGAATTTATCTGCAGGTTTAATATACTGTACATCATACAGCTATAACTATGTG
>JBAJHX010000040.1:17342198-17352688 GCA_037176925.1 Amniataba percoides
TGCAGATGTTTGTGAATACTTTCGGTCTGAGAATGTTTTTGGTGGTTTGGGCAAAATGCTTTAGGTGAAGTGAGGAAACACCTGTTAAAGTAAACAATGATATTTGTGACAGTAATTTACTTCTTATGCATCTTATAGAACCACTTGTAATGTTTTTATTTAAAAAGAGGTCCAATCAAGCAAAATAGTTTTTTTAATTTATAGAAACACGAAAGTGGAATCATTTTGAAGAAAGTGTAAAAATGAAATATGTCTTTGTCACATGAAGGTTTGAATACTCGACCTTTGTATCTCTGGAAAAGTTGGACTATTAATTGTGCTTTTCATGCACCTTCTTACAACTTGAGGCATTGATATCACAAGTGCAAAATGGTAGTTTTTTTATTTTATTCTTACTTGAGACACCAATAACATCTTATATAACATATCAAAATGTAGGTGATAAAATTGAAACAAAAATTCTGCTGGTTTCGGGTGTGAAAATGCTTTTAGTGAAAAATGTTAGTTGAAATGTATTTTTTGCATACAATGAAATTATAGAAAGGCACTGAAGAGCACTGTGGTCCGGTAGTTTGATTAAAATGAAGCTTGATTGTTGCAGCACCACCTCAAGGTCAATGACTTTTTATGTCCCTGAGCAGCGTATGAAATGAGCTTTGATCGCATGTTTTTACTTCACAAACACTTTAGGCAGGGAAGAAGAGGAAGAAAAAGAATAAAAAAACAAAAACAGTAGCATTCCAGCAGACCTGTTTCTGCAGAATTATTATAGTACAAATGATTTGTTTCAACACAACTTATGTACAATACATTTTTCTATAAACCGGAATCTCAATACACTGAACATTTAGAGCAGTCACATATAAAGAGAAAGATACAGGACAAAATGCAAGTTTACCCAGAGACTTGCCAACTAAGAAAAAAGGCACACAAATGAGTCATGTTATTTTAGTTTTAGCTGAGTAAAGCTTAAAGCCTGAAAGAGCAAATACCCCCACACTCACACTTTTCATTAAATGATATTTTTGATGAATTTGTGAATGCTCGCCTTATTTGTTTATCAAATCAGAAGATGTGGAAAAAAGAGAAAAAGATCCCTAATAAATGCAACTTGCGTAGAACAGCCACACAGTCAGTAGTGCTGACAGGGTGGACATGAACTCACCGCTTCAATATATGCAAAGTTTTCATCCTGTCTGAAGCAGCGTGGTCAACAATGATTCATTACGTTTGATCTTTATGGTTTGCTTGTCTTGTGTGCTGCAAAGTAAATAAATGGGGATATAAAAAAAAACAATTAATAGGCTTCTTCCTTTAAATATCTGTATAACAAAGACGTTTAAGCCTTTCTTGTTCCTCCTGTCGAACATCTTCATTTAAGGACACTTGGTGTTGCACGGGTCCCCTGATGAGAAGTAGCTGTACACACTGACCACAGGAAACATGGTCACTGCCCCCACCAGGGAGCCCAGCTGCACTACAGCTCCACACCACACGAGAGCGCTGTGGCCCTCGTCACGCAGGATCACCCCGATCATCACCTTCACGTAGGACAGGCTGAGGACAAACAGGATCCAGGCCAACACCTGTGGAGGGAGCAGAGGTGAGTTTGAAACCAGCTCTGATGACTTTCCTTTGAGTACACATGCAATGTTTCAGTCACATTCATCCATTTTTAGACAAGTGAACAGGAAGAGAGTGGAGTTTATTTGAGTCAGTGAAGCCTAAAGTTGCACTCACAATGATGACGCCACCTGAAGTTTCATTAACCAGCAGCGGACATGGACTCAGCACCGCCATGGCCATTATGTAAGCTCCAATGCCACTGCCCATCACTGTGAGCGCCCCCATGAGCAGCAGAGATCTGAGAAGCGACAGATTAGTGTTAAATTATGGGCTTTGATTTGGGAACCAGGATCCATTGATGTTTACATGTAAAGGTTCAAATGAGAAATGCATCATAATTGGATCTGAAATTGAGATTTAGGGCCTAAAAAACATGTTTGCCGTTCTCCAAAAATTTTAAATTGGTGTTTGTAAAGTTTTTAATTGTAAAATGTTTTTGATTGAATTTTGTGCCTGACTGGGATGTAAAGCTGAAACGATTTGTAGATCAGTTGATTAACTGGTGAATATTTTGATAATTGCTATTTCTAAACTATAATACCAAATATTTGCCAGGTTTTCAGTTTTAAGGGCTACTTTTACTTGACTTATAAATGTAACCTGAGTTGTCTTTTGGCTTTAAACTGTTGCAGAAACAAGTGATATAAATGTCACCTTGGTCTCTTGGAAACTGAACAAAACTATTAATTGATGAACTGAAAAAATAAGGCAGGTTAAGTGATGAAAATATTTTTTCTGCAGCCTGAGTGTTGATAATGTTGTTTTTATGATCCTCCAACCAAATTCTGTCAAATTTCACGTTCTCATTTGGTTGATGCAGATACAGACAGACAACATTCATGAGCTCTAATGACTTATTTTTAATGTTTGTATTTTGAATCAAAATACTTTTTTTTATTAAATAGAATCAAGTGAGTGTATTTTGCTCTTTGCATCAAACAAAGAAGTTCTTAGAGGATATTTTAGAGACTTCCAAGATGCAAATGAAGGGTCCAAATTGTAAAGCTCAAAATAAATTTGTGATCACAAACTACAGGAATTGACTGTGTGCACTGCATCTTGCACCAAAGTGTATGTAGGTCGCATCATTACACACGACACACTGACCTTATAGGGAGGAACATGGCGATGAAGCAGGCGAGAGGGTTCGACACAGCGGCCATGGTGGCTGATAAGTGGTAGGCGTTGTTCCCGTACGGCATGCATGAGTAGGACTGCACTGAGGGGAGCACCACGTTGGTCAGAGCGTTCACCCAGGCCAGGATCACGAAGATATAAACCACCTGCATCCAGCTGTAGGTGCCTGCGCCGAAGCTGCTTCTGCGCCTCGGGTTCGCAGCTCTGTACGGATCCATCATGGGCTTCTGCTCGGTCCACTTCCTGTTTTTTTGAGATTTCTCTTTCACCCCGTTGGTGTATCGGCCGCTGGGATGCTCCCTGGCCACGGACGGGTGGTAGTTGAGCAGCAGGAAGGCCACCAAACACACCAGCATCATAGCGCTGAGGAAGAAGAAAAACACCTCAGCGGAGAAGTTGGCTGGCTGGTACTGAGCCTGGAGGTCAAAGGTCAGAGCACTGCTGGAGGAGTTCAGGGTGTGGTTTAATGACTGTGTGCTGTTAATGCAGTGGACCACCCCAACGCCCTGAACCAACGCCACAAGAGCCGGCAGCAGGCCGCTCACGCCCTCCCCAATGTAGTATGTGGTCAGATACTGGGGCTTGAGGCGCATCGTGAAGGGCAGGAAGGTGACGGAGGAAGTGCAGTCGACGGCGGCGAGGAAGAAGGTCAAGACGAGGAGGGCCACGCTGTGAGGAACGCCGGCCACGACGACGGTCTCCTTCCAGAAGAAACCCAGCAGGAAGGTCGCCACGGTGCCCAGGCCGATGATCACGTATATGACGGCGGTCTCATTCAGGGCGCCGGGCCGGAAGCGATGCATCAGGGTGACGAAGAGAGGCCCGACGTTGGCCATCTGGATGATGATGGAGAGGTACGAGGGCAGGTACCAGCCCTCCGGGATGTGGGGGACGATCAGCGGCAGCTCCACCCACAGGCCATTGATGGAGACCCAGGAGCCCATCCCGAACAGGCACGCCAACACGTGGGTGAGGAGGGACATGGTGGAGTGTGTTTCTCTAGAAAAATAAGACAAAAAGACCTTTAAGTCGTGGCTGATTTTTGAGAACTTTTACTTCAAATCTAAACCTGTTGACATCAGCATTCAGCTGTGTCGTCCACTTTGATCAGACTGAAATATCTCATTAACTATCAGAGAGCTTCCTGTTTAAATAGGCACAGACATGTGAACTTACCAAAGGATGAATCCTAACGACTCTGATGTGCCCCTTAAGTTTCCTCTAGCGCCACCAGCAGGTCAAAGTTTTCATGTATTCAGTGGAATATCTAGTGGATGGATGGCAAAAAAAATAAATAAATTCATGGTTCATATTATCATATGTTGGCTCTAACACATGAAACAAAGATGGTGAACATAGTTTAACGTTACTCGTAATAAACGTCAGCCTGCAGCCTCACATACTTTTAAAGGATTAACAGTCAAATGAAGGTGAAGATCTTTCATTTGCTATATTTGGAGCTATTGGACATTGCTTACTGATCTTATTATTTTGTTTTCAAATTGCAAAAACAAAAGAAAAAACAAAAAGAAATCTGAAAATCCTCTAAGGAGTAAAACTTTCTGCTGAATTACTGTCGGTGTCTGCCTGCAGAGGGAAGGAAACTGATCACAAATATAAGATAAATGATGAATGAATTACTTGAAATAAATACAAACATAACAGGGAAATAATCGTAAAAAAAGATAAATTAACTAATCAAGTAATTATGATCATGTTTGAATATTGGAGACATTTGAGTTTTCTGGGATTTAAGCACATAAAACTAAAACCCCGTAGTCTCTATTTTGTTATCAATATCTTCAAATGTCTGCAAATGACACCAAATAGATAAAAAGCTAGCCCACACAAGGTTAACCATAAAGATTAAGACATGAAGTTAAATTAAGTTTAGGATTATCTTTGGGCATGAAGTGTTGATGGTTTGCAACGTGATGTTCTCTTAAAGGGATAAAAACTCATCTAAGTGTGTTTGTTTGGCTGTTTCCTTTATTACTGGAGGGAGAAAATGTTAATCCTCAGTTTAACTGCATCGTTGCAGCAGCAAAGAATGAGAAATAATTCAGACGAGTAAAACAATAACACGAGTCAACAGAAGCTTTACTACACAAAATATCAGTGGTAAAGTCAACGTGGCAGATTAATGTGTCACAGTGAGGAAGCGTCCCTCTGCCAACGTGAGCCAAAGGTGCAGTACATGACTTATTCCTGCATTTGGTTAATGTTTACTGTTTTTTAGTCTTTTTTCTAGTCTACTAGCTGTGAAATGGTTTGCTTTTTGTGCAGTCACATTAAAACACCACAAATGTCACATGCAAAGTCCCAGATTTTGCCCATGTTCGTTATTTTCATTTGATCTCAGACCGGCTGTGGGTTCAAACTGCTTAAAACATCAAGCATAAAGAAAAGGAAACACGACCACCTGCTGTGCTGGGAACTATTACACAACTTAAGAAAACATCTGAGCCCTGCATTGTTTACTGGAAAAAGAAAGTGCATGCAGTGGAGGCTTTGCATGTGGATCCGAGAATTATTTTCTCATTGTTATATTGATCAAAGTGTTAGATGGGAGAGTCCCCAAAGCCTCCAGAGTTAAGTAAAGTTTAGAAAAAATAAGAATTATCTGTTAAATCTGTAGACACAATCCTACTTTTAAATAAAAAACGAGTTAACCTGAATGTGCATGTTAATATTCTGAATTAAATTATTATAAAATCATCAGAAAGACATAGATTCAAACCATTAAAATGTTAAAAATAAATGGATGACAGGGTGCATTCCTGCAGATACTCACATGCTGTTTGGTGGAGAGTTTTTTGGAGAGAAACAAGCCACAGTCTTGAGCTGGAAAACTGTGTGTGCGCGTCGGAGGGATTAAACCCTCCTCGGGGGGGGAGTGGGTGTGAGAGCATGTGGCCAACCATGACACACGTTTGGTTAACTTAACATCGCCTCGACCTAAAGTACCTCCACTGTCAGGCTCCACATCAAACATCACATGTTGTGGTGTGCAGCCCCCCCCCACGTCTTTGCCTTGAAGCACTTTCTGAATGAGTGAGCCGATTCAAGAATCTGCAGACTTGATTATTAGTTAATTCTGCTTAAGGGGATCATGGGAGCAGAGGTGTTTACACAGTTACATAAGTTCACTTTTCATTAGTTCATTTAAAGTTGACATGGTATTACAAACCCCCATTCATTTCTAGAAAGACCTTAAACCTTTTATGTAATTGTTTCATTGAAATCCAGTTGGCCAAAAGTCAGTGTTTGAAATGAGCTGATCGATAGGTATGAATTGTCAAATAAAGGAATAGTTAAGCATCTTTATCATTTTTTTAAACTGCACAGATTTATAGATATATTATATAGTAGTACTATATAGAGGTAAATGTAAAATACTGTAATTAATCTGTGTATCAGATGAAGTAATATTTGTTGTTGTTCAGTGTTCATACTGCACATTAACTCAATAATGGCTCACATCAATGATCACGCTGTAGGTTTCACAAATCATACAGAGAGCAATAAAACATTTTCCAGCACTAATGTTTTAAGGCAAACTCCCCCCAAAAAAACTTCAGGACCTTTTCAACCATTTTTATTGTTTGGCAATCAGCAAATAAATCAACAACAAATATCCATTGTCATGAAAAAAAGCAACAGCACCATCATTCACTTAACTGTTCAAACATTAATCAACATTTCAGCACATAATTATGTGATTACTGATAAATTTAAAAAAGAAAAGTAGGATTAAACCCACGATGTTAAGGCAACATTAACGGATATTCTTCCTCTGTAAACTTGTGCAGAGTTTCGTAAAGTTATTCAAGCAGATGCACTGTAGCAGCATGGTTAACAAAATGACCTTACAAAGCATTAGTGGATCTCACAGATACACACACTCATGATTTCAAAGGCTGAGGTGACAAAATCCCTTGTTTACCAAAAGTGTTCACTCATTACTTTACATCAAAGCCAGGCATTGTTCCCTTAAGGTAACATAACTTGAGTGTATATTTAGAATGAGTAAAATCCCAAATGACTTGAAAAATACATCAAATGTTTGTACAAAACATGACAAATCAAATCTAAAGGAAATTGTGAATGCTTGTGAACATTTTCTAGTCACAGAAATAATTTTGGCATTAAATTAAGGAATGTCAACACGTCTATGAACTGGATAATTTCAATTTTTAATGCAATTTAATAATACTAAACTTTAAACTTGAAATAATAAGAGTATTGTATATCTGACTTTGATGTAGCTGCAAAAATCAGCATGTTATTTGCTTGCATGGGATAGAAAGGAAAGAGGTAGCCAAACATTTCTGTATGTATGGGACTGTGGTTTGTAACTATCAGAGTAAAAAAAAAAGCTTCAGGAGCAATAAATGTGAATGAATAATTCAGTGGTCGTGTCCCTGAGTAAATAACTTTTCACATGATCTGTTGTAGTCTGAAAACAATCCACCAGCAGCCATTTTTTTTTCTTTTGCTACTGTAAACAACTTCAACTTCACACAAAGCACTTGTGGTTTTACTGCATCATACGCGTTTTACATCCCCTCGGCCAATGTGCAGCAACACAAAGCTCCCATTATCTGGAAAGGTTTTTACTTTCTCAGGCTTTCAGAGGCCTCTGAATCAGGAGAGGATGCCCCCTTCATCCCTGAGAAACATGAGGCCGAGATCTTTAAGAGCACGGTTATAAACAGTCATTTCCTGTGACGAATTAATGGGAATCGTGTCTACTAAAAACAGCATTCAGACAGAAACCGTCTCTCTCCTGTTAACTGCAGTTGTCCACACACTCCTGAGCCCGCGTGAACAAGTAATAGACGTTGACCAGAGGGAACATGGTGAGGGCCCCGATCAGCGAGCCGGCCTGGATGGAGATGCCGCACCACAGGAGGGCGGCGTGACCCGCCTCGTGAAGCAGCGTCCCGATCACCACCTTCAGGTAGGAGAAGAGGCCGGTGAAGATGATCCAGGAGACGACCTGCAGGGGGCACAAGAGAGTCGCTGAACTCAGTGATGGACACGCAGGAGAGGGAAGAAGAAAAAAAGAACTATAGATGGGGCTTTATTTTCTGTGTTTTAGAGATCTGATGTGAGAAATGTTCCCTTCATGTGCTGTCAAGCTGAATAGGATTTATTAATTTGCCAACTTCAAACCAGCATGAAGAGCACAGGCAAAAACACCAATATGTTGTATTATGTTGTATTCATACATTTTAAATGATCCCCAGTTTTAGAAATATATTATATCTGCACTCACCACTAAAGGTATGCCTGCAGGGTTTCCCAGCAGCGGAGGGCAGGGACTGAGCACCGCTAACGCCATGAGATATGCAGCAAACACCCCTCCTGCTAAAGACACGAAGCCTAGACCAGCAGAGGACCTGAAAGACAAAAAACAGGGCCAATAAAAACACTGAGGACTTTTTTTTATAAAGGAAACAGTCAAACAGTACAAAGAATAATGTATGTGCTGTGAATACTTTGATATCATTTAAAAAGTCAGATTCAAGCACTTTCCAGCTTTTTCAGCACCTTAAATTACACTCAAATCATTTATGGTCTCTTGGGGTGAAAAAGCAAACTATTCAATCAGATAATGATTTATGATATAATTATAATATTCAAATTTCAGGCTTTCAAGCACTTTTTGAATCTTGAAAAACAACACATGAAAATTTTCAAGGATTTCCAGCACCGTCAGGAACCTCGATCTTCTCACCTCAAGATAACAAACATGGCCAGGAAGCAGGCCAGGGGGTTCGCCATGTTGCCGAGGACCACGGACAGGTGAAAGGTCATGTTTCCGTACGGCAGACAGGAGTAGCTCTGCACAGACGGCAGGACGCCGTTGGTGAGGGCGTTGGAGACGGCGAGCAACGACAGCAGGTAGATGTTCCTCCGCGTCCAAAACGCCTGAGCGGGCTGCTGCTCCTCCACCTGCACCTGATCCTCCGACACCGGCGTCCCTCCATTTTGTAGCGGGTGCGTTTCCTCGCCGTTCTTCACCGCGGGGTCGTCAGCCTCTTGCGGCGCGCCGCCTTCCTGCGACTCCGTCTGCCTTCGCGTTAAGGCCCAGAAACTCAGGAACGAGATGGACAGCATGGTGCACAAGAACCAGAAGAAGTTCTGAGCAGGGAAGGTCTCCTCGTGCACCGGCGTCACTGTGCCGTTCACGGTTTTGCACTCCAGCTTGGCAGCGCCTTGCCCCAAAGCCACGACACACGGGAACAAGGCGCTGAGGCCCTGACCGATGAAGAAGGTGCGGATGTACTGAGACGGGTAACGAAACATGAACGGCAGGAAGGTGACGTTGGACGTGCAGCAAACCAGCGACAACACGAAGGTGAAGAGCAGGAACGGCAGCGACCGTCTTTCTTCTTCTTCGCCTATCTTGACGGTGTGAGCCCAGAAGATGGCCAGCAGAGCGGACGCCACCACCGCCAGCAGCTGGATGCCGTGGATGACGAGGCGCTCGTTCAAACGTCCGGGAGCGCAGTGGTGAGTGATGGTGACCGCGATCGGGCCGAGGTTCCCGAAGGCGATCAGCACGGAGAGATAGGCAGGCAGGTTCCATCCTGAAAAACAGAGAGGACACTTATGAGATCTACTTTAAAACACAATATTCATTAGATTAATATAATATCATTTTACACCACTTAGAATAAATTATAACATCTGTTTTCAGTTATTATATTTATTAAATTATGATGGTCAACTTGTAGTGACAATATGACCTACAATTATTTATTATTATAGCACATTTTTTCAATAGTTACCAGCAGCACACAACAATAGTTTCTAATGAAATTCAGATTAAAAATAAGTGAAAGGAGCAGTGGTGGGGAAGCATTTACATCTTTTACTAAGTTACACAGCTCCATTAATTTATCCATAAAAGTTAAAGTACACATTATGCAACAGAATGACTCCTCTCAGTGTTGTAAAATAGATGATTAAATTACTGAATATATTACTGCGTTTTTAGCATTTTCTTTTTGTAGCTGGTGGACATATATTAACATTTAATGATACCGTATATGCTGTATATAAGGGTTATAGGTATTTTCATCTATAAAAGTGAATCATAGTTTAACACTGACCATTTGCTTTGTATGTAAACTCCACCTGCTGTCAGCAAAAGTAACTACAGCTGACAAAAATACATGTTACAGGTACAATAATTCCCTCTCAGATGCAGTAAAGTAGTTCAACATTTAAAAACTACAATAAAGCACAGGTAAGTTAAAAATGGTAGAAAGGTAATGTACTTAAATTTAATTAACTGTAGTTATTCCAGCACTGAAGGAGGGAAAATGTTTTCATGGAAAGTAACAGGTAACTTCAATACAGTGTTAAAACTTTATTTCTATTTTCTGCAACTTCTTACTTCTACTTAACCACATTTCAGAGGCAAATCTTGTACTTTTTACTCCAAAAACAAGACTTAGTGGTTACTTTATAAAAAACCTCAGTCTTTACCAGCTGCAACATTAAAGTGATGAGCACAATAATTAATCAATAATTATAATTTAATAATTTAATAATATTCTGAAATGAGCCAATCTGCAAGATGCATGTAACACTAATAGAATATTTTGCTTGCCATTAAGTGTGAAAGCACATGATTTATTTATTTATTTATTTTTAACTGTGTTGTCTATGTCTGATTATCCTGATTTTTAAACTGTGTTGTTCTCATTTGA
>JBAJHX010000040.1:17352828-17366989 GCA_037176925.1 Amniataba percoides
AACATTAAAGTGATGAGCACAATAATTAATCAATAATTATAATTTAATAATTTAATAATATTCTGAAATGAGCCAATATGCAAGATGCATGTAACACTAATAGAATATTTTTCTTGCCATTAAGTGTGAAAGCACATGATGGATAATAAAAATAAAAATAAAAATAATAATAATAATGTCATTCAGACAAAAAGTATTATTTAATAGTGTGTGCCTTAGAGTAATTATTATATGTAAAAAAAAATGAAATTTTTTTTATGATGACAGTTGTTTTCTTTTATTCTGTATGTACCAGTTCAGATCATGTTATAATCTGTATATATGCAGGATGTATAAAGTGTATTTGTCATTTTCATCTTCTATACTTTTAATCTAATTTTGTACTTCTTTACATATTTGCCTTGTCACTGAGCCTCAGTAACAGGTTAATCTCCCTGATGTTGGATTAATAAAGTTTATCTTATCTTGTGAGTTTATGATGGCAGCGGAGGAGCCGGGCATCGAACCCGCGACCTTCAGATCACTGAACATCCTGAGTTACTTAACCCCGCCTGGTTTGCTTTAAAACGTCACAGAAAACAAACACTCCTGAACAAATAAAGCACAAGCAGCCGTGTCTGACTGAAGGCTCGGAGCTGCCGGGGCTCACGCGTGTTTCCTGCCGGACAGGGAGCACTGACCTTCGGGCAGCTCGCGGACAACCACCGGCAGCTCGACCCACAGGCTGTTGACGGAGATCCAGGAGCCCATCGCGAACAGGGCCACCAGCCCGTGAGTCACCGCCGCGCCGCTCCACCAGCTTCCGCACATGCTGCCGCGTCCTCCGGCCCGCAGACGTGAAATAAAAACAGGATCAGATACGACGAGTGTCAGAAAAATGAGAAATTTCCCACCGAGCAGCGTGTCACGCCGCTTCAACAACAATGGACGACTGACTCCGCCCCCTCTGATGCATTCAGGGACACCGCGTAAACTTCAGCAGCAATGACTTTCATTAATCCAATCTCCCTCTAAAAATGGTAAATATACAATAAATATATACTTGATTAATTTATTTGTGATTTGTTTCAGCAGCTTAATAACAAGACACATATGTAAAGAAAAAGAAAAATGTAGAGGGCTCAAACAGATGTACAGATTGTTATTGCACTATATGTAGAGATAAAAATGACTATATATATAATAGTATAAAAATACAATGTATACTAGAAAAAACACACACATACACATATATTTTGAAATAGTCAGTTTTTATTTGAGGTATCTTTAAAGTGAGGGCATGACAGTAAAGTTTCCAACTAAAATATGTACATATATTTCATTACCTGGTGCGTCCCTTAGAATAAATCATTCTGGATTTAAAATAAACTGTTTTCAAGATATGATTTTCCCAATACACATAAACAAAGTGGTCTCTTGTTTTAACATGTCCTCAATGAGGCATAAGTTGAATGTAGGGAGAGGATCAAATATAAAAAGGGTCACAATCAGGGTCAGAGTTTGACTGCACACACACAGATAGATACAGTTTACAGATACAATAAGACAAAAGCTCAACAAGGTAATAATAAACATTAACATAAAAATAAAGTACTTTTAGTAAAATACATAATATAAAGACAAATAGAAAGTACAATAACATAAATCCGATGCTGCTGAGCAGTAGGGTGAAAATATTTTTAAGGTGGAATTAAAAGTTTAGTGTCTTGTAGGTTGCAGGATTTCTGTATGTGCCAATGTGTCCCATGTTATATTTGTACACAGACTGCTGGACAGAAAGCTGAACTGAAATTAATCTCCTGCAGTAAATGTTATCTCTTATCTGAAGTGACTCAATCAGTTGCTGCTGTGGTGCCAAACAAACCGCCTTGTTGATGCTCGGGCTGAATGAGAACATCCAGTTTTCCGAGGTACCTGAATGCACCATAGTTATAGAAGCTCTGGATAGGTGCGTTTGTTTTCCTGAAGCTGATAACTGATGCGGGCGGCATCTCAGAGACAGTTTATTCAAAAGGATTAAAAAAAAAACCCAAAACATTTTACTAAAAAACTCACATTTGCAGGATATGAATTATGTAATAGCTGTAGACATATTTACAGTCAGAGTTATTTATCCTCTACATGCAACAAGTCTAATGATGAAACGATAAATGATGATAAATGATATTCATGATGAGGGTTAAGGACTCCATGATCTTCTCACAGCAGGTATACATCTTTATCTCTATATATATGGAAAAATAACTTCATCAAAGCCTTTACATTTGGCACATTGGCCCTAGTAAACCCCTCTTCTCGTCAACACTTTTATAATCATGAACTCACTGACACAGCTGATGCTTGTGATGCAACCACAAATGCCCTTCAAATCTGAGAAAAACAAGAGTTATTATGTGACTGACACGACCCCGATCCTGACTGATGCAGTCATGAACTTGAACTAAAGCGAGGTCGCTTTTGCAACACAAACACACATAACAGCCTTTTTATAGTTTATCATATGAGCTGGCAAAGAAAACGTCAACAAACTATAAACAAGGATTGGATTTTGTCACTGGTTTCCTGTCATACTTTAAATCATCAGTCGTTGATTGGCCTCTGCATAATTACAATGAGTACAATCTTGTTAAAAAAAGTTTCTTTCTAAGCAACGAAGACATTAATTTTCTAGAAAAGTTATGTTACAGAAGAGCACCATGCAAGTTCATATAAAAAGTATGAGAGCCACATGATCAAAACTTTCATTTCAGCTACTAGCATTTAAGATACAGTATTTAACACACACACACACACACACACACACACACACACACACACACACCATCTGTCAAACACAGAAACACACATTATATTATATTTGTGTGGAAAGATTGAGGTCACTTATGTATTTTTTACTTCATGAATATAGAATCATGAGGCAGTCACATGACACGATTTCCTTCCCCATTTATCAACCTCTTTCCCTCAATATGACACAATCAGAGCTCTTATGTGTGGCTGCTTTCACTCTTATCATCTTCAGCATCTTCTCTGTCTTGCAGCCCGGCCTTTGTTTTCACCTTTTTAGGCGCCAACACAAGAGAGTATCCCGGTTTGATGCGAGGCAGCGCGAGCTTCAGCTTCATCACCATCTGCGTGCTGTTGTTGAAAACACAGTACAAGTTTGGGTCTGCGTTGTGCAGAATCATTTTCTGGTACAGTATCTCACATCGCACCGCTTCCCGTTTCTCAGCTCGGGATTTTCCATCAAAGCGCAGCAGCATTTTGTCGACATCTTGCTGTGTCTTGCACGGCCCTCCGTTTCTGTTCACTGTAGCTATTATGTAATCCTTATCCATGATCTCCACACGCTCTTTTTTTTCCACTGTTCTTTTTTTGAAAACTTTCTTCAACTGCTGACTGTCATCTTTCTGTCCAGTTGTCATGTTCTTTGTTGTTTGCTGAACGGAAGAATTAGAGCTGTCAGATGAACTGGATCCGTCGTCACTTTCCTCAGAGCTGTCCGATGACAAGTCCTTGTATGAGGAGCGTTTGGAGGACTTAGGAGGTAATTTCTTCTTGTAGGGGTCCACATTGCTGAAGGGATATTCCGCCATCAAGACAGAGAACGTGCAACTTACAAGCTGTGAGCTCAACTCGGGTGAAGGGGCTTGAGAAAACGTTCCTCCTGGCAGGAAATCCTTCAGGTGCTCATCAGTGACACCAGCAATCGCCTTGACCATCTTCTGCAAAGAAGCTCTGATTAGGTCCCTGTTTGTGTGCCACTGACCACAGTAATGAAACACTCCTTTGAAGGTTTTCTCCTGCAATGGGAACTGCAGAAAAACATTTGTGGCCTCTTCGGGCTCCAGCAGTGTTGAAGGATCTTTGGACCAATCAAGGAACTTCTGGTAGAGCTGCAGTATGTGATGGCTGAAGCGCGAGTACTCGCCTCCACTTTTAAGAAGCTGCCAGTAAGGACCAAGGATTTTGCAGTAGACGATGGCCAGAACGCACACAAAGCTCTGGATCACAGGATCACTGGCGTCAGCGGCAATGCTCTCCAGGATAACATTTGGGCAATCGTCGTTGTTCAGTGACAGCAAATCCGAGAAGAAGGGTGCCATCTCTTTGTGGTGGTGAAGGAGACCCGCGGCTGCTTCAAAGTAGTTGTTGAATCGGTTTGAGTGATCCACTGTAAGTTTGGAGGGGTTTCCCTTTTCCTCACAGAAGGCCACCCAGTGTTTGCGGTAGTTGTGTGTGCCAGACGTGCGAGGGTTTAAGATATCACAAGCCATGTGAATGTAGCGGGAAGTGGCACTTTCTGATAAATTCACAAAGTTCTTGAATTTTGGAAGCTTGTCCCGGCCCAGTTTCTCCCCCCCTGAAAGAATGATCTCTTTTTCAAAGCTCATGATCTGCTGCTCGATGGTGTCATGCACGCCAACAAGGAAATTGGCGTTGTGGTTTAAAAACACCACGGGGCAGGCGAGGGAATGCTCTTCACTGTGCAGGTTGAGTTTTTTCTCAAACTCTGCCATGGCTGGATGCTCCTTGCACATCAGAGTGAACTGATTTTTGAGGAGATCTAAAGAAATCTGCATGCACGCTTTGATTTTCCCACCATACACGCTCGAAAGCTTGTGAACAGACACCATTGCAATGTCCAGCAGGGTCAGGGCTTCTCTTTTTTTATTAGAGTTATCTTGTCTGTCGTTGGATGCGTCCAACACCTTTTTCCTTCCACCATGTTCTCTCACTATTAATTGCTTCACGGCTCCACTGTTCATCTCAGACCCTTCACCTTGCGAGATTTCATAGCTCTCGTATTCCTCCTTGATTATAACTTTATCATAATTTATGCTGTCATCTCTTTTCATGCGTTTCTTCTCAAAAAAATGTTCTCTTGGTTTTTTCTTTCGCACCAGTTCAAATGGATTTTGAAGCAGATTTTCCATCGCTATATTCCTCCTGTGACTTCTGGTATCACAGTTGCGGTAATGTAGTTTCAGTTTTTTTATCTTGGGTCTGAGTTTGGTATATGCCTTTTGCATATCCCCGTCCTTACAAAACTCAGGGTTGAAATTTCTGAGCCAAGTAACTAAAACAATGGGTGCAATTTTCTCCCTGGCGGCATAGTTGCTCAGCTCGAGAATCAGTCCATTTGTAACTTCGATCGACTGTGCTCGCTCTGAAAAATCCCTCATTTCCAAAAGATGTTCTCGTTCGACTCCGATGCTGTCACATATTGGGCCGACAAAGTTAAAGTTGACGTCGGATTCCAGGAAGGCCGGCCTTGCTTCACTTCCCAGACTCAGTGCTGTCGCGATGCCTCTTTCAATCAAACGACGAAAGTCAGCTGAATGATGGCTGGGGAAAATTTTCTGGAGCCAGTCTACAATGCCGATCCACGGAAAGTTATTGTCTTCTCTCAGGAGTCCTACTTGAATCAAAAGTCTGTTCTTGCATGGCGCCTTTTCAAGCTCTAATCCTTCTCCTGACTGAGGTCCGATGAAGTCTGCAATAAGCTTCCAGTAGTACGCATCTCCTAAAAAAAGACATATGAGCATGTGAGCAGAAAAGTGCTGCTTGACAAAGAATGGAGCTTATTTTTAATGGAAGAATGGGTGAGAGTCGAGACTGCTGCTGCAAAAAACAAGATGATGATGTGATGACAAGTTAAACACAAGAGATGCAAAGTTTCCTATAAGTATGAAAATGAGGCTGTAAAAATTTATAAAATAAGAAATGAAGTTATTATACAAAGAATTAGCTCAACTGTCTTAACTTCACATCACGGCTGTGTTACTTACTCAGATTGGCTTCAGTTACAGCTGCTTTGCCACTCAGGGAGAAATCTTCACCCTCTTCCATTGTGTCCTGTGCTATAAGAAAAAGTAGAAAAATTTCAGTTCTCAGAAAGAAGAAATGGGATGTTTACACTGAGATAAAATGCTTGTTTGCTGCTGCCACACGATACACATCTGCACTCATAACTCAATTTTGGGTCAAACCAAACAGTTAAACTGTGATTTGTGTTTTTGAATGTCCAACATCACTCTAACTTCTTGCTTTGCTTTCTATCTTTCTAACTATCTGCATGTAAGTTTGCTGTACATTTGGGTTATTTCACACTCATTCTGTCCCAAAAGGCAAAAAAAAACAAACCTATAGAAAAAACAAACTGATACAAACGTGTTAATCCATCACAATAGCAATAATGCTGCTAATGCTGCACCCACAGATAGTTTATATTAACTGCACACATGCAGGAATAAGGTTTTGCTATCTTAATCTCCCATAAAAATTCACATGTGAATTGCAATGCGAGATTATCTGTGTGGTTTACTGGCTCTTAACAATAAGAATCAGAGTGCATTAGTGTTAAAGCATGCTAATGTTAGCCTCTTGCTAGCACCAACTCTTACCTGCAGGAAATTCAGCACATTAAAACACCGAGAATCCGCCAACAAAACCACAACAGACGAGCCGCGCAGCGTGCTGTGGTAGTTCTGAATAATTTAAAATGAGCAGACAGTGAAAAACAGCATTTAAAAAAAGCAAAACTTCTTACCCAGAAACTACAAAACCTCTGAGACTCATGCAGGCTGCAGCCCGACCTCACAACACACTGAACATAAGACCTGCTCTGTGATTGGACGGGTTTTAAGGAAGGCGGGCTGTTATGGACGTCTCGGCCAATCACAGACGTGATGTGAGATGCATTGTGGGTAAAGAAGGCTGTTTTTGAGGAAGCGGCAGCAGCAGGTAAAGTGAGGAAGAGTCCAAAATTCCTCTTTATTTTAATTTTAGAAGATGTTTGTGTTAATTATTTTTACTGTCACCGCATGAACAGCTGCTAAACTTCTGTTCTGATGCGTCGTGTTGTTTGGCGGCGTCTTAATCAACGAGGTAATTGTAAAATGCTGATGTTGTAGTCAAACCGAGCAGCCACTATTATTTATTTAATCGATAAATTTGTTTCTGTTGATGCTGCGATGTGTAAATGTTCAGTTTACACTCAATACCACCGAAAACCCAGCTGTTTTATGTATGCAAGTTATTTAATAGTCTTTAATAGTCTTTTTTAAGAATGTAAAGATTGGTCGAGGACGCAGCTTTGAAACAGAAACCCCATTGCAAAAAATGAATTTAAATGTAATTAGGTTACAATTAATTAAAATGTAGAGGTAAAACAGTTTCTTATTCTTAACTTAAAAAAACTTTAATAGACAACTTAAATATCTAACATAATGTAAGCCCACACAGTTCACTGGACCATCACCAGGTAAAAGATACCCTCTATACTGGTTAATTATAACATCACATCTGATCAACATCAGCATGTGAGTATTATGAGCGACATTTACTTAAAGTACATACACAATAAAAGTGGTCATTGTGCAGTAAAATGTTGCCTGTCAGTGTTTCTACTATTATATCTGAATGAATCTAAATCTGCATTAATTTTTCTGCTGTAAATGTTTCAGGTTGAGATCATTTGGCATTATTTTTATCTACTGTTGTCTAGTTTGATTTACAGCTGATCTGGAGATTTTGAGCATCGTCCACCCATTAGTTTTGTGATTTCTGCACAGTTAATTGTAAAACAACTCCTCATCACATAATAGCAGGTGCAAAACCCTCTGCTTGAATGCAGAAGATTGTGCAGATGCTCTTGATATTGTTCATGTTGTGTTGTGGCCTGTGGGTTTGACTCTGCTGAAATTAATCAGATTCAAATAGCTTTATTTACACTCATACAGAGAACAAACAGAAATAAAATACAATAAACAGAATATGTACAGAACAGAATATATGCAATGAATATAATGTAACTGATTTCTCTGTTCAATTTAATTGTCCCATCCACTCTGCTGCATTTCTCCTCTTTCACTCATCTTATCCACACTGTAGAGATCAAATCGCACACACAGATACTGACTGATCTTATCCTGACTTTGTTTTTCAGATGCAGTCTGACAGCTTTCTTGGCATGAATGTCCTGATAAAGACCAGATAGCAGCATATGATGGATTCCACTGACGCAGAGCCTTTGACCCAGAGTGACAGTAAAGAGGACTCTGCGCCAAGCACGTCCAGCACAGCAGCTCAAGGAGAAGATGGGCCGGAGCCGAAGAAGGCATCTTTGAAGAGGACAGCTGGTAAAACCACAAATGCAAAAGCCAAGAAGCAAAAAAAGGCCAGAGTCTCCAGGCCTGCCCCGCTTGGCTACACTGTCCATCAAGGGGAAGATATGCTTCTCGTCATATCGAGTTCTACGTCTCAGTACGATGGTTCGGCCTGGACTCCGCCAAAGAAGGGAAGCAGAAAGAAGAAGCTAACAAAAGGAAAAAAGAAAACTGTTCAGATTAAGAAGAAAAAGACTGTCCGTGCCAAACCTAAACCAGCAAATAATCCAGTTGCCAAGGAAAATGAGGACACTAAAGTGTTTGTGCCACAGACAGCAACAGATCACAGATGGGGTGAAAGTCTTCCTGAGGAGGTGCTAATCAATATATTTCAGATGCTGGTCAACCAAGACGGTGCTGTACCATTTCTATGCAGGTAACATACACATATTTTATTTGATGAAGCTGGAGTTAGTGAATATTTAGTCATCCAACATTTCTACCATAATCTGACAGAACTACTGCACACAGGGTTGTTCTTTTCCTTACATTATGGCTGATTGACCTTTAAGGACCTTTAAGCATATCATGATCACGTATGTTTTCTCTGAATTAATGAGTCCAAAGTTGTAATTAGGTACTAGCAAAATAAACGTTTATATGGGAAGAGTTTGTCTGTTTTTAATGCAAAACAGTGTTAAAAATTTTATTGTATTGAGTGTCAGTTAAATCACTTTATATATGATGTTTTATGCATTAACAGCATCATGTTTAGGACGGCAAGTAATAGTTATATTTCATAACTGTTTATACTCGTGATTATTTTCTTAGGTAACATTTGGTGCTCACAAAACAGACCAGCACTCCTAAACACCTAAATATATTCAGTTTGTTATCACTGAGCGCCAATAAAACCAGCAAAAACTCATGTTAGAATGAATGAAAATGATGAATCAAATACCACAATTTTTACAGATTAACATGCTGTCTGTCACTCAGTTCACACCACTTTTGCAGCTAATCTTGTCACATAATGAATGCAATATGAAAAATATGATTTTTATATGAATATTAATGATAATATTTAGACATTCACCTCAGCTCAGCTGGGGTACTCTGTTATTTGGGAACCAAAAATCCTCCTCTGAACGAAATCCATTGTTCTCGTCTGTGTTTCTTGAGCAGGGCCGGCCGAGTTTGTCGTCTGTGGAACGCCGCTGCCTCCAGTCCGGTCCTGTGGCGTAAAGTGACTGTAGGTCACTGCTGGATTGCACCAGGGAAAACCCAGCTGCCCAAAACTGAGAAGAAAATTAAAGACACATTTTACTGGCTGGCACAGAACAGGTCTGTATCACCTCACATCTACATTATGTGAGCTGTGATTTAGTTTGGGCTTAGATTTGTTTTATTTTTTAATCTGCGCCCTGTGTCGAAGATAATAACCTGTAATTCTCCTTTTTTTCCAGATTCTCACAGCTGAGAGACTTTTCTCTCTGTCACTGGACAAAGAATGTCAGCTATGCAGTCGAGGTAGGAGGCAACTTTTTTGATAATCATTTAACAGTTTCAGTAACTTTTCATCCAAAGAGTGCCAAACATTTACTGATCCCAGCTTCTCAACTGTGACGGCTTAATTTTGTCCACAAAATGTTTTTCAGAGTTTGACTATTGGTGGGATAAGACATGTAACTAAAACAAATGACCAAATATGATGGGCATTTTTCACTGTTTTCTGACATATTATAGGCGATCAATCAAGGCACAAATCAAAAGATGACTAAATAAAGTAATGATTTGAAGGGATTTGTTCTAAATTAAGTGTTCTACCTCTGAATCAAATGACCCAGTGTTGAGGTTAGGAGTCACTAAAGGCTTTTCTTTTTGTTTCAAAATATTCCATATTGCAATTTTTCCACATCCTTAATATTTAACTTTTTATTAACACTTGTATTACTTGTAATTGTATTTACACATTGCTTTTTCTGCTAATGTTGTGATCAAATGTAGGTTGTGTCGCAGTTCTGCCCTCACCTTCGCTCCCTCACGCTCTCCTACTGCACAGGCCTCACAGCGAGTGCCTTCCACTGCCTTGGTCTGCACAGCCGGTCTCTGCAGAGCATAAATCTCCAGTACTCAGAGGTACATCAGCACACGTTACTTAGAAAATGTTATAATGTTTTTAGAGTTTTGTTTAGAGTTGAATACATCCTAAAATGTGTCAGCCAATGACTTCCCTTAAACGTCACAGCTTTATGTCAAGAAAATAAATGTATTCACTCAGCCTTTCATTATACTGGGTAAACAGTAAATCACATAAAGACAAAGACAAACATAAAACTGCAAAAGTAATGTCAAATTGAAGATTTGAACTTGTCTTAAAAAATATTAAAAAAATGTGTTTTTGCTACAGTTTCAGGTTGAGGGACTCCTTGATTACCTTGAAAATCATGGCAGGCAAATCAAGCAAATTTTGTTCACTCATGGACTGAAGAATGACAGACTCCTGGCTACCATCACTGTAAGTTTTTTTTTTTTTTTTTTAATGTATATGTAACACAGCCCAGGGCACTAAGCGACAGAAGAACTAGGTGTATAAAACATACTGTGTTTGTTTTTTCAGAGAGGAAGCTGTCCTGATTTGGAGTTGTTGGAGGTCAATACAAAGCTTGACACTAAAGATTGTGAACTTCCTGTTTGTATCCAAGCGCTTCAGACGGCATGCCCTAAACTCAAGGTAAAAAATGAAATAAATAAAAAGGCAATGTGACTGAAAAATGCTTTTCAGTCACAAATGCAACTTCAGCTGGTAGTAGCTTATGAAATATGAGGAATTATTGCTTATTTGTCATATATCACTGTAGACTGAACATATATATAAGTTTTGGAGGAACAGTGTGCCCAGAGTTCACCCATGAAACCAGTACATCTATTCAGCATTTATTATACCTCCCATCAGACCTTCCGGATGCTGAATGTCAGGCCTCTGCATAAGACAATGCGCACCGGTGCCGATTCAGCATTAGGCTTTCCGTTACTGGAGGAGCTCTGTATCGCAACCACGTCTTTTTCCTACATGACCGACAAAGATTTGCGGGACATTCTCTTTGGCTCCACGAGGCTGCGGGTGCTGGATCTGCGCGGCTGTTCACGAATCACGCCATCTGGTCTCGCATCACTACCCTGTCATGGTAGGTCTAAGTTATGAGATTTACTTTATACTTTAAATTTTACACATTTGGGGTTATTAAGTGACTTAAGAATAGTTTAAAGTGGGACCTAATATAGGGCCCATACTGAAAAGCTTAATTTGTTTGGAGGAATTGGTGGCATAGAAATAGATCAGTTGAATATCTTTATACCGACGCCTTTGATAATAAAATATCCACTTGCTTTAATAATATCAGTGGACTGCATAAAAAGACTATTTATTAATCATTGCCTCTATTTTTTCTGTTTGGCAGAACTTGAGTGTCTATTCTGGGGACAGTATTTCAGCAGCAGTATTGGGTTATCATCACCTAAAGCTGGGCTTCACATGGTGACACAGAAATGGAATCAAACACTGCAGCAGCTTGACATCGCAAATCAGCTCTTCTCTGCGGAGGACTTGGAGATAGCTATGAGTCATCTTGCTCAGGCGACAGAGGCAGATACCCTGCGTTCACTCAACCTGAGTGGGACCAGGATCACACCACCTGCCCTCAGGTACTCGGTGTATAGTTTTACCTCTTAGCTCAGTCCAGATAATTCAGTAAACTGAACCAACACTATTAAGAGACAATTAGTCTGCTCGCATATAGACCTCAGCATAAATCAAGCATCGACATTTGTAGTCCTGGAAGCTTATTTCAGGGATTTCACAAGATTTTTCTTTTTGTATTATTTTTTTGCAGGTCAGTCATTGGCCAAATGACTGCTCTCAGCTACCTCAACCTTACATCTTGTCGTTACCTCCCAAGAGGAATGAAGAGAATTTACCGTGGCCAAGAAGATATCCGTCAACTGCTGGATAAATTGGAGTAATTTTCATATTAATTTGGTTCCAGAAAATGTAAACCAAATTTACAAGGTAGATTTGAATGTCTTAAAACATTCCTCTTTGTAAATTATGTTCTTTAAGTAATATGGATATTTTATTCTCACATGTTTTGTAAATGTTGTTTAAATGCATACTGTAATACAAAACAGCACCCCTTACTGTTGCTAGAAAGCATAAACCAAGTGGGAATCTGTGTGAAGTGTGAAATATTTTGGTGCTGTATTAATGTCAGTAAAGTCAGTGAGCTACATGTAGCTCAAGGGGTGACATTAGCATGTTGGATTTGATTACATTTATATTAAGCACCTCAACTGCAAACCTACAGTGACATTCACCTGTGTATTTCTCTAATAGAATTAGACATTTTTTTAAACCAAGTTACAATAATTTATGGCAAAGTTTTGCCAAAGAATGTTTGAAATGAAATCCAAAATAAATGTTCAGCATATGACTATTTATTTGTTTGGATACGATCTTTCCACTAGAGAGTGCTGTATTATCAAGCTAACTTTGCAGAATGAATTGCTGTACTCATGCAGATGATGAGGACATGCATTCAAGTGTTTCTAAGTAGGAGCCTTATATTACAATCATGCATCAATTTTCTAATGTTTATATTTGATCTGCGTGTACAGGATTACTGAACCACTTCACATCAAGATGAATATAACTGTTCCAAAAATGTCTAGCAAAATTTTTGAAAAAAAAACCCAACCCAAACTTATAGCATTCATATCACTTATTTATTTGATCACACAATAAAACGAAGAGGGAAGCGTTTCACAATATATATATATTTTTAAACAGTGTCGTGAGCATTTGCCTAACTTACAGGTGAGGTCAAATTATACCAAGCAAGACTACATTCACTGTACTAACATTCTAAGAAAAACCTTTCCCCAAAATGTTTCCAAAAAGGGAAAATGAACATCTTCAATTAACATCAGTGTAAAAACAAATCAAATCCACAATCCCCACAAGTAAAATATAAAAAAAGAAACCCAATGAAACAGGGAAAATACAAATAAAAAATCTAAATGTTTGAAACAGCATTTACGGTCTTGTATGTATTTAAAAGAGTAATTACAAAGATACCATCAAAAAGAAAAAGGCCACAGATACATACTAAAGTTAAGTTGTGTTGACTTTTTTAAGACCAGTAAGCTTTTTTCACAGCAGACATTAGCATTTCAAACTTAAGTATTTTCAAATGGTATTAGTGTTTTTGTTGGTCATTATCATAATGCTATTCAAATGAAACCAGTCTATAAGAGGTTTTCAGTTAGTTCATTTGCAATTTACCCAGGTGAGATTCATGTTAAAGTTGAAATATTGGTTGAATTCTAATTTGGTGCCTCAGTATCAGGGCCCTGGTTGTCTGTGCACTGGCTAAGCCGGCATAGGCCTTCTGCTGATTAAGGTAAAAAATTGTAACCAACTTTTCTCACTCTCCTTTTCAACCATTGAAATTAATAGTATTCAGCACAGTACAATATGTGGATCATTTTCTAGATAGATTTCATTAAGTAGAACTGAAAAAATACTTTTTAAAAACATATAGTAAATTCATTTGGTGAAGAAGTAACACGAAAATTAGTTAACTACATTTAAAAAATTGTCAAGCAGGACAAAGATAAATGCTTTTTTAAAAGTTTACTTTCCATCACTTGTGCAAGGGGAGTAAACTGAGGCCTGTAATGGGATCTGTGATGCACCTTTCGACCAGCTGGAGATAGGTGAGATTCTCTTTTGTGTTAGGGTCAAAAAAACCCTTGGTGTCATCACCAGAATCAGACAGAATTTGATTCATTTTCTCATCAAAATATCCTCTTTGGTATGCCACTTGTACAGGCACTCTGTGACTGTGTACTGGGTCAATTATACCTCCAGTGGCAATTTGTGCTTCAAGGAGACGGATTCCATGATCTTTTACTATCAGATCCTTTTTCAAGGCCTGGAATAATGAAATTGTGTTTCCAGTGTAGGGGTCTTTGTATCCAGTAACAGCTCT
>JBAJHX010000040.1:17372052-17383614 GCA_037176925.1 Amniataba percoides
ACACCTCTCAACCAGCTGGAGATAGGTAAGGTTCTCTTGGGTGTTGGGATCAAAGAAGCCCTTAGTGTCGTCATCGGAGTCAGACAAAATCTGATTCATTTCCTCATCAAAGTATCCTCTTTGGTATGCTACCTGTACAGGCACTCGATGACTGTGGACTGGATCAATTATGCCCCCTGTAGCAATTTGTGCTTCAAGGAGACGAATTCCATGATCTTTTACAATGAGATCTTTTTTCAGTGCCTGAAACAAAGATATTGTGTCTCCAGTGTAGGGATCTTTGTATCCAGTAACAGCTCTTTCTGCAGAAAGCAGTTTGTTTTTCCACTCACTGCCAACTACTCCTTGTGCCACAGCCTCCTCTACCGAAAGTTTCTTGTTTTTCACTGGGTCAATGACAAAACCAGTGGCAGCTTGTGCTTCCAGCAGCACAAGAGACGTACCGGGTGTCAGGAGACGTTTGCTTTTGGCTTCATAGATGCTCATAACTTTCTTTGTTGACTCAACAATGACTCCTGCTATACAGTCTGTAGCTCCAAGGTACTTTTGAATTGATTCCATTTTGTTGATCTTCTCTTCAGTTACTTCTCCTTGAATTATCTGTGTGAAAAGCTCCTTTGAGATAATCTTTGACTCAAACAATTCACTGGCTGAGACCTGCTTTCTTAATCCTTTGAACTTTCTTTCTTTGGATGATACTTCTGTAATGATAACTGTGAGTATTTCAATGATCTCTTCTATTTTCAGGGCTCCTGTCTTGTATTGTTGTAAGAGCTGCTCCCTTTTTTGCTCTGATATGTACTCGGACAGCAACACTTCCCACAATGTTATCTCTTTGTTTTTAAATTTTCCTGCATTGATGGTAACAGTTTTGTTTTTGAATACAAGCTGTACTTTCTCATCTGTGTGGCATACATGGGATTTCTCTTCATACAGTGGTAGAAGAAGTAGCCCAGTTTCAGGATTTTTCTCACATCGTTTCATGAGCTCAAGATAAGAGACATTTTCTTTGCTATTTGGGTCAAAGAATCCCTTCACATCAACAGTGGGCTTCAACAGATCTTTGCTAAGTTCTTCATCCAGATATCCCTTTTTAATAGCAACATGAACAGGTAGTCTGTGACTTTGATTTGGGTCAATTATTCCTCCAGTTGCTAACTGTGCCTCAAGAAGACGAATGCCATTCTTTCTTTCAATCAGTTGTTCATTCATGGCTTCAAACAGTGATATTGTTGCATCTGTGTATGGATCTTTATAGCCAGTAACAGCTCGTTCAGCTGACAGAAGTTGCTCATGTACATCCGGTCCAATGACTTTTTCTCTTGCTGCCTCATCAACAGTATAGAACTTGTTTTTGAGAGGATCAATGATCCATCCTGTTGCAGCCTGCGCTTCAAGTAGTACTAGTGCAATGCCAGGTGTCAAGAGACCTTCTTTTTTTGCTTCATATATGCTCATTACTTTCTGGGATGGATGAACTTTAATTCCAGCAATGCTTCCGGTTCCCTTCAGGTATACTCTCACAGCTTCGCGTTCTATCACTGCTTCAAGAGTAAGTTTTCCTTCTTTCACCTGTTTGAATGTATCCGCATCAATGATATCAAAATCCAGTAGTTGTTGTGCAGAGACTGGCTTTCTCATGCCCATTATCATTTTGGGAGTTTCACTCTTCTCTAGTTTTTCAATGGTGGAAGTCACTGATATGATTATGGTTTTTGTGGTAATCTTCTTTGTTCTGTATTTTTCAATCAATTCAAGCCGCTGATCTTCAGTGAAGTACTGAGAATGAATCAAGTCCCACAGAGAAACAGTTTTTCCTGAGTAGCGTCCTACTGATATGCTCACAGTCATCTTTTCAAACTCTTGCTTTATCTCTGTGTCAGTGTACACTTTTGCCTTTGTCGTGGTCGTGGTTTTTGGTCTGTCATTTAGTGGCAGGAGAAGTAGTCCTGTTTCCTTATCTTTGACACATCGACCCAACATTTCCATGTATGTCAGATTTTCTTGTGTCTTTGGGTCAAAAAAGCCCTTTGTGTCATCAGTTGGATCAGTTAGGATCTGATTAAGTTCTGCATCAAAATATCCTTTCTTATATGCAACCTCAAGGGGTAAGTGAAGACACTTCAAGGGATCAATGATACCACCTGTAGCAATCTGGGCCTCAAGTAAACGAATGCCATGTTGCTTGACAATCAGATCCTTTTTCAAGGCTTGGAAAAGAGAGATCTTTTGACCAGTGTATGGATCTGTGTAACCAGTGACAGCTCTCTCTGCAGACAGAAGTTTTTCATACATCTGTGGACCAAATGCCTTTTCTTTGAGAGCTTGTTCCACTGTAAGTTTTTGGTTTTTCAGAGGATCAACAATGAATCCTGTGGCCGCCTGTGCCTCAAGGAGGCAAAGGGCAGTGCCAGGTGTTAGTATGCCAATTCTTTGTGCCTCGTAGATGCTTAGCTTCTGATTCGAAGGTTGCAGTATCACCCCAGCCACGCAACTTTTACCTTGTAGGTAAGCTCTGACACTGTCCATTTTCATCACATCATTGCTCGTTACATTTCCACTGATCAAACTGTTGTATGTATTTTTATCCACAATTTCAAGCTCCAAAAGATCCACAACAGAGATCTGTCCTCTGAGACCTTCAAAGTTCAGTCCTGCTTGCTGTTTTATCTCCTTACTCTCAATTATCTCTAAAATGGTGACAGTGAGTTGCTCAATTGTGATTTTCCTTGACTTGAAGAGCTTGAAAAACTCCTGTCTTTTGTCCTCAGACAGATACTCTGAATTGATAAGATCCCACAGTGTTGTGTGCTTGCCCTGGAACCTACCATACTTAACAGTAACTGTTGTTGTTTTAAACGTTTCCCTGATGTTATCATCTATGTTTATTTTGTTACTTTTGCTTTTGAGTGGCAAGAGGCATAGACCTGTACTAGGATCAGTCACACATCTGCCCATGAGCTGCAAGTATGTCAAGTTCTCATGGTTGTTGGGGTCAAAAAATCCTTTGGTGTCATCACTTGGATCACTCAGGATCTGATTCATTTCCTCATTAAAGTATCCTCTCTTGTAGGCCACATGTACAGGAATGCGATGGCTGTTCACTGGGTCAATGATCCCACCAGTGGCAATTTGTGCCTCCAGGAGTCGAATTCCATGGTCTTTCAGGATGAGATCTTTTTGCATAGCTTGGAACAAAGATATTATTTTGCCATCATATGGATCCTTGTAGCCAGTGACAGCTTTCTCTGCTGAGCGCAGCTTTTGACAGACATCAGGCCCCACAATCTTTGCTTTGACAGCATCATCCACTGAAAACTTCCTGTTTCCAATGGGATCAATTACGAAGCCTGTTGCTGCCTGTGCTTCTAGTAGAATCAGAGCAGTTCCTGGCATCAGCTTTCCTTTTTGTTTAGCCTGGTAGATGGTCATGATTTGAGAATCAGGAAGCAGGATACCTGCAATACTACCTTTCCCTTGTAGGTACACATTTATATTTTCATCTTCTATCACTTCTTTCACTGACTTTTTTCCCTTTTTCAGATCCTCTAGGACTTCCTCAGTGATGATATCTGCCTCCACAAGCTGTGTGGCTGTGACAGTTTCTCTGATGCCTTCAAAAACAACTTTAGTTGTTTTCACAGACTTCTCTATGACTTCCAGAACTGTTGTGATGATTGTCTTGATATTGAACTTCTTCTCTCTGTATTTTTGAATGATGTCTCTTCTCTGATGTTCATCAAAGTATTCTGACATCAGGAGTTCCCACAGAGATACTGTCATTCCCATGTACTTCCCACATGCCACATTCACCTTCTCCTCTTTGAAAGCCAATTTAGTTTGGTAGTCAATGAAGTTAAAATTTAGCTTCTCTGACTTATCAAGCAGAGGGAGGAGACACAGTCCAGTGACAGGATCGGTGACACATCTTTCCATCAGCTGGAGATAAGTTAGATTATCTTCTGTGTTTGGGTCAAAAAACCCTTTTGTGTCATCCCCTGAATCCTCTAGTATGGTTTTCATTTCTTCATTGAAGTAACCTCTCTTGAAGGCCACTTCTGTTGGAAGTCTGTGACTGTTGATTGGGTCGATTATTCCACCTGTAGCGATTTGCGCCTCAAGTAGACGTATCCCATGTTCCTTAACAATGAGATCCTTTGACAGTGCTTGAAATAGGGATATTGTTTCACCTGAGTATGGGTCTTTGTATCCAGTTACTGCTCGCTCAGCCGAACGCAGCTTTGCATGATATTCTGGGCCAACAAGTTTATTTTTTATGGCATCATCCACAGTGAACTTTTTATTTTCTACAGGATCAATCATGAATCCAGTAGCAGCTTGTGCCTCCAGTAGAACTAGTGCTGTTCCAGGCATCAGTATGCCTTGCTTCATGGCTTGATAAATGCTCATTCTTTGATTTGATGAGAGTACAGCAATACCTGCAATACTGCCTTTACCTTCCAGGTACTCTTTCACTGTTTCCATCAACATCACATCCTGTGTTGTGGTCTTTCCTTTCTGCAGGTTATCATATGTTTCTTTGTCAATGATCTTTGACTCTAAGAGTTCAGCAGAGGAAATACCTCTTCGCAGACCTTTGAAGGTGATGCAGACAGGAAGGAGTAATAGGCCTGTGTCAGGCTCAACAGTGCATTTCTCTAAGAGGTTTCGATAGTTAAGAGTTTCTTGTGAACTTGGATTGTAGAACACTCTGAGCTCTGACATCTGGTCATTGAGCAAATCTTTTTCAAAGTAGCCCTTCTTAATTGCTGTTTCAATGGAAATATTTGTCTTCTCAACAGGATCAAACAGGCCTTGAGTTGCTATCTGTGCTTCCAGGAGCCTCAATCCATAATCTCTTGGGACTAAATCTTTTTGCATAGCTTGGAATACAGATAATGTTTGGTTGGTGTAAGAGTCTGTATAACCAGTGACAGCTTTCTCTGCTGTAAGGAGTTTCTCCTTCATCTCTGGTCCAACTATTCCCTCTAAGACAGCATCTGAAACAGGAAGTGTTCGATTGTTTATCGGGTCAATGATGCCTACCGTGGATGCTTGTGCTTCAAGCAGGGCCAGTGCTGTTCCTGGTTTAAGCAGACGTTTTTTCATGGCTTGGTATATGGTTATCTTCTTCTTTGTCTTCTCTAGAAATATGCCAGCCACAGGTCTCTGGCCATCTGTGTGGCCATTTTGTTTCCCCTCAGTGTTTTGACTGATAGAATCCATCTTTGCTTTAGGACCTGTGTGACACAGAAACACTTATTGCATTAAAGATATTGCATGCATTCTCTGTTTTTCTCACCAAGAAAAGGTTTACAGTTTTGGAATTATATTATATATATATATTATGTCTTCCTATTCACAAGCTGCACATAGTGGTGTAGATGCCTTCTCTAAGTAAATTCTATCTAAGTAAACTAAAAATAGGCAAATACACTCAATTTCTTTTCAAACTTTGTATCAAACCTTTTAGGTTCCACTAATCCTTGGATGTCCTTCAAGTTGCAAACCAAGGACGAATATCAAAGATACCCAGGCTTCTATGGTCAGAGCCCCAGGGTTTGAACCTCCAGTCCTGTAGAGATAAGACATAAGATATAAAATGTAGTTTTTTTTTATTTAATCTTGTCCTCTCAAGCAAGTCTATGATTTCATAATGTGGTCATTTATATGTTTCTCTTTTTTTATCTTGTACTTGCACATCTGTATTTAAAGATAAATTTCAGCTGATACACACATCCACATCAGATATCAAATTAGTTAACAACAAAGTCAGAATTAGCTAAATTACAACAAGGGTGATATTAATGCAATACTTAATTCAATGAAAATCTTTTTTTTTTGTTGGCATTACTTAACTTAAAACACATTTTGTCAGCACAGACTTTCCTCTGTGTATATATAAAGGGTAAAGTATGTAAAGAAGGCATCATGAATAAAATGTTCATTTAGTCATTCCAAGTTCAAAACTATTTGAAATATTTTTTAGTAAATACTTTACAAGACCTTTATAGTAACTGTACATTGCTTTTATTCTTCACACTTCATGCAAGTGACATTGGTTGTGATTATTATATCAGTACATGGAGCACATTGATAAGAAATATCGTAAAGAAGTTAGCATCACAGATTTTATTTCAGTGTCTTTTGTGACACCTATGGCACCTTTTGTGACAATAATTGGTAAATGGAGATTTTTTTGTTGCTTTTTTTTTTTACTTTAGTTTAATTTAATTTCAAGTCATGTTTTTTTGACATAGTAACCCTTCTCTCACAATGCAAACAGTGACTTGAAAAAACACTTTACACACAGGTGAGTTGAAGAGTGACTCTATTGTGTTAAAAGTCGTATTAGAAGACTAATTGTGCTGCACTTGTAATTCTTTCAAGAAAGTTGCCAATGAGAAAGGCAAGGGCTTTCATGAAGGGGCCTTAACAGACATTTGTTAGAGTAAAAATCTTTGAGATAATATATTCAAGTTTACATTCTCCTTTTCAAGTCATCATGTCCCTGTACAAATTACAAATGAAACCTCTGCCTGCATGGACGTGTTTCTCAAGCATTGTGTATTTACTTTGGCATGACGAGATGTAATGCTTTAAAACTGGATAAGCCAGCTGCTCTGTGTTGTAACGGCTGGCAAGGAAATAACCTAGAAATACTAGGCCATTCTTAACCCTTTAAACCCCATTATGATGATTCTCAATAATTCCCCTCTTTTAGCTCTGGTTTTGGTGTGCTCGACCCCAACCAAGTGGATTAGTAGAACTTTTTTTTGCTGAAAATGAAACTATGTGAACCATAACAATGAGCTGTAAGATGATAAGATAGCAGCATTAAATGACCACATAAAAGCAGTGATAAAGTGAACACTGTTTCTTATAACACAGTGATCTTTTCGTGCCTTTCTGTTGTTAGAGTTAGTGGCTGTGTTTTATGATAGATAAAGTCACTCTTACAGGAGAGGTGAATACAGTCATTCAAAGAAAAGGGTGTGTGCTGTTCACAAAGTCGCTCACTGTTTTATTGCCTAACTGAGAAGCTCTGTTCTGTACATTATTTCCATATGTGAATGATTTTCTTCACAACAGCTTGTGAGTACCATGCAGTTAAAAATAGTGCTCACCTGTCATGTATAATTTCAGTGGACTAAAGGTATGGACTGTTTTTCACTGCAAACAGTGTGAGACCTGTGAGGTTTCTTATATTAATTTTCTAATCTCATGGCCATGCGAGTTTTCACGCTAAGTAACACAAACTTCTGCTCAAGTAAGTAGACTAAAGCCTGTTTAGTTGCACCACAGCAGCAGTTGTGCAGCACTGCAGTTTCTCTGCATGAAACTACTGACTTTGCTGTTTGTCACCCACTTTGTAAACATTTGAATGTTTTTAAAGATGTTGAACATTCATTTTACATTTATTACACCACATGAGTTGGCTTATCATATCATAAAGGCAAATACATTACCTCCTGGAAGCTAGAGTTGCCTTTCAGTGTTAAGTGTCAGTGATATAGTTTTACTGTTTACTGTTCACATGTTCCTGGGAGAGTCAGTTAAGTACAAAATTAACTATTTATAAATAAACAGTTTAGTTTAGTTTAATTTTGAAAAGACTAAATAAATAGTTGTTACTGTTCTTTCTGTCTTATGAATAAGTTAAAGTACTTATAGGGATGATATTTTGATGGCCACTTTACAAGGAACACTTATTTCCTAATGCAGGCCAACACAACAACGTTATCATAACATCAGTCTTGCTCAAGCTCATAATCTTCTGGTTTTATTAACATTTTTATGACTGTGTAAATTGAATAGTGTGTTTATTACTGAGGTTAATTCTTAAAGGTGTCGTTCTTGACCACATTATATTGAGAGGTGTTTCTTGCCCTTCTTATTTACATAAAAGAGAACAGAATAGGGACAGAATACTAGAGACATCTCTAAATATAATGCAGTTTAGTACAACGTCACTAGTAATTATTCCTTCAATGCTAAAACATATAATTTGATTAACTCCTCTGTGACAGAGTCAACAAAAAACATTATAGGCATCATAAAATAAGACTTTATGGCAGAGCAGTTGTATTAGATTAGTGTGGCTAATAAAGTGGACACACCTCACAATCTGTTTGCAATCTATTACTAATGCAATTCTAATTGGGGCTGCAACCAATGATTAATTTATCTATTATGTTTTTAATAAGTTGTTTTAGTTATAAATATCAGAAAACAGTGAAAGGCCCTTACAATGAAATACTCACATTTAAGAAGTTGGCCCATTTAATCTCTTATCACAATAGTTGTTGATTAATTTCCAATTTTTTTTCAATCAGACAATCAATTATGTGACTAATTGTTATGACTCTTATTTTAATTATTACTATAATGAGTCAGGTTCTCAGTGTTTTCTCTCATTATTTAATCCTACACAGTAGCAAATCCAGCAGACTTTGACTTTAACAAGATGTTTCATGACAAAGACTTTTTTAAAAATTACATTTTGTACCAGTTGTTTAATGAGGTAAATGCCTTACATATTTGCGTTAATTGCAGAGTAAAATTGTTTCACTGACATTGATTTATTGAAAAAAGTCTCAAGAAATGATTGATAACTTTCACGTGTTAAATGTAAATGAGATTCTGTCTACTTGTCTCAGTCTCAGAGCTTTTAACTGTAGTTTAAACTCAGCCAAGAATCTATCTGAATAAGATTTTAATGTTGATGACACAGTGGTTCTACCACCTTTGTGCCTTGAAGGAAAAATTTGGAGCAATCTTAAGACACCACAGTGATAATTATTTGCTCTCACCTTTGGCTTACAGTTCAGATTGCATCACATCTATGACACTTTATCATTGCGGTACATTCTTGACACCACCTCCACAGTAAAGAAAATAGGAATGAATGAGGCAATGGATCATTTTCGGATTGCGTAACAGTTTCTGTAACCGTGGAAAATCAAGGATTGTCATTAACAGCCTGGAGGGTAGAAAGTGTTCAGACTTGTCAAAAGCCAGAACAGTGACATACAGCCCTACTTAGTGTAAAACCTCATTTTAACAAGTGTGGTCAAAGGATATCAGCAAATGTTTGCTTTCCCTTTTATCACAGGGGTGTGGGCTGACAGTGCAGGATACGCACAGTTATGTCATCACTTTTTCCAGCTTGTGCCTCTCAAAAGAAAATAGACTAAAGATTAAATGTAGTTTTATTTATAGATTAAATAATGCTTCAACTTACAGGCTTTTTCGGGAGAGGTCTGATAGTTTTCTTTGCATGTAGTACATGGAGACAGTTGATTCTTTTATAATGATTAAAATGATCAAATCTAATGATAATATGTTCCTATTTAAAAAAACACTAAAGTCGCACATCTTGTTTGATTGTTTTCCACATTATTTATAGAAACAATCCCCCTATTGTGCAAATTCAAGGCACAGTTCCAGCTAACAGAGGTGAGCGCTCTGAAAGTTGCTCCTTTCATTTCAGTGCACTCAACATAACCCTCACGTCTTTCAATGCCCACCTCTGAGAAAAAGATTTCTTTTTTTAGCCGTCTACATTGTTGGATGTCCTGCAGGATATTGCTCACTGTGGTCTCTAAAGCACCAGCAAGGAATGTTTTTTCATGGTTTCTTTAGAACTTTCAAATTAGAAATTTCAAATCACCCCTCTTAAAAAAATCAATCTGTTCTTACCTGACGTCTCTGGAAATTCCCCACTCTGGTGCGCGTTGGTCAGCAGTCAGTCTCAGCTGGTGTGAAAGCCATCGTGACCGAGAGGTGCTCCCAACATCTCAGAGGTAATCCTCTGCTCGCTGCTCAGATATATAGCAGGTCCAGCTGTTAAACCACTCCCCTTCAGAGGAACGGCCTCCTGTATGGGAGTAACGGAGCTCAGGATGCCAGGAATTCCTGCAGACTTCCTCAGAGAGTGTCCATTGTGCTCTTAAACAACAATAGCAAGCAGATGCAGCCTTTCTTACTTTTCTTACTTTAATAAATTGACCCAAGTTAAGTCTTTTGCATGTGTAAGATATTCTGGGTCTGAGACCCTCCTTGTCTGTTATTGATGTACAGTAAATTATTTTTCTTCTCACAGTGTACTTACTAAAGGTGAGAAGATGCGCAGATGCTTATCTTCCTTATCTGAGCAGCCAGGCTGTAACAGGCAGAGCCGGATACCGTGTGATTACAGAGAGCTTTGTCTTTGTGTGTTAACTTCCCTCAGGTTTGGCAGGTTTTCAACTTTGACGTGGAGACTCGACAGGTTTGGGGCGTCGGGGCGGGGTCTTCTGTAACAATAAAAAATAATTTGTGTCACAAAACAACCTATACAGAAACCACCTGTTAACTAGATGCAAAGACATTAATCACCTCAGAATGACGACACTGATGCCTGACTATTCAGTGACTAATGAGCAGGTTGAAACAGTGGGGAGATTTTTTTTTTTTTGCCCAGAGCTACAGCAGATGCTAATGAAGCTCCACTCGTGAAGTGAAGTGTGAGAACATTTCAGAGCAATGGCCCTAAAAACAGAATTAATCACAAAAAAAAGTCATCTTTAAAATAATCTATTAGCTGATTCAGCACCCATGAGTCTGTTTTTCTAGACCCTGATTATGTGTGTTTATTAAAAGCCTTAAAATAAATTTGCTTTGTTTTATAATTTTATTGCATGGCATATTTCATCATTGAAGATAAGGCTAGAATAAAGGTCTGTCTCAGTTCTGATAAAAATGGTGGGCTTTGTAAATAAGTATGACTTGTCTTCTAAAGTTACTAATCAACCAGACAGAGTATTTTACACTTAGCTTAAGTTAATTACCCTGACCTTGTTGAGTCAAAAACAAGTCGGCACATGAAACGAATGGTTAAAGGTCAAATGATGATCAGTTGTCAACTCCCTGTGAGAGACACAGGATTACACAGCCTGACACCGTGGCCAGTCCAGCCAGAGCACTTTTTGGTTGCTGAACTTTTCTTTTTTGGACATAAACTGCCACATAATTTCATCCAAACTCAAGGTGATGTAGGCCAGTTAATCTGGGTGTGGTGGCCATAATCTGAAGGAGAAGATATTACCTATGAAAATCAAAACATGGGAAAGTTTTTATTCATGTAGAAACACATGTTGCGTGACTTGGAATCAGATTGAAAAATTCTTTTTTGGTCGCATTGCCAGACCCACCTTGACTTTGAAGGAGACAACTTAATTAAAGTCAGTAGATTAAAGATGTTCATTTGGCAAACATTTGGCAAACATTTGGCAAGTGTTAACAGAGATGAGAACAATTCTGCAAGTAACTGGATTTATATTTCTGTGGAACTGATGTCCCATCTGTGGTTAAGTGTCAGTCAGAATCGGTTGGCAAGATTAAATAACCACAAAAATGTCTTTATTTCCACTTACCTCGAGTGCACACTTGGCAGTATGATGACAAGAAAGGAGCATCTCAGTCTTTGTTATGAAACAGGTATACTTAGAATAGAATAGAATAGAATTCAACTTTATTGTCATTGCACCTGCAGTACAGAGCAACGAAATGCAGTTTGCA
>JBAJHX010000040.1:17387822-17413265 GCA_037176925.1 Amniataba percoides
AAATTTAGCTTCATTTCCCAAAAACTGCCTTAGATTTGTCTGCTTAGAACAAAACACCGAGGCTAATTTAAGGGAGCATTTAAGCTTTAGAGAGACAATCAAACACTAAAAATTAAACTAAATTGAAGATTTTATATCAAAACCTACAAGCAGCAATATAACAGTTTATCATGTAAGTTTTAAGACTGAACTGCACATAAATAGTATATAGTGTTCAACTTATCATTGTTCAAATGAACTGTCTCTTCACCTCCTTCACCATTAAAGTGAGTAACACAGAATATAAACAGAGTCTTTGAGGACTGAAGCTGTGGCTGCCTCAGCCAGAAAATGAAGAGTCTTTGCTAAATATTTTCAGCCTCAAGCTTCAATCTTGAAATCAAAAACCGGTTCCTCTAAGCTGCTTATGTGATCACTTTAAGAGAGTTACACAACCGGCTGACATGGTCGCTCCTGAAGAGGGAGTTCAGTGAAAAGTTCTTCATTTCCTCAGAACTTCTTGCACATACCGGACAGGCATGTGGTGGGTGTCTCTATAATCAGTGTCCTTATTGGCGCTGCATGCAGAAACAGCACACCCACAAGCTGCCGTTTGTCAGCGTGACTTAACCTAAATGAAGTTATGGAGACATACTGCACGTTATGATTTATGATTTAGTCTCGACTGAAGCCTGCGCAGAGTCTGTACTGCACAGTAAATGTGAATAGACAATAGGTGTGTTATCTTGCATGTCTTTTTTTTTTATACGTAACACAGTTTTTCACCTGATACCCGGACAGACCTGGATGTGATCTGTTAGAAAAAGGCAGCTATGTGCTGCTGCTTGTGTTGCTGTTCAGGACGGTAGTTAGAATTAAAAGCCTTAAATCTCTGAGTGACAGTGATCCAGATCGCTCACAAAAACTCTTTTCTTTGCTTTTTAAACAGGTATAAAAACCACTGAAAGCAATGACAGAGATCCTCTTACAGTAATACCAGAAGTGCCGAGGCAGGTGAGAAATGTGTTGATTGTTTCATCACCTGTTAACAACCTCCTGTTGGCAGTGGTGAACATTTTCTGCAGATGTACATTCCTTCTTACGAATGCCAGCATTGACTTGCTCTTTGTTTTACTTAGTTTCTGCTGACTGATATTAGTTCATCCTTTGTCCCAGTAAATGTAGCTGCTTCTCTCTCTTCAGACATTTCATCTGGAGTGTTACTGGTGAAGCACATGTGTTGCCCAGATGAACTCTTTTTACTAGATTCTGTATTTAAAGATATAAATCTGCATCAAAGGTTGCTGTATTTTACCTGTTATTCTTCCCTGATCTGACTCTTTATTTTCTCTGAGGGAAGGCCATGGTCCATATTTATCAGATTGCAAAAAGAGGTTTGGTCAGAAAAAACTAAACAAATCCCGTAAAACAGCTGTTAGTGAATTTACCGACATCAAGATGCTGTTGTTGTGTAAGACTGCACATAAAACAACAGCTATTTACCTTTTGATTTGTAACACTGTTATCTGCTCTGCCTGCACACATGTTAATTATTTGCTGGGATACATGATGCCAACTTGATTTTGGACAAGCTAATGTTCACTGGCCCATTTGAAAAAAAAACAAAAAACAATTTGGACACAAAGCACTGTTATGCATAATGTGCCTAAAATAAAGAACTATAAAGAAGAATAAAGAATAATTCTACTTAAATCATGCAGAGGCGTTCAAAATAGCGAAGTTGGCAGTAAATAGTTTACCCTGTAACTCAGTCGAAACTATGTGTAACTTTTTATTATGTTTTGTTTTATGTTCCTGTAGACAATGGTGATAGTGTTTCAGCTAACAATAGTTTTCCTCCAGTTCAATCCTCGCTGCAAGTTTGACCAGGTGGAGAGCCGGTGAAAGCTCTGGAGAAGGACCTTCAGTGAGCGGCTGAAGCAACTTGAATTCAGGCAGGTGGCAGACATGAAGAATTACTGTTAGAAATTCATAGAAATAGCCACTCACCTCGCTGTTGGTCCTATTTGCTTATGTAGGTCATGTAGTAAGTTGACTGACTGTTTCATAAACTAGTTAAAAACCTAAAAGAGTACATATGAATAAATAACCACTAATAGTTTTGTAAGAACCAACATAAAGATACAGAAGAACAAAAGGTTTATTCTTCAGATTGCAGAAAGTACAAATATAAGTGTTGAATTTGAAGAATAAAAGACATATTTTTCATATTTTTCTTGTGATGGTCTGGGACTGGAATAATTGTATCTAAATCATAATAAACAAATCTCTAAACGGATAGTTTTTTAATTAAATTACATTACTATGCTGCACATTTGAATGCACTATTAACTACAGAAGATTTCTTAATTTGGCTGAGGAATGCAGTCCAGTGTGACTGAACTTTATCCTGCAGAAAAAACAGTATCAGGACACAGATAGCATTGCACTGCCTCTCCCTCACGATGAAAAATGCTAAAAAGTAAACTTTCCAGCTCTGCACAGCAAAATGACCTTGGATCTCATCATGCTTGTGTGTTGCTCTCTTGGTCATTACAATGTTTTCTGTGATTGTAAGACAGTAAGCACAGTTTCAGCCAAATGGCAGACGTGTAATTGATGCTTTGTCACCCTTTTCTTGCAGCCCTTCAGGCGGTTAATGTTCCTGGACGGGGCGACAGTGTTCACAAAAGCTTTCAAAGACGTTCACTGAAACTGTAAACACTGCAGTGATTTCAGGGAGAGGCAGGAAGTAAGAAAAACAAAAGCAGAGAAAGGGATTCTCAAGAATTCATAAGTTCAGACGGGTGTTGTCCTCATCTCTTGGCAGCTGCCGTTACTGAATTCCTTGAAGCTGCTGATGGATCAGTTTGAACAAAGTCCCAGCAGTATGAAGAAGCAGGAGGGGTGAGGAGTCACGCTGCGTCCCCCCTCCACCCCTCCTGGGAAGTCTTCATAAAGCCTCGACACTCTGGTGACAAATATCAGACGTGGAAATGAGGCAGCACAGGGTCACTGCGGCGTGTGGTGGCATTAAAGTGATGACCAGTGCTCTTTTAGTACCAGTATCACTATGTAAAAATGAAAGTTCAGCATTCAGTGAAATTATAGAAGCAATATCAGCTTATGTACTTTAAGAATCAAAAGTAAAAATAATCATTCTGCACAAAGGTGGCCTTTATTAATATATTATTGTATGTTTTGTGATGTTTTATCACCAGATTGATACTGACACATTCATTCTTAAGCAGCATTTTACTATTGTAACTATAATAACTTAACACTGTAAATAGTTTCATTCGCACATACATTTGTGTTGTTTTGGAAGATATTTCTCTCGTGTTGGCTTACATAAGGTAATATAGTTGATTTTTTTTTTAATGACATATTTGAAGTCTAAAAGGCAAATATCTACTACACAAGGAAAGGCGAGGTATGATTTGTGTTAATGTATATTAATGAATTGATTATATTTTTTAGGCAATATATTAATCTGTATGACTAAAGCTATAAAATAAAGGTAGTGAAGTAAAACATACAATATTGTGCTTTAGAAATGTGGAGCAGAAGTATAAAATAGCATCAAATGACAGCACTTGTGTAGAAGTTACACTGGTGATTAAAGGGCCTGATAAGTTTCTTCCTGCTGTTGAAATATCAGCCTCTCTGCTCTTTCTCTCCAGCCACTTTCCTAATTCTCCAGGTCATTTCATTACCATTACTTATCAATGCATCCTCCTCTCTCCTTTACCTGCCTGCCCCGCCCACCTGCACACCTGCTCGCACTCCCCTCATCTGCTCTGCCTGCCTGGCCTTCCCCGTGTAGTCCCACCTTCTCACCTGCATCTCCTTCCCTCGTCAGTCAGTCAGTCCCTATAAATTGATCCACTTTCTTTTGTTTGCTTGTCACATCATCTTAGTTGCCTCTGCACTCAAGCCACATGAACCAGTACCTGCCTGCCTGCCTTTCCGTAAGCCTTTCATTATAAATAATTCACCCCTCTCTGCCTCTTTGGGTCCGTCCCTGGTTGTTGTTTGCATGAAAGATGCTAAAAGTCAAAAGTAAAGGCTGGAACATTATGATCATCTCTTTCTCTGGCCAGCAGTGAATTGCTGATTTGAGCAAACAGTGTTGTAACACACTGTAATGTGATAATAAGAGTGGAAAAAAACTGGCTTAAAAATAAACAAAAAGCAGTTTTTCTTAGAGGAAGAGCTGTGAGCCAGTGTCTCAGGAGTGAATTTTGGACAGAAGTTGAAGCCACGCCTGCTCCCCCTGGTGGACATTGTTGTTATTAGAAAATGCAGGTGTTAGTGTGGGCCACCAAAAGTGAATTTAACAGAAATCACAAGACAAGAGTTCAGATTAACAGAGGAAGTTAAAAGAGGAAATTAACAAATTTGTTCATTAATATGGTTTCCTCAGAGGAATAACCCCCAGCCAAAAAACAACTGAGCACTTAATTCATACTAGATGCATTTTGACTGGCTAATACAACAGCTCTGCTATTAATTCAACCTTCATAATGTTCAGTTTTAAGTGACTTTGTCTGGAATGTGCAAATTCAGTCACACGTGTTGGCACAGTTAAAGAGGATTTTCATACTGGAGTTTTGTTTATCCTTCCTATTTACAAGCATGATGTGTAAAACATGACGTGTCATAAAAGTTCATTTCATATAGGACAGGTGTGTTGGATTGCATTAGACTTTTAGTGGCCACTGACTATAATTACCTGTTTGATTAAAATGATAGAAAAAAGAAATAATTTGTGAATATTCAAAAGGATGGCCAATATAAAAAAGACTGATATCCCTATATGGAAGATACTTTTCATCAACATTATGTGTGAAGGAATATGATGATTACATATCATCTTAATTTTAATGTAAGTGATGACTAATGGACTAAGAGAAAATTTTGCTCCAACAAAACTACATTAAAAGTTAGAAAGAGTGTAGTATGTGTAGATAAGTGTACAGTAAAAAGTAAATAGCCTGGTCATTAATGTTAAAAATCCATAAAAGGAAAAAAACGTATGAAAAAACTAAACCAACTTTTAATTCTTCTTTGTAAACAAACACAATGACAAGATAAGTCAAAATGTTACACACCTTTTAAAAAGCAAACTCCCTAAAACAATATATAACAACCAACAGTGTGCATGCCAGGAAAACGGGCATGAATGAAACTAAGTGCATCCCTGACAGAAAGAAAGAAATTATCTGGGCTCCTCCTGGGTGGCCTCTGGAGGTGGGAGCGGTTGAAAGAAGACCTGAAACAGATACATACATTTTTATGAGCTGATAGTTTATTTTCAATTAAAGTGTCCCAGTGGATGTTGACTCACAGGAGGAGGCGTGGGCTCTGGTTGAGGTGGGGATTGTGCAGCGCCCGACTGGAAGCGAGGGAGCATCAGGGGTCTGCAGAGGTCGTAAAGTCCCGCAGGTATGGGCGGCATCCATGGCAGGTAGTCAGGAAATGGTGTGAAGCTGCTGGGAAAATGACCCGACACCCTGAAAGGGAGCTGTAAGACATGAAGAGGTGCAGTCTGGCCAAATTCGTATGGGGCATCTGGAAGAAAAGGTAAGACAGTTTCATTTAAATCTTTTTAAAAGTTATGGTTTAATATTAATTTTAGACTGTTTTATGTAATAAGTCACTTTAAATGTCAGAAATATGTACATGATTAACAATTATAGTGCTGCAACTAACTTGCAGGAGAAGAAAAAGGAGAACATGGTATCCAGATAATTTTTCGCTTGTTGTTAATCCAGTAGTCCAAAAAGATTTACCATCATATGATGAAGAAAAGCAGCAAATCTTCACATTTAAGAATCTATAACCAGAGAATGATTATTCATGTTAAGTTAGTAAGCTAATCAATTGTCAAACTAATTGTTTGACTTCTAAACATCCACTGATATTTTAAATTACATGTTGCTTTCAAACTTTATTTACTGTGTTCTCCTTTCTTAAAGTTTGCTATTTTGTTTGTCTGAAAAATTTCCCAATGCTATTGATTTGATCAGTATTAAGTTTTTTTATTTGTTAGATTATTCATATTTGGTATTTAGTTGTACCAACAGCGTCATTCTACTCATTGATAACGTTTTTTAATAAATAAGAATAAATAAATTCATAATGATAATAATAATAATAGATTAATAATTCAGCTCATTTTCGCTCCATTTTCCTGTTTTCCAATGGCATGCGTGCGCGCGCGCCAGCTGTGCAGCTCGCGCAACGTTCCGCCGTCTGCAGGTGTTCGTCCGTTGATGACGTCACATGATGCACCGAATGTTGGGCGTCTTGTTCGAAGTGTGAGAAAAAACTTTTTTTTTTAAATGGTCCCGTCGGCCATGTTAGTTTTGTAACATTTGTTTTCTAAAAGTTATCGTTGATCTGCTGCTGTTATTATCTAAGGAAGTTAAGGAAATAACAGTTGTTTTCTAAAGGTGAATAACTAACCTGCGCCTCTGAGTCACGTTTTAATGAATTTATTAGTGAGTTTGTTAAAGATGGCTCCTCACCGGGGGGCGGCTCATTTCTGCTGTCCGAGGCCGCGCTCTCTCCTCCCGCGCCGGGTCTGCTCCGGAGGTCGAGGGGCCCCTGGCTGTCGGTGGTAGCGGCTGCGCGCTCCGGAGCTCCAGATGGGGGGCGCGTCGGTGCAGATGTGTCCGACGGGGGAGCACCGCCCATCGGGTCCGGGTCGTCCCCCGTCCCGGGCCGCCGCTCCTGGGCTCTTTTCAGGCTCCTCTGGAGGGCCGCGATCCGGGTCCGCTGGGTGACGAGGAAGCACTTGGGGCAGTCGCACCGGAGGAAGGGGCAGCGCTTCATGTGGCCCCGCTGCGGGACGATGATGCCGTGGTACCGGCAGCGGCTGCACTTCGGCCGGCGAGGCGGCTCTTCGGACACCGACAGCTGCTGCTTGGATAAAGACATCCTGAAGAATAAAACCACCTCTGCTCAGGTATGTTCAGCAGTGATCCTCCTGATTGACTGGCAAAGACCCCTTCTGTCACTGTGTGTGTGTGTGTGTGAGGGGGAGGGGGGGTGACCCTGTCTGGGCTTTGAACATGTATCTTTTTTGGTGTGGGAAAGTGTGTGACATTAATAACGAGCACAGAGACTAATCAGATACCAGAGAGACGTCTGAGGACTGTGATGTTGCTGTGCAGGTGTTGCTGTGCAGGCCTCACTGTGATACGTGTTTTTATCAGAGTTCACATGAAATAAAAAACTGGCTTCTACAACTACCAAGGCGGTCATTTTGACTGTTTTGAAAATTTGCAATGTAATAACTTTGTTGAAATGAAACCCATGTAACTATAGGACCCTGGTTTTTCCCAAAATGTGTGTAGTTTATTCCAATATTATTTTCTGTAAATTACAAAACTTCTACCTAATATTTCTACCTAGAACCCCCTAAACAGCAACCTTATATTATGACCTTATGTGACATTATAGACAGTGTCTAATTTCAAAGTTTGATATTTTTCCCTCCCTTTTTTCCCTCTCTTTTTTTTCTAGTTGATTTGAAGACAATAAAGAGTAGAGTACACGCTGGTTAATATTGGCTGTGACAGAGATTCAGAGAAGCTGACTAATTCTGCATCTGTAAATTGTTTATGCTATTGATCATTGAGGTTTATTATTACCTATCCTATTGTTAAATATAATTGATTCTTAGATTTCGATTATTGAAATTATATGCAAATAATGTATGAATGGTCACCGCTATTGTAATTCTAGTAGTTATAGAAGAAGTGGTTCGAGTGTTATGTACAGTGAGTTCATCTTCAGGCCTACACCTGGTGTCACCTGTGTAGTCGTGTGTTGATGCCAGTGGTGTATCTGAGAAAGGATTGTAGGCGCCGAGTCACCTAAAACAGTGGTGGCATGAAGGAAGTTTTTTTTTGTTTCCATATTACTAATTTTTGGCCGCACATTTCATCAAGAAACATACTTTTTAGTGAACTGTATTTATTTGACAGATTGTGAGTAGCTGGTTTGCAGACTTTACACAAAAACCTTTGAACAATTTGTAAAATTGAAGGCATCTTTGTACGCTAAACACATTAAAATTATCTTTATGTATATATTAAATCACTGTGATAATACTCCATTTACAGTAATACATAGTCTCACTGACAGGCGCTTTTAATGCTTATTACCTTTACTTAACACTACATATTAATATATACGCTTTGTTAGCAGATACTATTTACTACTAGTACTAATTTTAATGGACTGTTAGCACATTATCATATCACTAATATTAAGAATATATCTGAATACCTCCTCCTTCACTGCTCATTGGCAGCTGTACAGGTGTTCTCCAGCAAGGAGCTTACACCTGTACTGCTCAAGCATTCAGACTATGGCTGTGGTTAAACTTTACAGCCACTAGGTGTCAGTCTTCTATCAACTTTCAAACCCCAACCACCTGCAACATCATTAACGTAAGACCAATATTGGATTTGTGTCATTACCTGTCAAATTTTATGATGGACCAAGCCCTAAAATATTTCTTATTATTTAAAAATACTTTTTCCACTTTAACTCTAATAGGTAAATGGTACAAGTTTATCCACACTATGTGTTCATTAAGGTTTATAATCAAATGCCCCATTTCCCACAGATTTAAAGTAAAAAATTACAGTAAATGAATTTGAGAGAAATCTTTCATTTCCATGTTTATTTACATTGCGTAAGGTGTTACAATAAAATTCCTGGTCACCATTTTATTATAAATACACCATTTTAACTAAGGCTTGATAACCCTCATTAAAATACATCCTTCAAACCTTTTGAAACGTAATAATAAAACAAATGCTTGAATGGATACAACTATTTCATTTTTGCACCTTTTTAAATGTTAGTAAATCATGCAAAGCAGAAATATAGAGTACGAAAATAAAATGATATAGATGTGTTGCTTTACAAAGGAGAATTAAATTCAAAGTATATGTGGTAAAAATACAAATACTGGGTCTGGTGGCAAAGCTTAAAGATCTTTCTCAAAGAAATGTTAATTAATGGCTTTTAGCAACAGTGCTCTACATAATCATCAATATACAGTACATACATTACATTACTGTCTGTGAAGGAAAATAATTTTGAACCTTTTCTGTAACTTTTGACACTGAAATGAACATAAAATTTTAAAGTTAGATTGTGACATTATGGTAGTTGGACTGTAAAAAGGCTTACCTGATAACACAGTAATCATACCATTATGGAGTAGCATTGCTCTTTCAGTCATGCATAAGTCAGTTTACAGTGTAACTACTGCACCATTGTATAATACTCAACATCCCCTTTAAGTGTTTTGGAGTATTTTGCAGGCACTTACAAAGCACGGTTTAGGCCTTTAAATGAGTTCAAGATTAGATGCAAGCTTTAAAATGGTCCACTGTTAAAAATATCTGGTGAGACATAATATGTGAAAGTGTGTTTCTGTAATGTTGCATAAAATCATTGATTACAGTGAAGGTCACAGTCCAAATTAATGACATGGGTGTCTGGAAGACATCTGAGCAAAGAGCTGGAGACGACAAACTGTGAAGACGATATCTGAAACAGAAAAACACAGAATAACAGTATCAGACTTGTGGAGTTATCAGACACTAAATGGCACAAACGTGCCAAAAGTGCACAACATTGTGAAGCAATATGTAAATCATCTTTAACATACCTTTTTAAGCATCCAGAAAGGCAGGGACTTGTATGTGTTGGTGTTGAAGTTGGCTGTGTGGTCCAGGATTGTCAGATGGTGTCATTGATCATAATAAGGTGCATAATCCTTTCATTAGTGGGTTTTGCTCTTTGATGTACATTTCACAGGTTAATATGTTGCTGTAACTCCACGTTTGATGACAGACAATTGGGAATGGAGCAGTTATTGAGAGATGATATGTGGCAGTGTAGCCCAGGAGAGAAAAGATCTTGAAGCTTGGCATTCTTGAAGCAGACACTTTTAGTGTTTTTTCATCTTCAGGGGACTACTTATTCTGCTCTGCAGAGTGGCATTTATCTATCTTTAGCTAATTTTTTTTCAGTATTCAGAAATATACACATGTACAGATTATTTTCTTTGTACACTGAATTTTGTTCTCCTTGACAAACAGATTAATTGTAATGAACAGTTTCGGTTATAGTGTAACACACACTGTTGTAAATAGAATCTTATTTGTGGATCAGTAAATGCTTACGATATTAAACTTTTAAAACAAAAAAGGCACGTACACTTGAAACTTTCGTAATAGATATTGGAAATAATAAACTGTTCTTGCATATGCTGCTTACAGTACAGTTATCAGAAAGTCTGATAGATAGCATAAACATAACTAAAAGTAAATGTGAAATATACAATAAACAAAATGATTCAACTTGTATAAAATTAAATATTAAAAGTCCTGTAACAACCACATGCAGAGCAGAATAAAGGTAGCCCTTATTCCACTGAGAATTAGGCATCTGGTGAGAACTGATGTTTAATAGTGTATCCTTCCCTTCCTTAACTTTCAAACTCATCAGTATCGACGGCTATAGCTTGGTGAACTGTATGAAGAGGAGGAGAAGGTTGTTGTGAAACTAGATCCTGTGGCATCAAAGCTGCCTCTTCTGGAGCCTGACCTGGATCCACTTCTTGAGCCAGATCGTGACCCAGTAGCAGAGCCTGACCCACTCATGCTATAAGGACTGTAGAGGCCTTTGCTTGATTGAGATGATGCTTCAAGCAGTCGTAGGCCAGTCCCTTCCTCTATCATACTTCTTTCCATGGCGTCCTTGTAAGAGATTTTAAGCTTGGTTTTTGGGCATGTGAGGTATTTTGAATATGCACTGACATCTCGTAGCTTCTGCGCAGTGCGTGCATCTAAGGTGCCTTTCTTCACAGCCTCATCGATGGAGACTCTGCTGGTGGAATCTGGTTCAATTAAACCACCAGTGAGATACTGGACCTCAAGGAATCGCTGTCCAGCCTCATAATACAGCCAGCCTTTCTTTAGAGCTTGGGCTGCTGACATTTTGGTTTTGGTTCTGGGATCCTCAAATCCATTGTGTGCCTTTTGGGCTAGAGTGATGCGGTCCACCATGATTTTATCCACAAGCCCTTTGTTCATTGCATCTGCAACAGAGAATTTCTCTCCAGTATTTGGGTCAATGATGCCTCCTGTGCAGGCCTGAGCTTCCAGCAACCTTTGACCTGTTATGTTGTCCACAAGGTTTCTGTGTATGGCTTCTGTTATGGACACCTTCTCCAGTGTTTCTGTGTCTAAGATTCCAGCCACAGGGCCGGTTTCCTCGGTCGGGTCATTCCATGTGGTTGCTGGTGTTTTTATGGAAGGTATTGGGCTCATGTTGTAAGAGGAAGAGGAGCCAAAGGAGGATGACCGTGACCTGACACCACTCATGTTTCCAGACAGCATGTCTGCAAACTCCGTGATAGACAGTGTTCCTGCACGGTACTGATCCAGAGCTGACTTGTCAATCAGGCCCCTTGAGATTGCATCATCAATGTCATACTGCCTACCAGATCTTCTGTCAATGATCATGGATTTCACAACTCCATCAGAGGAGGTGATGGTAATTTCTTCCCATTCACACTCCTGCTCTGCAAGCTCAAGATAGGTCTGGTGGTCAATGAGGCCTTTCTGGTACGCCTCATACACAGACATCTCTTTGCCCGTCTCTGGATCGACAATGACGACCCTTCGTTTGCGAACAGAGGACTTGGATGATGTCTTCCTTTCACGCTTCTTTTCTTTAAGGAGCAGAAGAGCAAGGCCAGTCTCTGGGTCTGTCATACATCTTTCCATTAGCTGCAGGTAGGTGAGATTTTCCTCAGTGTTGGGGTCGAAAAAGCCCTTTGTGTCATCAGATGGATCAGTGAGGATTTCATTCATTTCCTCATCAAAGAGGCCACGTTCATATGCTGTTTCAACCGGCAAGCGATGGCTCTCCTGAGGATCAATGATTCCACCAGTAGCAATCTGAGCCTCTAGCAGACGAATGCCATGGTCCTTCAGAATGAGACCTTTTTTCATAGCCTGGAAGAGTGAGATGATCTTGCCAGAATAAGGGTCCTTGTAGCCTGTGACAGCTCGTTCAGCAGAGTGGAGTTTATCTTTAAACTCTGGACCAACAACGCCCATCTTAACAGCTTCAGTGACATTCAGTTTCAGGTTCTTAATAGGATCAATTACATATCCTGTGGCGGCTTGAGCCTCGAGGAGCTCAAAGGCAGTCCCTGGTCTGATCATGTTCTTCTTCATTGCTTGGTAAATAGACAGACGATCTTTGGTAGATTCTACATACACACCAGCAATACAGCTGGTACCTTCAAGGTATTTCTTCACATCTCTGCTGACCTCTTCCACTGTAATGATGCCCTCACTGAGATCGTTGTAAGTCTTTTGGTCAATAATTTGTGAACGAAGCAGCTCATCCACAGTGATTTGTTTTCTGAGACCCTTGAAGAGAAGTCTTCTATCTGAAAGTGAAAGTAGACGCAAACCGCTTTCTTTATCAACTCTGCATCTCTTCAGTAGCTGAGCATAGGTCTGTTTGTCTTCTGTTGTTGGATCAGTGTATCCTCGCACATCTGCAGTGGGTTCAGATATTCTGTCAAGTGTCTCTTTGTTGATGTACCCCCGCTGCATGGCAACATCTGTGGGGAGGTGGAAGTAGTATTCAGGATCCATTAATCCACCTGTGGCATTCTGTGCCTCCAAAAGCCTCAAGGCATAATCCTCAGGCACAAGGTCTTTTTTCATTGCCTGGAAGAGAGAAATCACTTTCCCACTGTATGGATCCTTGTAACCTGTAACTGCTCTCTCAGCAGAGAGAAGTTTGTCATGAAGTTCGGGGCCCACAAGTCCCTTGCGCACAGCTTCATCAACTGTTAGAAGTTCATCTTTCATCGGATCGATCATGAATCCGGTTGCTGCTTGGGCCTCAAGGAGATTCAAAGCAACTTCAGGCTTAATCTGTCCACTCTTCATTGCCTGGTAAATGCTGATCTTTGGGGGACTGTCTGACATGATTCCAGCAATGCAACCAGTGCCAAAGAGGTACTGTTTTACTGATGGCATTTCCATTACCTCTCGAATAGTCATCTTTTCTTGTTTCAAGAGATTGTAAGTGTGCAAGTCAATAATTCGAGCACTGTATAGCTCCTCAATAGTAATTCTTCTTCTGATTACATCACATGACATGCTCTGCTCTATCTTCAGAGTCTCCCTTTGTTCAATGATTTCAATGATGATGATTAGCATTCTTTCCTTTGTGATTTGACCCAAGCGATACTGCTCCATGAGGCGGCGTCTCTCCTCTTCTGGAAGCATATTTGAGTTCATGACCTCCCAAATGGTCATAGACTTCCCTGCGAAACTCTTATGAGGGATCTCAATCTGAGTGTTGGCCAGATCTGTTTGGGCTTGCTCTTGTGTGTACTGATAAGATTTCTCAACAGGAGCAGGAGCTTCAACCTTTGACAGAGGCAGGTAGCACAGACCAGAATTGGGATCCCTTACACATTTCTCCACCAACTGCTTGTAAGTGACACTTTCATTCGTGTTGGGATCGGTGAAGCCCTTAATGTCACCTGAGGGTTCGTTGAAGGACTTGGACATTTGTTTACTGAAATAGCCACGCTGAATGGCCACGTCATTGGGAACACGATGGCTGCTGACTGGATCAATGATCCCTCCTGTGGTAAACTGAGCCTCCAGGAGAGGAATAGCATGCTCCCTAAGAACAAGCTCTTTCTTCATGGCTTGAAACAGGGAAATCTTATTGCCTGTATATGGATCTTTGTATCCTGTCACTGCTTTTTCAGCAGAGAGAAGTTTCTCATGAAGCTCTGGGCCAACAACTCCCTCCTTCACAGCATCATCCACAGAGTATTTTAGACTTTTGACGGGATCAGTTATGAAGCCAGTTCCAGCTTGGGCCTCTAGTAGTGCAAGTCCAGTGTTTTGTTGCAGAACATTCTTTTTCATTGCTTGATATATGCTTAACTTTTCATTTGAATCTGCCATAGTGATGCCATCAATGCGGTCTGTTCCCTGCAAGTACCTCCGGACTTTATCAGTTTCACTGACTTCTTTAGGGGTCTTTTTACCCTGCTGGAGTTGGTCAAATGTAGCCTTATCAATGATGTTGGAATCAAGCAAAGAGCGGGCAGTGACTGGTGCTCTTAGGCCCTCAAAACCTGCCTCCTCTTTTGTTTTGTCCTCTTTTTCTTCAACCATTGTTGTCACAATCGTTATCAACCTTTCAATTGTCACCTGCCCCATTCTGTACTGGCGAATCAGTTGTATTCTTTGCTCCTCAGTGATGAATTCGGAGTGTATAATCTCCCAAATTGTAACTTTTCTTCCTTTGAAAGGGCCATAATCCAGCTCCATAGTTGTTTGGTTTAAAGCCTCTTTTGTCTTAGCCTCTGTAATCTGTTTCTCTTCTTTTGGCTTTGCAGCCTTCTTTGAAAGAGGGAGCAATGGGAGTCCAGTTTCTTTGTCTGTGACACATTTATTCAAGAGCTGAGCATAGGTTGCATCCTCTTGTGAGTTAGGATCGTAAAACACCTTTGTTTCATCAGTGTTTTTGTTCAAGGTCTTGCTGATTTCCTCGTCAAAATATCCACGCTTGCAGGCAACTTCATGTGGAATGCGATAGCTTTTAACAGGATCAACAATTCCACCTGTTGAGAGTTGTGCCTCAAGCAGACGAATGCCATGGTCTTTCTTTATAAGGCCTTTGTTCATGGCTTCAAACAGCGACACCTTCTTTCCTGTATATGGATCTTTGTAGCCGCTGACAGCTCTCTCTGCTGACAGAAGTCGTTCATGGAGTTCTGGGCCCACAAGACCCGACTTAACAGCCTCATCAACAGGGATCCTCTCATTTTTGACTGGATCGATCATAAATCCAGTTGCTGCTTGGGCTTCAAGAAGGTTTATCACAGTTTCAGGTGACAGTAGTTCTTTCTTCATAGCTTGATAGAAAGGCATTTTCTCCTTGGTTGGTTCATTCAACAGCCCAGCGATGCTTGGTGTTCCTTGCAGTGCCTTCTTAACAGGTTCCATCTCAGAGATCTCTTTAACTGTAATCTTTCCATTACTCAACTTATTGAACAAGTCTTTGTTTATAATCTTAGACTCTAACAGTTCATTGGGAGAGACTGTAGCCCTCAAACCATTAAACACATTTTCATTGTTCTTGTCCTTGTCTTCCACAACAGTGATGACAATTTTGATGATCTTCTCAACTGTGATCTTGCCTGTCTTGTACTGACGAATCAGTTCTCTTCTTTGTTCTTCAGTGAAATACTCTGAATTAATGACTTCCCAAATAGTGACAGTTTTGCCTTTGAACCTTCCAAAAGGCACATCAACGGTTGATTTACTGAATGCTTCTTTAGTTTCCAGATCTGTAAATGTTCTCTCACTCTGAGCAGCTTGCTCTGTTACGGGTAATATCAGCAGACCTGTCTCTGCATCCTTGGTGCATTTCTCCAGTAACTGTTTGTAAGTGAGTTGTTCCTGAGTGCTGGGGTCAATGAATAATTTGCAGTCATCACTCAGATCAGTGAGTTTCTTGTTCATGTCTGCATCAAACTGACCCTGCTTGTAGGCAGTCTGAAGTGGTGCTCTGTGACTATTGATAGGATCAATGATGCCACCAGTTGCAAGCTGTACATCAAGAAATTTGGTTGCTTGCTCCTTTTCAATAAGTCCTTTCTTCATGGCTTCAAAGAGTGAGATTTTGGCTCCAGTGTAAGGATCTTTGAAGCCAGTGGCTGCTCGTTCTGCAGAGAGCATCTTGTCATGGAGCTCTGGGCCAATTAACCCGTCTTTAACAGCCTCATCTACAGAAAGTTGTTTATTTTTCACTGGATCTACGATGTAACCAGAAGCTGCTTGAGCTTCTAGGAGCATTGTGGCAGTGTTGGGAGTGATTTTCTTCTCTGTCATAGCCTGATAGACACTCATTTTCTCTTTGGATGGAGTCAAGACACCTCCCACACAGTTCTGACCCTTAAGACATGATTTAACTTTATCAGTCTTCCCAAGGTCCTGCACAGAGACTTTGCCCTTTTTCAATTTGTCAAATTCCTTTTTGCTCAGGACACCAATGTCATGAAGCCTTTCAGCAGGAACTTTCTCTCTAATTCCATCAAATGCAAAAGGTGATTCTTCATGTTTCTTCGCTGCGTCCACTTCAACAGAGCCATTGAAAACTTTCTTTGTTGTTCCTACCATTGTCATGGCAACTAACTGCTCCTCAGGAACCTCATCAGTCTGGACTTCAATCTCCTTCATTTTAGATGCACTCTGTTTGGAGGCAACCTCAAGACTCTGAAGTTTCTCTCTGAGCTTTTTGTTTTCTTCTCCCAGGAGTTTCTCTTGTTCAAGCCTTTTCTTTTCAAGCACTTCCATTTCTTTCTGCTTGTTAATCATCTCTGCTTCAGCCCCCTTTTGTTTCTTTACAGCCTCATCCATAATGGCCTGAAGTTTCTTCTTCTCCTCTTCCATTAGCTTCCACTGACGTTCTTGTTCATCCTTGAGAGCTTTGGCCTTGTTCACTTCATCCTCAAACTGTTTCTGAAGCTTCTTTTTCTCATCTTCAACAGCCTTTTCTCTTTTCAACAACAGCTCCTTCTCTGTGAGGAAGGTCTGCTGAAGAAGGACCTTCTGTTGCTCAATTTCCTCTTGCTGTGCATTTGCCATCTATTTTGGAAAAGAAAAAACAAATAGGTGAAATGTCAACAACATATCACTCAATAGTTGCATGTAAATATCTAAAGTAATAGTTACACCATTTGAAAATAATCTGTTTTAGGTGAAAAGTTTGGACCAACTCATGTCTGTATGCTTCATGAAACTACAGCCAGCAACCAGTTAGCTTAGCATAAAGACTGAAAACAGTTAGGCTTGCTTTGTCCAAATGACCAGCAATCTTCTGCTTTTTAATTAACATTTGTTTTTCTAATGCTTAGATACTTGACAGAGACAGACTGTTTCCCTCTTTTCAAATCTCTATACTAAGATAACCATATCCTTCCAATAGTTTCATATTTGGCATAAAGATATGACTGACACTGATCTACTCATCTGGTTCTCAGCAAGAAAACAAGTAAGAATATTTCCCTAAAAGTCCTTCAACATTTTTATAGTGATCATTTTAACTCTGTAGTATTATCTTTTAAATGACATTCATATAAATTGCTGGATGTTACTTTGAGCCTCTGCAATTTACATGAAATGTTACATGTGCTTCTACAAATACTTAAGTTAGTGTGTTTCAGAGGATTATGTTAATTACAGGGGTTGTGTAAATTGACTGACAATGTTAATTCATGTCTAAATACCTCTTTGGATTTTTTCTGAAGCTCCTCCGCCTCTTTTTTCAGTTTCTCTCTCTCTTTTTCAAGGTCAGTAATGGCTTTCTTCAAGTCATCAGCCTCTCTGGTGCTCTGTAGCCTCTGTGTCTCCAACTTTTGTACAACAATTTCTGTAGTTTGTTTTTCTGTGTCCTGAAGACGTGCTTTTGCTTCATCGGCTTGTTTCTTAAATTTATTAGCCTCCTTTTCAGCTTTTGCCTGAGCGTCACTGAGCTCTTTCACCCTCAGTTTCAGTTTCTCTGCCTCAGCTGAAACTTCAAGCTGCCTCTTTCGCTCAGCCTCTAATGATTTCTGGAAGTCCTCTGTCTCCTTGTCAAGGCGCTGTTGGATCTGTTGCTTGTCCTCCAGTAGTTTTTTAGCCTTTTCCTGTGCCTGGTTCTTCTGCTTCTGGAGTTCCTCTGCCTCAGCTTTCAGTTTTGTAGCCTCTTGGATGGCCTGCATCTTTTCCTTTAGCATTTTCTCTGCAAGTGCCCTCTGTTCAGCCAAGTCGGACTCTGCAATCTGTCTCTGTCTAGCTGCTTCCTCAGCTTCCACACTTAGTCTGGCAGCATCCTCTGCCAGGCCCTTCATTTTCTCTGCTTCCTCAGCAAGTAATTTCTGTGTATTATCTTTGTCTTTCTGCATGAGGCGCTGGTTTTCTTTCTCAATCTTAACCTTAAGTTTCAGGAGCTCATCCATCTGGATCTTAACCTTGGACAGTTCATCCTCCACCTGCGCCTTCTGCTTGACGGCGTCATTTACTTCACCTTTCACTCGCTGAAGCTCCTTGTCCAACACAGCTTTCTGCTTGTCTGTCTCATCCAGTTGCAGTTTAACCACTGAAAGTTCCTTTTCAACTTGAGACTTCTGCTTTAGTGCTTGTTCTGCATCTTTCTTGTGTTTGGCCATCTCTGCATCAGCCTGCTTCTTCTGCTTCAGAGCCGCTGCCTCAGCTGCGGCTCGCTTGGCGGCCTCCTCCTCTGCTTCCTTCTTCAGTCTCTCTGCATCTTTTTGAGCTTGGGCCTGTTTTGCAGCTTCATCCTCTGCAGCTTTTTTCTGTTTTTCAGCCTCCTCTGCTTTTTGACGGAGCAGGGCAGCCTCTTTCTCTGCTTTCTCTTTGGCTTTCTCAGCTGCTTGCGCAAGTTTCTTAGCATTTTCAAATTCTTCTTTCAACTTTTCCTGAGCAAGAATGTCTTCTTTGTTCTTGCTGAGAACATCTTGGGCTTTCTGCTCTGCGGCGCTGCATTTCTGTGCTGCCTCTTTGGCCAGAATGACCTGCTTCTCTGCCTCTTTCGCCGCCTGGTCTTTCTGTTTATTTGCTTCAGCTGCTTTCTTTTTGAGACGTTCGACTTCCTCCTGAGCAGCTTTGCATTGCCGAGCTGCCTCTTCTTCTGCTGCAGTAATCCTCTTCACCTTCTCCTCAGATTCTTTCCTTTTCTTCTCTTCCTCCGCAGCAAGCTTTTTCAGTTTCTCAGCCTCTTGCTCAGCTTTGAGTTTGCTCTTCTGTGTCTCGTCTGCAACCCCCTTCAGTTTCTTCAATTCCAGCTCCAAATCCTTTTTGTCTTTTGAAGCTTTCTCAAAGTTGACCTTAATGATGTGAATTTCTTCTTCAACCACCTTCTTTTGCCTGATAGTTTCTTCCACAATTGTTTTTTGTCTCTCTAACTCTGAATCAGATGCGGTCTTCAGGTGTGTGATTTTTTCTTCTATATCGTGTTTATGCTGAGCAGCTTGATCTTCCAGCAGCTTCCTCTGATAAGCTTCTTCCTCAGCTTTTCTTTTCAATCTTTCATTTTCTGCTTCCTTGGCTTTCAGAGCTATCTCTGCTTCAGTTTTGAGACGAGTTGCTTCGTTGATGGCGGCCAGTTTTTCTTTTAGTATTTTTTCAGCTTCAGCCCTCTGCCGAGCTGCCTCGTCCTCTGCAACCTGCCTCTGCTTCTTCGCCTCTTCAGCAACTGATCTCAGTCTAGTTGCCTCCTCAGCAAGTTGTTTCATTTTCAGTGCTTCAGACTCGAGAAGCTGTTTGCTCTTTTCTGTAGTAGACAGTGTCTGTTTCTCAGCTTCAGTCTTCATCTGCTGAAGAGCGTCCACTTCACTTCTGACTTTAGCCAGCTCATCTTCCAGGTCTTTCCTCTGTTTTTCGGCAGCATTCACCTCATTTTTAAGACGCTGGAGCTCATTATCCAACAGTCCCCTCTGTTGTTCGGCATGTTCGAAGTCGGCCTTTAGTCGTATGCATTCCTGTTCTGCAGACAGCTTTTGTTGGGCTATTTGTTCTGCAAATTTCCTCTGTTTTTCCAGCTCTTTCTCTGCATTCTCCTTCTGTTTAAGGGCAGCTTCCTCAGCTTTGGCCCTTTTCTTTGCATCACGCTCTGCCTCAACTTTCTGCCTCTCTGCTTCCTCTTGAGCCTGGCTCTTCTTTTGAGCTTCCTCTTCAGCTTGTAGCCTCAAGCGGAGCGCCTCATTGGCTTTCTGTCTCCATGTTTCAAGCTCTTTCTCTGCTTGCTCCCTGGCTTTGTTAGCTTCCTCTTGTTGTTTCCTGAGTTTTTCAGCTTCCTCCTGCAACTGAAGGACGGTGCCCTGCTCTTTTTTAAGGGACTCCTCAAGTTTTGTTGCCTTTTCGTTGAACGACATGGATGTAGTTTGCAGCTGTGTGGCAGCAGTCTTTTGTGCTACCTCCTCCACCACCTTGATCTGCCTCAGTTTCTCCTCCTCAGCCTGTTTCATGCGCCTCTCCGCCTCTTCAGCTTGCATTTTGAATTTCTGCAAATCATCCAACGCTTTCTGCTTCTGCTTGGCGGCTTCTTTTTCGGCCTCAGATTTGCGTTTCAGCTCATCCTCTGCATTTTTCTTTTTCTGAGTCTCTTCAGTCACCTGCTTGCGAAGCCGTTCTGCCTCTTCCTGAGCAGCTTTCCTGAGCTTCTCGGCCTCAGCAGCCTTGTCTCTGAGCATCTGTAGCTCACCCTCAGCTGTACTCTTCTGCTTTATCGTCGTCTCTAACTGGAGTCTGATTATATGGATTTCCTCCTCAATTTTGGTGCGACTGCTCAGAGCCTCCTCCAGCTGCTGACTCTTGGACTTGATCTCCTGGTCAGACAAACTCTTCAGATGCTGCAGCTCTTGTTGTATGTTTTGCTTCTGTTTCTCAGCATCGACTGCAACATCTTGCCTTTTGCTGGCTTCTTCTTTCATCTTCAGCTTCAGCTCCTGGGCTTCTTGCTCTGCTTTGGCCACAGATTTTGCATGAGCCTCAGCCAACTGTTTCTGTTTATCTAACTCCGCTTGTATCTCTGCCAACCTTTTCTTCTCCTCTTCTTTTAGTTTTTCAGAAGCTTTCTGTATTAGTAGAGGCAAAGAGGGAGTAAAGGGAATTGAGAGAATGTTAAAGGTGTTAGACTATGACATAAAACTTCAAAATTAAAGTAGTTATAAAACATGTAGGTACATGGAAATGTAAATACATGAGAATATGTTACAGTTAATTAACTACAACAAATAGACAGTTCTTTTAACTACAGGGAAAATCTGTATTGGGAAATGCTTGTCATGTTCATTTAATGTATGGCACACAGAATGACACTTTACTTCACAACACAGCACGACACTACACTATGCCTTCATGCAGTTGAGGTATTTTAATTGATCAGTGTTTTGTATAACCAGTGTTGTATTATGGGCTTGTAACATAAAATTCAATTATGTAATATTAAGAATAGTAAACTTAATATAAATATTGTCAACTAAACTTCCCTCAGAAATGTAATGAGTTTCTAAATGTACATTGCGACGTAGCTCAGTCACCATTTATTTCAGGATGTGTCTCTCCTTGCTCTCAAAATAAAGCAGCTTTTTGTAGCATGTAAAAGTGATTAAGAAATAGGCAGGGAATAAATAATTAGCAGCATGCAAAAAGTATTAAGCGCAGTTGGAAAGCTACTGAAGACCTTGTCAAGAATTTACGTAACAGCACAAAAATTTAAATAAAAAGTGAAGAATAGCAGTGATGCAGCAAACATGGCAGGATTTCATGTAACAAACAAACATTACACTAGCAGTGATTAAAATGTAAGAGATGAGACATAAATTAAAGATACACTATATCTGACAACAGCTAACATCAAGAGATGGGTTCTACTCTTTAGCGAAAATGGGCGAAGTGTTGTACAGGTGATTGACACCAGAAAGGAAGGTCCAAAACTTTAGATACCAGTCTCTGACTCTAATTAAGCTCTGGTAAAGTTATTTCTGGTATATCAGCATCAGCCTCCTGTATTTATTTGCAAATCAGTGTTGGAATAAAAACAAAAAATACTGACATTTCACAAATAAAAGATCAATTAAAAAGTTTTACAGATCATTGATAATGCCCTAATCAGTAATTTAAAAAATCCCTATAAGCCCTTAAATAAAGTGCTTTTATGTTACATTATAATATTTTGACATTAGAAACACATCTGATAGCTTGTACATGTCAGCATCAAACATGATTATAGCAAGCTGATGCCAATCGCTCAATCAGAGACATGAGACTTGATAAACTGAGGAGTTTTATAAAAGGTATGTAAAAGTCCTGAACCTTCCCTTCAGTACAGACGAGGGTCTGATATAGAGAGAGTGACATGAACTGAGGGGGTCTTTGTTAAATACCTGGTGTTTTGGGGTTAATTCATCTCTTAAGCACGTGATTTATATTCGTCATGACAAAGCACTGGCGAGCAGGTCAAAAGGATCAAACACAATAGAAAGTTAGAAAAGAAGAAACGGGAGAAAGTAAAGGTAAAGTAGATTGAAAAATTATATATCTGAGAAGGCAGGGAGCCAAACAGAAGCCTTCAAATCACAAGTGTGGGTGATTTCAAGTAGAAATAAAGAAGCAAATATTAAATAAAAAATTGTCAAAAGCAGTTGAGCAGTTGGAAAATGCGACTGAATTCAGGATCTGATGCCTGCAGCCAAATCAGTCGTATGTACAGACTATGTGACATGATTTGACTAAATAACACAGTGTAAGGGAATGAGAGACATATGCTGTAGTGGGGATGTGATGTGCTGAGACACTAGGATGAAACAGTTTGCTTCACCACTGTTCGCTCTCCTATTTTCCACAGATTTGGACTTGAACAGAACGATTTTTTTTTTGGTGCCAACATTTTGTAAGTACTTGATGACAAATGATTTCCCATACATCTATCAGTTGACAGGTAGGGGTGGTTTTGTTTGTGTTAGTGAGTTTTTTTGTTTGTTTTTCTTTTTAGAGAAACCTGCGGCTTCACATCTTCAGGGTGTACTTACCTCCTCATCCTCCAGGCGGCGCTGTGTTTCTGTGATGAACTTGATGTATTGGCTGGTGAGTGTCATCAGCTCACTGTAGCGTGTCCTCAATGTAACATACTGTAATACATGAAGAGTTGTTTACTAGACTTCAAAAACACATTTCTCATATATATGTTTAGTTCCCAGGATTGTGTTTTATACAAGTTGAAGCCAATTTAGGTTTTTAAAACAAGTAGTAGACAGTTATACTAAACCAAACACCCAAACAGGTTGTATGCACAAGTCTTTTTTCTTCTTAAACCCACCTCTTGAATGATATTATCAGATGCACACTCCATTTTGGGTTTCTTTAAAGGAGACGCTATGGGATCCTGAAGGGCTTTGTATGTCAAAATCTGGAGCTCGTAATCCTAAGTAAGAAGCAGAAAGCAATCTTCACTCAAGCCAGACAGAAAATAGACTTCTTTTTTGTCGTAAAGCTAAAAACTATCAGTACACACCTTGACTGAATCGATGTAAGCCTTTGCATTTTTCTCGCAGTTTTCAATCTTGTCCTTGTTTTTCTCAATCTCTTCCAGGAGTTTCTGTAAAAACAGAAGTAAAGCAGACAATATTTGAGTGTTAAAATTTCTTTTTACATTTTCGTAGTGTATTTAGATGATGCTGTCACACAAAAAGAATAACCCACATCTACTGTGGACTTTATGATTACAATAAAAGCTTTTATTCAAATTCTTACAGTCAGGAAACAACTAAAATCGGTAGAAATTCAGTTTTCTTGAGAATTCAGCGCTCTATTACTAAAATCTATACCACCACCAGAGGGCATCATGTCTTTTCTTTCCTTTACCCCACACAGCTTCCTCTACAGTACCTTCTCCTCTGCCAGTTGCTCCTTGAGGGCCTTGCTGTCGCCGATGGGCACAGCTTGAATTTTCTCCTGCTTCTGCCGGGCTTCTGTGAGCCAGCGGATGAGCCACTCGTAGTTTCCGTGGTAGGAGTTCATGTTGCGCCCGAGGAGGTCGAGCTCCCGCTGCCTCAGGTCGATCTGGGCGAACACGGCCTGCCAGCGCTCCAGCAGGCTGTTGACCAGCTGGCGGTAGTGCTCCAGGTCGGCGTCGCGCTCGCAGTGGATCCTCGTCATCTTGTCGTTGATGGCCGTCGCTCTCCTCAGCTCGTCCTGCAGGCGGTCGAATACTGCCTGGTCGGCGTCTGCTTCTGCATGCATCGACTGTTGGGCGAAAGAGCAAAGTCATCACCTTAATATGCAGACAGCAGGCACAAGGTAAAGGTCAATCATACAAAATATAAATTCAAAATACGTGCATTGATGTAGATAAAAATGTTCACATCTGTCCAAAAAGAAGAAATACCTTCAGCTGACTACGTTGGTCCTCCAACTCTTTCTCATCAGAAGGTACTTTGCTAACATCACGCAGGCGAGTCTCGTAACTCTTCAGTGTGTCTTCTGCATCTTTGGTGTTTCTGATGACAACATCGATGGTCTTCAGCCTGAAATCAACAGATTTGCACTTAATACACGGCACAGTAACAGCAGAAAATGTTTGAGGAGACGTTCGGGAGGTCACAAAGTCTCACTTGTCCAGGTAGACGGAGGAGAGGCCGTAGACGTGGTCCATCTTCTTCAGTGTGACGTCCAGTTCGGAGCGCAGCATCGGGGCGGAGCTGGACTGCTGAGGAGACGCCAGAACCTCCTCAGTCTTCTCAGCGATGGAGTTCAAGTCTTTCTTTAAACCCTCCAACTCGGACTGGACTTTCTGCCATTGAAAAAAGGAGGTGGTTTAGTGAACATTATAAATGCACATATTACCGGTAATTTGGCAGTAAAATACGATAGAAGACAGGCAATATGCAGCCCAGATTGTCTTATACACCACGACTAAGTGCTTGCATGGTACATGTAATTGAGGCTCTGCTAAGCAAACAAACACTTGTTGCACATCAGAAAGAACATTTTGTTTATTTAGGTAATTCCTTTTCCTTCTGCAGCTGACTCAGTGTTTGTGTTTTCAGCCTCAGTTTTTCCTCCTCGTGTCGTTACCATTTGCTCTGCAGTCTTCAGGGCGCAGGCTTTGAGCGGCTCCTTGTCCACCGGCTGGCGGAGGCGTGTCACCGTTCGATTCTCACAACCTTCCAGCTTCAGACGGAGGTCCTTGATCTGCGTCAGGTAGGTCTTGCACACCGACTCCTCTTGCTCTCCTGGTTGGATTGAAACAAACGTGTATATATGATTTAATTTTGCAGAGAGCAAAGCTGGGTTGTTGTTCCAAGTCAGGTTTTTCATTGTATGTAAAATCTCACCTGTAATATAAAAAACAAGGGATAGTCCTAAAGTATACACCTAAAGTTTAGTCATCATTTAATTGACATTTTACAGAACAGCTTGTATTTTAGTATCTTTTTTCTAATTAAATCTCTTAAAATTTAAAACTTCTCAAATACTAGTAATCACTCTATGATTTGTGAACGTATATATCTCACATTGTACTCGATAAATTGACTTTCTCATGCGTGATTGGTTCCATGTTGATTATCCGTCATAGGGGTTAATTTATCAGTTAATTGATTTAATCATTCAGTGATACAGATTGTAAATCAGCCGCCATGAATCTCATGCACAGAGACAAGAGTGCAACAACCAGTGAAGTTAGGAGGGATATAAAAATTGGTGAGAATGATGAAGCTGATTGAGTTAATGGATGGGATGAAACATGACGACACAACAGCCCTCAGTGCGCACAAACACACACACACACACACACACACACACACACACA
>JBAJHX010000040.1:17422783-17446888 GCA_037176925.1 Amniataba percoides
AGAGGATCAGAGTGATTCATTCATTTTACAAAGGCTCATAGCTCATAGCTGCTTTTTGGGGAAGCTTCTGATACTTCCGATTACTTCTAGCTTGATTCTTTTGAGTTTGAAGGCATTTTTTAAGGGAAATTTACAGTGAAAACTAAACCAACTAAACAACCCTAAAACAAAGTCAAGAGATTTTCCCGATCCGTGTAATAAGCTTCCATAAATAACGTTTGATATTCCTGCACTGGAGCTGACGGGCAGGAAAACATTTTCCAGTCGCTGATTTCTTCCAGATTTGAGATGAGTCACATTTTAAACCTCAACTGACAAACCACCACTTTCACTTGAAGGGCACATGAAATCCTCTAAACTCCCTTTTTAAGAGGGAAAGACAAGCGCTTTGTGATTATACGCCAACAGAACAGAAATCATAAGAGTCTAAATGTCTGTGAGTCACCCATCTTCCAGTCAAAGTGTATTTCCAAACTGAAAAGCTCAATAAACGCTCCGCTGCTGTAAATGAATGTTGGACTGAGAAACACAACCTCCACAGGCAAATTCCTCTTTTTTTCCCATTTTTTTTTTTAGACCTGCAGTGCTGAGCGATGAGTCACAAGAACACATAACAAAAGAGAAGACAGACTTCAAAATAAACCACGTTTAATAAATACAGATGTGCTTTAAGGTGTGTTGTGTGGATGATGGGAGAGACCCGACGTGAGTTTTTCAGTTTCGTTCTGCAGCTGCTCGAGTCGCTGTGTCGACTTTGCTGTATTAATCCATCAGCCAGTAGCCGCTGTTTGTGCCTTATCTATAATCAGATGAACAACCGGTAGTTATAAAATGTCTCTGTTGTTTGTTTTGGACTGCTTTATGTACCCGATGGGCCGGGCTCTCTACAAAAACAGCATGCTGTAAAATCTGCAACAATCACAGGAAACCCTTTAAAGTTAACACTGTTTTTTTTTTTTTACTTGACGCTGACAACTCTGCCAGCTCAAACGAAATTTCTGCAACTTTTACTTCAGTATTTTGTGTCTGTATATCACTATGTTGTGTTTTTTTCTTACAGATAACATCAGATCCTAAGTGATGTAAATGTATTGCTATCATCGGCACATTATGCATCAAGTCGAGTTGCACTTCCAGTCCTGAAAATGTCTCTTACTGGAACAAGTGCGGTTTTATTACCACTATAGACTATTTTCAGTGGTTTTACGTATGCTGATGAGTCATAGCAGAACTAACAATTTCACTTACAGATTTTTTTTTTTTTTTTTGCAGGAAAAGGGTGGAGGAGGGAAAAAAAGAAGGCATTTCTTCCTTCTGCTATTTTCCCCCGTTCGAAGGGAAACCCCAGCGCTGCAGTGTGGACGTGGGCACAGAGTGACTCAGAAACTCGATGGAAACAGGACCTCCACCCTCGCAGCCTCGTTTTAAGAGCGTTGAGAGAATCCCGACTCCCACTCATGAAATCGTGAAGCAGGCCCCTTATTTATGCTCGTCACCTGTGCATTAACTGTGAGCTGCACCTGGGGAGCTCAGAGGAAACCCACCATTGTTTGTGATGACTAACGTGCCAAAACAAAGAGACTGTGGGTTTGTTGTGCAGAAATAATGGCTGCCTGATGACAAAGGGTGTGCACGTGGAGGTTTTATAACTTTTACAGCAAAGAAAAAATGTTTACATTTATGTTCAGTTCGACAAAGGGTGGGAGATCATTTCTCTTTACTTTCCACTGCAGTTTCTCGCAGTGATGATATTTTGTTCTGGAGCGAGTCACGCCCACGTCTCCTGCGAGCTTTCTCGAGGGAATCACTGAGTCACACGGGACGGAGGAAAAGGATCCCGCAGCCACATCCCGACGTAGCCATCAAATCCATTATAACATCAAAGATTCACTCCCACTCTTATTTTTTCCAAAATCTACCAAACCATCTGCTAAAAGAATATCCAAACACGCCTCTTCCTCTTCGGCACCACTGACAAATCCTTTCCTCTGATGTGGCTTTTGTTGCCATTGGTGGTACGAGCAATTTTAAACTGTTTATGTTTGACAACGAAGCCCCCGTTGACATGAAACGTCTACATTTAGACTGAATGGCCACAGCATACAGAGCTGCACAGGACCAGCGAGTGAAAAAAAAGGAACTGAAAATCTCTGACATGTGAACATCCCTCTTTAAAAATGAATGAATAGATTTTTTTTCAGTGTTTAGTCTCAGTGCACTCAAGGACAGGAGAGGCGGTGGTACTTGCGTATAAGAGCTTAAGTAAGTGCTGCCAAATGTCCAATAAGGCCCATTTGGAAATGATCGACTGTTGGACTGTTCTGTGACTGCCGTGCTGACATCAGGATAAACTGAGGCTGATGATTGAAGCCAAAAGAGGAAACAGATTTTCCTTACTGTGCCGCGGAAGCAAACTAATCGCAATGTAAAGAAAGTATAAATTACTCATACGATGGAAGAATTTGCTCTTCTGCAATTGACGCTAGTGTGCGATTTTAACAGACAAACACCACATGTTGCTCAGGAAATGTGATTCAGATGTTCCCGACGCCACGGCTCAGTCAGTTTACTTTAAAAAAAAAAAGTGCAAAATGCAAGAAAATGAAAATTAAATGATGACTAACTGTCTCCTGTAATTTCTTTTAAACTTCCCAATTTGAGTTTGCTGCTAAAATTACTGTCATTTAAGGCAGAATTAGCCCTTAAAAGTGTCCTACATTACCTGGAAGTGAAGGATGATGGTCCATATCAGTCCCAGGGTCAGCTTTGGGTTTCCATCTGCAATGTCGTCATTCCTGATGTTGACCAGTTTGACCTGAGAGGGGAACGGATACCATTCAAATGTAATGTCCACTTTATTCATTCAACAGTGGAGGACTTTATTTAAGTGTGGAGGAGCAAAATGGGCATTAGGCATGAAACTATACAGGTTTTATGAAGATGCTTTCCTCAACTTCAACAAAGACAGAAAACGGCACATTAAACAAAAGTCAACGAAGAAAACAACAATAAAAACTGCAGTAAACCAAATGCATGTTGAAAACGTCGTTATTCACTGACCTGTCTGTGTTTGAGAAAGTCCAGTGCGATCTGCACATTCTGCAGCTTGTGGAAACGCATCCGGCCTTTCTCCCGCGGCTGCAAGAGACGAGAGGACACCAAACATCAGGAAGAGGGAACCCGCGAGGTCCGAATGACCGACAGACAGCAAGAGCCCATGACTGAGGAGCAGGTGTTTCAGTGTCCAGCAACACCTCTTGTATGTGAAACAAAAGATCTAATCTGCTGTGTAAAAAAATCAGTGCAGTCATGGTCTTAACTTAAAGCTCAAATACAGCAAATTTGAAGTGCGGTTCAAATTCTGCGTGGTTGTGATCGAAGCGTTTGGCCAGACCTTCACCAGATCTGACCACTGAATGACCCTGAAATGCATCGACAAAGCAGCCAGGATGTCTGCAGGTGAAAGCATGAGAATGGATGAGACGCGGTCGCAGTGATTCCCCGATCATCAGTCACTCTCCCTGACGCCTACAATCAGCTTCTTCCTGAACCTTATTTAAACACCTTTTATATCTCATGCTGTCTTAGATGTGATTTGTAGCGCAGTCAAGCACCGTCCATGAACATCCGCAGTATCTGAAGCTTCACAGGACAGACTTTCCCCCGGGAGTGATCATGAGCCATGACATGCATCAGTGCTCCACGTTTTAAAGCTTTAAGGCATAAATGAAGCTTTGCTGCAGAATTAGTCGACGCCTCAGCTTGCAGTGATGAAACTCTGGCCTTTTTTACCACTGACAAAAAGGACTGATATTAAAAATACATATATACAATATCGATAGTACATTTAAAGCCTTTTACTTCAACCTATGCAGACTTTAAGAGCATAAAAATAAGTCATACATATTGATATTATACTTTATACGTGTACCCATACAGGTTCAATTTTATAATCGACTTGCAGAGATGAGAATTCGCAACACAGAACTTTTAATTTATCATCACTTTCTGGAGATAAAGATGCATCCAGGAATTGTTTTTTAAAACATCCTTGCTGGTGCGTTCAGCCATTAATGAAAAAAATAAAGTAAAATCAAACCCAGAAGAGAAATCTTGAAGAAGGTCATGCAAATATTGTCATTTATTGGAGGAAAATATTTAGTCTTGCATCTAATTATGCATCTATCTCAGAACTACTAGGCAGAAACTAACTGGCATTTATATTTAGTTTATGCTCCTCTGTTTTTAATATTAACTTTTACTTCATATAAAACAGATAATCTTCCACTAAAATGATTCTTGTTTTATCTCTGTTTCTGTAGCTGATGCTGCCAGCTCGCTGATAAAAATGGAGGACGATGGTGACACAGAGAGGGGACAATATAGGGAGTGTGACTGTCATCATGCACAACCCAGAAGCCACCTGGGGTGGTGACACATGCCCCGAGGAGGCGTCCAGCCACAGTCCGCGGGCCACTCACCAACCGCACGTTCCTCACAACGTCACGTTCCCTCGGCTACCACAGCAAGAGCATCGCAAGAGAGGAAGGCAGAGGCAAAGGGGGGAAAGGTCAGGGCAAAGGTCAGCAAACAGGAATTAGATAAAAAGGAAAAAAAAACGGGTCAAACAAGTCAGTGCAGAAAGGTTAACGAGATGGAAGCAAAGAATGAAAATTAGTGTTTTAAGGCTACATCACCAGAAGGCGTGTTCCCAAAAAAACAGTGCTGAGATAAGTAACGCAAAAAGTGTGCGCAAAACCTCGCCATGTTCTGAAATGTCCTCGAAAGAGTCGACACATGCAAGACTGGAGACGAGAAACCCACCAGAGAAATCTAAACATTTAAAGAAGTTCAGGTTACAGCGAGTAGACAGGACGCAGGACACATGAGCAGAGTCAGTCAGAAGGACGGGGGGGGGGGCGGGGCAGGTCTGGACAGGACGGGAGGGGGCGGGGGGGTCACGGCAGAAGCAGATGTCCTCATGTATCTGAAGGTCAAAGGTCACCAAAGCTCACCAGTGTCTCTCCGGAGAGCACCTCCAGCAGGGAGATGAGGTTGTGTCCGTCTCTGAGGTCCTCGTACAGGTCGGTGATGTGTCTCTGGGCCTGCGGGAAAAAAAGGAGAGAAGTTTTTCAGCGATAGATTATTGATCTGTACGTAAAAATCACTCTCCCATCACTGGTGACCTCCACACTGACAGGACTCTCACATTCGACACAAACACAAGATCCTTTAATGTCACCTAAAAAGTAAACAAAGCAACACACAACAATGAGGTACTGTCGGCCTTCTGCAGTGTCCACATTTAGAGGTTCTTTCAAAAACATTTATTTATCTATTTTACCACCTATCAGTCTTACTTGCATAATTTTTACACACTATATCAATAATGTTATAACAAGGTCAATTAGCATTGGATAATTCCTCTCGACAGTGTGCATATACATAAAATGATTTTAAGTAGGATATATAAAAGTCAAGTTGTACTGCAAAAGTTCAGATAATTATTTTTTATTGACTTTATTTCCCCTCTGATCGTTTAAACTTTTTTCTTGTCCTCCTCATGGACGTGTTCATGTGTCTTATAATCACAGCAGTTCAGTCGGGTAGTAAAATATTATGACATGACCAGAAAGGATAATGAGAACTATAAAAATAGTAATTATAACTACTATTATAGTAATAGTAAAATAAACTCAACAAAACATCCTGAAACTACCTGCAGACTTCCTGGTTACTATATTTGTATAATTTCTAGTTTTTATAACCTGAGTTACGTACAGACAGGTTGCACTGCAGGAAAGGCTCTCACAGCAGAAAGAAAAGAGTCCAGGTGTTAAAATGCAGATAAAGTCAGAGGTTAGCGGCTAAAGGAGCTCGAGTAAAGTCAGGGGAGGGTAAATGTGTTAACACAGGCATGCGGGAGTGAACGAATGAATGAATGAATGAACGTCCACTCAGCACTCACAGACCTACCTCTGCCTTCCAGTGCTGATGGGAAAGGATGGGGAGGACAGGATGAAGGATGCAAAGAAGAAACAGACTGATGAGAGAAAGGTATAAAACTGCAGGGACTCGTGAGGGAGAAGAAGAACATGAGACAAACGTGAGACAGATGTAAGACAAAGACAGCTGGTCATTTCCCGTTTTTTGAATCATTTAATTTGACTGATCCGAATGTTTGTCTTACAAATGGAAATCAGTTTTTTTCTCTTCTTGTCTGGTTTAGATTGCATAAATCTTCACTAAAACTCTGTCTGGTTTTCATCCTCTGTAATCTGAAGAGAGATGTAAGGCTCGCTGCAGTAGAGGGCACTTTTGAGACAGCTGGACGGAGAAAAAGGAGCGTTCCTGGTCTAATCGTTTAATCCCGTGACTCTGCTGTGAGCACGAGTCCAAAACCGCCTCGGGAGGCGGCCGGATCGCCGACCCCGCTCCAGATTTTGGACCTAAATCTGAGGGATTTTCCGACAAAGGAACGGCGACTGACGACAAAAGCCTGTGAGTCATCTCGTGTCACAGGACGCACATTGAGGGCAGCAGACATTCCTCGCAGTTTAGCACACTCGAGTTCCCGTGTGAAAACAAGGACTCGTCAACCTGACCGCGAAAGAGGAGCAGCGGGAAGAATCATGCAGGTGGATTACTTTTAGTCTGACAGCTGGGAAGCACATTCCCAGAAAACCTGATCAGTGACACAGCTGCAGCGAATAAATTCAGATAAATAAAAACACACAAGTGCAGCTTTGGTGTTTGTATTTCGTGTAATTTAACTAGAAATCCACAGTAAACAGAACAATAGCAGTTAAAATATGAACAACATCTTTTTGAAAATGAGTTATTTGCTGCGTAGTTTTAAGATAATTCATTCATGGTGACCAAAATATATGCAAACACTGATCTTAAGACTCAGTCAAGACAAGAGATGCAAAGATAAAAAATGACAGTGACTTGAATCTTTAAGTTTTGGGCTTTTGGTCGGACAAACTGAAGGCAGCACAGTGGTCTGTGCAGTGATGCCATTTTATCACTATGTTTTTATATTTTTCAGACCAAATGATTCATCGATAAATCAGGAAAAGCATCTGCTGATTAATCAGTTACGAAAACGTCTTCTGACTTCCTGTTGATCAGATTTTCTGAATCTTTAGACTGTTTTAAGCAGCGTCTAATAACTCATCTTTATAAGTAAGCTTCTTCATTTCTCCATCACTGTCTTATATTATGGTTCAGGTGCTTCATCTGTCCTTCTTTATGCTGTGTTTTTTACTGTACTGCAACTTTATTTTCATGTTTTTTTCTCTTTTCTTTTCTCATCTTTTTTCCCTCTTTCTTTCATTATTCAACCCACACATTTGCATTTTTCATGTGTATGTTTTATGAAGCACTTTGTAACTGTTTTAAAAAGTCTTGTCTATAATGATTTTTCTGCACCTTCTCAGAGCAGGGGCCCGTACAGTATAAGACACATACAGTAGGAGGCTTCCTTTTTAAAGGTCACGGATCAGAGCACTTGTCGGGCGTCGCATTACACATTTAGCAGCACGCTCGGCGTAAGAGTTCGGCCCCGCAGCTTCCTGTTCCCCTGCAGAGCCCTGAGAAGCCGCCCGGGCGGTCTGGAGCCCAGATGTGAAACCCGACCGAGCCCGGCCCACGATGCCTCCGCCGCCCCCCCAAAGCTCTGGCTAAAGTGAGTCCAGGTGTCGGTGACTCACTCCCTCGCACGCATACAGTTAACACAAATAGCATGTGTAGATTTTATGGTGCAAAGAGGCGATTAGTTAAATATTTTTCAACCTTTTTCCAAAGCAATTCACTTGATTTTATAGAGATGTGGAGAGGATCAAAATCTGATTTTCCTCTGTTTCAAGTTTATCTGTTGCTGTTTTCAGGTAAATTTTTCCAGTTCGATCAGACAGTCCATTATCTCCTGAGGACTCATTTCAGTGTGATTGAAGTTATTGCTGCCAGGTGGGATATAAAAGAAACTGCGGCTTTGACTTAAACAGGAGAAGTTTCGGGGTTATTCGAGGACAGCTGGAAGACTTCACATTGAGCTGGAGGGGGCGTTGTGTTGTTTGCTATGTCATAATCCAGCCGAGGGTTCAGCTGTTGTGAAAATAAGTATTAGTGTGAGAGGTGGGATCCTACCTTCATCAGGTGCTTGTTGACCCATTTTGTGAAGGTCTTTTTCTGCACTCGGTCCCGTTCATCTGCAGGACAGATCAGACGCAGTTTAATCACCCGTACCAGCAAACCTTATCTATCAGCTGGTGAACATTTTTGGTTTTGTCAAAGCTGCTGTGGCATGTTAATTTGACTTTGATCAAGGATGATTTAAAAAAAAAAAAAAGGACTGTCAGAAATGAAGGGAAACCACTGGCTGCCTGGAAGAATTTAAACTATGAACTGGTTTTGTGTAAATCAAAGAAAGGTTTCAGGTGGCATTATCTCACTGAACTCACTGATGTTGTGTTACTGTTATGTGATAATCAATACTGTTAGCAAAACTCATGAAAGGTTATTTATTGATTTGAGCACACCTTTTTATAGACCATTTTAAAATAATTATCGATTAAATTAACTGACAATTGCAACATTGACAAAAAAAAGGTTCACATCGTGAGTCAAAGGTTTACTATGTGACCCTCAGAGGGGTCCTGACCCACGAGTTGGGAACCACTGATTTACAAGATGGATTGCAGTAAACATCATTTGTATTTAACGAGCTAAAACGACCAAAACCACAGTTATGGCCCCCACATTCGATGAGACCATGCAGGGAAACATCATTTGGATGAAAACATTTTTATGGTTTTCCCAGAATGAGACGGTCAGATGAATATTTTCTTCCTCTAAAGCCTGAAAACAGAGCGCCGAACACGTGACGCCGACAGAGACCCCAGAAGATGCTTCAGGTGACACAGAAAGTGACGGCTCCCTCTTATGGTGGTGCAAAACAAAGTGGGGAGAAAAAAAGAGTTGTACATGTCAGGAAAAACACAAATTACCTCCGACATCCTCCAGATTAGCACCTCCACAGACACACAGGAACATGTCTCACCTTGTAAGACTGTGGTTGTTTTTTATTTCTCCGTCTGATTATCCAAAGAGAGCTCTTATACCAGCAGCCACTGCGTATGTTGTGCAATGATTTTCCTGAATTCTTTCAACCGTGCACCGAGGTCATCTTAAAAAAAAAACACTTTCACCTGTTTGCTGCAGTGATTCAGTGAGTGATGAGAGCGGCTGTCAAACACAGAGGTCGACATGACGTAACAAAGAAAGCCTGTCTTTGAAAGAGGAGTGATCAGGATTAGGCCCAGCGCGACTTGGAGATATTCAGTGAAAAGCATTATGTGAGATTTTCTTATCAGTCACAGGAGCGTGATTACATATCGGCTGACATCAAAGCTCATGTGGCAGAAGTGATCAGATCAAGAGGGAACAGAGGAACCACAGAGGGCGACGTCCCGTGGTGCCGACGCCCATTTCAGGGTGGCATTTTGTCGGTGACTCACAAACACGCTCGTGACTGTTCACGGAGTCTAAACAGAGAAGTGAAAAGAACCTCAAAAGCAGAGAAACTCTACTATTTCATTTGATCATGAGTGCATGACTCTGCAGGCTGGATAAGCATGATTAAATAAAAAGTTACAAGGAGTCCTCTGCAGAAAATAATTCCTGCAACAAACTGTTAACCTGTTGAGTTTTACTGCGCTAACTGCGCTGAAAGCTGCACTTAACATACCAAAACTCAAACCAGATAAATACATGACACTGAAAAGCAAACTTTACTGATCCCTCTACAAATGATGTGTTTTCCTGGCTGACTCTGGCAGCCTGCAGCAGCAGACAGAGATGTGGATGCTTCTTTGGGTCCTCTGAGTCAAAGAAAGTTTTAAGATGAGGTGTAAGATATCGGCTCTGCTGAAAGAACATCATTGTTTTGTTGATCGCCGCATGGCTGCGTGATATCAGCACATCATCCTGTCACTCTGCTCAGCTGTCATGCGGTGTGCCACACAGAGGCAGACAGTGTTTTTCTTTAACAAATTTGTTTTCAGCACTTGATGAAAAACACGTCTGGTTGATGCATCTGAAGTCGAGTTAATCTGAAGTTGTTCTGTCTTTTTAACATGCAGCTTTTCTGCAGATTCACACCTGAACATCTGAAGCTTTATGAAGGCAGTTTCCGTCGGACATCTTTACTACTAAAGCTGTCTTTCGTCTCAAAATGGGTGTCCGCACAGCTGGCCAATAAAATGAGGAAAAACCATGACGCATAAAGGGGCGTGGCCCGTTTGATAAAAGAGAGGCAGAAGCCCACCACTCAGACTTAACTCCGAATAAAAACTTAAAACTGAACTTCTGATTGGTTCTAAATCACGAATACAGGAGCAGGAGAAACATAAGAGACAATATAAAGACGAACTCTACCTTTCCTGTGGTCCATGGCTTTGAGCATCCCCTGGTAGTAGGAGTCCTCTATGAAGACCCCGTCACTACCCACACTGTCAGAGGAGTAGTTTCTGAACCTCTGCTGCATCGCCATGCTGGAGTTATCTCAGTGATCAGAAAAACAAAACAGAAGCCTCTGTAGGTTGAGAGGCGATGCTGTCTGCTTTATGAGACTTCCACTTCTTCTTATTGCCTCAAACGCTGCTTCACTGGCTGGGATCCTGTAGTTAAGTGGGAGTGTTCGAGCCACTGATTCAGTTCCTGAAGTCTTACTCCTTTTTTTTTCCACCCTTTCTCCCTTTGACGGTCTATGTTTCCATTTTTTTTCACCAGTGCTTGCAAAATGCCTGCCTGCAGGCTACAGTGTCAGAAGCTGTCATTCACCACAGAGTGGTCTTTATGGAGAAAGAGGAGGAAGAATCTCCTCCTGGCCCTGCCCTGTTCTGTGCTCTGATGTGCACCACCCACCAAACCACACCTTACCAGAGACCCTCAGCGAGCACCCACCCAAAACAGACCTCTGCACCGATGACACCCAAACACAGATGTGAAGAAACGTTCGCACATATCAGCCTGTTAACTGCAAAATGCAGTCGATGCAAAGTATGTGTGTAACAAAAAACACTTCTCTGTTTCACTAGAAACAAGTAAATATTTCTTATTTAGATATTTTGATCCTGTGGTAGCAAAGCTGCAACAATAACCAAAAGTTCTCCAAAAATCTGACTAACTAAATGTTCTTATTAAAAAGCTATGGAAAGTTTTGAGCTGCCACTGGAAGAAAACAAATGAAAGAACAGTGAAAGATCCACCAACAGTTACTTTTACAAGAGCATCAGCTAAACTGCCAGAAGTGTTAAAGTTTAAGGTTTATGAGGTGTTTAGAGAGAGAGAGAGAGAAACCAGGATGATACAGATGATGCACTAAAACACTTCAGCAGGACTGCTTGTTAAAAGCAGCTTTGTCTGGCCTTTAATCCGGATCATCTTACTGCAGGAAGCCCTGCTGTCACTGCGTGTCCAAATAATGACTGCATCAAGCTTCATGTTAAAAAACAGTCTACAGATCACTAATCTAGAAAAGGGAGCATTCCCTCATTTGGACTAAGCTGCAGGGAGTCGGTCCGCTGGAGCGCGTTGACCCCAGCTGAACTCCACGTGGTCGGAGGCTGGACGTGCCACACAGCACCGCAAGAGCCTCAATGAGAAGCCTGTTCCTGAGCGCCGAGGCCAGGAGGCAGCAGAGCCAGACAGTGGAAACAACGTCCTCAGCCATTTCTCGACATGCTACAATCACAAGAAAACCTCCAGCGCTCGGCCTCCATAAGGACACAATTACAGGCAAGCTAGCACGGAGGTTTTTGTTTCCGTACACGAGGGAGGCAGCAGACGTTTTTCTTGGGGGGGCGTGAGTTGTCCAGAGGAGAGCATCCAGGAGCAGGAAGAATAGAAGCATTTAAACATCTCTAATAAGAACAACCTTGAGACTGAACATTTTTATTTGAAGCATTTGGCTTGGACTGTTTTTCTCAGATGAATTCCCGATCTTGAATGAAAGCTGCTGTCGCTGCGGTAACACGAACCGACAAAAAAGACAAAAGAAAGTCAGAGAGTCTTTCAAAGAAAACTCTTAACGGAGTAACCACACATCTGCAGAAAATTATCCCCGACACAAAGCAGCTATTGTGGCTGTGTGACTGCACAGTGTGTCAATGTGCATGAGTGGCAAAAGAAAAGGAAAATTGTTACATCTTTTTCATGCACTTGAACTCCTCAAACAGGCTTCTGTCCATCTGCACAACCTCCCACAGAACAGCATTTCTATTTTCTTTTTCTCTTTAGAGGCATTTAGGTGCTCCAAACTAGCACCTCCACACTACTGCATACACGTCCTGCAGCAAAACACCTTTCACCCTTGGGAGCATCAGTTTTCCTTGCAGATACTGACATAAGGCTGATAACAGGAGGTAGATTTTTGGGATGCCGACACAGGGAGGTGGCTTGTCGGGACTTGAGATTACAGCTTCAGCCCAACTAAACTTTAACTTTAAACTCTATAGGCTGTTTATGTGCTGAAAATCAAATCTCTGAGTATAGTTTTACTTGCAGCCACAGATTATTTAAGGAATAAGAAAAGTATAAAGTATGCAAAAAAAATCTTGTTGGCCAGAGGGTGCAGGATTTTTCCAAAGCTTTAAGAAATTTTAAATATTCACTTGCAATGAATTTTTCTCGCATTAGTGCATTTTTATTGTTGCTGTAAAGTTCAGCAGGCCTAAAAAAAGTGAAAACACAATCACTCATTGCAGCGAGATCATTTTTGATTTTCTGATTTTTAACCCAGTTTTGGATCATGTTTAAAATGTAAAGAAGTTGTTTTTATGTGATTTTGTTGTGTGACTTTTAAAAAGTGCAGCGTAAAAACAAATGTCCGCACACACAGCAGTACTGTGTTTCCCTGTTTCTGATAACATGCGGTGATAAAGCCGAGCAGTGAGAGCCGATAGGACTTTTATGATGACAGTTCTGCCGTGAGAAGCATGTAAGTCTATGCATTCCTCCCGCGGGCGCGCCCACCCTCCTCGCAGACGGGGGAGCCGCCCCTCCGCGATAACACCACCCCTGCCCCGAAAACCTCCGTCTGCCTGCTCATCTGTGCAAGTGACAGCATGCGGCTTCGGTCCCGCTGAGGACAGGAATGTGAAACAGTGCGGATCATCTGGCTCGCAGGTCCTGATGGGCTTTATGATGGAGGGCTGATGGTATGAACGTTGGACGGCTCAGGGAGGATCTCTGCCAAGGTGAACGGAGCCTCGGGGGCAATGAGGGGCAGATCCAACCTGGAGCTGGCAATAAAGACAGCACGAAAGCATGCACTACCCCAGAATAAGACAGAGCTCTGTGTTATTAGAAGTGGGAGGAATTTACTCCCTTTGAAAACAAACTCAGGTGCTGATAGGCAGCGAGGAGAACAAAAGCTTTGGGAGATGCAGATGGACAATAAACTCAATGAACCAGAGCGACGACACAGAGGCTTTTCTTGGGCAACACTGCCCTTTAAAGTGGCCCACATTTTGTTTTCTCTCCTTAATCATAAAGTGCTGATGACTCCACTTCATTTTGCAATAAGAGCATTATTTTCACAGAGTGCAATGAAGAATGCATCAAATCAGCAACACGTGGTGTTGACAATCTCGCGGTTATGAAAATATGAAGACGAGATGACTGCTGGATTTATGACCTTCAGATGCAAAAACTGAGGCCGATTAAAGAGACGCCATCGATCATCGCTGTTTGTCTCCCTCTTCTGTTGGAAAAGCTGCAGTACAAAACAAGTCTGACAGTAATACTCAACTATTATCCATCTTCATGTCTAAGTAGTAGCTCATAAGCTGGTTCACTCAGAGATCAGACTACTGTTTGAAGGCCTCCGGCCCGTCTGGGGCCCGGCTGTGTTGACTTATGTTCACGGACGGTCACGCTTAAATATGGGAAGAGTGATTTGTGAGAGCGGTTGCCGTGACAACACAGCAAAAACACACACACACACAAGCCACGAGTCCATCAGCATACTGTTTACAGAGGGGAGGCTTTGGGAAGACCCAAACCTCTGGAGAGTAGGAGGAGGGAAAGAAAAAAACATTTCTCACAGCACTTAAAATGTCAGAGTCCATTTGAAGCTGCAGTTAGAAGATCTGATGAATTACAGATAATCTCTGCCGCACATTCAGAGGGGATAATGAGCTGGTAAACAAACGTTTACTAAAGTGTCAGTCTGATCACTCAGGCTGAGCCTCTCACCACTCAAACGGATTCAAATGTTAACATGGTGATGAAAACTGATCCATACAGGGTCACATCCTTTATTAAAGATTGTTAAATATTTGCATTTTAGATCACAGTCCCCTGAAACTCCATCAAAACAAGGGCAGCAAATAACTTTGTTTTCATTATTGATGCATTTGATGATCATTTCCTTGTTAAATCCACTAATTGTTTGGTTTATTAAATGTCAGAAAATTGTGGAAAAAAAAATACATCCACACTACTCAAGACTGAAATATTTTGTTAAAATCTCAAATATTCTCATTTTATTATAAGAACCAGAAGTTCTGAGAAACTGGAAAATATTTGTCATTAATGTGTTTTTTAAATAAAATTCAAATCCAGCTCAACATCACAGAACAATCTGCTTTGTGTAAAATAATGAGGATAAATGAGGACACTGTAATCCCTGAAAATGCTCCTCTTTATGTCAGCGTCTATAAAAACGCAATAAAAGTTAATATATGACCATTAAAATGGTAAAACAGTAACACAGCTTCGCTCCTGGACGCACCACTTGTTTTGACCCTCGAGGCGTGCTGTAGTGTGGGTGGAGGCATGGAAAAGGTTAACATCGCCATCATCAGCAGCCCCTCCCAGCCTGACCAGCCTCCTCCTGTTACAGTCCGACAGACAGAGAGAGAAACAGAGACAGAGAGAGAGAGAGAGACGGACCTACCTGCGCAGCACATGCGGCTGTACAGATGAGAGCCCACTTCCCCGCAGCTCATCTCGTGAATATAATTAGTTTTTCGGTACAGGAGCTCCCAGCGCGGCGCATCCTCCACCTCCGCCATCCCGCTCACAGTCTGCGCCGCGCGTAAAAGCGCGCGCCGTCTCCAAAACGCGCCCCCGGAACGCGCCTGTTTCTCCGCGCTCCGGCTCTCAAAACTTTCCCTCTCTTCTACTACAGCCACATGCGTGAGGAGGGGAAAACACACACACACACAGAGGAGGGGGGGGGGTCGTGTCAGATTGCAGTCTCTGTCACAAGCCCGGCCCACTCCGGTTCTGCTCGGTGAGCTGGAGGAAAGCTCCGCATCCTCCGCGCGCCGCGCGGAATGACGCGTCGGGCCACCGGAGAGAGGGACAGCCCCAAACCCGGCTCAGGACCTCACCCTGCGCCCTGCTCCCTGCTCAGTGCCTCTCCCACTGTTTCATAACCACTCAGGCCGCACAATGCAAAGCAGAAAGTGAAAAAAGGGAAGAGATTAGAGCAACTCTCCTGTCTGTTGTCCTCTCTGTCAGAAGGGGCAGGAGACGTTTGCCCGCGGGTGATAAATCATCACTCACACACACACACACACACACACACACACACACACACACACTCACACACAGCTACAACAGCTGTGCGCCATAAATTACTCCAACAGGGGAGGTTTGTTTTCTCTCTTTCTTTGCGTAACACTGAGATATTTCCCATTCTCCATAAGGTGTTGGCCCATTTTCAAGTCAGGGCAGAGGAGACAGCAGAGTGACAGTAAATATATTTTATGTGATGGCAGGAGTGGTTCTTAAAGACAGACTGGATATAAGACTGCACTTTAAACTGTGGAGTAACACCTGGAGAGATTTACAGCGACATTTCTAACCAGGCCAAGGTGAATAATGACCAGTCATTAACTTAAATTAAACCTAAAAATAGTCTTAGTAAGTTACTTAAGAATTATTTATCAAGGCTTAAAGATCTTGGTTCATGTAACAGAAACAATGTAGATCTGTGCATAATGTAAATGTGTTTTTCTTTAAATGGCTTCATTGTTTGTTTTTTTAAAGGTTTGGTTATGTTTTAAAAAAGGAAAGACTGAATTTATAACATTTAAAGAATTTAAGCTGAAACCTTTTGGTGACGTTTGAACTAATTAGTGGCTGTTGTTGGTTTTGAAAAACAGGTTTGTGTCTGAATATGCAAAGAATGAGTGACAATCTGCACGTCCGTCTGCTCGACTCTCCGAACTATTCAACAGCTTTCAAAGTGAAACAGCAAGAAGCTTATAAACAGCTGAATTTAGCTTTTGAAAACTAAAAAAAATAATTAATGAAACAACTCAATAAGGGCACAAACTGTTACTCAACTCCTGCTCTTAATCTTAAAATAATCCAACCTTGGACTGATGGGGTGAATGTCTGCTTTGGGTCTTTGTGCCAGATTTCCTAAAAGGAGTGATTTAGATTTTATCACAAAGCGTGTCGAGGTTCTTCACCCCTCTGAAACATAAACACAGATCAACACGGGCGCGCAGCTTACAACACAGCAGAGGACGAGGCTGTTTACCACCGATGTGTTTCAGGTTACGAGGGGTATTGTGCGGGGCATGCAGGGACACGGTGGGCGTGCATTGTTTTCAACACTTGGCGTCCTTCAATAACCCTTTTTTTTTCACTTTTCAGTGAAGAGCACAGCAGGACTGTCCTCCCTCCCTCCTTCTGAAAGTCTGTCATTACTGCCACAGTGAAACGAGACGGGGAAGTGAGTCACAGCTGCTCACCACAAGCCAAAATCGCAACCCAATCCTACAACGTGCCGTATGTATGCGGCGTGCGGTTCAGCAGACACGGACGCCCGTCTGCTGGCTCGTCCCTGAACACTGGCGGAGATTTGGGTGTGGCTTCCTAAACGGATTAGACGTATTCAGTGTTGAGGCCTCTGTTTTGAAGCTTTCTAATCTTTTGAGTATTAAGAGAGAAAATCGTTCACCGAAATCTAAAGGAGAAAAAAAAAACAGTTAAAACAACAGAGTAAAGCTTCAAAGAGCGTTGAAGTGGAGGTCAAAACCAACAGAGCGCGTAACGGTTTATGATTTATAGAGATTCATAATCACTGAGTGCAAATGACCTCTTAATTATCTGAGCACTGTTTGGATCCCTTTAAAAGGTCTCGAGGATCAGCGTGAGGCCTCGTGAAGGAAAACCAAACACCGCCTTCTCCAGTTTGTTGTGACCGTATCCAGGATACAACGTCCACCGTCCCCCAGTGTCGAGTTTACTACCATCACTCGGCCGCCATGTGTGGCACTCTGCGAGCTTTTTTTAAACCTGGCTCTGGGTAAAAATCCCTTTTACCTACTTTCACCTTCCCACTGTGTCAAAGGCACCTTGCTGCTGAGTTCTTACTTACACAAATGTCAGAGTTGGACTTTAATCTCAAAACTCAGATATGTTTTTCACTTGTGGCTCTGAAACCAGCCCGTGTCCTCACGTCCAGCATGTGACTGATGTTCAGGAGTGTTTACATTTCAGGTCCGGTACCAATCAGACAAAATCAATGGCGACACCTCCCACCTCTGTTAAAAATACATCATTAAAGTCCAGACAGACGCTGGGGCGAGGGAATATGACCGTTGCTGATGTGCAGACTTATTGTCTGCACTGCGGCAAGTGCAGGGCTGAAAGCAGATCTCCTCGAATGCAAATCTGATGGATATTGACAGAAAGGAGAGATAGCAGGCGGCCTAGTTTTGCAGGTGATGTTTACCCGTAATTTACCAGTCAAACCACCCTGCCGACAACCTTTATTTGATCAGCGCTGCTGCAGAGAGGTCAGAATACACATCCACCTGTGCTGCACAGAGGAGTCGAAGAGAGGCGGATAAATCTGCTTTTGTCCTCCGATTTGCATGTTAAGTCTTTTCATGACCGTTTTCCTTTTAGGGGAAGTTTTTTGGGTCTGTTTCTTCTTTGGATGAGCTCTCACTGCTAAAGTTTCTCATCCAGTCACAACAAACGAGTCACTGTTGCGAGCTCTTATCTACTCAAGGTGTGTCCTCCTCGACTTACTTAGAAAGGGATCGTGCGGTCCATTATTGGACCTCGACCACTGGGAGCGATAAGGGGAAAGTGCAGCTCTTGTGTCGGATCATCAAAACAAACAACTATTTCAGGATGATGTACGGCCTTTTAGAGTTTGATTCGTTTAAAGAGCCAGCTCCGTGCATGTGGAGGTGTTACGGTGTGACTCTGTGATGTTTCACTATCAGCTTCATTTGATCATTTGTTTCAGGCTGCTTGGTGACCAAACAGGTTTCTATTACACAATACTTTCACAGGCAGAAAATACAACAAAAAAACACAATTGCCATTCATGTACACCTGTGTCGTGTCAGTCAGACGTGCTTTAAATCGCCTCAGGGTGTGTCACCAGCAGAGGTGTGTTGGGCGGCCGTCGTTGCGACAAGCTGTGTCAACACAAGCCCGAGTTGGGTGTGTCTGGTGACTTTCAAAGCTACAGATGCCTTCAGGTAACCTTCAGGCTGCTCAAGTCGGTCCAACGGGGAGCATTTCTCCTTCCTCCTGGAGGCACATGTTTGGTATGTGAGGAGGAAAAGCTTAAATGTTAAACGCTGAAATCCTTCCAAGGAGAAACCGGCTGAACGAGGCTGTTAACAACACGAGAGCAACTATCAATGATGAGTGACTATAAAGTTCAGACAGGGCTTAAATCTGCGAGAGTCACCTTAAAGGAGCCACACAACTGAATCTGGATGAAATGAGGGAGCTATTTAAAAAAAAAAAAGGGGGGAGGAGGAAAAGCAGAAGCAGAGCTGATGCTGAGGTGAGCACATCGAAGCTGACGAGGCTAAAATCCCTCCAGTCCAGCAGAATCCCCCGGCCTCCTACGTCATCGCATCGCAGCCGGCATTTACGGGGTTAACTGCAACATCTCCATAGCACAGGAAGCCGAGGGGAAAAAAAAGGGTGGGAGTGAGGAAGAGAGGAGCGTACGTCACAGAAAACTCACAGAAGGAGAGAGCGGGGACGACGGGTGAGGACAGCCGGCGTCAAACTATCAGAAAAAAAGCTTTTTATCTACCTTCCTCACTTCACCTCTGCTGAAGTGAGCACTGCAGCGGAGACTCTTCCAGCTTTTCTTACCTTGCTTCTTGCGTATTCTCCACTGCCAGACAGCGATTAAGGTAACGATGTGGCCCACAACCACCAGGGTTGGGAACACATTTCCAGGGGGGCTTGCCGGCATCGGGCCTGGTACAAAAGTGGAGAGAGTCCCCGGCTCTGAAGACAGGTGGGAGGGTGAAAGGTGAAGGGGGAGTGGAGGGGGAGGAAGGGTGGGTGGGGGCGCCTAGGGGTGTGGTGCCATCCCGGACTTTAAAAACGAGCGCTGCAGCCAAGTTGTCCGCGACTTTTTTACAAGAGCGAGAGGAGAGCGGAGAGAGCACCCCTCCCTCTCCTGTCTTCCCTGTGACTCAGTCCTCTGGCAGAAGTGGCCGATCTCTCTCCCGTCCTCCCTCCCCCTTTTTTTCACCCCCCTGTACTTTACTCTTACTATTTCAGTCTTCCCTTCCCGATCCACTCTCCTTTGTGACTTGTTTCAAAATAAGCTCGAACTCTCCTGCAGCCCTGACGCACTTAGAGAGAAGTTTTTTCCTGCTTCACGGCTCAAGTGACTCCTGGTTTTTTCTCTACAGGAACTGGCTCGCTGGCTTTCCCTCGCTAGCTGCAGCCTATCTGCAGGAGTTAATAATATATGAGGCTGTTTTGTGTGACACACACACACACACACACACACACACACACACACAGGCAGGTCAGCTCTGATAAGAAGCAGAAGCTGGAGTGAGATCCACCTTCAGCGGTGTCAAAGTTTCCTTCACTCCACAGGATTTTCTTTTACCCGCTGAAGTGCCTTGCGATCTTTTTCCATTGGTTTTATGAGTCACAGATCATCCAGGGACAGCCCCTTCCTCCTTTGCCAAATATTTATACTAAAGCCATGCCTCCCCAGTTTATTTTTCCCCCCTTCACAGAACAGCGCGCTCGCTATCAATTCATTCTCATTATGCAACTTCACTATGTTTCCCTAAACGCTAATTGCTTCCTTATGCTTGGACGGCCCCGCTGCCTATAAGCTTCCCAGAAATCTGTTTAACTGGATTCTGTTTTTACCACCAACTGTTTTAAAATTTACAAAATACCGACTCCTTTTTTCCAATTCCTTTTTCTTGCATTTTTTCTCTGAATAGACCCTGTTATTAAAAAAAACTGAGGAGCCTTGAGGGAAAAGAATGTTAAACTCAGTAATTTAGACATTTTCAGACCTGACAGTCATCTATAATTACCGCCCTCTTGTCACTATATGAGAAAAGTAAATTCCTCTCTGAGTGTTTCACCTGGTTCTCAGGATTAGAGAAACATACCTCAGTGTTACCTCAGTGCACACAAAGACTGTAAGCCCTGCCTAAAAGAAAACACACACGCAGCTGCTCGCATCTCTGTTGAGACATCAAAAGCATCTCGCTGCAGGCAAAACGGCCTCCCAGCCGGGGTTTCTGTTGTCAGAACATCGACAGGGAACATCGGATGGTGTGCAGTAGAAACAGTGTGACACAGGCAGAAACCCAACACCAAGCCCGGTGTCACGATCGCACACTGACGGCAATGCAATTCCACGCGAGCTCCATAAAACAAGCAGAAATAGAAACCTAGACCTCAAGCCGCCTTTGGCATGAGCTCAGTCTTAATATAAGTTCAGAGGACAATTCAGAGTCGTGTACTGATGTTCAGGCCTTTGACAGACAGGAAAAAGTGGGGCACCTTGTGACACGGTTGAATAAAGACATTTAAAGTCACCTCTAAAGTCGAGCAGGTGGGTAAAGAGTGGTACCCATATAAAAAAAGAAAAAAGGGCGATTGTAAATGAAGCGATTTTAATCTCTGACGTGTTGGCAGATGATTCTGGGTGAGACCTCATATGATCCCAGCTTGAAAATGTCAACCAAATCCCCAAAGCCGTAGGAGCTGGCAGCTCAAATTGGCAATTAGTTGCAGTTAAGTCTGAGCAAAGGGAATAAAACCAAGGGAACGGTACCGATGTCTGGAATAAATTCATTCCACCACTCCTTTGTGGGAGGAGTCAGCCCACTCCCACTCTCTTCACATGTGTTTGCTCAATGATTCCCATATTGTGACACATGCTCCACATACCCACACGAAAGCAATATAGCCAAGATTCATGTGACGATCGCGTTAGTAAAAAAGGAATAAAATGCCTCAATCGCTAAAGATTTCCCAAAGATCACAGGTTGGATTAGATGAGCAATGTGAGGAATGTCAGGTATGTTTTTAATCTGCAATCATCTAAAACAATTCAGAAGCTGGGAGTGGCACTATCCTCATGTGATACACACGATGCAAGAAATTCAAGTCTGTTTAGTTCATTCCAGTGTAGCATCCCCAAATACACTGACAGTGTAAAAATGATGAAAATCCAGTGAAAAAAAGCAAACCTACCGTCTGGTGGTCCTGAACAGAAACAGCAGCACAAGTCCATCTTTGCTCAGCGTCTTCACAACTTTTAGAGAAAATACTGAACTGCCAAGGAGTCAGATCTGACCTCACGACATTGTGTTCTGATTAAAACCAGGGGGGCGTGCTGAAAAAGCACGAGGAAAAAAAAAAAAAACAGAGAAGTGGAGGCACGGCTGGGAAGTAAAAACTAGACAGCGCTGCGAGTTTGACTTAATTTGTGAGGCTTTCCTCTGTGGAAACAGCATCTCATGCGTGGTGGTTTCTGACGAGCGTTGCTGGACAGAGTCCATGAGCGGGGCTGCAGAAACTCCCAGAGACACATTCACTTTTTTTTTTAAACAGGATTTAGACAAAGAGCGGAAAAAGTGATTTTTTGCCAGCAAGCTACTGTAACAAAGGCTTCTCTGTGGAAGCCACAAAAAAAGTTAGAGACAGTGCAATTGTGCCCCCACATCCACAGGATATGGATCATACTGTATGACCACTACGGCCACGGCTTTTATTTGAAGTTTAGACAGAGAGATGGAACATTTTGCTAATGTCAGGAAATAACAGCAATCTGGAAATATTTGAGGATGTTTTAGTAGCACACACATGTAATATCTTTGTCAATGTATTGTACCATATTGGCCATAACTTTTAATCTTATAGCAGTGAAGTTGTGTGCATTAACTGAGTACTATTCATTGTGTTATCCAGTGGCAGTAACTTTTATAATACACAGAAGATTAAAAAAGTACTTGTTTAATTTAAATGACATGTTTTAATAAAGTCACATATGGAATATGTTTGGTTTTGGACTGTTGGTTTGACAAAACAAATAAAAAGCAAAAGCCATCAAGATCTCATCTCATCTGTGGTTTTTACTTTTCATCAACTTTATAATCTATCCAAAAACAAAGAGAACCATTGGTTGCAGCCTCGGATATAAATAGCAATAATATGCAAAACCTACATAGTTTGTCTATTCAAGGCAACATAGAGTCTGTGTATCCTAAAGGCATGTTATCTATGCAGCTGTGCATTACTCCTGAGCCTCTCCAGGCCTGGTACTTCACTTGCATTCAGCCATAACGATCTTGTGCAGGGGAGACGTGGAGCAGCCAGTCAGGGGCCTTTGTGCAGCCCACACCCCTCTGGATTTAACACCAGCGAACATGATCCCAGACACTGGCAGGCAGCGTGGGCGGTGTCCGACTCAAGGTCTTCAGTGTTAAGTTAAGAACCGTAATTTGCTTAACTCTTATTCTCTAAATAAACACTTGCTGAACATTAGGGAATAAACCAGACACTGTGCAAATCTGGTAAAAAAATATCTTAAGAACACTTCAAACAGTGTATTTTCATATAATCACAGACACAAAAGTTTGTCCTGGACTGTTATCTGGTACGCTGCCAGACAGAGACACACCCATACCTGCTTCATCCTCTCTGCTCCTCTACACCAGCCGAGACTCACCATTAAGTGCTTCTGTGCTGACACCTTTTGGTAAGAAGACAGAACTGTTCCAACAACGAAGACTTCCTACCTTGGCCGTGTTGAATCAAAGCCTCCATGAAGTCTCTATAATTCATTTCCATCGTAGCTCAAGTGGACTCTTGTTGATGTCTCTTAATAACACATGCAACACATAGTATGAAGAGGCAGCAGGTTAGAAACTCTGAGCGCTGCTGTGACTGGTCAATTCAAGCGCAGTAGTATGGTCTTTTTAAATGTCGGAGTTCACGTTCATTGCAGGCTGGGCTAAAACACTGAAGGGCAGATGAGAGGTGCCACATGTTCTCATCTGGACTGCTGCTGCTGCTGCTTCGCCCTTCTTGGGGAGGCACAGGCAGGAAAAGCTGAGTGTGGCTTAATTGGACTCACATTTCCCCGTCTCTGCTTAGTCATATATCATCCCTGACAATGGAAAGTTTTTTAGACAGGCTGCGTATTAAGGTAGAGCCTGGCAGTTTAATATTTGGCTTATGCAGAGGAACCGATCATCATCACGCTCACACCCCGTGTAAGTCTTAAAAATATTTTATAAGAACTCTGGGAAACGGTGTACGTAAGATGAGGAGAAAATGAATGGTTGGTCTGTAACATGCAGGATGTGCATGTGAAAGAATATTTAAATCACTTTTTCCTCCAGCAGAGGGCAGAATGAACTCCATCAGCAAACAACTTAAAATCAATAAAAATATCAACAATATCAACATGTACATACAGCACAGCATGTGGAAAGGGACATGTCAAAAATGAAATCACAAAGTTCAAACACTAGCAAATTTATTCTAAACTAAAATACTTTTTATATCATTATTTTTTATAATATTGATATTTAATTATTGTCTATCAGAAATTCCAACTAATATCTACAAAATAAACTAACAAGTGTTGTTTGGATTGCTTTAGTAGTCCACAATTTGCTTGAACTAAACCGTATGTTTACATGTATGTATATTTATTTACATGCCTTGATATAATTAAAGCTGATCTACAGCAGGATAAAGTTTTTCTGTGGGGATGCTGGACATGCTGGATGTGTGTGTTCATGTGCAGCTATGGAC
>JBAJHX010000040.1:17446988-17458662 GCA_037176925.1 Amniataba percoides
TGATCTACAGCAGGATAAAGTTTTTCTGTGGGGATGCTGGACATGCTGGATGTGTGTGTTCATGTGCAGCTATGGACTATAAATAAATACTAACGGCCTGTGTCTGTACGTGACTTCAAACTGTCTCACAAATTAACGTGTAAGTCCGAGGCTTTCTGTTTGATTTTGTCCCTTAACATCTCGCAGGAAGGATTTATAAATGTAAATAAAACAGAGCAGACATAAAGCATCATAGGCCAAACTAAAGGCAGGGAAATGTGGCCTAATTGTGCAGCAGAGCTCAGATTCAGTCCTTATCAGAGCACAGAAAGTGTCACTGAAAAACCGACCAGCTCTTATTTGTTTATTAGACTTTTAGTTTCAGTTACATCATCTTTAATTAGGTGATCTGTGATATTTAGTACTTCAAATGAATGAAAACTAAATAGGCAAATTGCATTAACTTATTTCAAACATCTTTCCTGTACACATTTACTTTTCATACATTTTGTATGAGCACCGTTGATGAAGCCTAATTGCCAACAAATGTTGTACTACAATTGATTTGCTCATGACGAATAAAGGACAAAAAACTTGGCCTCTCTATAACACACAGTCCACAGTGAGCAAACATAAAATCAATAACTGTATTTTTATCTGAGAGTCAAATTTAGATTAAACTTACATTTAATATTGGCACAATTCTTCATGCATCCAGTGAAATGAAACCTAATTGGCAGCCTGGCTGTTATTTAGCTGTATGGAAAATGACAAGACCATTACTTCTATTGTTAGCAGATCAAATTATCCCTCTCTCAACTTCCCGAACACGAGCCGTGCCCATGACAACGCCCAGATAACCTCTGCAGCAGACAGAAGCAAAGAGGAGGAAACAGAAGAGGAAGAAGAACTATGACGAGCTCAAACCTTCCAGGAGGTCTGAACAGACCCTCCGAACATCCTCCATCTTCTCGGGGTCGTCTGTGAGGAAGCACTGAAGCTGGGTGGTCGTCATGGCAGCAACTGGACCCTCTGAAGGTACAGACGGGTCGGGACAGCCTGACCCAAAGGCTGCACTGGATGAGGCCTCTGAGGTGACGTGAAATCCAGAGATGGCTTGCAAAGAAACGGCCTCAATGACTTTCTGGGTGTCCTTTACACCAACAAAGGCACGATCCACCGCTTCTTTCTCTGGAAGGTCTCTGACTGTGGTGATTGTTGGAGGGGTTGCCGAGTCGCGGCCTGGACCAGGCTTTGGGGTCTCGACATTCAGCAGTTTCATCATCTCAACATTACGTGGCAACTTCTCAGCCGTATCTTTAAGCACCGCTTCACCTTTAACTTCCTTTACAGTAAACTCTGGCAGCAAAGGCCTTGTTTGCCAGTCCACCACTTCATGTTCAGATTCAGACTCAGGTACAAGAACCTCCAAGGCTGGATTCAAGGAGCCTCCTCTTGTCACATCTGGGATTAATTCTTCTGTGGGCTTCTTAATCCAAGTCTCCTGCACCTTCATGTACTGAGCCTCTTCAAAAGCTGCAGGTCGGTGAGCAGACGTCATCTTTGCAAATTTCTGCTGGACTTCCTTCACTGGGGTAAAAGGAGTCGTGTGAAAAGTTGGCGTTTCTTTGGAGAACTCTGGTCGAGTTGAAGATGAGGGGACCAAAGAAAAGGGGAGCTTGGCCTTCTTGACTGGTTCAGAACATCTGGTGGTCCTCCATCGCTCCTCTCCTTTGCAGAAAACCTCGTCTCTCTTTAAGCAGGTTTGGGTCTCAACATCAGGCCGGCCGACTGATGCATCGCACTGATACAGGCCTCTGAAGTTTTTTGGAGGCCTCTTAGATTGTTCTCTCTCTTCTCCAACTCTTTTGTGGCGGTAAACGTGTCTGTCCATCACTGTTTCTTGGGTTTCTCTCCCAGGCTTGATGTACGACGTGGGGCCTTCGACTGTGTGGACGCGAGCAGAGGATGCAGGCTGACGAACGCGCTGACAGGGTGCAGGCACGATCTCCGGAGGCAAGTGAAGGTAATTTCGCAAGTATGCAATTCCTTCGTTTGTAAGATAGTAATACGCATGTTTCCAAGCAAAGGTCTCCCGGACACAGCCCTTAGATTTGAGAGAGCCCATGGCGCGGATCACCTTCAGGTTGGTAACCCCCTTGACCTCAGCGTGCATGGACTGTGGACGCTTGTCCTTCTTAGCCACGATGACCCCATCTCGAAAGAGAAGCTCATAGATGGCCCTGAGATCCGCTAAGGGCATCACCATTCCAGCCACCATTTTCACTTCTGGTTTCCTTCGAGAAATTTCTTTGTGAAATATTTCTGACTGCTACCTCTTCAATAAACTGCACTTTCATGCAGTAAGATCACACAAACACGACCTGTCTAAAAACTCTTTCTGCACTGGTTTTGCCTCACTGTGATACAGGATCTATCTACCAAATTGTCATCATGAGTCAGCATGGAGAAAAAGCGATGCTCACAACCCCTCCTACCTTTCTCAGTCCTCAGCTGAAACAGAAACTGTGTGGACGAGAGGCGAGAGGGAAGAAAGGAGGAGAATCCAAAGGGGTGTGTGCGCACGGGATGCAAACAGAAACCAAAGGGATCAGAGGGAGCCGAATACACACGGTTTGTACAAGACACAACTGCTGCAACCCACCACAATCTCACTGGACAGATTTTATCATTACATGCATCGATCCAATGTATAAATAAAACCCCTGAAGATCCTCAGATTTCCACACCCTGACTTAATTTCCTTTATGTCATTGGTAAGGAAGTAGATGATGCAGTTCTGGTTCTCATTTTTTATAAATGACTACACACCTGCAGTCAGACACTGATTGCTAATCTGGTAGCTGATCTAATCCAGTCAGCTAGAACTGATACGAGATGAAACGTCTTCAAGAACGTCAGGCAAGTCCAGTTGAATTTCCTCAAACTAAATCACCAAGACCTGAGACTCTACAGACATATAGCTGATGTAATATTTCTATAAACTTAGCAACAAAAATATCTTCAAAAACTGTACAAAAAATACTGGATCTAATACATTTTAGCGTACAGTTTGTAGTTAATGTTTAACCAAAATGCATATTGAACCTCATAACTTCTGTGGCTCAATACAGGAAAAAGGTCAATGTGCTGCTGAGCTGTTTACCAATGATCTGTACTGCAAACTGACTCTAAGAATAACTAAAAATAAATAATACGATGAAATAACCTGCATAATACACACTGTTTCTTGGCACACCAATGGGAAAAATATCTACAGCTTGTACTCTGTAATATTTTTCAAGATTTAACATTATTAACTTCTCAATTTCAGCCCTGAAATTAGACAAAACCATTATTTTGTAATGATTAAACTGAAGATTGAAGCACACTCAAAAAGTATGTTATTGTGCAAATGTCAAAGTCTTTGCTCGGCTGTTTGATTGCTGCCATTTTATTGCATCTTGTTATAGGTGGAGAGCTCAGTAAACATTACATGCTTTGCTTGGTGTAAAGATTTACAACAGATAACTTTGATGACAGTTTCTTCAGAGAAAGTTCGAGTATAACTAACGCTCTGTTTGCAAAACCATGTCGAGTGTATCCAAAGAAGGAAGGGAGTTGACAGATAAAAAGGAACTTCATCTGATAGTCATCAGAGATTAAACACAACACACCATCAACAAGCCTGATACGAAGCGAAAACCACCATCCACAGAAAAAACAACGAGGACAGCTGGAGGAAGTTAATAAGGCAAAGGATCAATGGTGTTCAACATGTCACGAAAAGCAAGCAATATACTGAAACAGTAACTATTCCTCTCCAAAGGTTGGGCGTTTTGTCAGAGAGCTTTCACATTTCTTTTGGGGAGACTGAATCTAAAGGTCATCTGACAGAATACTGGAGGAGTCAAACATCTCTGGTCTCCCTAATTTTCCTTCAGCAGTCATAATCCACATCCCTCGCCAGCCAACTCTGCAGACCTAGATGGAAAAGCCATCAAGTCATTTCTTTCCCTTAAGAGAAGACAATCGTGGCTGTGTTTAATTCTCTGTTACTCAGCCTCCTCTGAGATCCATCCACACTGGAAAGCAATATGGATAACCACAGCTGCCAGTGGGGCTGAAAATACAAGTAGGTGGTTTGGAAAATGTTTGCAGGGTGTGGGGGATTTTTCTCAATTTGCCTTTAAACAAGATGGTAGAACTGTACCCTCCTTTTTCAGTGTCATCCTGAGATAAATATCAGAATAAAGAACTTAATACAGTGTCCTCTTAAGACCACATTGAGGGGGAAAACTTACGAGACAAAAAACTTATGAGATAACTGAGAGGTTTTTCAGATACGAACATCTGGCATCACTGCTGCTTCAAGCAGCTGATGTTCTAATAATTCATCCCCCGCAAACATTTTATAACCCCCTCAACGTAAATAACCTTTGGCCTGTTTATTTGTCACCCTGTTTGTCAAAGGAAACAAATGTGAAACAGATTGCTGCTCTTCTGGGAGCAATGTTTCACATCGAATGGCTGCGAGGAACAGCAGAAGAGGCAATAAGCTTCGTCTCCAGCAGGTCTGGGTTCAACAGTATCAGCCAATAATTCTTAGTTTAATTGAGGCTTTCTAAAATCTGTAGGCCACAAAGAACTTTCTATCATATTTGTGTTTTTGGATTTTACTGACACTTTGACTTTGGTATATTAACCCCACCCTTCATGGCAACCTTAAAACTATCACTGCACAAGTCACAAGTCTTTTTGGTGCTGATAAGGTTCAACTGCAGGCAAATAAATGTTCTGCCAGTTCTCTGGTATTTTGATAGCCTGTCATCATTTCAGAAATGATATGCTGAAGAGATAAGTGACGATATCTGGAAAAATGAATCACAAATCATAAACACGGCTGGACTGCTGCTTTGCTATAACAGGTAAAGTCTTGATAAACAGCACAGTAGATAAAATTACTTATACTTGATAGACGAAAAAAGAGACATCTCACAGTGCAAGAATTCAGTGGTGGTTTGATTCATCTAAAACCCAAAAGGCCTGAGTTGAGTTGGTTCATTGGATGCAGACGCTTTATCTCCATGTGCTCTCTATTACCTGTCCTGTGGCTCTAAATCAAAGAAAACAGCGGCAACAACAGACTTTTGTTGGGTTAAAACCACCAAATGAAGCAGCCTGTACCTGTGTCAGACCACTTCTCAACTAAAGCCTTTCCTGTAATACACAGTACACAAAGCACAGGATACAACACACTGCCAAATGTATAAATAAACACTACTGAGTCACAAATTCACTATTAACCAAATGGGAATTTATATACCACGTGGAAACTTCTTGAAACAAAGACTGGATGGGAAAATCCCCAAAACACACTGCTAATTCACCCCCATGTGAAAAAGTGCAACCGTGAAGCAAACCCAGCATGCTCGACCTTCGCCTGGACATAAATAAAGAAGCTGGTTCACGGTGTCCCTCTTTAAGTTGTGATAAAACCTCATCGCCATGGCGGAGGTGGCAGAAGACGCAAGAATGGAGACACCTCGAGGTGACACTGGCTGCTTCCAGAGAAAAACCCTTTCAGCTCTTCTGGCAGATGAAGTGCTCTCCACATTCCAGCACCGACTTTATAGCGAGCAATTTGAGCTGCATGGTCGTCTTCCAAGTCGTAAAATGCAACTCTGCATTTTGACATTTGGAAACGGAGAAGAAAAAAAACCCGGGAGGAATGCTGCTTAAACAATGTACACGCACATCTGGTGAAAAATACGTCAAGCAGAACACTTGAGCATGAATTCAATGTGCTGCTCAATCAACACGAGCAAGTTCAGAAGCACTCAAAGTCTTTTTGTAGAAAAGTGAAAGAAAAGTCAATTCCCCTGAATATTTAAGTATCAAAGGTATCACTTCATTACTATTCTGTGCTCCATCTCTGACATCTGTCCATTCAAATTTAAAACCTTTTCACTGGATTGAAGTACATATTTTTCTCACAGCAGCCTTCTGAAAACAGTCCGGAGGTTTAAAGAATCAAAAACAACTTTGAGCAGTGAAGCTGAGCGTCTATTTAACCATGAACCATAGATAAGGACACCATTATCTTTCAAGGACCCGTGTTCAGGGTGTGGCTATCTCCCAACACACAAATAAACCTTGCTATGCAGTTTAAAAATGAGCGAAAAGAAGAGAGGCAGAAAAAGAGAAAGCATACAGGAGAGGATGGGTGCATTAACAGAATGAGAAAAACACTTTTTGGTCTTTATCTCATCAGGAAAATTAAGAAAATTGATGGTTAAACTTGCAGCAATCCTCAGACAGCAGCCTCATGCTGAACTGAAAAGATCTGCACTGCACTGAAAACATCAGACACAAATGTGAGATGAGGTGTGTCAGTCCTGCAGCAGGACACTGACAAGATGCTGCCAGGTGTGTTCGATGATTCGAGTCCAGCTCACAGACGCTGATCCTGCTGTGTGTGTAAATAAGCTGACAGCAGGTGAGGCCACCGAGGATTTCCCTGAATTCACACCTTCACGACCGCAAAGTGTCCTTTAAAAAGACTGAATCACCTGCAGGGAGCTTACTGAAGCATCGACAGACAGAAGAAACGACTCAAACAAGTTCTATCAGACAGATGGTGCAAATTTACTACTAAATGCAAAGATGACGAGTGTTATCATAAAACATCTTGCATGAAATGATTGACTAAGCATGCAAAATACTGATGTTTTTCATTTGGATATGAAGAAAGAACACCATAAACTTAATCTTCAGCAGGATGTTGGACATGACAAAGCAGCACAGACCAACAAAAGCTTCACTCAGGCTGCAAATGTTCTGTATTAAAGCTTTGAACAGGAGGGCATTTGAGGTAAAAAGGCTGTCAGAATGAGCAGCTAATGGACACGCAGAACTGTGCACCATGATTTCTGGCAAAACTTCACTGAGCCTTTATGAGAAAACCCGTGAGGCGACTCAAGGAGGCACGAGGGAAGCAGCTGCAGCGCCGGCAGACGATAAAAAGCATTTAAAGTGGAGATGCCTCTCGGTGCGAAGATGGCAGAACTCGGCTTGTCTGAGCTAAAATGGCCGACTCAGAATTCAGCTAATGGACGCCTGCACTTTGCCAGAGTTGCCGGTTTGCCAGATCAGATCATAAGAGCATCATCGTGTGATTAAGAGGAACCGCGGCAACAGGAGAGGAAATATGAGAGTTTCAGAGTGTGTGTGTGTGTGTGTGTGTGTGTGTGACCAGAGGCTGGCCGCTGCAGTGAGTCATCAGAAACGAATAGCAGGGTGTGGCCGGCCAGGAATGCCTGTAACCATGGAAACGTGACGCACCACAGAAATATGAGTAAATACAGCGCAAGGCCAGAGCGGCGGCGAGAGGCGATATTGCTGCTCCTGGCAACACTCAAAACAGACGGCCTGTTCCTGGAAGTGAGAGTCGCTCTGCGGCTCATCACCACGCAACCTCAACTGACCATCCAAAGGTTTCAGATGATAAAAGCATCAAAGAAGCTGGCAAACCGGCAGCGTCAATGCAAGATATACTGAGCGCAGGCTGGTTTTGACATTATTTTGGAGCGCGTGATTTTTCGTGTTGCCATGAACACACACACTAAAACTTAAACCCAGAATATAATGGTGGTTATTAAGAGGACTTCTCCACTGGAAAGTTATATTTTGAGCATCTTCAGTGTTTCGTGTGCTGCAAACACGACTTCTGCTTACCGGCTCCTCGTATCTCAGAAGCTCTGCTGGAATCAGCATTTTGAGTTACTTATCGGTGAGGCGAGGATTGTTTACGACATACTGAACATACCGATCAACAGAAGCCAATTATGCTGCAGGAGTGGTGTGAAACATTTCTCTGAGCATTTACACTTTTGACTCTCTTTCTTTTTTTGCAGTGACTCAAGGTCGCTACTGGAATTCACTGCAGCTGCTGTGAATCAAAGCTGCTGTTTCCCACAAGACAGAAAGCTTAAAAAGTGGACAATACTAAAAAAAACCCCATCATAATATTCCTGTAATTCACTTCTCTGGGTGCTCAGATTCAGAAGCAAACTTCTTGAAAACCATTCGCTTGAATTATTTGACAGCAGAACATAAAAGCTGCACAGAAACTGCAGCAAATGCTGAAGTTTTGCAAAACTGCTCCAACATGTTGGTTTGTTTACGGCTCAGAGATGCAGCTGAAACAACACATGTAGTTACACTTCAGCTACTTTTCCTCAGTGGCTCAATCAGCAAACTCCATGGTTCATTAAAATGCCTTCACTCTCAGACTTTTACTAACTACCACATGAGGAAGAAACTTCTACGACTGCAGTCACTGCAAAGATATTACCGGAGGGGGTGTGAGGTAAAAGGTAATATATCCACTGTGGTGCAACAAAGGTGTTTTTGAGAGCCAGATAAGCAGGAACAAAACTTAAAGGCACTTTGGCAAAGTCCTGGATGACACTCCCCGATATGTGGGGGGTGCCATTAGCAGAGTCCTATATATCAGCTTTGGCCTCCTCATAAACTCAGCTGTGACAGCGTGAAAGGAGCTTCTTTAAAATGAACCCTTTCACTGAGCGCTCCTCCGTCCAGATCGCTCCCAGACTTTGCACCACCCTGAGAAAAATGCACCATAGTAACTACGATCTGCCCCCCGGAGGAGCGCGGCAGAGGAGGTCTCATGAGGTAAGAGTGGATTTTTTTCACATGGTGGGGCGCCTTGCTGGCTGTTGTCGGCTGTTTTGCCTGCGGTGAGAGCTGGCGAACTGAGAGCCCCTGTAGCTTTTATAACTCCGTCTCATGCCAGGCGAGTTCTGGAAACGACACGAGGACCACGGCTTCATAACTTACAATTACTGACAAACTTAAATGTCAGCAGGAGGGACAGAAAACAAATTCAAGACCATGATTTAGTCAGATTCGAGTTACCGTAAGCAAAATATAGAGCATATATAGTGTATATATATTGTGTGTAGCACACTTACTTTGAGTGCTTTTAGGTTCATGCTGACTTTGTGATACAGAAACATTTCTCATAACATTTACAGACGCCTCAAAGTTGATCAGCATGTCTCTGAATATTAATTAATACTGAAATAAATAAGTAACTATTCAATGTATACATGTCTAAGTAATTTATCAAGAAAAAATGACAAATATGTGGCAATCTGGATTTCTGACTGTACATATTTGAAAATTGAATATCATTGGAGTTTTGGACAGATAAAACAAGTTATCTGTGGATGTTTCTCTGGACTCAGAGACGTTGTCGTGATCATTTGTCACCCTTTTTTGCACAAACCTAATGATTGACTATAAGAAAAAACAAGGCGACAGAATGAATTAAACTATCATAATCATAATCAGCCCGAATATCACACGCAGGGTGGAAAACTCTAAAAACCAATTGAGTGAAACATGTGATTCCTCCCTTTCACCAGGAGGTTAAAGATTTCGCAGAATCGCAGACAGAAAGACGGAGACGGAGACGCGGCCTCAGGCTGCAGATCACATCCAGTTGATTCACTTGGCCTGGCATCAGAGCGAGAAGTGTGTCAGACATAATGACAAACGCCCTGCAGCCTTTCATGCCACCAACAACAACAACAGCAGCAGCAGTCACGATCATCATTCTGTCCGATGAAAAGCTGCATTCATTCCAATGAATGTATAATTCCCCATGAATTGTACAAGGATCTGTGCAATGGGGACATTGTGAGACTGTAATTTTATAAAACTTGCCTGAGAAGACTTTTGTATTAACAGACACCAAAGGATGTGTTTGATGTGCTGCACATACAGGAGGGGTTCACGCTTTCTGTGCCACGTGACGACACGAACCGTCATCTGGGAGCCACGACTCAAAGTTTTAAAAGACGGGAGCAGCAAACTTACCTAGAAGGGGAAAAGAAACACAAGAGAAAAGAGCAAACACAGTTAGAAAAAAATTCAGTTTGTTCCCAAGTGAAATATCCACTATTTCAAAACATACTCTTTAAAATTTAACTGGCTGTAAAAATGCAAAGAAAGGCTTTTTAAAGAGTAGAGTGATGTTGACAGACAAACACTGAGCGTTGCTGCCGCTGTTAATGGATCGAACAGTGCCAGAAAACGCTTTTAATGGCAGAAAACACACATTAATGTGCAGACCACAGGACTATTCAGGCTTGGATTAAAGAAAAGGAAAGATATTATGGTAATGGCTGTGGAAATAGTAGCTGCATTTTAAAGCAGTTAACCCTGTGAAAGTCAGCTCATTAAGGCCTCCAACGATTCAGGCAAATTAAATCAGCCTGCAGAAGCTTCACTAACAGTGCCACCTCCTGGTCACTTCAGGGAAAACTCAGACGCAGCAGTGTGTTAAAGCTTCTTCCACAAGTGGTTTAAGAGTCACCTGGTTTCAGTCCCCCTGCTGATTCCCCTTTTCCTGACAAAACTAAGCATGAAGATTGTAATTATGTCCCGAAGAGAGGCGGATTAGAGGAAGGAGCTGGTGATTAGAGGGGATGTGTCAAATTACGGGCGCAGTTGCCCTTCTGAATTACAGGAAACCTGGGGTTAATGGGATTATGTAATCACATCAGCTAAGTTAGGAGGCCGCTCAGCCGGGACTGCGGCCAGACTCGTCAACCAGCATGACTGACAGGTCGCTGACAGCTGTAACAGGATTACACTGACTATTACTGAGGAGCACGTTCAGACTGAATTACACACCTAGACAACAAACTCTTCATTACACAGTGAACTCAATAAAGACAATGGCTCGCCTTGATTGCATTGGATTTGTGTAGTCTGTGTTTTCCGGTACTGATAATCTTTTCCAACTAATCTGAGGTGTGCGATGTGGATTGAAAGGTCGAGGTCAGTCATTCTCCATTTAAGAGGTCAGAGCAGCAACTGTGGTTATTTTAGAGGTTTGTTTCTTCAAATCACTTCTGTTTTTTTCTTGCTTCGACAGTTTTTGCTGTGTTTGAAACTATTGTCCATACTGATCATGTGAACACACCGTGGATCAATGACTGGCAGCGACATTAACAAAAACTTGAGGTGTATATGGCATGCTAAAAGAAATTTTGGCAAATATTCACTTTTGTTTTATCTCTGATTTGGTCTCCATCGACTGCTTTAAGAACTGCTGTGAAATGTTTTCACAGTGTGGTTGAAACTTTGTCTGAAGGGCTTATCTGAGCTATTTTCTGCAGAAAAGAAAGAAAAGAAAAGACGAGCTTTAACACTACACGGCCGAGAGAGACTGCAGAATCAGACGACATGTTTTGTCCATGTTTGTCACTACGAGTGAAACCTGCTACGTACGAGCTGCCCTCTCATCCATTTTTAATGTAAAAATATTGATTCAAACCGCTTTGATCAGCGGCAGACAAGCCCTCATCCTTTCATATCTGGGCACGCAGCAAACACTTTCCACAACACGACTCCAGCTCTCCCATCTGGAGTGAATCACACCGGACAGAAACAGGTGAGGAATCTGAACGCAGCCGTCCACCAGCTCCTGCAGCTCAGACAGCAGCTGAAGCACCTGAGACCTGCTGAACATACGCGCCCCTCATCTCCGAGCACGAATACAGATAAGATGTATGCATCAGCAACATCCAACACACGCTGAATGAATGAACACATTAAGAACTACTGTACAGAAAGAAGATAAAACCTACAAACACACATT
>JBAJHX010000040.1:17509430-17523967 GCA_037176925.1 Amniataba percoides
CAGCTATAAGTTATCACCAGCAGAGCACAGCGGACAGAGAGAGCATATTATAAAGCTAGTCTGCGGTGTGAAGGGAAAAAAGTGCAGAAGAAAGAGAAAACGTAAATTGGAAAAGACAGAAGAAGGGAAGCAAAAATCTCTCTCTCTCTGAAAGTGTCTCAGTAGGTGTGTGTCTCATTTAGACACATATAGCAAAAAAAAGACATTCAAATTCAAAATCTCTGTCCTCAGTGCATTTTTCAGTAAAATGCAGCTGAATCAGATGTCTCGGTTCAAGGACAGCTAACATTTAATATATACTGATACAAATTTAACAATCCCTTGAATCCTTGGGAATCTGCAAGTTTATTTGTAAGAGTGAAGTGAAGTGAAATACATCATGCAAATTGTGTATGTTTGTGAGCAGGCAGGGATGAGTGTGTGAAGCTGAATGTGTGTGTGAACATGACGTGAGCCTGCAGCCACCGGTGGCTCTGCGAGGCGGCGCTCCTGCTGAGCTCACATCATGTAGGATTGTTGGTAAAGGACAGGATTTTTTTTGATGTGCGAGGAAGAGGAGAAGTCACAGGTTTCATCTTCTGGGCGCACTAATGTTTTTACAAAATGTTAATTAATGTGATGGTTGTTGAGTTGATTCAGTCTGGATCAGGACAAACAGGCTGACGTTATCAAGGTGTGGAAGATTTACTGCAAAACAAATACATTCAAGCTCATTTGTAAGACTAAACTCAAAATAAATACACGGTAATTTATTAAAATACACATAAATACATTACATTACATATGTAATGCATCTTGTTATTTTGCAGCATTTTTTGGCTTTTCTAAGGAAAGCTGTCCGGTCATATTCACACAAAGAAGCCAGCGCAGAGGAAAGGTACAAGACCGAAACTGGAGACACAGCTGACGTGTTTTCATTTGCCCTCGGCCAAGACGTTTTACCCTCACACACTCTGAGCTGAATAATATGACCTGAGCTCCTTTAAGCTGTCTGCACACACTCACAGTGCAACTGGAGTTCAGGCACTCTGTCATCTTCTTAGTAATTTATCCGCAATATTGAGTTTTTTATGAAGTGGGAAAACAAATGCTTGGTGCTTTGATCACAAACACACACACACACACACACACACACACACACACACACAATGCTGACTCAATTAAATGTCATATCATTTAACTGTGTGGGGTTGTCTATATGTATATAGGCAAAATAAAAAAAAACATCAGTGTGAAATGAGAAAAATGCTTATTGACTTGCGGCCTTGACTGTGAATTGGCTGCGGTCCCTTTGAGTGGCAGCTTCACAATATACTATAACTATGAAAATGATTTGCTTGAAGGTGAATGCATGCTTACAAATGCATTTCTCATCTCTGACCATTGTGCTTTCAATCATACCACAATTTTCTGCAAGATGTGAACATGGTAGCTGCATGTCAGTGGGGGGGAGGGGGGGGAAGCATTGAGAATAATCTGAATTTGACCCTATTAAAGACCACAGCTACGTGCTTAATTTACTGTTTGGCTGTAAGCTGTATTAATCTTTGCACACTGAGCAAGCACAGAGCAGTGTTAGCATTCATTTGTCCTTTCTCCCATCAGGTACAAGTCTGTCTCTTTTAGCTCAGTTTTGGTCTCCACCACCTCTTACAGGAGTATTTCTGGCTGTTTAGCTGCTAAATTCTCAGCTATGTCCACCAGTTGCCGGCTAATTTTGTGTATTGATTGGTTGATTTATTACTGCACATTTAACGCAATGTGACATTTCACTGTTTCTGCATTTGTTGGTTTGTTTCTTTCAGCCTTCAGCTTCTGTGTGTGTGTGTGTGTGTGTGTGTGTGTGTGAAGCTACTGCATCCTGGTTGTGCAGATGCGTTTAGATGCACATGAAAGCACAAGTGTTTAATGAAGGTTTAAATGGTGCTATTAGTAAATTCAGTCGCCTTACACGTCACATTTTCAGCACTCTCTCCTTGTAGCCTTTTACCCAGATTTTCTAAAGTCTCACGACGCCTCTGAGATCTTCAGTTCTCTCAAAGCATTTAAAAAAAAATCAATATCCAGTGATTCCCTTGCGGGTCTTTTTCCAAGTACAGCCTGCATTTTTATGGATTTTACGGAAGGATGTTTTTCTGACTCACATGACATAACATGTCACCATTTACAGAGCACGGCGACTACGTCAAAAATAAACAACAAGGACAAAATAAAGAGCAAAAATAAATCCTTTAATAAGAGTTTTTATTTTCCGCCAGAATATGACCTGAAGGAGGCTAAAGAAATCAAAAGCTTGTTGACATCTCTGAAATAAAATAGCAACTCTAATTAGCTAATCGCTAATTAGGCTGGTAAATGTGACAGAAATCATCATGAAGAAATACTTAATTTATGCAGAGGAGAAATTCTTCTTGACTGGGTGGAAATATAACATATAAATTTTTTTTTTCAATGATGCTGCTGTAGGATGCACATGAGAGTGAAGAGAAATGTAATGTTGTCATCTGCATTACAAGGGATTTAGAGGAAGAAACCTGGGACTGGATGAGGTCTCTGAAGTTTCCCACTCGGCATGCAGGCTCATTATTTTTCTGCACAAAGGAGGAGAGACAAAGCGTAGTGTTTGTAAGCGCATGTATTTTTGCATCACTTCCCCCGTGTGTGTTCGAAATGCAGATGTGGATCACCTCAGTTTGATCCGGTGTGAATGACAGGCGGTGTGACGCGCCCCGGAGAACAGATGGGGTCGAGTTCACAAACTGAACGACAGAACAAAGAATCGCTTGCTTTTCTTTGTGGGTTTACAACCTGAGACTGTTTCATCAGGACTTCTAATCAAAAGCACGAGTCTCATTAAAGGACGCTGCCATCCCTGCATGCACGAAAACATCCATTTAAACAGTGCATTCAAAGATGGGTGGCATTCAGTACAACATGTGCTCTCGTGTTCTTAATTGGCATTTCCCTTATTTGCTTTGGGTTAAGGAGACATAATCAGATTCATTTCTATCATATAAAAATGTTGTGTGTTTTATTGTATCTCCAGCACAGTGATGGATATTCTGTCATGATGGGTCACTGACAAATCTTTGAGTCATCTGACACATCGTGGACTCTTCAGCGAACATTGTGGGAAGAAAAAAATCAGAACTACTGAGGAGTAGCTCAAGTACTGCTTGTTAAAGATTGGTTCAGCTGAATAATAATAACAAAGCAAAATGAAAAAATAAAATTCTCACTTACCTTTAGAGATGTCACGCCACAAAGATTTGTGGTTTTTGGTCTCATTTCAAATATGCTCCTCCGCCCCAAAACGCTGGAGGTGACAGGATTTCACTTGTGTTGCTCACAGCACAAAAAAAAAAAAAGAAAAAACTTTTATGAAATTCAACAGCAGCAACTCTTTCCAGAATAATTTTTTCTGACACTGATTCTTCTCAAAACACGCTGCCAACAGTTTTCATAGGGATTGTTTCTTCAGTGTTAAGTGTTTTCTGTGAAAACTGCTCACAGTGAAGCTTAATGCAACACAAATGAAATTCTCTTCACCTGCTGTGGTGGAGAAAGAAACCTCAGAGATGAATATCTAGATATCTGCAGCGGTGAAGCAAATGTTTGATGCTTTGCTGAAGCAAAAGGAGCAAAAACACACTGTGAAATTACTCCATTACAAGTAAATGCCCTAAATTATTACCAAAAGGTTCTTGAAATATTAAAACTAAAAGCACATAACGCAGAAAAATAGTCTCTGTGAGTGGTAAAGAAAATATCAATGGATTATTATCATTGATTCATTAATGTATGGCAACATTTACTCTTGTAGTTGGAAGAGGTAGAAATCATTTAAATCATTTTCTACATTGCCGGTTGAGATATTTAACCGATAATTTGCAGCCAAATAAACACGGTGGAGAACAAAGATCACCATTTCTCTCTGAACTGTGATGAAGCAGAAGAATAACATGCCAGAAAAAAATACTCAGGTAAGTATAAGTGCCACAAAACTTAAAAAAGTACAGTTACTTTCTAACACAAAGGGGAAAAGTGAGAAACTATTTAATTGTAATTTGGGTCAACTGATCCTTTACAATTCAATGGCTGCAATATTAGTTAGTTTTGGGTTGTTTTTTTTTTTTGTTTTTGTGCACATTTATTTAACTTCTTGCCACCATGAAACCAAACCAAATACCTTTCATTCATTCAGTCTAGTCAGAGAGACATGCGGCTTCCTGACAAAGTGGCTTTTAAAGCACTTGAGAAAAAGTACGCTTTTTTAACTTCTGGTTAATTGTGCATAGTTGCGTCAAACCACAAGAAAAGCTACAGCTCAGGCGGCGTGGCGGTCCTCTGTGAGAAATATAAAAATATTGATTGTGGCAGGGCAGCACAAAAAGAAAAGACACAATCAATGTCACAAAAAAAGTCCACTCTTACAGTGTTTGATACTGAAAGATTGCGGCAAATTGATTCAGTCCAAATAAAGCCGTCCAAGGCTTTTGTGTTTCTGAAAAACCTCCACTGAGTCAGTGAGCCGAGTGACGACAAACCCTCCTGAAGGTTTTGATCCTTAAAGAATCTTTAAGAAACTTAGAGGCCATTAGTATTCTGCAGAAGGCTTTAATGTTCTAGCTCAGGTACTGTATGAAAACCTGGCATGCAGGATAAATTGCCGCATAAATCAGACCCAAGGTAAGCAAAACTGTCCTGCTGCGAGATTAATTTACCCTCCTCCCTTTGCCCCCCTCTCAAAGTGCTGAAATATCTATTCAGTGAAGCTGCAGACAGAGCGGCAGCATCATTTTTTTTCTCTGAGTGATGCTCGCAAACACTCACACGTCCCATTTTGATGCATCTGCGTTTGATTGATCGGTGTTTTTCAAAGAGCAATTACCGTCTTTAAAGATTTCAGAAACCTGTGAATAACTCTTGGCTCTGCTTCGAACATTAACACCCCCACTTATTCTATCATTTTGATTCATAGTTTAATCAGTTTCTCTTTTTTTCCAACAGTATTTTAAACATTTTATATTTTTTTTATTGCACTTTCCTCCACATTAGTCCATTTATGTCCCCAGAGTGTCTGTGGACATTTTATGTTCCTGAGCTTTTTATGACTCCTCTCAAAAGCTAGAACCAACACACGCAATTTAAATATTAGGACGAGCCATCAGAAGCAAATTAGTCACAGTTTGTGTTTTCTTGCATGCACTCTGCTGCATGTATATTTCACAGGGACGATTGTGTCACTTCTCTACGATGGACAACATTATAAAAGTACATTTCAGCAGCAGTTTGTCCTCGGTGGAGAGAGTTTGCTCAGTTGTCATGGAAATCGGTCTGTTATCATCAAGATGTTATTATCTTCTGCAACTTAGGTCACAGGATAACAACCGAACTGTCTCCGTGGCAACCGAGAGGAAGACCCCGAGGCTAAGTCGAAAGCTGCAAAAAGTAAGGGAAACTTGAGATTATAAAAATCCTTTTCCCTGTATTTCTAATTCACTCTGCTATAAGTGGAAGTGTGAAATCCATTTGATTCTAATAGGATTCGAACTGCATATCCAGGAGAAAAAAAACAACTTCAATTCATAATATATCTTTTTAAAATTACCTCTCATTTTATCTGTGAAGATTTTATAACTAAAGTCATGTTTTGGCTCTGGTTTTGGGGTTAATTACAGAATTAAGATTATTGGAAAAGAACTTCTGTCCGCTGATTCCTCATTTTGCCAGGAAGCTTGAATACGTTGTGAGGAAAGTCTGAGAGTGATGGACTGGAAAATGCCTTATGTGAGCCTCTTTCCACTTTTCTCAAATTAACAAGAGGGAAGAAAGACTAAGAGTGAGAGTAAATTAATTCCCTCGCTGCCACAAGTGCTGTTACTAAACGACAGTGGTCGGCCGCTCTTACAGCAACTAAAAAAAGGGATGGAAACTACCATTGTCCGCTGGGAACGGCTGCCTTCACTTCACATGGCTCTGCAGCTGAAGTGTTCACCGAGGAATTGTGGGATTCTTCGCTGATGTGGATCAGATATAGGTGGGATCTAACAGCGGTGTGAGTCACTTTCAGCTGCACGCATGAGTTTCTCGCACATTTAAATTGGTTCCGCTCTGTAGTTTCGCTTGTATTCATCCAACAAGATGCGTGGTCTTTTCGTCTTCACACGCTTCGAATGAACCTGATTTGATGTAGATAAGAGGACCAAAAAAAGAGACGTTCTGCTTTGTTTTAAAGTGCAAAGGGAAGAAAAAGTGATCACAAAAAGTTTAGAGAAGGTTTTTTGGTTGCAACTCACACCATGTTCCAGACAAAAATGATAAAACTGTGTAAGATCAAGCTCAATGTATATCTGCCCAGAGCTGCAAATTAGTCAGAAACAGTTCTGAGAGCTGTCGGTGGCTTCACATTCTCGGGATGGTTAATGATGGTGAGAGGGCGTTTTTAACTCCGTCGTTTCATCGTTTTTGCTGCTTCTTTTTTATCTTATCTTTTATTTCCCAGCGGCTTGTTTTCAATGCCAACAAACAAAAAAAACAAATGTTAACACTTGTTTAGGCTCTAATTGCAATCTCTCACTCCCCCAGAGAGGAGACTGACGCACAACAAGGCAAATGATTTTTTTTAAAAAAAGTACATCAGAGTGCGATAAAAGTGACGGCGAAGAAAGTGAGCAACATTTCTGACCAAGGTCTCGTCCGTCTGCATGCATTAAAACCTCTGGATGAAAACGCCACACTACAGCTGTAAGTTGTCTATTCAGCAGACTCGGGCTTAAGGTTTGATGTGAAGCGAGTGCATTTTCAGAGTCGCTCCTCTCTGTCTTCTCTTACATCTTTTTGAAGAGGAGGATGTTTGACAAGAGACCTGCGGTGACGGCACCTCGACACGTCTGCTCAAATGAGGAGCTGAAAAGGGGGCCTCTTTGTACCCGGGTATAATGCAGGGGAATGTGTCAGTCTCCTCGCATGCCACGGCTGCCATTACGGCAGCAAATCAAAAGGAGAGCGTCTTTAACTCCCTTTACCGCCGAGCCACCGTGGCACATTTCTCCGTAGCAACAGGCTGACCCCGTTTCTATGGTTATGGTGTCCCTTCTGCATTTCTTCCAGGACAACGATGGCAAAAGGGAAGAAAAAAAAAAGGGACTCAAGTATGTGGGCGCTGCTCAACCTACAGCAGGTGGTTCACTTAATCACCACCAACAAAAGGAAGATACTGGAGGTAAATGCATGCGAGTTTTTTTTTCTTCTCTGGAGGAGGATCAGCACAGTTCACGTCTCCTCTCTGAGTTAAGAGGCTGAAGCGAGTTCATCAGAGATGATCCAGCTTTTGAACCTCCAGATAGTCGACTCTCCTCTCCCCTCCTGTGTGCAGAGTTAAGATGCAGCCTACAGGTGCATCCACCTCGACGGCTTTCAGCTCTGAAACCCTCCTGAAAGACAGCTCGAAACAGGGGGTGTCAGTTTGTGCAGGATTCAGCTTTTAAGACCTCTGAGCTGAATGAATAAAGCTGATAAATGATGTGGATGGTGATTTTTATTTCGCAACTTGTTCCTCCACTTCTCCTCCCTTTCTTTCTTTTTCTTTTTCTTTCTCCTCAGCCGATGCTCCGCTCAGTCCCTTCTTCTTCTTCTTCTTCTTCTTCTTCTTCTTCTTCTTCTTCTTCTTCATTCGAGCTGCGACTGAGTCTGCCTGCCGTTGCTATGCAACAATTGGAGTTACGAGAATCATTATTGAATAAGTCATTAACTTAAGGCAATAGTTCAAGAGAGGCCTGGAGACATGATCTTACTCCTAATTTATCAGGCCGACAGAACAAAGTGTGCGCGGCGGTGTGAAAGCTCCGAGAGATTTTGTGTGCAGTGAAAGTTGCCGCTCTGCCACTCGGCGTGATGAGCGGTTATGACAGCTGATGATAAGTGGCTGCCAGACGCTGATGTAAAGCACCGCCGCAAAGGCTTTTTCTTCCTGCCTGGTCCCCGGTGTCCAGAGCCACACCCCGGCTCTTGACCCCGAGTGACCCCTTCAGCGATCCAATTCCATTTCCTGCTGCCAGCTGCCCTGAATGATTACTCTGACTGACTCCATTCATAGAGCAGGGGGGGAGGCTGAGAGAGAGTGTGTGTGTGTGTGTGCCAGCTGAGAGAGTGTGTGTCCGTCCGCCTGCCCATCTGTCGGTCTGTCAGTTGTGTTTCTGCAAGAGATGCATTTTGTGCAGCAATGCACTGTGTGTGTGTGTGTGTGTGTGTGTGTGTGTGTGTGTGACTCTGCTCGCTGCTTTGGCAGTCTGTGTGGGAGTGTGTGTGTGCGTGTGTGTTTTATTACAGGTTTGATTTTGTGTCTGGGAGGGTCCCCTGGCAAAACAAACACAGACACCAATTAAAGCTGTTGCAGTGTCCCAGCCGCTTTACATCACTGATAATGTGCCAGTGGAAGAAACGAGACGCTTTAACCCTTCTCACCCAAACCTTTGTGTCGCTTTTTTTGTTTTTTTGTCTCAATCAGCTGCGAGAAAGTGAGGCCTCAGCACGAACACACACTCTCATCTGTAGAAGTTAGAACCAGGCTGGATATATCACATAAGAGAGAGCTGTATTTGTGTGTTTTCCTCTATCGTGGGAGTTTAACAAAGTAAGAAAGGATCTGAATCTGATAACAGCTGCTGGGTCGTTTGCTGACGTTGCCAAGGAAACACCGCAAATCGAAACCCGATCAAACCTAACACAGTCCTATCAGCCGCACCGCCTCAAGTCCAAACTTAACTCTAATTAAATAAAAATCATTGTTACTAATTATTTAGACCACCCGAACTAACCATAAGGACAAACATGAACTATAGGACGCCTTTAAATTGAAGCATATATAATGGCTGATTAAGCTCATTAATCATTAAATAGGCTCATTAAGACTCATTAAATGACACCATGCTAATAAAATAATAAATACCATCAGTCAGATAAGCAAGCTCAGATATACCACCACTAACTATAAACTGATACTATAAACACCACTCACTCATATTGCAGATAAAAATAAAGTCAATGCTGCTTTTACAACAGATTTGCTGTCAACTTTAAAGTGTCTTCTGGACTGTTATAGGATTTAAATGATATCAGCCACAGCGTGTGACACTAAAGTGACTTCCTATTTACACCGTTAATTGCTTTACATGTTTCCTGGCAACAGAATTCACTGAAGTCTTTTGTTTTTTGATGTTTTCAATGATGTAACCTCCAGATTTAATCGTGGATTTATGAATCGCTTGTTCGAGTAACTTCTTGAGTATGAAAATTATTTTAAACAGGTTTCAGGTTGCTGAGGGTTTCATTTAGAAAAAAAAGAGACCTTGTGTTGTTAAAAAGTTATTTTATTTTCCAGGGCCGCTGTGCCGGCTCTGATTCCCATAAACAGAGACGTGATGTCAAAATCAGACATTTCCTGCACAGTTACAGACAAACCTCCAACACCGCAGCAGTAAATGTCAAGTGGCATCGAGTAACATTTTCTCTCTGGACAGAATAATTTTTAATTAACATCAACTGGGAGAAATCTATAGTACTGAACCGGAGCCGAGGATCGGTGTCCTCTGCAGGTTATGTTGATTTCGAAGGCTTCCCTGTTTGCACGCCTGTGAAAACAAACCCTCTCGCTCTTTACTGTGCTCCATTCGTTCACGCTCAATGCAACGAGCTCAGCTGTTCTCTGATGGCTGTCGAAATAAAAAAGAGAAAATCTGAGTGAATATAAGAAAGCAGCGGCTGAAGAGGACAACGTGGGGAACGTTTGATCACGAAGTAAGAAACACACCTGCGAGGCTCTCAAGATGTAAACTACCCCTCTGTGATATCAAACGAGGACACGCCAGAGTCAGAAATCGACTTAGTGTTTCATTAAGAGGTCAGCTGATTCCAACCTATTTGATTAGACGAACGAGGGCAGAGTGGTGGAAGGTCGAGCGGAGGATGATGTGGTCCGGCTCCCAATTAGAGCTTTCTGCACACACACGGCTTCTTTCGCAGCGGCTCTACATCCATTACTTCCTTCCCCCGCAGCATCTCGCCCAAATGCTGCAGCTGGACCGGTTTGGTTTCTAATAAACGGGACCTGATTGAGACAGTTGGTTAAATGTGTTGGGTTTTTTTTTCAGGCCTCCCATGAGCAATTAACTAACACCAGTTACCAGGAGAACTTTCCCCCCGGGGTTTGTTGATTCTCTCTCTGGCTTCCTCTGTGTGCCTTTGAACATCTGTAGTCAAAAACCCCCAAGTGCATTTGGGGTAAACTGAGCCTGCCCGGCGTCGATGCTCAACCACAAAACCTAATTACACCTCCTGCGGTCTCACAATTTGCGTTTCGACAAAGCCGAGCAAACACAAGCATCATGTCAGGGCGTCACAATTATAGTTCAACGCAGACTCGTGCTACTGTTGTGTGTTTTTTTTATTTTTCAGTAAACCCAATCTGCAGAGGCTTCGTTAGCTGCGAATTCAGCGAAGTCCCGCTTTCTGACAAGGTGGAGAAACTGAAGGCAGCAACAATGACACACACCGCTCGCGGTTCAGGTTTGATTTCGCTCGCAGCACACACACAGAGAGGCCGCCAGCACGGGCAGGAAATCCACCGAAATAGCAGCATCATTAGAGGCGGTGACGCGGCGGTAAACAAAAAGGTGGGTCAGAGATCCTCATAAGGCCGACCACCATCCACCAAAGTAAACACAATCTATATTTCATGAAATCATAGCTCATATTTTACCTTTAAAACTCACTTTTCTCATCATTTTTTCCACTCATGGCTTTGTGGCCGACTATGAGCAGCAGGTTCAACTCGTAACACAAAACCAACACACTCATATGCACAAAGGAAGAGCCACTGTTTGCTGTAATTGTTCCTTTTTCTATTCTGGCACTAAACTATTATAATACAGTAAGCGAGAGGGGACAAAATCCCTCTCCAGTGTAGATAATACAGAGTTTATTTAAAGTTCATACGAGGCTTTTCCTACTCTGAATGAATCAGCGGACGGATAATAACACACAAAAAAAGTTTGCATTGAAGAAGACTTTTACTATGAAGACACTCTCTGGATGTGATTATTCTTTCATTCGAATGAGGCCGGTCTGGAGTTGCAGGGTCATTCAGGAAAAAAGAAAGAAAGAAAGACAGAAAGGACCTGGTATAAATCATCTCTGCAGAGAGGCTGCGTCGGCCAATCAAACCAGTCGAACACATGACAGCTCACAGTCCTGGTGTGTTCGTCTGCAGAGTTAACGCTTCATTTCTGCTGCTACCTTGAGATCAGCACAGCAAATGACTAAACAATTACAACCGTGATAACTTTCCAGAGTTGTAAAAGAGCATCATGAAGCTTCCCGCAGAGCATCTGATAAACTCGTGGACTTCCTGCTACCTGAAGAAACCCCCCCCCAAAGACAGAGCTCCATGTTTGCATTCGGCCTGAATCCCTGCAAATCCAGCAGCTAAACCCTCATATAAGCTTCAGCCAAACTTTAAAATGCACTTCACTCAAAAAGAGGAGGGGGAGCTGGAATTTTTTTCCTCTCCAGTGGTAGTGGATTAAGCCCGGATCTCTTCGGGGCTGGAAGGGAAACAATTACAGCAAACAAAAAGTCTTTCAGCGCACAGATAAGACATGTGGGTGTTGCGAGAGGACCGACTTGGGGAAAAACTTGAACCTGTCCTTTAGAAAGAGTCTAAAAACCAAAAACACGGAGATAAAACAGACACTAAACCCCCCTGATGAGAGGACAGCGCTGGTAGGATTTCTGCAGAGTCTCTGTCCGTAAACTTCAGCTGAGCACCTCCAAATCCTCCTCAGCCGCTGACAGATGTGAGCAGGATCCCCGGGCCGGGCTGGAGCCGGGCCTCAGGCTGATGGAGCCGTACAGCTTGGCCGCCTGCTTGGAGTAGGCGAAGGCTCTCCTCCTCATCATCTCCCCCTTCCACATGGAGACCATCAGCAGGGTGGAGAGCAGCACGCCGCCCAAAGTGAGCAGGCACAGTCCGGCTATGACGCACCGGTCCAGGTGGGCCCCCACCCGGGCTTTCTCCCGCTCCAGCCGCTCCATCTCCCGGGCGGAGACGCTGTCCGGGTCCACCCACACGTCCCGGGGCACCGTGTAGGAGATGGCCACCAGGGAGATGCCCGTCACCAGGCAGGACACGGCGATGATGAAGCCGTAATCCACAGACTTCCCCGAGCCCTCAGAGGAGAGGTCGTCATCGGAGAGCAGGTACAGTTCTGAGATGTCCTCCTCACCTTCCTCCTCCTCCTCCTCCTCTTGGCACAGTTCACTAGAGGAGCTCTGGCTCAGTCCACAGAGATGAGTGCCGATCAGATGGACATCTTCCTCCTCCTCCTCCTCTTCCTGCTGCTCACAGGTGAAGGATGTCTCCTCCTCCTTCTCCTCAGGACGCGCTGCGCTCCGGCTCTCTGTCTGTGGAGCGTCTCCTCCTCTTTCTCTTCCTCCTCCTTCTCCTCCTCCTCCTCCTTCTCCTCTCCCTCCTCCGACACTCCTGCGCTGAGGCGGGGAGGCGTCTCCGGTCTCGGGCTGCTCAAAGTGAAACAGTTCGAGCTCAGCAGCCATCCGGACATCGGGCTGTGCGCGCAGGTCCGTCAAACCCATGCGTCTGTCTGCAACACACACACACACACACACACACACACAGGAGGAGGAGAAGCTGAAACTCCCTGAAATTATGATTTATTTTTTTTTTTACTGTTTTCTCTGCATGCTTTAGTCGCTGTGAGCCACTTTAAGTGTTTACACAAAGAAGCCAAACCTGCACGCGTCTCCCTCCCTGCTGCGCTTTAAAGTGCAGCAAAGCAAGTCCTGAGCGAATTCCCACGATGATGATGATGAAGATGAAGATGAGGATGATGGAGATGATGCACACAGATCACACTCTCTCTCTCTCATGTGGCTGTGAAATCGCGGTACCTCTGCTGCTGCTCGCATCCCGGCTGCCTCTGCTGCTCTGCTGCTCTCTGGTCAATTAAGAGGGAGAGGAGCTTTTTTTTTTTTTTGCAGACCCCTCCCACGGACTGAGCTCCAGCAAACCGCCTTATTACAGGAAGGAGGCTGCAGACTGTGGAGATGCCTCAAATCCACCTTCTCATAGCAGTTATCAGATTATTTATTCATCAGAAAATAAGACTTTTATTTACTTTTGGGCTGAGTGGGGTTAAATCTGCCTCCTCTGGTGAGTCACTTGATGGTGAAGTCACGATTTTCTCACTTTTCCCGTGAACCATCCAGGCTGCAATCAAATGCAAATATGTCATTAGACCGTGGTTAGTGTCCACTAATAAGGAGTTTCTAATAAGCCTCCACTTAATGAGCCATGTGAGATAAAAGGCCCTTAAGAGGCTGCAGGCAGGCCGACACCTGCTGCAGGTAAAAACACTTATCTGCTCTCTGACTCTGTAACATTTGCTAATTAGGAGACAATTAAACAGAAAGGAGCCTTCCCTCTGAATGTCTTTTAATCTGGCCTCCTTCTTCAGGGGGCAATCTGGATGATTTCACAGTAGATATAAATAAGTGGGATTAATGATGAGTGACCACAGCCGGCAGGACAGGTGGAGCCCAACAGGGGGAGCCACAGCCTCTCCAGAGTCTCCTGATGATGATGGAGGCTCAAACATGACAACAAAAATAAAGAAACACAAATTATAGGCACTTGATAAAAAAAAAGCAAACTAAAATCTCATAATTCATGATGATTGTGATGATGAGGGTGTTGAGGAAGTATCAATAGCTTTGCAAGTTTTAGTCACGAAGCTAGATGTAAAGTCAGAAGATCGCTAAAGTTATCGCAGTTCATCCTCGGAGGGACGTAAATGTTTGTACCAGACGTCACGGCGACCCATCGAATGCTTCTGATGATGTTTCACACAAAACAATGAGCTGATAAAAAGTCAGGACATCCCCGAAGTCACAACGATTTGTCATCTGGTGATCGTGAAGTTGATCTGTCCAATCATTGTTGAGATTTTATCAGCAGGACCAACTGAAGTGATCAGCTTTGACTTGTACATAAACACACAGCTGACCTGGCTGTAAGTCTGTTAAGTCAAACAGGCTAATAAGGCTGATAAATCATCATGTGTGCAGGTGGAAATGTCAATAAATGGATTTTGGCCCTGCTGCCATTTTCCAGAAGGTCAGAGGTCAGCGGTCCATTGGGAAGGTTCACCTGATGAATCATGAACAAATAAAGTGTCAAAAAAATAAAGTGAATGTTCAGCTGGAGGAGGAAAGAGTTTTTTCTCTCTCACACCTAAAAATCATAAACAACATCTGAGCAGAGTATCAAGCAAAATCAGTGAATAATTTATTAACCACTAATAAAGTCATTAGTCTTTAAGCTTCGCAGGAGGAAAGGTGATGTATTAAGAAGTGCTACCAAAACAACGAGCAGAGCAGGAATGATATTTTTGTGACTCAGCCGTGATGCAGTTTATGCTTTATTGATTGCTGAAGAGAAAGACTTGTTGGGGAGGTCAAAG
>JBAJHX010000040.1:17532813-17542853 GCA_037176925.1 Amniataba percoides
AGTCTGTTTCAGATAAAATTTTATTCCTGAAAAATAGTGAAAATTGATTTTTTTTTTATTGCAGGTGACAATATTTTCTGATTAATGGAGTAACAAGAAAAATCCTCTCTCGTAAAAACCTTTGTCTGATATGTCAACTAAAAGAAACAAAAATTTTGAACCTGGTTTTACCCCGTTTTCAGATTCTCGTCCTGGAATATACAACAAATGATCTGATATTCAATTTGATAATATCTTATTTAAGCATATCATTTGAAAGAAAAATCAAAAACAATTCTCTTAATGTAAGCGATAAACTGGGGTGTTTCATGCTGATATCTATTAAACAGTTTTCCCTGATCACAAACTGAAATATGTAGATGCATGTCATTCACCTCTCTCCTACTCTTAGTGTGAATAAGAAGAAATGTTTGTTACAGTCTGTAGAATTAAGTGAAATATGTGTATTTAGGTAAAAGTGACTGCGATTACAGAAAGTCTCTTTCAGTCTGTACTGGTCAGGTTTGTCCTTTGGGTGGCAGTAAAACACTTCTCAGTTTTTCTCTTCAAGTGATTTTTCCTTTTTCCTTTCACCTCAGCTGCAAGCATTTGAATAATGCAATCAAGCAAAGGTGTTTCAACAGGAACCGTATACTGAGGTGCATATTTTATTACAATAAATAATGAGTCTAAATGTAAATTACCGCTGACTTCAACATGAACATGTAAACAGGATAACTCCTGTCTGATTTCAGCTGTTTTTAGGACATGACCCAGTTAGATTTTGTGCCATTTTACAGTTCACATGCTGGCAAATAACCTTTACAAGAAGAGGAGTCAAATCAAAATCAGCTTGGGGGAGTGAAAACCATATTAAAATCATTAAATCAATTGATTTCCAGCAAATAATCACAGCCAACTTCACTCAGGCCAGAAAAACTGAGCTAAAATCGTCTCCGTAGCTGGCTGATAATGGGAACCAAGGGAGAGAAAGAAGGGAGCGCCATTGTTATGTAATTCCCCGTCGTCCCCGTCCACCTGTTGCTCGGGACGGACGGCTGGCAGCCTCAGAGCTGGAGGCACAATCGCGTGAACGCAGCGCAGTGTTGGCGTGATCGTCGCCATTCTCAGCTCAGGTCCTGCAGAAATGTGCACAGTTGGTGTGGAGGAGAGTTTCCCACCTCCACAGTGTTGTGCAGAGAACAGGCCACTGCAGACTCCCATGTTGTTGGACAGCTTGGCAGTAAATACAGGTCACTGCAAATCTGTGTTTTTGTGCTTTTTATGTTGGCTTTACAATGGAGCACTGATTTCTTTTTTTTTTCAGCTTCAGGAGCTCACATTAAAATACAGTGTGCCAATATTTTGATTAAAGATGCAGTACAGCAGGCAGTGTTGCACTTGTGAGGAGCTGAAACTCTAAATAGAGCTTTTATTGATCATAAATGATCAATGGTCTTTGAGCTGTGTTGCTTTAAGTGCATCATGTGTGTTTTTTAGTGGTGTGAAGAATAATGTGTTTTGGGACACCTTTATTGGACCTTTTAATGAAATGATTTTGGTGTCAGGGATGCAAGTCAACATTTTCTTGCTCTTAGATTGATGTCATTAATTCAGTCATCAGCTGTCTAAATGCATATTTTACTGAAGGATCTACATTTGTGAAATGAGACATGCTTCTGCAAATGTATTCCTGCAAAAGTGACCCATGCCAGCATCTTTCCAAAAAAAGTGGGTTTGGGTTACATTCAGGATGAGAAAATGCCGCCAGCTTCACCTACAGGCATGCAAATATCGATCAGCTCAGGAGCACACTGCAGCCTGTTTTATTAAAGTGGCATCATTTATAGGCTGTTCTGTGAAAATACACAAATCTTACAAACTGAACTCTGGTTTGAAGTGTAAAACACACCCAGGACCGGTTACAGAATAAAAGGCTATGTGTTCATATAATCATTACAAGCAGCAGTAACGCTGGTTTCTGCAGCTCTGTGAGTAATAAAAGAACCATGTCAGGGGGAAAAAACAGGAAGACGCAAACATGTTGTCAGATTTTGACGTTTGAGCAGCTTTGTTGACGGGGGGGAGGTCTGCTGTCGAAAATGTAATGATGGGCTAATCCTCTCGCATGCGTAAAGAGAGCCGGTGCCAAGAGCGAGGCTCAAAACCAAGCCGCCATCTGCCTGACAGACACACTCTGTTCAGAGCTTCGCTTTTTACGCGCAGCACGACGGAGGACTGACGCCACAGCAGAGCAGATCTCTGTCACATCACGATGGTTTCCTGCTCAAACCACATCGGGTGAGATTTCTGAAGCTTTTTCAGATCCTCACACGTTTCTCCGGAGCTGCAGAGTCCACCGATCTCTCTCCTCTTTCGTGCGTAAAAGCGGTTCAGCGCGTCAGGAGCAAAAAAAAAGCCCAATTTTTTCGTGGATATTTGAGCTAAAAACACCAAGATGGAAAACTTTACAACAGCTCCAGAGCTGAACCACACTTTGGGGGTCTGGACGGACAGCAGCGTGCAGTACAAAGTGATCAGCAGCCTGCTCCTCCTCGTGATTTGCGCGCTGGGGATCGTCGGGAACGTCATGGTGATCCTGGTGGTGCTCACCACCAAACACATGCGGACTCCCACCAACTGCTACCTGGTGAGCCTGGCCGTGGCGGACCTGATGGTGCTGACTGCGGCCGGCATGCCCACCATCACGGAGAGCATCTTCGGGTCCTGGGTGTTCGGACACTACGGCTGCCTGTGCATCACCTACTTCCAGTACCTCGGCATCAACGCGTCCTCCTGCTCCATCACCGCGTTCACCATCGAGAGGTACATCGCCATCTGCCACCCCATTAAAGCGCAGTTTCTGTGCACCCTCTCCAGAGCCAAAAAGATCATCGTGTCCGTGTGGGCTTTCACCTCCCTGTACTGCATCATGTGGTTCTACCTGTCCGACCTCCAGGAGCTGGTCTACGACAACGCCACCATCCTCACCTGCGGGTACCGAGTCTCCAGGAGGTTTTACCTGCCCATCTACTTCTTTGACTTCGGGGTGTTTTTCGTGCTGCCCCTGCTGCTCTCCGCCGTCCTGTACGGACTCATCGCCCGGATCCTCTTCCTCAACCCGCTGCCCTCCGACCCCAAAGAGAAGAAGAAGAACGGCCACAGCAGCCAGCAGGCGGCCAAGAGGAGCAGCTGCAAGAACTCCAGACACTCCAGCTCCACCGCCACCTCCCGCAGACAGGTGAGAGGGCTGCACCTGCTGACCCCCAGTACTCTGATTACTTCACAGTTACACTACATCACATCACAGGTTACAGCTCTACATGCAAAACCTGTGAAAATGAGATGCATATTATATCATCACTTTTTATTCTTAAAGTTCATTTTTCTGACTGTAATTTTACTTGTATTTTTGCATTGCAGTATTTTTAAGAGAATTTTCTGAATAGTGAATACTTGTTACACCACTATGAATGAAAAAACAAAAAACTAAATGAATAAATAGCCTTGAAATAAAATTGAACAAAAATGGTACAAAATCTGGCCAAATCTCAACTTTTTCCATAAATAGTTTAACTGTTTGAAAGATTTTTGAAAGAGTTCAAGTTTACCTCTTTCACATGATTTTATAAAAACGACTAACTGTTCACATTTGAGAGGCTGCAACCAGCAAATGTTTTGGCACTTCTGCTGAAATAAATTATAAATTTTCTAACAATAAAGTAACTGTCTCAACTCTAAAATGATTATATAAAATACAGTTTTTTCAGTGATGTCTAGCCAAGCATGTGCTGAATACTTTGGGGGGTTTTGTTGTTGCTGTTTTGGTGAACTCACCCTTTGACCAGAACACTCCCATCACTTTCTAGATGTCAATGAACTCATAAAGAAGTGAATATTTTATGTGCGGCTCCAAATCTATTCTTTTATTGACCTGTTAACAGCTCAGCAGTATTGATTTGGCTCTTTATGGAGCTTCATTTCTGCAGGCGGCCTCATATTCCTGCATTTTCGCCCATCACAGGTGACTAAGATGCTGGCCGTGGTGGTGATCCTGTTCGCCCTGCTCTGGATGCCGTACCGCACGCTGGTGGTGGTCAACTCCTTCCTGGAGCAGGCCTACCTGGACAGCTGGTTCGTGCTTTTCTGCCGGATCTGCATCTACCTCAACAGCGCCATCAACCCGGTCATCTACAACGCCATGTCGCAGAAGTTTCGCGCTGCCTTCCGCAAGATCTGCCGCTGCGGGAGGAAAGGCTCCGACAAACCCGCCGCCTACAGTGTGGCGCTCACGTACAGCGCGGTCAAGGACACGTCGATGGTGGAGAGCACCGACCACTTCACGACGGAGCTGGAGGAGCTGACGGTCACAGACGAGCTGCTGACGGACCAAAAGATGATGTTCCCAGACCCCTGCGTGTACGGGAAGGTGAATTTCAACGACGCCTGAGGCTCTTTCGAGGCCGGAGACACGATTCTGAGAGCCAGAGGAGGATTAAGGAGTTTTTAAAATGTTGTTAATGGAGTCGGTTAAGTGGGAATAGTGTTTCCTGAGTGCTGCTGACCTTTTCAAAGCCAGACGGCTGTAGCCAGAGATGTAAACACAGATTACAGCCGCTGATGCGTAATGACAGTCTTTGAGGCACAAAGCCAAACATGCTCTTCATGTAAAGTGATCCCAAACGCTGTAAAGCAACAAACATCAATGGTCAAGCACTCTTATCACACAGCTGTTATCTTATATTGGACCGGCCTACGTAATATACTGTGTATGAGTCAATAAAACACCAATGTGAGCGCCATCCACACCTCAGATACAATGTGTTGATCCACAGTCTCAGCACAGGCTCCTTTCTGATCTTTATAGCTGCAGGTAACACGATGTGCACAACAATACCCAGAAATCCTGCAACGTGAGAGTCAGTAAACCATCAGCACATTAATGGTCACCAACGCAGGCAGTCAGTGATGCTTTAATACCAAAGGATACCAAAGAGGTGCACAAAGAGCAACACCGACGGATTGGAAATGTGGATTTCAGTCTTTATGTGGTTTGCTGTACACGCTAAAACTCTACAATGGTTCATCATTTCCTTCAGCTTCAGGCAGACTTTGGGATTTAAGCTGTGAAAAAAAACAGTTACTTTCACACCAAAAAAACCCTCCTCACCCTGTGCAGCTCTAATAATTGCATGCCATGCTGCCCCCCGTGGTGTTTTCAGGGCAGGCGGTCCATTAAAGGGTGAGTCACACCTGAACCCTCACGGACAAAACAGGTCCTATTTTTATTGGTGAAGGACACTTACGCAGCCTCGAGCGTCAGCGCGGAAACCAAGACAGCCTGTGCTGAGAGTGTTCAGGAGGCCGAGGTGAAGTCTTTATGAGGTCTCTCGATTGGTATGTTGAGTTTTTCCCCCGCGAATGAAAAGTGCTCACTGACAGAGAGAGGACACAAAAGGACATGAGGTACTTACAACTTGAAAAAAAAAAGTGCCATAATGAAGTTTATTATGTGTCGTTACAGCTTCCACATCAACCTGTGTCTAATAAGACATCATTTATTGAGGGTTTCAAGGTCATCACTGAAGGTTTTCTTTATACAAAGGAAATCATTTAATGATGCTTTTTGGATGAGTAATAAGGCATTTATGAGAAGAGCTTTTGGCCTGCCAGATATCCCTTTAGCTTCTGTGTACTCAAGCATAACTTAATTTGTCTTATCTAAGAAAATTATTTAGAAAATAAGATTCTCATGAAATTTAACCAGGTTTTTAAATGCGATTTATGGTCAGTCACATGGTAATTTATCTGTGGTACCCATTCACATAATCTGTATCATTCTCTATATTAGTTTTGAATGCTGGTGTAGAGATATAAATAGTCTACTAACGGACGGAAAAGCAATCTTGAATTATTTGTAATTTTATCTCATTGTTATCAGCCTGGATAAACAACCTGAGCTCTGCAGGTAGGATTAGGAATGTGGACGTCATTTTTCTATGTCGCCAGAAACCATTTATAACAATAATGCCTCTGGAGATGTGGATTAGACAGACACAGCTAGCCTGTAGCATGCCTTAAAAATATAATAAATCTGAAATTGATGTATTTCTTTAATGAACTAGACAAATATTAAGTTAACAGTTCCTAGCGACCACCTGAAGTCGTGGTCAGACCAAAACATCTTCTTCTGAACCCACTAATAAATAGTTTGACCACATTCGATCACGAAAAGAGCTCCAGAGAATCGACATTAAAATCCCTCCATGAACAAGGTATTAATATTAACGACTTGATAGACTATTGTAGTGAAAGAGACCTTTAAAGAGTATGTAAACATCATTTTGAAGATTGTTTCACCTCCCTCTCTGGTTTAAAGCTGCATCACACGCCTGACCACACCCATCTGTGATGTCACAGCGCACCCAGGACTACACGTCGACATCATTCAGCAAGAAAATAAAAGTTAAAGCTCTGGATATCACACACATGAATCACTGCAAAAATTAATATAGTCTTTTAACATAATATTAATCAGTTCTTGTATCAGTTAAGTCAACAGTTATAAACAATGAAACATATTTAAATACGGTCTTAGTTACAACTTAAAATCCTCTTATAGAGTATGTCTTATTAGACCTCTCACTCTGACGTTAAAGTTCGATGATTCTCATAAATTTCATAAGTTTAAATTTTTTGTTTGACCAGCAGCAGTGGTTGTGAACCTCAATGTGAATGTGCAAATATATATATTTATAGTGTTACAGAGATTCAGAGTAACATAAAGAATATGTTGATGTATTTCAGCTGCGGCACCATAACTTTCATCTAAGCACCAGTGTTCAAGTCAAAGCAAAGTGAAGTGAGCGTTTTGGTCCGTGTTTTGTATCATGTGATCTGTAGATTTTAACAAACTGTCGCTTTGCTCACCGCGCTTTTTCTTTGTGGCAGCCAGTGAACGTGACCGGGTGGACGTGTGATGTTTAGATATGCTGATGTTGTGCGGCGTTTTTTTCTGCGGGATCAGTGAGTGTTTACGTATTTCTGAGCACAGACTACCACGCTGGGAAATATAATTGGGCAGCAGAAGCGGACACAGCGGAGGAAGATGAAGCTTCCTCTGCTGCTGGTGACAGGGCTTTCATTCACTGCTGAGTGTGGAAAATGTCATACAACAGCTTTTGTTTAATGACTGTACCAATACTGTACATGCTTTGAGTATCAGTAGATTCATGCACTCGTGTACGTTCTTTGTGTATTTAAAGTGACTGTTATTTATATATTTTTAAGCCACTCTTGCTTGTCCATTAAAATATTCAAAATAATATTTTGTGATGTACAATTTGGATTTGCCTCAGTCTTGAACAGTGTGCTTCTGTGTGTGTGTTTGACAAAAATTTCATCTTTATGTTTCAAATAAAGTTGTTTCTGGAACTGGGAAAGATCATTTTTATTCTTGTTCTTTTCATTTTCTTTCTCCATTTACATTTTTTTCTTAAAAAAAAATCTTGGATGCTCATCTCATCAGTTTTATTTCTATTCCTGCTCGTTACATCTCCTCACCAACCACCCACACTTAGCAGGCTCGGGCTTTAGTCAAAGGATGGAGGGGAGTGGATTCAAAGGGACAAATCCAAAGATCATTTAATTAAAAATCTTTCATGGACATTTGGTGGATCAAACACGAGTCCTAGCAACCAACAAGGACCATCCTCTTCTTTATATCTCAGGTTAAATTGACCTACCGCTTTGTTTTGGCCTTTGGTGCCTCAGGGCCTATAGAAAGGGAGATAAGAGAGAAAGGCAGGTAAAGCCTCGTCTTGTATATAAAAGTTTTACTATTTCAGAGAAGAAAAAACACAGTCTTCCGCTTACAAATGAAAAGTTGAACTCATAAGCTATAAAACAAAACTTTATGTGGATACAAACCTGACTTAGATTGTATGTGAGGATGGACAACATGCCAGTCCCACCAAAAGTGAAGCCAAAACATCTTGATCGCTCCCTGGTGGCTGGATGTAGTACAGGTCATAAGCCCCACCCCTTCCATTTTAGTATATGGGACATGAGCAAAACAAAACGAAGTTGCATCACATCAAATAAATGAAGTGGAGACATCCATGTTTACATACAGTCAAAGGGTGGACCAGTAGCTTATGGTGGCTAATGTTAGCTAACAAATGTTTTTGTGTAACTGACAGTACTGAGTCTGTTTGTTGACTTTGTGTCTGCTCCGATAGTCTCACTTTAAAATGACTTTAATCAATATCTTTTTATCAAAGATTAAATGACTGTGTGTAATATGATATAACCCCCCCTCACCCCCTCAGCTCTATAGAAAATTTTAGCATTTTTCAGCTTCTTGTCCTATTTTTCCAGCCCACAACATCATTGCTTTAAATAACAATACATTTAATGGTTATTTATTTATGTTCATTCCTATTATAATACTCATGATTGTGAACAGTGTGTATTTGATTGTCCATCTTACTTTTTAGATTTATTTATATATTTCATAGAGACAATAAATCATGTTTATGTAGTGTTTTTTGACAGACAGGTTATTTGACATCTGACAGTATTAAAATGTGCTGATGTTATATATGTAAATAGAAAGCGTATGCATATGTAAGGCTACCATCCTATCCATCACTTTACAGTATAAATAACAATAACAACCACTTGCATCCAAATTCATACACAGGACACCTTTAAAGAATATGTGAAGAAAGATATAAACGGTTTCTCTCCAATAAATGTAAATAAAATTATGGCGTCTACAGGGTATCGACAAATATACACTCAGCCTGAGAGCAGTCTCAGTTAAGTACTAATTTACCAGCATCGCCAGGAAAAAGAAATGCATGAGTTGAATTTCAAAAAGCTTCATACAATTTCTGTGGAGTGTAAATAATGTTTTGATGTGAGCTCCTCCGCCAATGTAGGCAGATGTTGATCTGGTGTCGGCTGCAGATTCAGAGGTGAGAATGGCAATAAAACACCTCGGAAAGAAGACAGACAGTCCACAATAAGACATTACCCTTTAGCCAACTCTGTGGTAAAGACCTTTTCCCTGATGCAGAACTATATCTAGTCCACACTGGCTCATTTGAAGAGTCAGTTCAACCAAATTACAAATACAATTTTAATATTATATATATGCCATTTGTAGGATCAAGTTCTTCAAGTAGTTTCAGGTTTGCATGCCAATATTGTTTTTTTTTAGATATAATCATCTCAACACAAGGGAGGTGAGTATAATTGGACATTTGAGACATCTCAAAAAAGACAAGATACACACCAAGTTTGATTACGATAAATTATTTTTTCACCACTTCAAGGCTTTATTGGAGTGGTGGATGAAAAATAATTTGGGAAAAACGAAAAAGGAAAACGAGCTTTCTGTTTTATCTGCAACTCAGCTCTTACAAAAAGCCCTTTTGTGTTCCTGCGATATCAATCACCGGCAGCGTGTGTTATCGAGCATTCGTAAACGCCACCTGTAATGATCTGACGTGGTTCGTGGGATTGTAGCATTGATCTGAATCTTGTGTGGGTTGAAAGAAATGACAGATGCCGACGTGTGTGAGACACAAGCGTGTAGACAAAAAATAAAACACCTACAGTGGATTAATCATCAGTCAGCAGAGCAGCTATGTGTTTGTCTTCTGCTGCTGCTCATATGATCTTCTAATGTTGTCAACACAACACATTCAGCTCGACTATGATGAGGCCCGAATACGAATCACTTCAATAAACAACACTGATGTATGCTAATGCATGCAAAAGTGGTGACGTTTAGCAGTATGTTAGCAGAATGTTAGTTAGCGTGTTAGCATGCTAACATTCACGAACTAGCACTTAATATTAACTACAGATGAAACTTGTGAGTTAATTATGTAGTTGTTTGATCATTAACCAAAGTATCTGATCAATATTGTTTCTTCTGAGGTTTATTTTGATATTTTAAATTTCGTCTCACAAAACAGTTACGATACAGCCTACAAATTCAGCTAAATATCACAATTAACATGCTGTATTTAATACATTTTGCAAAAAAT
>JBAJHX010000040.1:17542953-17557618 GCA_037176925.1 Amniataba percoides
AACAGTTACGATACAGCCTACAAATTCAGCTAAATATCACAATTAACATGCTGTATTTAATACATTTTGCAAAAAATATGAACTATTAAAATGACAATTTGGTTGGTTGAAAGTCCAACTACTATTTTGTGTATTTAAGCAAAAAAGCACCATTTTGTTTCATGTTTTTGTTTATCTTGAGCTTATCATAACTCGGTCTACCCTACAGTAAACAGTATAGTAATTTTTTAATAACTGCTACTCAAAATCTTATTACTTAAAGAAACTTTACAAACACACACACAAACCTGATAAAAGACACAGCTGGAGCGCCAATATTGTTTGATTGACAGGTGATTTATGGCAATTGTGGAGTAGAAACACCACAGCAATTATCCATTAGCAACAAGGACATCATTTTTTAAAAAAACCTGTAGATTACCACTTGAAATTACGTTCTTGCATGACACGCTATAATTAACAGCCGGTTTGAGAGACACGGGCCTCGAATTATATGAATCACATTACCGCCCCTCTGGAAGTTAAATAACGGCGCATGCTCCCATTAAATACTCTGAATTTAGATTAATTAAGTGTCAAAACAGACAAGGTGCAAAAAAGTGAGTGAGGTAGTTGAGAGAGAAATACAGTACAAAGAGGGCACGATGCATACAATCAGGATAAAGGAGAAAATGAAGGAGGATGAGCAGAAAGAGGGACGTTATTCGCGTGGATGCAGAGAGGTAGAGATAAGAAAGTTTCCAGCTCATTAACTCTGAGATAAATGTGTCGCGGCACAATAAAAAGAGGTTGTTCTGCGATAATGGGAGCGTAATGTTCGTTACGACACCCTGGACAGAGGCGGCAACAAAGACAAGGGGTGGTGTAATTACAGCTCTCCTCCAACACGGGAGCAGCTTTTATGAATAATTACAAGTGGCTGTTCAAAGTCACTTTGTTATCAAAAACTTTTTTTTTGCTGTTGTAATGAAGCAATGTTCTGTAAAAACCCACAGTTGAAGAAATGTCAAGGATGACATTTTATAGAAAACAAAATGAAAAGATGAAGTACAAAAAAGATGTAGTACACCATTATACTGATAGATAACATATCAGTGAGCCTCATTGCACTGTGTGACATCTTAATTTTGATGAACGTGGGCATTGGAGGTTATTTTCAGTCTGTCACACACGCATCTGTTTCTGTAAATACTTGAAATGTACATCGATCCACAGATGACACTTTGCCCTGCAAACCCTTGGATGTAATTTCTTTGAAAACTACAGTCTGCAATTTAATTATAAAAATTAAATTACTTATTTGAGATTTGGTGACAGTAAGAAAAAGATTTAATATTATAAACATTATCCTTTATAATTGTTCTAGTCATATTTTTATATCACAAATGGATCATATATTGTACAATAAGGGTCATTGGATGAAACGATTATCACCGAACTTTCCCTGAGACCTAAGGAGCTTTTTAACATTTTTCACCTAATTGTGCTTTTGTCATCTTCCACCCACTGGAGGCTCTTTACGATACAGGTCATTCACTGCATTGAAGCTGCAAAGGATGTAATTTAATCACACGGTTTCACCTTCAGGGGCAGTTTTGGGACTCAGCATCAATATCACTTTAACGTCTGCAGGATAAATATGAAGCTGGTCAACTTAGCTTAGCATAAAGACTGCAAACGGATGGAAACAGCTAGCCTAAGTCTGCGTGTCTGTCTATCTTTGTGGTACTTACAATTGCAATCGAAGCTAACTGGCTTTATCTTTATATTATATTATATTTACTGTACAGACATGAGTCTCAATCATAATTTAACTCCTGGGATGAAAGCAAAAAAACTTCCCAAATGTCTTGGTAATTTAAAGGCAGGCTTAAAAGCTGTAAATCACTCTATTATAAACCTCGCATAAGCTGACTATATATTTCCTGTATTTTTAAACAAGCATTGTTTTAGGGAGCCTGAGATTTAAGAATTTAATCGCCAATGATTACTTGATGTAAATTGTTTTTGCAAATGACAATAAATACTTGAATAGAAATTGAACCTCTGTCACATATAAACAGGTTGTTTTACAGCCCGTCCATGTTAAAAATCCTCGTCTGCCTCCCATGGTGTTTGTAACATTTTCAGCCCGCGGAGAGGCGACCGTGCAGGTACGACATTCGTAACATCCAATTACTTTACCTCCATCTACTGATCCCAGTGGGGAGGACCTCTATTCATTACTAAAGAATGTGCAATCAACTCGACGGCAATTTACCTCCACGGTCCTCCTGTGGCAGAAATATGTGGGTTTGTTTGCTTTAATCGTTTAATCATTTATAAGCTGCCAATTACACCTGCAGAGAAACTCTGTCTCATCAGGAGAAGCCGGGCTTTAATCACACACCAGTTATCTTTTCAACGCCACTCATTTCTCCTTAAGATGACACAATAACTCTTACATGCTCGTACGGCACATGATAAAGATGTGCTAACGCTTAAAAATAAGTACGATCTCATGGTGAGTCAAAGATGAATGTTAGATGTACAGAGAATAAATCAACAACCTGAGTAACAAACTGAATGAAGTGAATGATCGTTGTTAACATACTGTATTAATTAGATGAAATGTCTTAATATGCATGCAAATATTATGTTTTTATCACTTTGCTTCTTCTTCTTCTTCTGCATCTTTTGACCAGTAATGAAAGATGAAAAAAACAATACAGCTAACAGCAGCACTTCTTTGAAGCCACCACACAAACATCTGTGCTTTGGTGCAAAACAAAGCAGTCATTTAACATGATTACTGTCACAGTTTGAGTTTCAAATCACAAGCTGTTTCTTCTCTTTTACCTTGAAAACTAAATCCCATTTCAGCCCACGATGAAGTGATGTGGAGTACAAACTGTGAGCGATGAATGACCACTCTTTGACTGTAATACACTGAATATACTGATCTCCTTTATCGGATCTTTTATTTTGAACTCATTGTCCACCTTCCCTGGAACAATCTGTACATTCAGACCACTTTACATTGATTTTCTGTATTAATTTAGATCATAAATATCTCAACAATCTGAACGATGTCATTTGTTGAGATATCAGTATATTTCAGTGTCAGTGGAATTGAGTTTCTTAACGAGGACAAACCTGAAAGGATCTTGTCTCTCTTGTCCTCTGATGGTGAAAGACTCCTCTGTGTCTGCATCCACCAGCTGCCTCACAAACATCTGAAAGTGACAAAGACAGAGATCGTTCAGCAGTTTATTCTTCTGACCTCTGTGAGAAAAGTCTGACCAGCTAACACGCATTTACAATCACTCTGACGTTAAGTAGCTTTGCCTCCTCTTCGTCCGGGATCCTCTGTGGGCTCAAAGATCCTCAATACTGGTCTTTCCACAACCGGTATCAAGTCGAGGTCCAGAAGGGACACTGCAGCAGATCCAGGATGATGACGGTGAACACTATTCAATTGCATCTCTAAAGAAAATAAATGCAAACATGCTTATATGGTAAACACTTTTAAGGAAACACCTGAAAATATGAGCACCATGTGTTTTGCTCCACAGTCGAGTGGTGACAGAAATATTTAACATTAATGTAGTTTTTATTTCAACCCTTTGTGTTTGACGTCAGTGCACCTTCCTCATGGGAACATGCTCGATGGCCACCTGCAAGACACAAATACAAGTCATGTGGTTGGTTGTTTCTGAGGATCGCTGAACGGTGTGTGAGGATGTTCGTCAGACTTACTGTTAAAGAGCCACCGTTCACTGAGCTGAAGTGATGACTGTTGTAAACCGACTGTCCTCAGATTCAGCTGAAAACATTGTTTTACTTACATTTGTTATTTCTGCTAATACTAACGAACAAAGCCTGATTTTTAATCTTAATGCTGAGCTGACTGAAGGACTGAACCTCACTGCACGGACTTAATGAACATAACAGATAATGGACACACTGAATTATTTTTGACATTTTAAATAAACAATCCCAGATAAGTGGAAGCAGATGGATGAACGGTATGTTACACTGATCAATAACCAGCCTAGTTAATAAGGTCACTATCTGTATGAATATCGATCTCGTGTATTGGATTATTGGTTAGTATGAGAATACTTCAAACACACTATACAGGTTTTATTACTGTTATATCTGATCATTATTGACATGAGGAAGATGGTCACCAGTAAGCTGAGATTTATTATCTCCTGTAAAAACTTCAACCCAGGTCATGGCCACTGAATTAATTCATTTAAATTCAATCAAACAGGACACTGGAGCTCATGTTCATACTGACAATATAATAGAAGAATTAGGATAAATATCTCTCATCTTTTCCTGTACATTTGTGTCCCTATCTGTGTGATTTTACTGTACTATTTGCCTTTTCCCGACTTTTTCTCTTCCTTGGCTTTGTACTGTCTGTGTGATTGAGGAGTTGTAGTTTAAAATCTGAAAACACTTGTTGCTTTGTAAAGCATGGTTCATTTCTGATCTGCTGATGTGTTATGAACCAGACAGAGGTTCAAAGGTCAACTCAGAAGCAGCATTTAGTTTCTACGCACCACATTCAGATATCGCCTCACACTTCAACTTTATCTATAGATTAGGTTAAACTCGGGGACATATCATATCTGTGACAGCACTGTAATTAGTTTCCTATGTTTTTACCATCTATTTTATTCCTTTATTCAATCCTAAATCATATTTCTGGGGCTTTTAATATCACATTTTTTTGTTTTGCATCTTATCTCAATTGTCTTCTCTGTGTTTAAAGGTTGTTATACAAGTAAAGCTGCCACAGTTTGCGATGCAGTGTTAGTCATGGAAACAAAAAAAAATTTTTCTTTTTTGCTTGTGCATTATTCTGAATTGTCAAACGTGGAACAGTAAATTTAAAATAATAAAAAAAAGTACAGAAAAATCTACTCAATGCTCTTAAACTTCAAAATAAAGATCAAATGGCATCATTCCTGCATTACCTTTCTCATTCAGATTGTAATGTTTTTAAAAATCAACAAATCTCAGTTATCAGTCTGACCCATAATTAACAATTATATAAAACAAATTACTTTAATCCATTAAAGCTGCATGTTGATAATACTGAAATGTCATCTGACTCAATCAGCTGCCTATGTGAGCTCTGCAGAATGCTTATTTGATTATGATTCATACTAATTCATTCATTAGTTAAAGCACTTGTATGGCTGAACGGGTGCCGGGGTGCAGCTGAAAATACAAACGCCGGCGGTGAAATGTGAGCCAGCTGCAGATCGCTGGTGTCTCAGGAAACTTGATTTTAATTTAGAGCCGAATCGAGTTTCCTGACCCCGCATCCAGTGAAACTCAGAAACTCATTCAGAGCGAGTGACTAAATTAAAAAGAGAGCGAGGCTGTCAATCCGGCAAATGCTCTTTCAATAAAGCTCTCAAAAAAGCCAACTTGCAAAGACGTGGCGTTTACCTGAGAGTAGGGCATGAAGGTTTGGGAAATACAGACGGCGAGCAGTAACTATCTTTTATTATTGAATTCTCTGCGGTCAGACGGCTTAACAACTTTTTTTCCCCCTTTGCGTCTGAGTAAAGACAGAGCCCGTCCTCGGAGACGTTAGCGGCTCTGACAGGCCGCCTTCAAGTAATCTAGAGATGCTGGTGCAGCTAATAAACCCAAGTGGTGCATCCTGATTCAATTGTACACCAGTAATTAGATTAAAAAAACTGAGTAAAACTGGATCTTCCTGAGCAAAACAATGACAGAAAAGAGAAAAGGGTGATTACCCACAGTGTGGCTTAGCGGAGGAAAACAAATCGACTCAAGCTGGCAGGACTCGGGGGAGCTGAGGACACAAATTGCAGATAGACTTCACAAAATTGCCCTATCTGATGAAGACTATTGAATTTTAAAGCCAAACTGCCTTCGACTGGGACTCCAACGTCGGTACTCGGTAGTTTCAGTCCACACGCAGGCAATTTCAAGCTTGATCGGCTCTCCTGTAATTTCTGAATATCTTTAAGTTTTAGCAGACAGCGAGCCTTGTTGTTGTTGTCTCAGTCAAACATGAAAGGACACAGATATCAATCTTTTTCTCGCAGGAGTTGAAGGTGAGCTGATGCATCTTTTTTTTTTTTTTTTATCCAATCCTGCTTGTGTCTATCTGGCCTTTTCTTGTGGCACAAGCAAAACATTTTTTTAAAAAACAAGGAAGTGGTCGATTTGGTGAGTGGGCTCCTTCTTAAAATGGAAAAAAGTAAAATGTCACCGCTGAACAAGCGAGGCAGAAATGAAGGTTTCTGGCTTTACAAGAAAAATCTGAAAAATGGGGATTCACAGCTAATGCAAACTGCAGCTCTTCCTGTGTTTAATGCTGGAGGAAGTGCTGCAAAGTCTAAAATGTGAACTTCCTTCCATTATCTGTCCCTCGTTTAATGGCTCAGAGAAGAAATACATCATCTGCTATAAACAGTATTTATGAATGTACCGCACACCTGGCATGAATGAGAAGTGCAGCACATCCATTTAAACCATAAAAAAATAAATAAATAAACAATCAGTAGCAGGTCTGATTGTCTATGAGATTTTAGGCTTCAAGTCCATCTGATCCGTCCAAAATTGAGGCTAATGCAACAGGAGACAGTGAGATGTGTGAAGCATGTTTATGGAAATTTATGGAAATGAATCTTCGCTTCTTTCATACTTCCATCGTAATCATTGTGAAATGAGCCAAGCAGAGGGATTTCCTCAGCGTCCTCCTCCCCACTGACCATCTGACAAAGTATTAAAACCAACCCGTCAGTGCAGCACTGCCAGCTTTCAATAAGTCTCCTTCATTCAGAGAAACGGACATATTTATATTTATGAATTACAGTTCGCAGAATTGCAAATGTCTGTAATAACGCAGCGAGCATTAACATATGTGTATATACATATGAAATGTATTTATATTTCTGTATTAATGTGGTTCATTTGACGACAGCATATCAAGTTAAACCATTTGATGATGTGATTATTCAGTAGTTAACATTGATTTTCTTCATGAATATGATGGTAATATTCATCTCCTGTGAAGGTTTATTATCATAATTTATCTTTCAAACATGGTTCCTTACATTTTACTCTTTAAGACATTTTGCAGCTTGAAATACAAGGGGAATATAGTGACAGATTTCAGTACAGACAGACAAAAAAACACTAATTTAAACACGCTGATGTTTTTTTTTTTCAGGTGTGGCAGGTGAAACATCTTCAGTTTGGAATGATCTCGCTCTGAGAGGGCGAAGAGATGAAAATCTAAACCTACCAGAGTCCCAAATCTAATTATTATTGACCTTTAGAACAAAGAGGTTACTGGAGGTCAGGATGTAAAGTCTCTCATTGGTCGCCCTGAAGCCCAAGATTGGCTTATCCGAGTCCAGGCTGGCTACCTGTTGCTTGGCAACCTGCCCCACCTGGCGGCCCTGCTTCCTGTTGAAGAGGACGGTTTCCACCGGCGACGGCTGCCGGTAGATGAACGCCCGGCGGAGACACTCGCACAGGGAAGCGTAAGAGAAGTTTGGAGCGCAGGTGGCAAACTTTTTATCCCGTTTGGATGCCTGAACGTAGCCTGAAAAAGAAGAAAGAGACCAGAGACATGCAGAGAGGATCTTCAACAGGTGGTGCACAGGAAGAGGAACCTCTATGAAAACTAGCTGCGCACATAGATATAAAACAGAAGCTGAAATAAAAACTATAATTGCACAAAAGAGAAAAAAAATAAATAATAAATAAATAAATATAATATTTATTATCTAAATATAAAAGGTATTTATGAGCCAATGAACTGAGCCAGTACTGTTATAAAGAGGAAGGACAAAGGGTTAGAGACTCATGTTTGAGTTCACATATACTGAAAAGGGCACATCAGGTAAATCATTAGTGCTAAAAAACTTGGTAGATGGAGAGAAAATGGATTTAAGGTTGAGAATAAATTGATTCTTTAAGTTGTTTCCGGTCAGCTCCAGTTTCTAAAATGTGAGGATTTGATGATCTTTGATTATACTATTATACTATTAAATTATAACTTTGGGTTTTTGGCTGAGCGGTTAAATTAAAGATGTCACCTTAGATAATCAAACAAATTTTTTTTCTTCCTGAATCAGAACTGGGTTCATTGCCAGTTTACACAAACAAAGACTTTGTCCTGTGGCTTTGGTGTGAAACAGGAAACAGAGAGAGAATAAAATTATAAATCAAGTACTACAAAGACAAAAAAGAGAGAGGAATCATGTTAAAACCAGCAACACTGACAGCTTTTGAGTTTTTGTTCTGTTTTAAAAAGGTTTTAAAAATTCCTTGAAACTTTAATTGCTTGGCATCGCTGAACTCCACAGCGAGCGCTCATGTTGGCTAAAACAGAATAAGCTTCATACCACGATGACAAGAGCGAGGACAAAACACACAATGTCGAACAGGGTTCTCCATCACTGCTGACAAACTCGTTATCCTTCTCTCTTATAATCTGATTAACCACTTCCTGTGCGCCTTAATTTCCCATCAGACACCAGGTTGTTTCAATAACGCACTTTTCTCGAATTACTTTGTCATCAAGACTAATACGATTAGTTTTATATCCTCAGAACTCAATGTTGTATAATTTAATCTAAAAAAAAAAACCTTTTTCATTCATATACATGCAGCTCATGTATGTTTCATCTTAGGTTTTTAATATGTGAACACACAAATGGTGGTTTAATAGACACATTCACTGATATACTGACACTCACATACTGTTATAATGGTTTTTGGTTTTTTTCTACAAGTCTGATTTGGATGTTTAGATGGGTTTTTTTCCAGCCCATCATCCTCTGACCCTCATTTGGATTCACTGAGATCATTTCAGAAAATATCACACTGGATCAATCTGCACTCCCAAATTGGATGATGTATTCCAAACAGAGGTGGGCAAATTGATGAAACTCAAACGACGATAAATAAATGAAAGACAAAAGAAGATGTCACCTCCCCTCAAAGTGGAAAACTGGAAAAAAAAACGTGTTCCAGGTGCTTTTGTCGATGAGCGAGAGAGACGAGTAGATGAGTTAAATGAAGACAGAGATTGAAAGAGACTTGAGGAGCGGGAACGCTCTGCTCAAGGATTTCACTTGAGACGTGGCGCTGAATGAGCGTCAACACGTCTGTCAGCGACGAAGCTAAGAGGCACACGTAATGCAGCTGTCGGCCTGCATTTCAATATTCCTCTGTGAATTATATTCAAACAGAAGACAGATCCCTTAAAGATGCTTCCTTCAAACAGTCGCCATAAACCGCATCTCATTTTCCTTGTCAGTGTCGGTAAACTCCCTCTCGTTGTTAACTGCTGTTTTATTGCCGCCATTTAAAATGCTCTGTCATTCGTCCACTGCGGCACTTTGCAGCAGCATGACAGCAGATGTAAACAAACTTAATTGCTTTAAGGATGAATTATTCAAGTCAAGTTGTCGTGATTCATCAAAAATGGAAATTAAGCTAGGCGCCCGCTGAGATCCCCGCATACATCTTCAAACCGCTCTCACGCATTAACGTCACATTTCACAAGTCTTAAAGGAGTTTTTGACCACAGGAGGCGCCGTAAGGTTTTCATGATCTCATGTTGGTTGAACATCTACACGCAGTTTCTATAACGCACATTTCTGAAGACAGCAGCTCTGAGATTCACTTTTTTTTCTTTTTGAGGGATCTCAAAGTGAATGAAATGAAAAAATCTCACACTGTTAAACTAGATTTTTTTCAGTTCAGCGTTAAATCCCGGATGACATCGGCTTTATTCAGCATAGCGAAGGCCAAGGTGGACAGCAGAGGAAATGATTTACTACGCTCAAGCCGAGCATTAGAGCGGAGGTGGCGGAAGAAGAAAACGTTTCACTTCTTCATCAGAGCACAAAACAGATCTTCTACAAATGCAGAGTCACTTCCTTAAAGCACAATACAAGTTTCACTGAATATTTGCTTTGTAGGTCGTTTACTGTACCCTAAAACTGAAATCTAACGGCTTTAGTCTGAAGTCAGAGTGATGATGAGAAGTACTTTTAATGTCAGCGTTTATACACAAAGAAGGACCTTAACAGAAGTGACAAAATAAGATATGACTCAGTGCCTAATCACAGCAGAATTACACCTTAACAGAGAGCGAACTCCTGTGATCTGTGAGGGCTTTATCTCTGCTGACCGTGAATCACACATTTCGCCTGATACCAGTGATGGAGGAAGTATTCAGATCTTTTACTTGGCTGAAAGTAAAAAGGTAAATCAGTAAACAGAAAAATGTATGTAAAAGTACTTCAGGTAAAAATTGGCCCCCCGTGTTACATTATTATTAAATATTATATCTTATTACTGATGCATTAATGTAAAAGTACCATTTTACTGGTGATTTTTGTATCAGACTGCAACTAATAATTATTTTAATTTTATTAGTCAGTTTTTTTTGGTATGTAAAAATTTAGAAAACAGAGAAATGCTGCCACAATGACTTGAAGTCCCACAGTAACACCTTCACAAAGCTTGTTTTTTCCAACTAACTGTCCAAACCTCAAAATTATTCAAATAATTAAAAGAGAAAAGAAGCAAATCGTCACATTTGTGAAACTGGAACCAGGGGATGTATTTGGCTAAAAACATGACTAAAATTTAAAAGTTTTCGTTATATTTCTTTGCATGTTTTTATGGAAACAATTGCATCTTTAAAATAAACTAAATGTCGTAAACTGAAACATTAGTTATACTCCACCACTGTCGATATATATTTGAATATCTGTGGGGATTTTGAGGGGATGCAAACACATCACATGCGTCTGTAGGAGTGTGTTTGGAGGCCTCAGAGCGGGCGAGGCTCTTACCCAGCGCGTTGAACGTGGCGATGTGCTCCCACATGTTGCTGGGCTGGTCGGGACGAGGCTGCCACAGCAGAGCGTCCACGTCGTGTCGGAGGCAGAGACACGGCATCTCCGCCGGGTTCACGTCCACCGTGAACAGGTACTGATGGCTGCCCAGGTTCACCTGGAGAGAGACGGGGGAGGCGGAGGTGTGAATTACAGTTTTTGGATCTTGTCACTCATCCCTGCGCCGCCGCCGTGTAATTAACAGGCGGGTCCCTCTGTGACGAGCTCGGGATCAGTGCAAAGGTCACGTGAACCACTTCAAGGGTAAAATCTGTGACTTTGTGTGAAGCAGGTAAAATACAACGCCTGAATTTCCACTACTCTTCTGTCTTACCCAGAATTGACCAGGTTGTGATTGCATTCATGAAATAACAAAAATGTGAACTTAAAACCACCAATGATCTGTCGTCACATCGATCAGAGAACATCAAACTCATACAATCCAGACACTCTCACAAGGACTTGGAGACAGGACATGAAGATTTCATGGCATGACGGGCATGAAGGATCGTTTTTCTGATGTAACCTGTTGGAATCAGTTTTCCATCTGTTTTATCTTTGCTTGCTTTCTTTGTTTTTCCTTCCTTTCTTTTTTCGCTCTTTTCTTTTATCTGTTTTAAAAGAAATAGAGACAAGAAAAATCTTTTCTATCTTTCTTTCGTTCTACTACGTCCTCAATTCCTTCCTCACACATTTCTCCACTTCCTTCCTTCCTGTTGATCAGTAAATGAATCTTTGGTTTTTGGATACGCTGCATTTTCTTTGTGTGAGATCATCTGAATTCATCTTGTATTTTTCCTCCATGTGGGCTGTTGAATGAAGATTTTAGGTGCTTTCATGCTTTCAGAGTCTTTGGTCTCACTTTCACGTCGCTCCCGTGTTCATATTTTTGTCCTGAGCAAACATCTACAGGTTTCTTTATGTTTCCTCCCTCGTAATTATCAATAATATTACATGGAGAGCTTAAGATCAATGAAACTCGTGATAGTACATGAGAACAGTCCAAGTGTCTGTAACTGCATGTGAGCTGCGATTATAGTCTGACTCCATTTGTTTTGGAGAGAAAATGACCGTTTGCTGTGACATAATCGCTCCTCGACATCTCGACTGTTCGCGCCGATCTCTCGCTCTCAGTCAGCCCACGTCCCGCCAACCCAACCGCCAGCACGTCTTCAGAGGCTGTCAAACGGGCGCCGTCCTCCCCATCTCAATACACACTTGACAGGCATTGAAAACTCAGCGTAAACCAGCAACTGCATGTCAGCGGCTGCATGCGGTGACAAGCCTTTTAACAAGCTATCACTCCCCCACTCTGAAACTCATTTTCTTGCCACTTGTGTTTGAGCAAGACTTGTACTTCAGCGGAGTCAGCGAGCGAAACAAGGACGCCGCCGACTGCCCGGGTCACGATTTGTGAACAATAAAAACAACCAACAGGAAAGGAGAGGGGAAAAAAAGAGAGAAAATTCACTGATTTAAATGGACAAGAAAAAGAAGATTTGCTCTGAAATGGAGGACAGTGTGCAGGGTTCATTACTCAAAGTGTGCTGTGAGTGATTTCGATGATTAGTTTCTGGTTTCGACCCTCAGAAGTGCTAATCAATCAGTGGAATCAGCTGATGTAAAAATGGTGTAAAAGCAGTACGTAGGAGAGTATGAGTTTCTATTTCCCATCAAAGGCAGAATTTTCACTGATATTTTTACAGAGATGTGGAAGAACTTTATAAGGACAATTCTCCCAAATGACAAAGAATAAAACAAACAAACTGATCATGCAGTTATTCGCCAAGATTATCTGCACATCACCACTAATCGGAGGTGTATTATGTTTCCCTTTTGCTCCTCATTGATTAGATAAAATATATGAGAAACTCAATGAAACTGTTTATTCAGTGCACAAGATGCACTGAATAAAGACAGCACAATACAAAAATGCAGCTTAATAACTTGACACAAAGAGTCTCTGTTGTACAGACGACTTTGTTTTCCTTCTCCAGTCGGTGACTAAGGACTGCGATCGTATGAGTAACAGAGATCTACCTATGTCTGGCCTGGGTGGTTGAAAATGAAACCATTTCCTTTCCATTTCCTTTGATATTCGATGGCTTGTTATTGCTCACTTCCTGAAAAAGGAAAAATCCAACCCTGAAGCTTTCATGTCATTATTTTATAGCACACCTTTATTCAGCAGGCAGCAGATGTTTCTTTTACAAACACGGCAATCTGCAGAATTAAAAACCTCTTTTAAAAGTTAATTAGAACCAAACTATCAAGATAACAGAAACATCTGTTTTCTTTTTAAATTTCTTACGTCGGTTCCTTTACGAAGCCATTACTGAATGAGGAGATTTAAGCAGAGCGAAGCATCAGATTAACCTCTTGAATCCAGATTATAAACTCCTGCTGATTCTTAGGATGCCTGCAACACTACAATAAGCTCTTTAAAAACAGAGAGCAATAAAAAAAAATGAACATAACAGGTAAGTTCAGCTCTCAGGAACTGGATATTGCAAGAAGTCAAAGTAATTTAATCCATCGACATCACAGAAACATTTGCAATTAATTTACTAAATTTGATGTCTTTTACATGTTAGTCCTTGGTCTGAGGTCTTTTAGCAGATCCGCAGTCCTTCAATCAAACAAATTCAGTTAAGAAAAGTACAATATTAAAGCCACTTAAATGTTAAAGTGTCATGCTTTACACAAGATCAAGTGACTCTGTGCAGGGAGGTGTTGGCGATAATCAGCCTGACGTTGCATTAATTATTTAGTTAACACTGTCTTCATCTTTGCTGATGTTTGTTTGGGAGTTGAGATTTTTTGGGGTTTCATTTTATCTTTATTTCATCCTTCAAAAAAGAATAAAATGAAAATAAAAAACTTTGGATTTGAGTGCCAACTTCAGCCACTGTCCCTGGCTAACAAAACGAAATACTAAAGGTTTTCTAAAAAGGGAACCTTGCATAACAGATATAATAAATGCAATAAAAACCAAATAGGTTTATTTTTTACCTTAAAAACAGCAGCTTGGCAAAAAAAAAACAAATCTCAAAAGAACATCCCATTTATTTGTTGTTTTCTGAGGCTTTGAACAATATCTCATTACCTTCCTTAAAAGAAGGGATTGCCCAGTCGAGCTCCACTCAATCTGCAGAGGAAGGCCTCAAGATGTCGGAGAAAGCTTCAGAAATAACGAATAAATTGAGTCTTATGTGGAGAACTTTTTCATCAAGATACTTGTCCCATCGGTTGCACGACTGATGTCCACAATATGCAGCAGCACAATTGGACTTTGGATGGGGAAGTACTTCAGTAATTACAAGGCCCTGTTCTCAGTCTGGAAAAAAAGCTTTTAGTGAGACTCTTCTTTTTCATCAAAGGGTTTATAAGCTTTGTAGATGGAGGAGAGGAAGCAGAGAGGAAATGCGTCTGTACAGCCAAGAGGTCCGAAACAGCAGCTGAAACGGCAACTCTCTGTCATCGCCATGATCGTCGCTGCATCTTCTTCCCTGCTCGCCCGCCGTCACGGCGAGGCCACAAATCACTGTTTATTCAGACGCACCCTGTCTGACAAGCTGGACTTTATCTTTGAAATGTTTTGACATCAGTCGTCAGACCTTTGATATCAGTCAGTCTCATATGACAGTAAATTCACTTTGCATTATGTCAGCCTCTTGGATATCACTTTTAATTAGCGTGTCTCCATTGAATCAAAGGAACCGGATTATTTTACAGCCAGTGTCACGGCGTATTTTACACAGAAG
>JBAJHX010000040.1:17571709-17582647 GCA_037176925.1 Amniataba percoides
CACACACACACACACACTTCATGTCTGGGGTTAGCCGAGTTTTTTTTCATCTCTCTTGAAGAAGATGGTTTCTGTTTGTCTGCTTGTTTAGAGTTTTTGAGTCTAACTGGAGGAAGAAAAGGAATAAAAACCAGCCGGAGATGAATGTTTGCTTCACTTCAGACGCAGGATGTGAATCTAAAAAAATGTTCTGGAGGTTTGAAATCCACCTTATTAATTCAGCTATAGAAACACAAGAAATATAAAAGTAAAGGCATCTTAATTACTCCTGAAACTTTTACTTAATTAAAGGAATAGTTCAACATTTTGGGAAACCCATGTTTTTTTTTTTTGCAGAATCAGATGAGAAGATTGACAAGGCTCTCTCTTCTGTCTGATAAATGCAGCCGGGTAGTTTAGTATAACAAGTGGAAACAGGAGGAAAACAGCTCGTCTGGCTCTGCCACAGCAATAAAATCCACCTACAAACACCTCTAAAGCCTGATTTGATTCATCTGTACACAAACATACAAAACGTGTAGATACACGCCTGAAGATTTCTCGTCTGGGTGCAGCGACTGAGCGAGTCAAATGGGATATAATCAGATAGTTAATAAGCTTTAAAGCTGCTTTTTTTCATCTTGGCCAGGTAAGTTGTTTGCTCCTGTTTAAAGTTAACTTTATCTTAATATTTACCACACAGACAAAAGTGTGGCATCTGTCTTCTTGTCTGATTTTTGGCAAGAAAGCAAATAAAAGTTCCTCAAATATCAAACTTTTCCTTTCATTGATTAAAGAATTCATTAAAACGTGCCGCTTTTCACATCTTTGTTTTCTTATGTTGATGTTTTTAGCAGACAACAGGCATTCAGTGTTATTTCTGACATCTTTAAAAACAACAGTTTGTCATTGTATTTTCATCAATCATGAATCAATCATCAATCATCAGGATTTATGAATCCTCACTGTCTCTTTAATCCGTCTCTGCTGGTGAGGTTTTGCAGCGGTTGTGTCGGTGAGCAGCGACAAACGCGTCTCTGCACACGGACGCAGATTTCTGGATCTTGCAGAGACTTCGGTCTGATTGGAAATATTCTGCTGCCCGCGCAGGCGTTTCTATGACGACAACCCAACTAGTCAGTTTGTGGCTCTTAAAAGGTAATGAGCAGGGGAAGCGAACGCCGCCTGACTGAAAACAAGCAGATGCAACCGCGTCATGAATATTAACCGGAAACGGTGTCATCACAGAAGATGCTGAGAAATGAGCACGATGATTTTATTTCACTCTTGTTTCGACAGTTTTACCGACAGGCTGCTTCGCCCGTTTGAGCCTGTGATCCGAATGAGGAGAGGTAAATAAAGACAGCACTTTCTAAGTATAGATGCTAAACCGTGTCAGTCTGAGCCACGAGCTGGACTCGGAGGTACAGACTCAAAACTGCAATCTGATCCTGCTCTTTGCTCCAAAATATCAGCATTATAAGAACTTGTGCTTCCATGTAAAGTTGTGTATTTACAGTTCACTTTAACACGTGTGAAATTAAACTGTCCATTAGTTTGGGTGCCAAAACACCCAGAGGAGGTGTGAGGATTTTTGTTTGTGGATTATATATATATTTTCTTATATTGTACAGCGTATTAATTAAAATGTCTCCTTAAGGATTAGGTTATGTTTTTACATAATTAAAATTAAATATCAGCATTTGTTCTGCGCTGAGCTTTTTTTTTTTGTTAACAACCAACTAATTAGTGCTTTTATAAAAAATAATGTTTCTGGTTTTTGGCCTCTTTTAGTTAATTGTTGTGTTTTTTGTCGTCTGCTAATCCTGCTCTCATTAAAATTCATTTTCAGCTAAAAAGCTCGGATAAACCCAAAACGCACCACCAAAACAAAAGAGACAGACAAAGTTGGCAGCAGGCTGGAGACGGAAGAGAAGCAGAAAAAGATGCAGATATTTACGGAGGAGCAGGTGGAGACCAAAACAGAAATAAAAAGTTAATGTTTGACTCAAATCTGCAGAGAAAATGAACATCCAGAGTGCAGATGGATGATAATGAGTGTGTCCTGAACGGAAACGCTGGCTCAGGTGAGTCCTAAACTACTCTTTAGTTACTCTGCAGGGATATTTCCCACGATGCACTGCGCCCTCCTCTCCTCCTGTACACACTCACACCCCATTAAAGTCTCTAACTTTGTATTTGCTTCTGCACTTTCTCATCTCAGCGGGTTCCTGTGGATGGTTGTTACGAGCCGCCTGCCTACTTGACTCCCACTGATGCTATTATTATATTTCTGTTGTTATTATAGTGATTGTTGCTGCACTTCTGAGAGCCCGATCTTTGAGGTTTCTGTCGTAAAAGGACGTTTTTCTTCATCAATATCACTAAATGCTTCCTGAATAAGATCATATATGCCGTAGATGTAAAGTGTTCTTGGTGCCTTTAGTTGTAATTTGGCGCTACGTAATAAAAACTGATAACTTTCTAATGTGATAACAGGTCAGGATTGTGTGGTTCAGCTCCTCTCACATCATAAAATCCTCATAAAAAAGGATTCCTGCACCTTTAAAATGATCTATTTTCAGTGTTTTTATCAGCTCCTCACAGACGATGGAGCACTTTGGTCTCTAACATTGAATAATAACAGGTAGTGGGATTGAAAAATAATGGTTTTAGCTGTCATGTGAAGAGTTTCCCAGCAGCCCCTCTCACCCACCTGTCTTCTCCACCTCCATCGGCTCCGGGTCGGGCTGCTCCACCGGGCGTCCGTCCACGTGCGTGAAGACGAAGGGTTTCTCTGAGGCGACCATCAGCCCCTTCCCCTGCGGCTCCAGCGCCGCGTAGTGAGGCACCGACTTCCCCCTGAGGAGCCTCCTCGTCTTCACCTCGTACTTCTTCTCCTGACCTGGAGACCGAAGGAAACGGTGGCGAAGACGTGAAGCAATCTCATCTTCCATTAAACTCTGACAGAGGCCAGGAGGAGTTACGACATCAAACAGCGGCTTCATTTAAGAGTTACGTGGAGGTTATTTTACTGCACAAGGAGTTCAAGTCGCCTCCGTCAGGGTGGAGGTTTTATTTCCCTGCAGGAATTGTTATTCCATCAGTTATTAGCTCTCGAACAAAACACAACTGTAACCTACAAGAAGGTTTTTTTTCTTCAGCATTTTTTAAAATGTGCATTTTTGCATGTATTGCAAGTGAACAAAACTGTCTTTTAAAAGCTCCCTTATGTCCACTTATTATTATTATTATAGTATCTCCCAAAAAACAATCAAATAAATAAGAATAGTAAAAGTTCAACAGAAGACGTGAAACAATGAAAACTCCTGTATTTAGATTAAATCCTGCTGTTGTTAAATTAATTTTTCTGCCTTAATATGAATTATTTTGACTATTAGATTCCAAATGTATTAAATTTAGAGACTTTTACATCCAAAGACATTTACATTTAAGAGGCTAAAACCATTACAAATAATTCATTTTCGGGCCATTTTGATATAATTCTTGTGAAATGTAAACTGACACTGACACAAATCAGTTTAATGCTGAGGGAGAAACCTTTGATAAAACTACGAATTAAAGCATCTTTTCTTGTTACTAATGTTTGCAAATATCGATCAAACCGTCTTTTAAGAACACCCTACAGTATACTGATCCTGCAGAAACCCTGAATTAAAACAAACTGCACAACAAAACTGATTACGGAGACTCGTCTGTGGGGATATATATCAAACCCCGCTGCCTGATGAGAAAGTAAAACTAGATTAAAAAGTGTAGACCAGGCAAAGCTGATTATCAGAAACAAAATGTAGATTCGGTCAAACATTGCGACACTAAACAAGCAACAAAAGATTATTCTACAGCTCGCAGATATCAAAGGGATGCATCTTTAAATCCGTCTAAATGAGGACGGGACTCTCCGAAGGCTGCTCCTCGTCTGTTTCTGTCTCTCCAGTCTTTGAATCATTAGTCAGGGGGTCTCGGCAAACGGCAGGAACTTTAATGAAAATCTGCCTTGCCAATGTTTGCTTCAGTGTGCACTAATCTCATCTGCGACACCGTAATTAAACTACAATCACGGCAGGCGAGGTCGAACTTCCCAGTGTAGTTTAATTAACGAGGATTTCTGTCGTCTGCTGGGTACGAATACTGTAAAAAATGAACAAGTAAACAAAATGACAGGCTTGAAATTTAAACCCAGGCCTGATTATGAATGTCGTCTTATCTTGCTTCACGCCCGATTACCAAAATTACGATCGGGTCGACCCACCGTGTCCCGCAGCGTTGGCGACCGTGATCCATTCGAGAGACACCGAGAAGCCGCTTCCTTTGGTTTCCTGCGGGTCCTTCTGGATGCGGAGCAGCAGGACCTCCACGCTGTGAACGCCGGCCTGGACGTGCGAGACGCTGTGGAGGATGGTGAACGGCTCCGGCAAGTCCTCGCTGAACATCGGCTGCAAGCACACAATCATTTTATCAGGGGAAAAACGTAATAAATCTTTAAATCTTCTATATTCAATTCAATCCAAATGCACAAAAACGACTGAAGATGAAACGATAAAACATGTAAGCCGATGAAATGCGTGGTTAACTCTGTGGAGAAAGAGCAGAGAAAAGTAAATACAGGCGGGTGAAATTAAATCGACTGAGCGAGAAACATCTAATAAAAAAGAAACCACCTCTTCAGATTGATGCTCGCCCAAACTTTGAGCTCCTCCTTCGAGATTTGTCTCTAACTAAACTTCACAGCTCTGTATTTTTATTGTAGGTGTCAAACTTGATCAGATGTTGGTGTCTTTAATACTAAATATATCTCCTTACAATCAAATCAAAAGACGATTCAGTGGTCATACTCTGTAAAAGTATTCTTCTTCATCTTATTGCTCTGCAGGATTTAAGGCTCTGACTTTAATTACTAACAAGGATCACTCACGATTAAACTCTTATTATGAACTGAGAAGAGTTTAGAGGAGGTGTCTGGATATAAAACTTGGCCTTTAAGCTGATAATAATAAAAAGAAAATAAAAATAAGGTTTGATCTTTGCATTATTCAGTCACAGATCCAGAAGACAAAAGGTTAATGGTGATAAAGATTAAGGGCGCTAATGTAGGTGTAAAAGATGTTCGAATAAAAAGGCCACAGCGTTCAGCATTAAGTGGATTTAAATGCTCTACACAGCACTTTAGAAAGGAGATACTCGTCTCCATTTTATCCATAAATTGCTTACCTAAACTACTATTTCTGAATCAGTGTCCGGCCGTCTGCTTGCAGAAGGTAATGTGACAACTGCATAAATAAATGTGCTTTATGAGTCAGTTTATTACAGGGATCTCGACGACACAGACGCAGAAGAAGAGAGCGACGCAGAGCGGCTCGAACTTAAAATGAGAAGACTGGAAGTTTCCGACTCGAGGGCTTAAATCTTCATTACGAAATCCACTCTTGAACTTTGCTTGCGGATGTGTGTCGAGTGAGAGAGAGAGACGGCTCTCGTTTGTGGCTCATCCCGACCGCACGCCTGCTAACAGGATAAAGTGCACAAAAACTTCTCAAAGGCTTCGCCCTCCCACAACTACAACTTAATTCTCAGACGAGCGGCTGAGCTCTTTAAACACAGAAGAAAAAGAAAAAGAAAGAAAAATCTTCTTTTGCAGGTTTCTGTGCTGCTCATAATTCAGGAGCACGTTTGTGAGCTCTGAATTTTTTTTGGTTGCTTGGTTTTGTTAATTCTTTTGCTGCTTTAAAGATTTAAACCAACAAAAGCTTTACTCCATCCCTCCATACTTTCTCACTTGAGTCCCCGACACGTTGGTTCACTTAAAAACACAAAGAGAAAGAGGGATCAAACAGCTGGGCACTTTTACAAAAGGCAGAATCAGTCAGGTTGTGTTCATTTGTTGGGGATTATCTTCAGAAGTGGTTAACAAACATTTGCTCGGTATATTTGGCTGTTTGTGTTTTTGGACAAAGACGGCAGAGAGGAAGAAAATTTATCAGCTTGTTAACAGGATCTGATCATTTCTGGTTTTGGTTTGTTGACAATTAGAAACAGAAGAATATCACAAGATTTTTTTAATAAATTAGACAAATATCAAACGTTGGCTTCTCACCAGCAAAAAGAGTCTGCTGGCACAGACAAACTTATTTGTCACTGCCATACTTAATCATCTTTTTTTTTTTTTAAATAATTATTAATGCTGCTCTTTTGGGACTTTGTGTTATTTCGTGACTCAATAATTATATCACCGGTTGCTTTGGATGCTCTTTTACTGGATGTTCATCACAGATCTTCCCCGATGTTGGACTCATTTTCAGCACTTCAGAAACGCAATGATCAAATGAATGACATTACAAGAGAAGTCACGTATGAATACTGATAAGTGGTGCTGCGAAGCCAAAAAAAAAAAAAAAAGCTTCGTTATTTAAGCAGCATACGGTGACTTTGACGAACAACATGCAGGATCTCTGCTTAGATACTCTTTTGTTTAACTATTCATGTCAATCTTAGCCCAATTTCAAACTTACTTAACAAACTAGTGGAGATAAGAGCGATGCTACATGTGCAAAACGCTTCTATATAAATAAATGTTGCAGCTCTTTCAGCACAGGTCAATAAAAAGTCTTTTTAGTCATTTCTCTTTCATCTTCACATTGACTGCGATATTACATAATATCTGACAGACATAACATTTCATCAAAAGGTGTCTAAACACAGAAAACTGTTTGGAGATGTGTTTGCTTGTTTGTTCAGGCCACCTGTCACACTTACCTCCCACTTCATATGGGAGCTGTCTCCTCTCTTGCCAGTGCGGAGAAGGTAGAGTCGTCCGGCGCCGTCAGAGAGAGCCGCCCACGTGGCTGAGGTGAGGCTGAGCGACGCACAGAGACGATCCTCGCACCGGTCGGAGTCGGCGTTCATGCGGTAGACCTCCCTCGGCTTCCCCAGGGCCGTGTCCTGGTTTGACAACACGACAGTCAGAGCTGAGGCAGCTTCTGCATCAATACGAGCTACATCTGATTCATCTGACTGTGCCGAACGAAACTAACAACTGCTTTCTTTATCAGGTTTTATTAAGATGATCTAACATGGTGAAGAGAAACGGCCTTGCTATTTCTCAGCACTCAAGGTGACGTCTTTAAATTTCTTGTTTTGTCTGACCAACAGCGCAAAAACCCAAAGACGTCTGTTCAGTGTTACGTTTGACCAAGAAAAGCAGCAAATCTTCACATTTCAGACAAGGAAAATAGAAAAATTGACTACTTGTCTCAGCTCTGGTGGTGAAGGAAAAAAGCACAAGAAACTCTGCAAAAATGGATTTCATCTCTGCAAGTTACACAAAAACTGAGACTGCAGAGCAACGTTAAAATTGATATAAAAGTGCTGCCTCGTAACTAAATTACCTTCTTAAAGCAATCCAGCCATGACTAACAAAGACTCAAATGGAGACACTCACAAAAGAGGGCTTTGAACTACAGAGAGGGAGAAAGGTTGCTGCTTTCAAAATGCCCACAGTGAACATCAGATATGAAAACACGGACGGCAAACATGATTTCCACAATGTTCTTCACGTTAAAAGGACATCAAACACGAAACAACGCGCAGTCATGGAGGAGAGACGAAACTGTCACGTGGCCGGCTTCAGATGTGATTCACGGATCTCAGAGGTTTATTAGTAATAAATAGATACGGCATCACATGAGCATCAATTACTCATCGCTTGAAGGAAGGTTTTAAAAGAGGTCTGAGCAGCGGCTGCCCTGTTGTTGCCATGGAGCGCGACACCGCGTATCATGTCGCCAACTAATGCATGATGCACCTCTGAGATCACTTTCTCCACCATCCGTGATGTTAATGCCCCGAAAGAAGCGAGAAACCACCTTTGTGCCGAGCGACACTTCCCCACAAATGTACGCAAGAGGCACAATAATTACCCAGTGATGATTGTAATTAGAATTTGAGAGACACATTTTCATAAAGAGTCATTTAATGATGCCACTGAGAGCCAGAAATGCTGCCTCACAGGATCACAGTCTGATGATCGCCATTCAGGCCAGTTTAGACATAAAAAAAGGCAGACAGGCACCAATTATCTTTAATCATGGTCAATGACATCTTAGACAAAAGAGGTCTCAGCTGAAAAGGTCATCGAGCTTGTCTCAGCATCTTGGTTCTGGATAAACCTGGATCAGTATCTTGAGTTAATTATATAATCACATCCTACAAGGGCTCATTCAAATAACTTATCATCTTTACTGATTCATACGACGGACAAAAGACTGAATAAAAAGTTGTGTTTTTTCTCCCGAACGATGAATCTCTCCCTCCGACTGTCTGTGATTTGGCATCTTAAGCAACAAAACAGCAAGTTGGAGAAACTGTAAAGACCCACATTAATAGTACAACTTATAAAACATCTAATATACTATTTTTTTTTCAAATATAATATAATCTTGACATCATCTGCCTGAGATGCATCTTGGACTGATGCTGCTGCTGAACAAGTATTTGGTCACCACCTGCTGGTGTGTCAGACGCATTAAAGCCGACATGAAACATCAGAATCAGGTCTAAAGGAAGATTTCCAAGAGATGTATTGACAATAACACAACTATAAATCCAAACAGACTCCCCACAAACATGTAAAGAGCAACGAGGAACAAGGATTTTTTAAAAAAAAAGGAAAAAAAAGGAGGATTTAAAAGCTTACCAAGGTGACGGTGAGACTGAGAACTCTTCCTTTGCAGTCCACGAACAACACGCTGTCTTCGTACCAGGGGTCGAGGTGCAGGTAGTTGTACATGCCGAAAGCGCGCATGTGTTCGAGGGTGTACTGAGTGTCCTTCAGCTTCACTTCCTCCACAGCTGGAGCAGAGACGAAGCAGGAAACAGTTCAAATGAGGCATAAAATGAATGATCAATAAGGTATTTTTTGAGTGTCATTTAAATTTCCACATTAAAAACTCATTTATTGTATTAAGATTCAAACAAACATGGACATCAAAAACACTTTCACTATACTCTTCCTTTTAATTTAGATGTTTTTATGTCTTTAATGTACATTTTCAATCTCAGTGAGAGTATAAACAAATACAGTTCACTTCTTTTCTGTACAGCAAATCTTTCCTGCCATATAATTACTAAAACCTACTTTTATCCCGTCTCTGATTTTTATTTGACATTATACATAACTGGATCTATATCAGTCTTTTTTTTATATCAGAGACATTTTCATGGTATCCATTGCAGGTTTTAAAAAAAGTAAGGATGACTTCAACATTTAATATTTTGTTTGAAAAAAAGCCTCTTTTATTTGTAATTTTCACTGACAGATTTAAAGAAAATCAATGACATGAAGTAGAAAAAAGGTGCATGCAGTGAACCATAAAGAAACTTTTGTTCACGTTTGTTTTCACAGTTAAAATCACAATTATTCTGATAATCTGCAGTTATTAAAACAAAATTAATCTCTTTTTTTCTTTCCTGGGACTGTTGTGCTGCAGGTTAATTACTTTATAAGGATTATTTGGACGTAATTTCCCGCCTGTATGTTTAAATAACTCAGCTGTGAGTTGTTTTGTGGTGTTTTACAGGTCAAATGAGCCACACTTGCTAACTCACCAGCATCCAGCTCCACGTTGTATGTCGGGATGGCGTCCAGAGACAACCTGTAACTCTCAAAGTTTGGGTCCAGCAGGTCCCTGTTTACCTTCAGGGAGTAGTTGGACGCTGCCATGTCTTTAAAAAAGAGACAGACTGATTCACAAGTCGATGTGAAGCGAGATGAGGATGTTAGAGGACTCACACACACACACGTTTCCTGTTTACGGCGCACACGGACCCTTTTTTAGGACGGACACGAGTGCTCATGGGAGATTGAGTTCTTCTCTTAAAACGTTTCTTGTGCTGTAATAAATGTTTTGCTCTTTTTAACAAATACACGACTGAATACAGTACGCTATATAACCATGTCTGCTACAATAACTTTAGAATAAATGAAAAAATTTAGCCAAGAAAAATAATATTCAAAATACATGTAGGCATTGATTAATTTATCAGATGTAAAATTTAATGAATTTAAAATAAATTAAACGACTCAATGTAACACAATGATACCACTACTACTGATAAAAAATAAAAAAATAAAATAAATAAATAAATAATAATAATAATAATAATAATAATAATAATAATAATAATAATAATAATAATAACAATAATAATAATAGCGCCATCTCAGATTAACTAAATACTTGGATAAATAAACATAAAATGGACATGCCATTAGAGGCACCATATATAATATAAAAAGTGTGCATTTAATAATTTATTGTTTGTAAAGAGAATTTTTTTTCTTCTGTATTCTGTAATTAAGATTTGTGTTGATTCCACTTTTCATTTCCTTTCACGTTTGATTTTTCATTTCAAATGTTTCTTTCATTCATAATGTATTACTTCCCTTTATGCTTTCTAAACTACTTATCTATGTATATTTTTTTAGTCATTAACATTTATTTTTCTGCTTTCAGTCCTCCATACCTCCTCCATCACTTCACCCAAAGCGGAACCTTCAGTCTCCCCGCGTGTTCCACCCGGAAGCGCCGTGCGAACGGACCGTGTGTTCCCCCAGCTGATCCTTCCCGACAGAAAGGAACCGTCCAGCTGAGCGTGAGGAGAAGAAACCCTCCGGTGTGTGTTTTCTGCCGCAGATCATGAGCAAAGACTCGCAGATGAGAGCCGCCATCAACCAGAAGCTGATCGAAATGGGCGAACGGGAGCGGTGAGCGAGTTTGATCCGACACGACAGCAAAACACGGTTAATGAATGAGTGTGAGCCTGTGAGCATGTGTGTGTTTCTGTGTGTGTGCAGGCTGAAGGAGCTGCTCAGGGCGAAGCTGGTGGAGTGTGGATGGAAAGACCAGCTGAAGGCTCAATGCAAAGGTTAGTGTGTGTGTG
>JBAJHX010000040.1:17584367-17595087 GCA_037176925.1 Amniataba percoides
CTCTTTTTACAGAAGACCAAGATGTGTTCAGCTGATTATTTTCAAATGCTTTTCATTATTTAATTCTCTTACTGATGAAATGTGCATTTGTACAAAAAAAAATTAAAAAGTATCTCTCAATATTACGTTTTTGCACAAATGTATGTTATAAGGGCTCTTTTTTCTTAAAGTAAAAAATTGCTTCCCACAGAAGCTAAAAACCTTGTTGTGGTCAAAGGCAGGCGTGAGCTCATGCTGCTGCAGTTACACAATTTTTATTTTCAGGAATCGTGTGTTGTGTTTTGTTCAGTATCAGTCAGAGGAAGTTGAGAAAGATCATCACATGTCTTTCATCACCGTCTCAACCTGCCGGGCAACATATCTGCTCGTGTTTCCATGATTTCAGCCGTCGTGGAAAGAATGTGTCAGTTAAATAAGAATGACAGTGATGAGAGTATTTATACTTTCACGGTGAGTTTTTAGTCTGGTTTGTGGGAAGTGTGAGAGTTTGTGTGTGTGGGCGATTTTTGAGTGTGCGTACAGCAGCTCTCTGTGTGTGGTTGTTATATAGATGATGCTGTCATCACTATAATTTAATGATGATTTTGAAGGTGATTGTTTGTGCAGAATCCAGCTCCGAGTGGATATTAGTGAAATAATTTATTTTGTAGCAACTGACCAGCTGACTGAACTTGAACTGAAGTAATAATAAAAGGTGTGGTTTGAGATCGACGACCGAACTTCCTCAGAATCAGTCCTGACTTGTTGTTGGTCTCATGATACTTTCTCATTTTGTCATCTTGTCTGTAGTGAGTCCTGCAGAGTAACTGATGATGATGATGAGCCACAGCTGCACAACATCATTAAGAGTGTTTGGCTTTATCATAATATTGATTTAGATTTTGATTTATTGTTTTTTTTTTCTTCTGAATGACACAATCAAAAAATAAAACAGCCCTGCTTTGATGAATTGATGTGATACATTTAAAAAAAGTTTCCCTCTGGCAAAACAACAGGATTACGCCTAAAAATGACAGTGAAAAGAAAGAATGGCAGAACTACTATTATCTTTTTAGCCCAAAGCGTTTGTGGAGCTTTGCTGCTGTTGTGTAAGACGGCACAACATTTCTTTGTGCAATCAGTTTTTCCAACCCAGAAACACCTGAGAGAAAAAACATGACGACGTAACATGTCCTACACACCGTCATTAAAGGGGCCTTATCGTACATCTGTGATGGACTTAGAGAGTTTAAACACACCAACACTGCAAACCTACAGCTTTTTTTAACTTAAAACCTTTTGACAGGTGTCAAATTGATGATGGCCGAATTCCATTTAGCTGCTTCAGTTTCGGGCTCCTGGTGTCGAACATGCTGTCATAACTTATTAACAGAACAGAGACGCCATCATTATTCAATACAGCTTTTCCTACTCTGTCTAAATATCTGCTAAGAAAAAGGCAGATTTTACTGACCTGACCTGCTTTATTGTTGCTGTTTCATACGTTGAAATAAAACAAAGATTACAACTTCTGGTATTGCTGCGAAACATGAAAATATATTTAAGTCCATAACGATTCCCCCAACAAACAGAAAATGATTTTAAAAAACAGTCTGATACATTTAGATGTAACTGCTCAGTCAGATTCAGCACATTTTAAATAAAACCGACCACACTTTATGTGATTATTAAAATTATATTTTTACTGTAACAATGTGTGTACACCTTTATTTGTCACATGTACAAACAATAAGTGTAGTCAGATACAGTGTAGATGAACCCTTTAAGCCTGAAACATGAAATAACTGCAAAAAAAGTCTATTTTTTAGAACTGTGTTTATTGAGTGTTTATTGAACCATCTGACAAGTTGAATAAATGAATATCAATGTGCGTATATGATTTTTAATTTGTATAATTGTTGCTTCAGATGTTGTTTTTATGACTTTTTTTGTATTTTCCAGCAGTTTGATTGTATAGAAATTTTTCAAGAAAAAAAAATCACAGTACAGAAGTCTGAAAAAAGCTTGAGTCAAATACGATACTTGACCTGCCGTTAAAGGATTAAAGCGTTTCTCATTTCATCCTTTCAGACACTCATCTCTCTCTCTACCACTGGAGGCTGCTGAAGTTGCAGTTTTTCGAATCAAAGCTCGACAGCCCTTCGTCTGCTTTCCGAGAAACAGTCCTGCTTCGCTGCATGTCAAGTTAATGGAAGAAAAAAATGTTCAAAACCAGAGAAATTTTACTGTTATTTCTTCTGTGTGTGTTCTTTGTGCTCTGTGGGAGTGTTGAAGAAAACGGGCACACAAGTGAAAATAGATCAGCGACAAAGACGATGATTAACACTGAGCTCACCGCGACCATCTGATTGCTGTCTGTTATGTTAAACTAATAATAAACCACAAATAGTCAGACGTGTCCTGTGTTTGGTGATCTCAGACTCTGCTGAAATCATCCAGCTGGAAACACGCTTCAGCTGCAGAGTGTCGTAACTCCATTTATTAACAAAAGATTCACTTTGGCAGCTTGATGACGACATTTCAGGTTAAAGAGCCTCCACACCGCTGTTTTAATGTTTCTATCTCTCAATAAAAACATCAACAAGATCTCATAAACACTGTGTATGTCTATAAAGAGTGTGGACAAAATAATAAAATACAGCAAATAAAGTAAATTTATAAGAAAATGGCTAAAAACATGCTTATTTTTCGTTTTTATTGTTGTCTTCCTTAACTGGTCACATAAATCATGCACACTGTTAGACACAGACTTTAACTGTTTTACATTTTTCACACAAAAAGAAATCACGTTTGCTTCAGAGAGGTAATATTTATTTAAAAAGCTGTTGAGCTGTTTGTGAAGTTGGTCAAGTTGTTGGTACAAAATGTTGATCTTATGTGTACTTTTATTAAAGTAAAGGACCTGAGTACTTCCTGCTGACAGACCTCTGACAAATCCACGGGGAGCTTTTTATAGTTTCACTGCTTCCTCTTCTCTTCCACCTAAGTCTGATTTGAATTCCCGTCCATGAAGCTGTCATCGTTGTTTGACCCAGCCTCTGGACAGGAAGTGAAGTAATGCAGCCTGCTGTGATTCGAACAGATGAACTCGGCCGGCTCCTCCCAGTTTGGGTGAGAGGAGGAACAACGAGAGGCTTTAAAGAGTTTGTGCTCCCTCCTGCTTCGTTCAGGCAGATCTGAGAGTCCCTCTGAACACCTGAGACATTTTACACAGGTGGGCTTCACTCATTTTTAAATCGCATTTTAATTAGAGAAATCTTTTCAGCATTGTTTGAAGTTTACTTCAATTCAAATTATATTATCTTTGGGTCTAATCTAGTCAATAGTGACTTTTTTAATCTCATTCTTATTATTGCAAATTATTTATATTTTCAATGACTTGTGCTTTGTTTTGATTGAATTTATTTATCTTAAACAGCCTGAAAATCTGCCTTTCTTTAACCACTAAATACCCCCTTTGGTTAAATGTTAAATGTTTTCTTGTTTCCCATCATATATGTCATTTTTTGCAGGTGAGGCAGAAGGAAAGTGTGGGACGTCTCCAGGATGGAGTCCCCATTGAAGCCGGCGGCTCTCCTACTCGCGCTGTGGTGCTGCTGCAGTAAGTAATCAGTGACTAAATGCAATAAAAATTAAAGTTTATCAAACCTATATCTGTTTTAACTGAGTTCTTCAGATGTAGAATTAAGTTTGCACTTTTTTAAACATATAAATTGTGCAAATTCCTCAATAAGCGAGTTTTCATGATGTTTTTCTCAGGCGCCCAGCGAGTTGACTACATTGATCCACATATAGGAAGCACCAACGGAGCAACACGGGTCACCATCTCAGGAAGCGGTAAGGGATTAAATTAATCCTAAACCAGAGTACATGAAGGCATTTAATCTCAAATGATGGTGCTAAAATCTCATCATAGACCCGATTTATGTTTCACTCTAACTGTTAATGTGTTTTATTTATTCATTTTGTGTATATTATGGCACATAAATCAATTACATGTTGGTTTAAAATGACTGAAAAGTAATCAAATAATCCTTTTTGCTCTCTGTTTACCATATTATGACTGTTTAGAGACGAATCTGTGGAAATTAGGTTGATGACTTTAGTACACTTTGACAAAACTCAATTTAAAATCCATAAATTTCAGGCTTTCAGCTAAAATTTCACCTGTTTTCATCATGATTACTTCAGTTGGACTCATCCTGTCTTCTAGTTGAATTAATTATCCAGAAGAGCACATTAACCATTTTTTCTGTTGTTTGTTTTAGAAGTGATTATTCTTCTGTTTTGTCAGGTTTTGCTCAGGAGAATCAGTTCCAGCTGAACCCAAAAGACGACACATTCGGTAACCGTGTGACTCTGGTGTCCAACACGCTGTCGGTCCCCTGCGATGTGGAGAGAGACTCGACACACGGCAACCAGATCATGTGTTACACCAGGTACGCTGCGGGCCAGAGGGGCTGCTTAACAAACACACACGTTTACGCTTCATGCATCTAAAATGATTGTCTGTCCGCTGCAGAGCCATGCCGAGGGACCAATACATGATCCAGGTCAGCGTGGACGGTGTCCCCATTCCTGACAGCAACCTGTGCAGCGGCCCGTACAAAATACACTACTGCAGCTTTTACGTGAGTTTTATAACGCAGCACCTCATTTACAAGCTAAATCATGTTTGGATTTGTTTCTAACATTTGTTACTGTAACTCTGCTCAGACCGTCGATTATCGCACCCCCACCATCGTCTCCATGAGTCCCGTCAGCGGCCCCCCAGGTACAGTTCACTTCCTCCACAGCGTGTGATTCATGTTCAGGCCACAGTTTGAGCTTGACTTTAACTTTAAAATCCCTTCAGGCACCTTGGTGACAGTGCGAGGGCTGATTTTCACGGACGTGTACGGAAGCAACACGCAGAAGAGCTCCAACGGCCTCAACGTGCGATTTCTGAGGTAGAAGAAAAAAAATCAAATGTTCATGTCTCCGTAAATTAAAATTATTGTGCTGCATTTGTGTGATGATATTGTGTCAGTATCCTATAAAAGAAGACACGTGAAAATGAACTTTCACAAGAGCTTTATTTGCTCCTTGTGTCCTCTTCGGTCTGATCGTTCTGGTCGTGTTTATGCAGATCCTACATGGGAGGGATGCCATGTGAGCTGCTGAAACCAAACTCAGACGAGCTGTAAGTCGATACTGATAGAAACAAAGCAAACTGCACAGAACATAATGACCATATCAAGTTCATGTTTGACAGCAACCTCAGCTGCACAAAAGTCTTTTGCAACAATAAAGTTATATGAACCTAATGAATCTAATAAATCTAATAAACCAGAACAGATGAGTTGTTGGATGTACTAAATTGTTTTTCTGATTATTTTAGATATAATCTACAGCTGGACTCTGAAACTTCTCCGTGGGGATACATGAGCTGCAAAATGACGGGGACGTATGTTGGTGAGCTGGTTTTACCAACAGCACATTTTACATTGATCTTTTAAGTGTGCAAGCTTTCCTTTAATAATTATGTTTTGTTTCCAACAGGCCATCAGAACCTGAGTTACATCCTCGACAGTGACTTTGGAAGGTAAATCTTTGTGAAAATATTTGACTTCCTGCTTTACGTTAACAGAAACATCGCTGAGATTATTCAGCCTTTGAAAGTTCAGAAGATATTAAACTAGAAACGTCTGCTGAAGTTTTGACGTCGATAAAAATATGAATTTCTCTTAAATCTTCAGGAGTTCAGCGGACCAGAAGCTGCTGAGGGTTTCAACGTTGGGAAAGCTCTCCATGTTTCAGACCTTTGCAGGTACGTTTGACAGAAAGGCATTTTCACAAGTGCTTCCTCTGCTGCGTCTCCTCTTGTTGAAGTTTGTGTCGTCTCTTGTTCAGAGGTCACAGGAGTCTCCCCGTCCAAAGGCAGCGTGATGGGAGGAACCCTGCTGACCGTCCACGGCCGCTTCTTCGACCAAACCGACCGCCCGGCTCGCGTCCTTGTTGGAGGTGATCGCCACCATGACAACTGAACGTTTTGTTTTCACAGGGTACAGAGTGTTCGTCCTGAACAGGTGGATGTGCTTCGTCTACGCAAAAACAAAACTCCTCGCATTGTTGTCTCCTCGCTCGAGATGGCGATAATCCTTGTCAGGGCCAGAACGAGCGCATACTTTTCAGACGGAGCGAAACAAAAGGAAACCGCAGAGCCGTCGCACAGCAAAGAATCCACAGAAAGCTTAGAGACACAACAAAGCGTGACAAACCTTTCAAAGCCTTTCAAAAGATTTCATGAGTCATTGAAAATGCTTTTGACTTTAAGTTACAGTTCATGTTTGACAGTGACGGAAACGACTGTTCTTGAGTTGATGGTTTTGATCCGATCTTAAATATCCAACATGTAAGTGCGATTAGACATCAGCCTTTCACGTTTTCACATATCAAAAGGTGATGATGAACTTAAAACAATTCAGGGCTCAGAAATTGAAAATGAAGAACACTTATTTATAAAATTTATCTAATCGAATATTTCTGATATTATTGATGAAATGTGTAACTGTAGCTGATCGAATAATACTTTGATCAACTGTTCACCAGAACATTTAAGATTTCTGAGATCACAATTTGAAACTTTTAAGTTCTCAAAATACCAAAATTAGAAATATGACCTTGTTTTTAAAAAAGCAATGTCCCATAAAACAGCCTTTTGTGGTTCCCGTCAGTCAGGATGAAGCCTACTCTACACGAGTAATAACAAAGTGTAATAAGATACAAAGAAAACAGTAAATGAAGAAATTGCAATAAGAAATAAATACAAAATACAAAAATTGTATTTACGAGATTAGAGCAAATACAACCAAGTTACATAAATGTGCTTTATTTTCAGTGTATTTAAAATAATATATCCCTCTTAAATGAAAATTCATTATTTCTCACACTGCCTGAATGTCCTGTGAAGTGTGTTAGAGAGAAAATCATCAAGTTATTGTGAGTAGATAATGAGAATTGCCTGTAGAAACGTGCTGTTGTGTTTAAGACATCACTGACGCGCGCTTTGTCTTCAGGGCTGCCTTGTGAAATCCACAGCGTGTCCGATGACAAAATCACATGCACCACAGTCAAACACGAGATGAACGACAACACGACAATTTACCCAGGTGAGCTCCTTTTGTCTCCTGATGTCTTGATTTTGACCTGTGTCATTACTCTTGACGTTTTGGTCAGTGTAAGAATCTGAAGCATCTGTCCTGCTGTCATGTCATCATTATCTCATCATTACTGTGACCAGTTAACCTGCTATCTGACTGTGAGAAAGTATCAGCTTGTAATGTCACATTTTTCTGATCAGACGTCACACAAAAGACCTCGAAGTCAACAACACCAACATCATATTGGCTGTTGATTGAAAACAAATGATAATAATGCTTTTTAAGTCATTTCAAGAGTAAGAAGAGCATGTTTAAAAACTAAAGCTATTAAAAGTTTAATTTGTTTGTATTATTGTAACTATTTTTGTCTATGAGGGCATGACTAACTTTTTTTGTGTGTTTATTTATACTGTGTAAGTGAATTACAGTTTGACTCCCGTAAGTCACAATTTCTAAGGAGAGAAGCTGTTAAGTTATTAACCATTTTTAATTTTATAATTTGATTACGCTGCAGATTATTTTCTCTATTGATTGACTGATTGATTGATTGGTCTATAGTGTGTCAGTCACTATAATGTCCAAGAGAGCAAGATGATGATTTTTATCCAAAGTCCAAAGTTTACTATCATATACGTTAAAGAAAAGAGGCATTTCTCATCTTTGAGCAGCAAGAAATCAGTAATTGTTGAGAATGCCACTGCTGGTTGATTAACTGATTAATTGATTGATTGTTTCAGCTCTAATTTTCACACATACACCACCATTTATTTCCATTTTAAACCCAGGTGGAAGAGGCTTGAAGATGGAAGTGTGGAACAACACGCGGCCTCGTTACCTGACGGACATCAAGAGCTACGATAACAACACAGCCGGATACTGGACGCAGTGGATCGACTCCCTGCCACACGTTTTTGACTTGGACTTGAATTATTTCAGCTCACGATCCAGAGGCTTCTTTGTCCCTCCGGCCACGGCCAACTACACCATCTACCTCCAATGCGACGACCGGTGTGAACTTTACCTCAGCAACTCCAGCCGCCCGGAGCACAAGGCATGAGCAGACAGTTTTCTTTAAAAAGATCCACATGACATTCAAAAGAAATCATGTTCCTGTCCCATTTCAAACCATGAAATCTGAATAAATGTGTGTAAAATCTGACTTTTTCCACAACCTCCTCTCCAGGTTAAAGTTGCATATCAGCCCAGATATGTCGGAGATTTGACATCACTGGATTCACAAAAGTCTGAAGTAATGGCCCTAGAGCAAGGAAAAGCGTAAGTACAGAACTGTGAGGTTTGAATAAGATCTAGAAAACTACAAATTAAGAGTTCATTCGCAAGAACAGATCAGAAAATGAAAAAAAAACCATCAGATTTGGTTGCTATTCTTTGTGCAAAAAGACATGATTTAGGAAAATAAATTGTGCAAATGAACTTTTCAAATCATTGGTCATTATTGTAGCCCTTCACAGTCATTTAAAGGATATATTTTTCTGCAGGTACTACATGGAGGTTCTGCAGCAGGAATATGCCGGCGCAGCAGGAATCAACATCGGCCTGTTTCGAGGAGAAAGTTCCTTCACAGAGGACCAAACACACAATGCCGTCAATGAAATCCAGGATATTATAGCTGCATATGACTCTTTTGATGAGGAACAGGTATGAAGTTACTTTAAATAAAAACCAAACACTCTTTCTTGCCCGTTTAGAATAAAAATATCATTACGAAGCTAGAGGACTGTTAGCTTAGCTTAGCATAGTGGCTGGAAGTGGGTGGGAAAGTTAGCCTGGTTCTACTGAAGGAACTGCTCACCACCAAGAAAAACACACATATTACTACAACTCAACTTTTCTTTTTTATTCTTAAGTTGTTGTGAAGATTGAACAAACAAGATACATGTTTGTAAGTATTAAAAATGGTGGTATTGTAGCAGGACTAGCTAGCTTTCTGCAAGGACACTGTTAGCTTAGCATAGAGACTGGAAGTGGGTGGGAAAGCTAGCTTAGTTCCAGGAAAAAAGTCACTGCTTCCTGCTAAGAAAAACATTTTTTTTAAAAAGTATGTCTTTTCTTTTACTTTTTGTGAAGACTTAACACTTAAGAGGACTTTTTTCCTCACCTTTAAACAGAGCAAGCTAGCTATCTTCCCCGTTTCCTGTGCTGATGCTAAGCTAAGCTAACTTTCAGATTAATTGTCATTGCTAAGTAACAAACAAGCTTTATGTCCCCCTTAAAACAGTTCAACACATAAAAAACAGCTTCTAAGTGATATAAATAACATCTAACTCAGATATAAATATGTCAATAGTCACAGCAATAAATTTAAACTGAAGATGCAATTTCTTTAGAGGAAAAATGTTTGTTAAAAAAAAAATTCTTTTGTTGTTGGCACTGTTGTTCTTCTCACTTTCACCACGAGGGTCGAGTCATTTTAGAGAAAGTGAGACATCATTAAATCAAGTGGATGTAAAGGCAGCAGGTTCATCTTTGCTCACTTCACTGTTACTCAGGTGTTGAGATTTGAGTCGTGGCCCAACAGCTCCGCCGCCGTCAAAGAGGTCCAGAAGGTCACCGTCAGCAGCGGATGTGCCGGCTTCCTATGCAACAGCATCTTCTTCAGCCTGGGCTACGGAGAGGCAATGACTGGTAATGTGTTTTAAGACCTATTCATTTTAAAAAACACAACATTTTGCACATTATTCAAGTTAAAATACAATAACATGTAAGAAAGAAAATCTTGGCAGCCACAGAAAACAAAAATCTAGTGCTCTTTTTTAAAACTACACATGCATGTCAGCTTTTATGTTTGTTCATGAGCTTCGTCTTCTTCTGCGTTTAGGACCGATTCCAGTCAGCGCCTCAGCAGATGTGGTGAAAGCGGCTTTGAACGACCTTTGGTCCATCAAACCCGACACAGTCCAGGTCTCCAAACAGGACGATGGCCAAGCATCTCACTTCACAGTCACATTCGACTCTGACAGAGGTGTGAAGAGTAGTCAGTCAGGAAAATGTTTGGTACTGCTGAGTTTGTGAATCGTGTGGTTGTTACACATAATTCACTTTCAAACTAAATCCACTTTAAATGCTTCATAAAGACTTCATACAACATGTTACCTGTGTTTTAAACGCCAAAGGACAATAAGTTAATGGATCATCTGTCTTTTTTCTGTCTGAAGGGGACTTCAAACTGCTTCACCACCAGGTTTTTGGTGCAGACACCAACATCAGTGTTGCTGAAGTGACAAAGGGGAGAAGCAACATGGAGACCTTCACTCTGATCTGGGGAGGAATCCCTACAAAGCCCATCGCCTTCAACGCAAATGAGTCTGAGGTTTGTTGTGTAACGATGCTGAAACCTGAAGTGTCTCTGCTTCTCCTTCTGCTCATTTACAAAAACTACAATCTGAGATTCAATATTATCATTATTATTATTAAGTGATGTCCTGAGAAAATAACTTAATAACATTTCATTTAATTTCTTAACTGTGTTGTTAAAATAGATTCTTCCATTTGGGATGTGGATGGCTTTATTGTGTAGAAGCACAATGCTAAAAATAGAAACAACATTAACATCTAAC
>JBAJHX010000040.1:17637148-17654963 GCA_037176925.1 Amniataba percoides
AGAGGTTAAGCTGGTGGCACTGAGCGGCTGACCGCACACACACACACACACACACACACACACACACACACACACACTCTAAGCTGGCCGGCCTCACTCACCATCATCCACCATGCCAGGCTATCAATCTTGCAGTGACCTCATTCAGTCTGAAAATCATCATCTCAATCAATCACCTGGTGGCCATCAGGTGATCAGAAATAAATTGATTACCTCTAAAAAAGCAAAGGTGTTCATTTATTCAGTTTTATAAGTAACTGAACAGTAAAAATTAAATTAGTGATGAACAGAAATTTAATCCACAACAATTTGAATAATTGATTAAAGGAAAAATGCCAAATATTTGCTTCTTGTTTAATCAGAAATGATAGTAAATCACATTTTTGAGAGATTAATCAATCAAGATTACATTAATTGAAGCCCTGCTGGTCCTGCAGATCAATCAGGAGTCTGATCAGTGTCGCCTGTGTCAGGTGTGCTTTGTGTTTCAGTGGGCAGGTCGACTCTTTGTTGTTTCTGTCTCCACTTCATCAGGTTTAATCATACAGCACATTTCTGCTCACCTACATAGGTTTTTGTTGTAAATACAACACTTTATTGTTTAGTTTACTTTTGTGTTATATCTGATGTCTCTCTCCGTCTTATATCTGCAGCTAAAACTGGTGAAATGTCACCAACTTAACCATGAAATTAAAACCATTTTTTAAAACAACATAAATGGTTTTCATTGATAAATACTGCAGTATTATTAAACAGTTTATAACATCACAGTTGTGTGCACAGTTACTGGTAAGATTCAGGTCTGTGCTTCGTCCTCTTCCTCTTCCTCTGAGCTCAGGTTAAATATAAACTCTGTTGGCACAAACGTCTGCGTTCACATCTACGTTCATGGTTTGTTAAAGCCGTCCCAGATCGACTGTAATTAATGACCTCGCCTGGGGCGCACAAACAAATGACGATGCTGCGTAACCATGACAACAGAGGTGACTCAGACCCACAGCAAGCCCTCACCTGGCCTGATGTGCTGCCTGTGAAAATGTGAACATTACAGTGCCAGTAACTCACACTGACGTGTTCATAATGTGCCTGTTTGGTTTTCACAGAGTGTGAGCAAACTGCTGCGGTTTAATTTAGGCAATAAAAATATATTATTTTAGTCACAGGAGCCAATTACAATAAAGTGTAAACGAGCCATAATTTGCAGGGAAGGTCCATTTTCATTGAGAAAAATCTTGTAAAATGGAATTTAGTGATTAAAAATCTGCCTTTCATCTTTTAATAAAGTATGTGGTCATAAAACATCAAGTCAAAACATCTAGTTAGTTAACAGGTATAATTTTTACCATGGTTGGTTTAACATGCTTACGTTTGATAATTACCTCTAAACACAAACTGTTTAGTACACTAGAAAAAGATGTGGCTTGTCCTGCTGCATCCTGACACATTTTGCAGTGACGGTGATTTTGATTCACACTCACAGAGACTGAGAGAAAGTTCAGTAGTGATGAAGTAGGTTTTCCCAGTTTTGTGCACACTGAATGTAACAGCACTTTTTCAGGGCGACTGCACTACACACAGAAAGTTTAGTTTTACAGGTCATCAGGTCATAATCTAAAATACTGGAAAAATTATAATGTTAAGGGATCACCAAGTTTATTTGCTGCATCTTATGCCAGTCTAATTAATCAGTCAAATCAATGTGGCCAATGTGGTGAGCAACAATCGCTGCTAGCACAACACAAAGACAACTTTTAACAACTGCAGCTTACAAAAACTATGTTTTATTATAAAGACAGAAATCAAATCATCACCATATACAACTCCAGGTAACCAAACCCCGACACCACCCAGTCAGCTGATCTCCACACCTGCTCCTCGTTCACTTCATCAGTCAACCTGTTTCACCTGCCTGCTCACACCTCATTAGTTTTGGTTTGTTTGTTAATGCATGTTTTTTTTCTTTTTCTTTTCTTAATCTGCTCAGAAATGAATAGAAATGTTTCTTAATAACATACATTTTACTGATAAATGCACAGTTGTATTTCCTGTAACATTTATTTAATCATTTAGATTTAGTTTTAAAATCTGAGAAATTTTAAAATTAAAAGTAGTCAAGTATGAATATGCGGTCAGTTTTAAACATCAAATGTAAACTCCCTCAAAGTTTCTGAAGTTTCTTGAAAATGAAACATGACCTTAGTGTCCGTAATCCAAAGCTGGATTACTGACCAGGCAAAGCGAGGCCTTAAACCTGCAGGGGCCCCAAAACTTCGGACTCACTGTGAGTTTTTTGTAGTTTAAAGTGCAACTTATGTGTGTCCTTAATTATAAACTCTTACACAAATCAATTTATGCATAAAACATCCATCCACCAGACTGTACCGGAGTCTCACAGAAAAACATGCCAGGCCTCCTTCAGAGAGTATTTCATGATTACATAATGTTTCTATTCTCTTTCATTGTCCTCTAATTTCATCCATCCAAACACTTGCTGGGAAACCGTTGTTGCTTCAGGAATGGTGACAGAATCACTTTTATTGACAAGAATAAATAACTGATTGAATCATTCCTGTGAAATCTTGTACAGTGTTCCCTCCTACCATGTGGGCCTGTTCCCACACACGTTGTTTGTATCTGCGGGGTTTTGTTTCCATGCCTCCCTCGGCCTGAAAACTCTTCCGCACGGTGCAATCAGGCCCGGTTTATGGCAGCCAATCTGCCATTCAGCGCGGGCCGAGATTGACGACGCCTGTCCTAGCTGACTGGCACTCGGGGCGAGATGCCGCTGTCGGCCTCGCACCGCGCTCATAAACCTCACTCCATCTGCTCGCAGACTGTAAACAAGGAAATGTGTCCATAAATTCTTACATGCTTGAGAAATTTGAATGTTGGACAAGTAAAGAAGGAAAGAAAAAAAAGCAGCGCTCTGGGTCTTAATGATCAAACTGGGGGTGTTTATCTCAAACAGCTGAACGTCCTCGTATCCTTCAGCTTTGTTGCCCTTTTGACCCGCTGACCAGACGACTTACATTAACCGGACACAATGTATTCTCCCATGAATGCAGCGTTAACCACCGCAGGCTCCCATTGACACTCAAACGGAAGTATTTTTACGGCCTCCAAGCACCACTGAACAAGTTTAAAGCAGCTTAATTGCGGCGTTGACCTGATTGGCAGCTACGTGAACGAGTGTTGGTGGGAAGAGGCCGCAGACTGTTAACTGCGAGGTGCTAAGAGGAAAAAAAGGTTAATGAGCTAAACGTCGCGCTGCCAGGCCAACTTTCAAGTCGGGATTCGTTTTCTTTATACAGACTAATAAATGTGTCTTTTGAGAGAGGTACGGCGGCCCTGAAGTGCCAAACACGGAGTTGGAAATTAAAAAACACATTTCAGAAAGCAGAAAAATACTGAAAATACATTTTAGATTTTCTGAAAAATTAGTTAAGTTAATGCAGTACCCATTTTTAAAAATATATTATTGTTATTAAAATATGGCCCCGAAACATTATGATCCACTCTTCCACATGGCACTGCTTGTTTCTGATTGTTAAAAACATCTTTCCTTTGCAGTTTTGTAGCTTTGTTATATGCTCATTTGTGACAGTTTTAAGGTAAAACTTTAGCATGTTGTGACTAACACTGCGTCCAAATGATCATATTTTAAACTGCGTAACTAACACAGCAGTAATATAGAGTAAATAGATAAATGAATAAATAACAACACAGGGTCAAAATAAATGACTGGTGCTGTTTAAATTTACAGGAGAATTGGATTTGATGCAACAAAAACTGTGGCAATCTCTAACCTACTGATTTCCTATTTGTGACAGAAAACCAATGTTTGGTCAGTAACACACATTTTAAAAGTATTGACTGTTTTCCTGTTCATTACAGATGTGAATAACTTTTTTTTGTTTTTATTTTCAGTTTCACAGGTTTTTTTGTTTTCTGAATAGCTGCTCAGTTTTTAAAAATGTGTTTTCTGTAATGTTGTAATGATCATGTGTTTTTTTTTCCCAGTTTGATATGTGTCGTCCAGTGTTGCTGTATTTTGTCCCTCATGGCCTCCATACACTAACTTAGACTGCAACAAGTGTTTTTTTGTTTTTTGTTTTTTTCTCAGAGTTTCCATATGCCATCTGTGACAAACACTGCAAACTTTACACAACCAAACCCTGAGATTCAAACGCTTGTCTGGTACAGTAGTAGCAGGAAATGAGGTAATGAGGGCCTCTCTGGGAGCGCACAGCATGGAGAGCGATGCGCTGACCCGTGGAAACCCGGACAGGTCCACTGAACTTTAAAGGTGAATTGGATCAGGGCCCCTGCCCGGCCGCTCAGCCAAAAGCCTCCTGATGAGGGCTTAGCGGCGGCAGTGAAAGCAACCTAATGAGTGAGGAGTAATCAACACTATTACCGGGCCTCGCAAGCACCCGAGCTTCAGCCCAGCAGGCCGAAATGTCGTTTACAGCCAAACTACAGGCTGATTCACTGCGAGGGTGACTAATCAGGAGACGGGAATATTAGGGAATTTAATGGCTTCAGTATAAATCCTTGCCATTGCAGGGCCAAAGGAAAAAAAGGCTTTGATTAATAAGCTGAAGTGGATTTTTTTGTAACCATCTGGGGCTTTACCTAAACTGATGACCTCACTGCATTTCACTGGCTGCAGTCCATCCTGCAACATGTCCCCGCTAATCAAAGAGCCACTGCAGAGGCCGAGTCCAGAGCAAAGCTTACAAGGTCGCAGTGAAGTGAGACACTGATCACACACGTTAGAGTGTTTCTGAACTTTCTTTTCATGGCTGTGATGATTCATGAAATCTGGTCTGAAATGTTTGTAATGATCCAGAGTTCGTGAGAGTGAGAAAAGTATTTCAGTAAGAAGTTATTCAACAATGTGATGGAAAGAGAAAAATATCAGAAAAGCTAAAAACGACCACCTGATATTCTCAGAAATTCCTCAAACGCTGCAGGAATCAAGTTTTTAAACCTGTAGGGGGCAAAAAACACCCCAAACAGGTTAATTTGCTCTCCACTGAATCCTGAGGGAAGCGAGGCCGATGAGAGCTGTTGGACTGAACTAAACTGCGAATGTGTCGTGAAACCAAAACAATGAGCCGACAGAAGTTAAACAGCTGAGCTCCTCTGCGGGTTCACGGCCCTTTTTACACCACAGACTCACTGTACGCTCACGTTCGGCTCTTTGTTGACCCTGGATGCATATTACATTAAACTTTTCCTCACTCACCGTTCATTTTCTTGCTATTTCTGGAGCTTTCAACCTCATATCGACTCATAACTACTTGTTGCTGCGATGAGGTCATGAACTTTGGTAGAAAGTGTGTTGTGGATTATCAACATGTTTCCTGACCGCTAACCGGCCAAAAAAAGTGAACTGGTCAAACTCTTGTTGCTTGAATGTTATTAGTATTAGTTTTTTCAGCAGCTGTTACTTCGGCCCTCGTATGTGTGTGCCACATATTGTTTGCAGGCAGGTACTGACGTCTCCAGGCCTCCTGCAACAAACAGAGTTCAAAAGTTTAAATCTGGGCGAGATCACTTGTCGGGACACTTTAAGCAACTTAGGGACTTATGGAGGCCTAATCCTTTGTGTGTAACTGATTTAATGAACAAAGTAAAAACAGAGGGTTGATCTTCTAATCCCGCCAATGCTACAAGCTTCTTGAAATACTGGTGCGCCGCATTTTCTTTCCCCTTGATCTTAATCAGCACTGTAAATCCACAGATTTTAAGATTCTGACTTATCAGTCTTTCGGAGCAGAATAAAACAAAAGCAAACTGTTCGAGGAGGATCTGTAATATATCAGCCTGCATACTTTTAGATGGAATCTCTGTTAAGTGGTGTGTGTGTGTGTGTGTGTGTGTGTGTGTGTGTGTGTGTGTGTGTGTGTGTGTGTGTGTGTGTGTGTGTGTGCTGGACTCTCTGGCATGTGAAAGAGATTGAGTTTCATAAGGAGATCTGGTCGTTAATTCGCCTGTTTATCTTGATGCAGAGCTCTGGACTAAATTTGAGTGTAATATATGATTCTCTTAGACACGTTTTATCTTTGCCGACTTCTCCGTCCGCCTCCTCCTCTCTCTCCTCAGCTCCGTCCTCCCCCTCCTCCTCTGCCAAATACCTTCCAGTCAAAAAACACCCAATTCTGCTGGTTATCAGTCTAATGCATCATCACTCCCACTTCTCACGTTCGCTGAGCTGCAGATAATCCGTGTTTATCTGTGCGTTCACCACCAAGTTCAAGTCTTACAGGTGCTTCCCAGCAGTTTGTCATGTTTACCTCCACAAAACAAGACATCACTTTGACTCAGAGCATCACTTTGGATCAGGAGGAAGCGTGGATGCTCTGCAGCTGCAGCAGATGTAAAGGTCTGCTTTCAAACGCTGGTGGTTTACGTTGGCCCCCGGTCGGGAGCCTCAGACAATGTTGTTTTGACTTCTCCCTCGTTCAGAGAGAGTGGGTATTTGTCACACAGCGTTACAGCCTGGGAAACATTGCTTTGGCACATATTTAATGGTATTACAACTTTTTTTTCCTTTTCCTGGAGTCTGCATGTGAGTGCTTCACTCCAGTCAGGCACTTTAGTAACTTACAAGCTTGTAGTGCCACCTTGTGGTCGACTTCAATAGTTTGATTACACTTTTACAAACACATGCAGGAGGATCTGCAGACATGAGCACATTATTTGAATAAACTACAGGGCCAAAACTATGAAGACACATATTGTTTGTGTACTTTCAGTTTGGGGTTGTTTATTGCAATTTTGGCTGAAAACTTCCAGTTAAGAGAAAAGTTAATAATAGTGCAGATGTTTATATTTAGAAAACCTCAACTACTTTGGACCCCTTTCAGATGAAGTTGAGCCCCAAATCCACACCAGGCAAACTAAAACTTTTATATTTTTACTGACTTATGTGCACAATGTGATGGAGATTTATTTATGTCTTTGGGTGGTGCATTTTGATGTAAAACACTTTACAATAAAGTAGCAGTAATGTCAATTTTTGTGTCCACATACTTTTGGTCATTCAGTGCACATCAGTTACAGCGATTATGTTGGAAAGTTTGATTTTACTTACATCCACAGAAGATACAAGATTTAAACATTAGCACATTATTTGAACACATAATAGACAGACAAAAGTTAGAAATTTCAAATAAAAAAACAGCTCTATGTTACAGTTGCTTCTACTACATTCACAGAAAACCTAAACATACTTTAACTTCAACGTTTGATTTTTCCAGGCAGCCATTAGTTTTAATTCACTTCTTCTCAGGACAAAAAATAACTGTCAAAGATTTGAACCTTTTCTAAAGGAGCAGCTTGTGGGATTAACAGGGATTGTTGGCAGAAACTGAGTATAACATTCATGTTTTTATTCGTGTTTCATCACCTGAAACTGGGAATTGTGTTTTCATGACTTTCGAATGAGCCCTTTATATCTACACAGGGAGAAAATAATTGATGATTAAACTTTTAATTGTTGATATATGATGTGAGAGACACTGCAGGGTCTCCGACATGTTTGTAAAGGGACAGGACGGGGGTATTTAGTTTGGTGCAATCTGCCACTTCACCCCTAGACACCACTTAATCCCACACACTGCTCCTTTAAACATCAAATCCTCCACAGTAAAAAAAGGGAAAACAAGCTACAGTAAAATATCTGCATAAAAAGCAGCTGAAAACAGGGACTGTTTTTAACTCCAGCTCCAGGATTCTTCAACATAACTGAACAGGTATTTGGTCTTAAAGTTCATGTTTGCCTTCAGTGCAGTTTCTCGGCCTCAGTCCCGGCGTCTCCTCAGTTAAGAGCCGATGTCATCGTAGTCGTCCTCGGTGGAGGAGTCTTGGTCGGGGCTCACGGGGGAGTAGATGGGGCCGTCGTCTTCGTCACCTGATGATCCGACAAAGATAAAGATCAGCAGACGTTGCAGATCTCCCACACGTTGCTGTGACATCCGTGCAGCGACACTTACCTGAACTCTGCAGGTTTGCTGCAGGTCTGCAGTGAAGCTGATCGTTGCTGTAGGCCCTCGAAGGGTCAAAAGTGTCGGCGACGGACGACTGGCCCTCTGCTGACTCTGTCATTTATAAGAGCACAGATTTTATGAACTTCATCTCTCTTGTCAGAGCTTTTTGCGAACGAGTTAGGAATTCATATTCTGCCTGAAGAAATGAAACACACAAACGTCAGTAATGAGTGTGTTTTTCTCGACGGTAACCCTCAAACACCTCCAGGCTTGGTTTAGGGACTCTACACAAAATAATGGTGTGAACTGACATGAACTTAACCTTCCTCCTCCAGTATCAAAATGATGAGACAGTTAGTTTCACTAACTAATATGCTAGTGCTATGCTAGATATATGCTAGATATTTTTTTTACACAGTCAATTAAAAATATTTGTTCATTTTTATAATAAAGTTGTGATTGAAGGAAAACAGGTGACTGAATTGGACGGACCCGGGGAGACCATGACGTAGCCGTTCGTGTTCTCGTAGCATTCGCCCGACGACGTGCTGGAGCTCTCGAACGAGTCCACTGAGATCTTCGACACTCGGGCATATTGAGCGTGTGTGGGGCTGCTGTCGATGCCCATAAAAGCCCCCATCACCTCCTCAGGGGGGTTTTCAGCTTTAAGTTCAGGCTCTGGAAAATAAAAAATCAGAATGTAATGTTCGAGATAAATAGTTTAATTAATAAAAATAAGATGAATTATTTCTTGTAAATACACAGTGTAATTTACTGATTTAAACAAAAGATTCAATAAAAAGGTGTCTTAAATGTCAAATGAAGAAAAATATGTTTTTTTTTATGTTAACTGCAAGAAAATGGCTGTAGATGTGATCTCTATTAACTGTATATCTGTTACCACTACAACTATTATTTCTGCATATTTGGTATGAATTTTTAAGCAACAACCGGCCTGTTATAAAATAAGATATTATGCTACATCTTTTATCATAATAAAAACACACCAATTTAATCAAATCAAATTCTAAAATTATTCAAATAGGTTCAGTATCCAGTACTTTCTTCATATTTAAAGAAAAAGAAAAAGGGGAGATCGATGAATGTACATTTTGAGGGGAGTTGGAGTGTTACTTAAATTAAATGTGCATGTCACAGATTTGTCTTTGCTTTGTTTTCTTTATGTGAGTATTTGTACATATGTAATGTGTTGACTGTTCGGTACAATCTAACACAAAATATTTCTTTCTAAAATTTATATTTGAAGACATTTTTGTGTTCAAACACTAAAGAAAATGTGAAACTCTGCCTGTGCCATCCTCTGCTGCTTCCAGGATGTTTGAAGATGTTATTAGATGTGTGAACTCGAAACTGTCTCTGTAGCGTCTTTTGCAAACAGTGACTCACCTTCCTCAAACAGGCTGTCGAGGCCTGAAGGCTTCATGAAAGCGTTCATGTCTGTCTTGTATCTCTGAGAATCTAGATTCAAAACGATGCACACGAAGAGCTGTTTTAATCAAACCCATCCTGCAAACATTCAGTGCAAACACCACTGATCTGCACACACACACACACAGAGCAGGGCAACTTCAACCGCAGAATGCAGCAACACGAGAAAACGAAAAGAGGCAAAGACTGAGAAGCACACAGGAAAACATATAAATGGTGAGGAAGTAAAAGAACGTGTCTCACTCCGAAAGGTGGATAAAAGGACAGACGGGTCATTGCTTGGCTCAAACTGCTCATAGTCTGTATCTACTGACGTGCTGTCAACACTACTAAGCTGGGTCCAAAGATACCTGGGATCGGAGGGGGCTTTTTGAGAAAACACACAAAAAAAAAGGCGTGGTGAGATGACTATTTTCTTTGGTGCTGCCGCTGTTATTCGTCACACACACAGTGCATGTGCAGGGTATAAAGACAGAAAAGACAGGAAAAATACTGCGTTATGTTCGTGTCCAAAGTATTAAAGTCACACTTCAGTTCTGTGTTCAGCCACTGACCGTCCGTCTGAGGCGGGTTGGCGGTGACCTTGATGAGGTTGACGGCTTCTTGGTAGTTGTGATGATTTTCAGCGGCCGGTCGAGAGCTGCTGCGCGTCTGATGGAGCAGGAACGCTGTGGGCGTAATCACCAAGACAATATTACAGATAATATTTGCATCATAATATAACAGATTACAGACTGCTCCATGCACAAAATGCCTGCAAGTCTGCAGACAAAGATAAAAACGGCAAAAACAAAAAGCTGACAAATAACTGACAAATACTTCATTACCTTCACTGTTTTCACTGTTTCTACTTGAGATATAAATATATTTATATGTATATTCTCAAGCATATCCTCTCTGTACTATGTGCAAGTATAATTATAATTATCTATGTTTTAGATTTTTATATTATCTCTATATAAAATATATATATAATATCTCAAACCATAAAGAAATTAATATTAATTTAAGTTTTTCTTTCCATGTAAATGACGGAAATTAAAGCTAAATATTTGTAGAAAAACATCAGAAGTATGAGAATAGTGCTAACTGTTTTCCATTCACTTTAATCTAAGTATGTGTATCTGGAGCTGAAGTCAAATAAAACCAAAACCAGAGTAAGATTTTTACAGACTTAGGAGTTTTGATAAATCAGTGCAGAGCTGCACTTTGACGAATGAAAACGTTTGGTTCTGGATCGACACTCAGATGAAAGCAGTGAGACGAGGTGAGACTGAAGTGAACCGACCGTGTCGTCGTCTGTAGTGGCAGCAGAGCACCGAGTTGGTGATGAGCAGCACGAGCAGCAGAAGACACACGGCGATGGAGAGACACAGGCCGAGCTGCTCGAGCGTTAAGGAGCCTCCAAAAGAGCGGCCAGCGGTCGTACTTTCTGTGACGGACAGAGGGACACAATACGATTAATCCTCTGCTGTGATTGTTTAAACACCTTCCTGCTTTATTCTTAAACAATCAAAAGAATATTTAAAATAATAACATATCAAATATATAATAAAAAAGACAAATAATGTGATACATATATTTTTTTAGAGAGATAAAAACTCTGATATTTACCAGTCGTCCAGTTTAATGTCGTTACAGTTGCATTAGTTGTGGCGACTGTAGTTGGTAAAGGAAACCCGAGCGAGCCTGCAGGACAAAAATGTCTTTACAAAGTCTGCTATCTGTAACCTCCTAACAAATAAAGAGGCATTAACCAATCAAATTTTGGGTTATCTATATAAGCAGAATGAGTTCGGCCTTTCAGATTTTTACTAAATTATATGACTGTAAATACTGAAGGTAGACTGGAAATAAAATGTAATTCTCTTTTTAAAAAGCTGTCTAAACATGAAAGAAAACATTTCTGTTTAAAATAATCTGAACACGACTCAATAAAATAAAGGGAAGCAAATAAGTGTTTTTTTAATTAAATGAAAATTTAGGACATATGTGCCACTGATTTTACATCATCACTTTGTCCTTCTCTATTATTGGATGGAAAATGAACAACATCATCTGAAAGTTCACACATTACTTTCCTGTGAATTTTGGTCCAGTCACACAAATAACTAAAAACATTTTAATCAGCTGCCTATGTTGTTATATAGCCATGATGAAAAATAAACTAACAGCATTCAGAAAGAATCTGGAAACTTCTTTTTGTGTAAAGAAGCATCATGTAAAATGTGTCAGCTGTGCTAATAAAGATAAAAATCGAAGAGCTGTTGGATAAAATACAAAAATAAAAGCTTTGGATTCCTGTTTTCTTCAGTGTATGTCAGTATTAAAGTTTAAAAGTCATCAGGTTTGGTCGCCCTGTGCAAAGTCGGGTCAAACCAAACAAACTTCCTGTGCAGCCACAAACAAAAACTCTCGCTCACCATTGCAGACGACACCAGATGCTTTGGAGCTCACACACAGGTGTGGCTTGTTCACGTACTCTATGCACTGCCACAGACTCTGTTCCTTGGAAATGCAAAAATAATACCACAGTGTCCCGTTGTTGTGGGTCAGAGGGGGGACAAACTGGGAATATTTCACCGGCTTGTTGCAGTTCAGCATGGAGCAAACCCGGGAGGCCATCTGTTCGTTCCAGCAGTTGTCACACACGGTGCCCCAGCTGCCGTTACGGTGGATCTCCACTTTACCGGAGCAGCGGTCCAAACCTCCAGTCAGCCTGATCGCTCTCATCTCTGCACACAGAAAGTGACAGCATTAGAGGAAAATAAAATCATGTTCTCAACAGCAGATTAAAGTTAAGTCAGCAATTCCCGTCTTGCTGACACTAAATGAATTCGGTGATCTCTTGACTTCATCATCAGGTCAGAATCTTTATACTCTATTAGTGTGAATCATCTAATGTTAGCATGTTAACTAGCTCCACTAAGACTGTAAACTTCATGCATCATCAGTCATGCTTATGTTCGAAAGCATGAGCAGTTAAGTAATACTGAAAAATATTACATAGAAAGAAACTATTTGTCTTTATTGATGACCTCAGGTCCACTTATTATCTTTATCTGGAGCTGTCACAGTTAAGATTTCATTGTTTGCAAGAACTTTAATTCCAAACTTTCTTATTATTTTAGTCAAGTTTAAATTATTTGTCTGTTTTCACTTTCTGTATAAATGTTTTTGAACTGTGCAGTGACCTGAACATACGACTCCGGCGTCCTCTTTGTGTCCACAGTCGGGCTCGTCCTGTGCAGCCGGACAGGCCCACAGGTTCTCCTCTCGGCCCGTACAGTTCAGCTCGTCCAGGTGAACGGGGCCTCTGCCGGGGGGGAAGGCGCCGCCCTGCCCCGTCACGCTGAGGGCGTAACCGCAGCCGAGCTGGGCGCAGACCACGTCTGCATCCCGCAGGTCCCACCCATCGTCACACACCGTGCCCCACCTCCCGTTTCTCCACAGCTCCACCCGGCCATCGCAGCGGCCGGACCCTCCTGCCAGCCGCACAGCATGGCGGCCTGCGGGCGACATTTTAAACAGGCTCAGAGGAGATTTATAGGCATGAAAGTTTGTGCAGTTTTCCTGTAATAGTAATATGAACATGAACACACCAGCATTATGATGATGTCAACTAATGCCACCTTGCATGATGAAGATCATACTTAATACAACTGGACATTTACAGAGTTTGTAGAGTTTGTATCATCTGATAATTAGAGCCAAATAGTGCAGGAATCAATAAAAAATATTAATTTAGTTCAACACCTGCGGTAGAACACCTGACTGGACTGAAAACCTCACTGGGTTGAGTTTTATTTAAGGATGTGTATTTATCACTTTTCATTTTTTAAGTATAATCTCTTGTATGAGGAGCTGCTGTCTGTCTCAGTTATCGTCACTGACTTGTTGTCTACACCATGAGCTTGTTTCTTGCTGTTTGGTTTGTTAAAAATAAAATAAATTACATGTAACAGGTGGTTATTGTTAAATTCCTTTTTAATTTGATCCATGTATGTATTATTTCACAATGAGTCACAGTTTTGTAAGTTGTTTTTGTGCCACCAGCAGCTTCCTCATCGCAGATTAACTCAGTTACATCCGCCATTTTGTCTGATATATGGCCAAGCAAATATTGACAGGAAACTTTTATCGTCTCCTCCAAATGACCAACTTTCTTTTATTATCTATAGGCACTCATTTATAGCACACATCTTTTATGTTATTTATTTATTTAAGGCTTTACTTTTTTTATTCTTGTGGACTTTGATTATGAACGTTTATTATTACTACTATTATTATTACTTTGTTGTACTTCCTTTTTTGGCTTAATTGTTCACTGGAGATACTCCAGTTTTCATTTTCAATATCTTTGGACTCGTGTTTATGATTATCTGATGTTTTTGTTTCATTGAATTAGTTTCCCAGTAATATTTCACATTTGCCTTCTGTAAAAACCTTCATTAAAACATGTTTATCTGAGGGATAAGAAATCAATCAATATCAACTTTTGAATGCTTTACAAGCATCTCTTAGACCTGAAACAACGGTGGACAAATAATTAATTACTTTTGAAGAATATAACACTAAATATGGGGTTCACATACATAATGTGACAAATCAAAAGATAAGATGTGTTAAAGGTTGTAAAATGTGTTACGGTTGGTTTCTTTGTGCAAAGTTTTCTAGTTCTTCTTTAATACTACAGAAAAAAACAGGTCTGAGAGTAGCTGTGAGACATTAAAGAGAAAAAACCTCACCACAAACGGCTTCAGTGATCACGGAGCAGTTTTCTCTCGTGGTCTCTGAGCAGTTCTGCAGACGACCATCTTCGTGCAAACAGTTGTGAAAGCAGGTCGCATTAGAGTGTGGCTTTGTTTTATTCACATGATAGACGCCGCCGCAGTCCAGATCGCGACAGATCTGCTCAGCCAGCTCATCTGTGGAGTTTGCTGTCAACGCCACCACATCGCTGCTCCTGTTCCTTTCAGTCCTGAGCGTCCAGCTGCATTTAGCGGCCAGGCTGTGAATGTAAAAGCCGCCTGAGGACACAGAGCACAAAATCATTTATGAGATGAGTTTATCAGTAAAGCAGGTACTAATTCTGCTGACTGAAGCCCCTCAGACACCAAATAATGTGATCAGTGTCTCAAATATACCAAGTTTTGAATATGAGTTAACAGAGCTGACAGTGAATATAAATGTTAAATTATTTAGTGTTTCCTGTTATGTGTTAAATTGGCATTTTGACTTTTTATCAGTGTTAAATAACATATTTTATATGTAGCTGGCAATTAAAGTTATTCTGATTTTATACAAGTCACGATTTTGTGTGTGCTGGAGATTTTCATTGTGGTAAACCATTAAAGGGTACTTTCAACAGTGAAGTAAAATAAAACCAACAGCCTATGTCAGGTCGTCATTGTTTTCTCACTTCCCTTCCCCCCTATACAGATAAATGTTCAAAAAACTGGGCCCTATAGTCTGTAGCAAATGTTATGCCAACAGGAGGAAATAGTGCATTTTTATAGGTGTCTGAATAGAAAACAATCCTACGCTAAAGCAATGTGTTTAATTACTTAAATAAAAAGCAACATTAAGTAATAAAACACAAAACAATACAAGCCTCTACCATTTTCTTTTGACAAAAATAATTTAACATCAACTTTACAATTTAAAAAACATTTAAATTTCTTAAAATGTTATAATGTATGTGCTGTTCTCCTTATTGTATTTTGGTTAAAACATTTTCATAATTTTATAGTATTTTAGGTGGGTGTTGTTATTAGTTTGCAACATTTCTGGTTTTAATCTGGTCAGGAACCTTTGCTGCATTTTACCAAAACCTTCTCTCTCCCCCAACATTTCCTGTAGGTGTATGTACCATCAACCATACAGTAAATGTAAGAAACATCTCCTTTTGCAGTAATATTTTTCTTTTATTGTCAACTTTAAATTTCTCTGTGCTGTTTTACTGTAGAAAAACCAGCAGACATATGTGTTTTTTTTTACTACTGCCACCATTTTGACAAATGGTGTAAATTTGTTGGGCTGAGGATCAAACTTTGCTGCAGATGAGCACAAAGCACACAAAACTACCTGCAGCAAAGGTCGTTTGCAGAGCAAAGCAAAGTCGTGTGTGGGCTTTGGTATGCTCACTTTTTGATTTGCACCTGCAAAATTCACAGAAGTGTGTTTCACAAGGAGGTCACCCCACATCCTGTGACAGTACGAGCAACAATATTTATATTCATGCATTCTCTCCATAAAGTTTATTCCAATCAGGGCAAAAACTAGTTTAAAACTTCTGGTGTAACTGTGTGTTTGTGTGTATGAGAGGAAGAGAAACAGAAAGATTGTCTTCCTCAATGATGGACTGCAGAAAAATATTTAACTTACGGTTGAATTGCTCTGCTTTCACTTGGACATCAGTTGGGTCTGTTTGAGTGGACGAGTTTTGCGAACCTGAAATGAAGCAGAGACAGTGTGAGGTTGTACACAGGCCACTCACCAACACACCACACCACACACACACCTACCACAGGACCTTTTGAAGGGCAACCAGTGTAGATTTTTTGTGTTTTATCACGTGGACGCATTGTGTGGCTCAAAACCTAAATGAGGTCACTCGACGGATAAATTACCTGCCACGTGCAGTCGTCCACATTTTACACTTTTATTAACACTGTTTTACCTCTGACTGCCATCAACACAAAATTTATGTTTTCAGTTCCCTGTGACTGAATTTTAAGTCCCCGGACCAAACGATTCAAATCCTTTAAAGGTTCATCTGTCACATAAATAAGTCAAATAATTTAATGTGGGATTCTGCCAAGATCATGCTAAAAGATTAGTGCTGAAAATAAATATTAGAAACTAGAAATTACAAATTACAGATATATGAATACATTACTTTTCATCCAAAGCTATTAGAACCACAAATGGTGTTAACACAGTAAATTTAGATACAACTTTATATAACAAAAAAATGTATAAATGTATTCATTTAAAAATTTTTATTAAAATATATAAAAAATATCTCTGCGACAAACAGTCTCAATTTAGAGAAATTACATAGCTCAGCAGAACTGACACTTTATGGATCACATTTAAATATCAAGAGTATAAAATAGTAAAACACTTTACCTCGACAAAGGCAGCTCAGTTGGAGAATCAATAAAAATGTCACCACTTTCATGTTGCGGACCAAAAGGAGGAAACTGCTTCTACTGTCTCTCAGAGCTCAAAGTCAGACTGTGCAGTCTAAAACTACAGTGCCCGTCTGTGCAAAGTGTTGCTTCCTCTACTGCTCCCTTCATATCTAACTGGCAGAACTTCCCAGTATATACCATAGTGCATCACGGCAGGAAGTGAAGCCTATGACTTTTTCACAATGACAACAATCACCAGAACACCAAAAGCTTTGCTGAAAATGTACAAAATTATAAAAATGGCTCATCCTGCATGTTTAGTTTAAGAAAGGTATGAGCCATATTACATAAAATCCAATTAATCTAATGAGTTTAAAAGTTTTAAGCTATGTTTATGTTGAAGGTAATATTACTAGTATATATAATGTTAACAGTCACATCATCATATTTATATGATATAAGCTAAATTAATACTTTTAGTGACCTACAAAATACCGTCTTTACTGGTGACTTAAAACTCCACGACCTCTAGGGAGGAGTGACTTCAAGTTTTTGGTGGTTCAAGTTTGAGCCCACATTTGGCTTTATTTGAAGTAAAACTGATCAGGCGGTTAACAGACTTGTTTATTTTTGTCATTGAATTTACATTGCAAAGATAACAGGTTGTAAATCACCTGGAATATTATACAATTAGGTAAAGCTCTACTCTAATTTGTTTTAATTAAATTCGATTTTTTCCTGCACTTTTTATCCACCTTTGGGATATTCACCAAACATTGGTGAATATTTTATAGGGTGATTGCAGAATTTTATATTAATTTCATATTAACTGGACTAAAGAGAGAATCAGAATTAGTTTTACTGGCAAGAAGGTTTTTGCATGCAGGGAATTTTTCTTTGTATGTTGGTGCATTACTGCAAACACAGAATACAAGAGTGTGTATGTGCGTGTGTCTTGGTGTGCATGTTTGTGTGTGTGTGGGTAGGAAGGGGGATTGGTGGTATGTCAGATATTAGGATTATTTTTATTTATTTCACAGACCTAAGTGATTATTTCTGCAAGTGAAAAAGAAATATTAAATATTATAATTATATTAAATAATAATAAATAATAAATCATTCATCCAGCAAACTGTGGACCACTAACACCGTGTTTCTAATGAACACGTATCCATGTTTTCTCGCGGTCTTTGTGCAGAGTCTAATATAAAGTAAAGAAAATAAACATTG
>JBAJHX010000040.1:17655063-17705187 GCA_037176925.1 Amniataba percoides
AAGCTGCAGATCAGCTGACTTTGTTTACATCCCGCTTCTGCCGCACGCGCTCAACTCAACTCGCCCTGCTATTGGCTCTCCGGCTGTGTAGCCCCGCCCTCCGCAAGCACAACTGACAGCAGCAGGAAGCGTCCGCTTTAATGTGAGTTTAATATAATTTTTATACCTTTTCTTTCACAATATAGCTCTAAAAACACTTCGAGTAAACACCTACCTCAAATAAAGTCAGTTCGACTTCGGAAAAGAGAGAAATTATCCGGTTATTTTCAGTTTATCCGGCGTTAAAGAAGAAACTACACTCGCAGCGTCGAAAAAATACAATTAAATAAAAAAACAAATAAACAAAATACATGAAACTTATTTAGGGTGACTCACATGTGAGTTCACCGCCTCCTCACCTGTTTTTATCGACAGGTAAAGCAGGCGACGCGCGGCTGTGTTTGTGCGCATGCGCAGTGAGAGGCGGACTCAGCCATTGGCGCCAACTGGAGTTTGATTTTTTTTCATTTTTTTGCGGGAGACTGAGCAGAGCAGCTCCAAACTATCAGACCATCAGACCGACATCAGACCTCCTGCGGGGCGACTGCTGCTCTGTGCGCTCACCTGTACGCGTCTGGACGGTGTCTGTGCAGGTGTGTGTCGTTTCTGTGCAGGTAAACCTCCTTATTTCACTCCTCTGCATGTGTGTATATGTATGTGTGTGTGTGTGTGTGTGTGTGTGTGTGTGTGTGTGTGTGTGTGTACTTTGTGCAGCTTCCTCCTCCTGAAATTTGCTTCAAAGTAAGACAACACCAGCAGGATGAAAGCATGAAAGCTTTTCTGCAGAGGTGGTTTTAGTCACCTGTGCTGCAGGTGAGGAGGCTGATTTTTGCAGATTTTTTGCAGCTTTTTCACTCCTTTGCAACCTTTCTGCTTCTCTCATCGATAAAACAGCGTTATAATCCATCTGAATCTACGTTATACTAACTGAATATGTTGCTTGTATAATGCAATAATCAGTAATAATTGTATATTAATTGATGATGGCGTGGTTGGTGATGAATTTAAAGCTTTTAATCGGGGCACAAAATGTCCTCCCTGCGCCTTTTGTGTTGAGCTGAGCAGCTGTGCGTCTCTTTGTGCTGCTCATGGTGGATCTCATGAAAAAAACTGCAGGATATTTGTCAGGAATATATTTTAAAAGTGATCTGAAGCTTCTCGGGTTGAAATTTTGCTGTTTTCGCGGGAACAGTTTAATTTTTTTTACGCGCTCATTAAAAATGTTGGCGCGTCTGCTGATCCGGAAATAGTTTTATTTTAATGTGGCCTGAGTTTGCATGAAAGTGTTTTTGTGGATGTGCAGCTGTGAACCTGTTAGTTTACATCTGAGGACTAACTTCCTGTTTTCCTCACTTTGAATCTGAATTGTTCCCTTTTTTTACAGACAAACAGCCACAGCCATGACAAGACGAAGGTGATGATAATAATAATAATAATAATAATAATAATAATAATGATCTCTTTTCTTATACCTCTTGGGATTAATGAAGTTTTATCTTATATTGGATTGTCTTTTTTCAGTGGTCGCCTGCAGAAAAGAAATGAAAATTCTCCTCGGCAGAAAGGCAAAGTACCTAAAGTGAGAGTCAGTTTTGCTAAATAATCAATTTAGGACAATATTGCAAAGTTTTACTCCTTGATTATACAGATATAAACATTTTCTGAATGGTCTGACGTCTTTTCTTCACAGCAGAACAACAGAAAAAAGGTTCAGCCTCTGTCAAAGCTGCAGTGTGAGAAGGTTCGTCCTTTTTCTTTTATAATCCTTTTTATTGTCAGTCCAAAGGCACAAAACGGGTGAATCAGTAAACCTGTGCACTGTTTTTCATGTAAAGCAAAGAGAAGCTTCTTAAATTCAAAGAAAAAAAGGAAGTCAGTCATAATGTCACAGAGACTCAAGTCATCTTCATCTCCACAGAAATCTCCTGTCTGTTCATTACTCTTTGTTTAATAAACACTCGTCACATTTGAATTCTCTCACTTCAGAACCAGCTCGTACTCGAGGGCGACATTGATCCCTGTATTCACATCGAGGCCTCTGAGAAAGAGCTCATGATGGACTTTGATGAGTCCGTCTACTCGGCTCGCGCTTCAGAAAATTCTTTGGTTCATCCGTCACCGCTGCCTCATCTCAGGCGAGTATCATACATTATTATTTAGTCGTGGGTTTTACTATTAATTATTGATTACATCCTCTGTCAGACTAATCAGACTAATCGTTGCAGCTGTTTCTGTGCGTGTTGCAGGTGGGGATCTCCTGAAGACGTTTGGGTGAAGATGGTCAGCAGAGAGCAGAATTACAGACACAGCAAGAACTTCATGCTGAAGCATCCAAACATTCAACCCAGAATGAGATCGATCCTGCTCGACTGGTTAATTGAGGTGCGTCTTCGACCACCCCACATTTTAATTATAGGTTGTTGTTTTTGTGCTTCAGCTCGAGTAAATGTGGGGAAAAAACAGTTAAACATTCATCACTTTCAGATTTCTGCGTATCATTTATGGTTTTACAACTTTAAACTGTAAAGCAGTCGCACCGTAAAATCCTTTTTATGGTGGCAGTGTTGTAAATGTATAAAACTAAATGAGTTATTTCCTGTTTGACCTACATTCACCCATCAGGTTTCAGATATCTGGAACAAGTCTTGTTTATTATCTTTAAAAATAAATTCACTTCAAACGTCAGGCTGCTGAAAACTGAAAATTGTTTTCTCCAGAGTGACATTTTCATAAAGTCAAGTCACAAATTCACTCCCACGTCACGAACAGGTTCCCTAACACTTGTTTTGTTGCTGGTTTTACCAGGTGAGCGAGGCCTACACTCTTCACCGGCAGACGTTCTACCTCGCGCAGGATTACTTTGACCGGTTCATGTTGACGCAGAGCAACATTGAAAAGGGAATGCTGCAGCTCATTGGCATAACCTGTCTCTTTATAGCGTCAAAGATGGAGGTAAGGAAGCAGCTGGGATCATTCAAACTAAATTAAAACCGTGTGACGCCTTCAAATAGAGAAACCGTCACTTTTCTAACTCTACATTTCCAGTGCTGCTTGGTGAAGTTTTTCTATTTTCTCCTCGTAGGAAGCTTGTCCTCCGAAGCTCTCTCAGATGGCCTACGTGACTGCAGGGACTTATTATGAAGACGAGATTCTTCAAATGGAGTTAATAATTTTGAAGGTAATATTAAGATGAGCGTGGCCACGTTTTAACACCTTATGGTCCATTAAAAATCAACAAGAAGGCTTTAATGTCTTTTTGCACTCGTTTTGCAGGCTCTGAGTTGGAACCTTTGTCCAGAAACAGCCGTGTCGTGGCTGAAGCTTTATTTCCAGATGGCATCGATGAGCACCAACTCTGACCTGCTGGAGCCGCAGTTTCCTCAAGAGGCTTACGTACAAATGACACGAGTAGGTGTTTGGATGGGATTCACCTTTTTTAAACACAAACACAAACGTGTGTCTCACAGCTGGGCTAAAAACTCAGCAGCGAACACTGATTATTTCTCAAACAGGACTTTTTTCAGAGCAGTTATTGTTTTTTACGGCCACACTTCACGACATCTGTGGTATCCAGTCTCACACCAAAGGAGACAAATTGGTTATTTCTCCCAACTTAAGATAATGAAAGAGGAAATAAAGTGTACATGATTCATTTCTACATTTAAAGTCAGCCTCATGACTAAAGCGGTTTCTCTTCTGCCTTTTGCCTCCTCCAGCTTTTAGACCTGTGTATCCTCAACATAAACTCTCTGGACTTCCAGTATCGAGTGTTGGCTGCCTCGGTCCTCTGCCATTTCATCAAACAGGAAACAGTTGAAAAAGTTACAGGTGTGACTGATTGTTGTGTTTATACACCTGCAGATATTAAAAAAGAAAAAGATCTAAATCTAAATATCTGGCTCTCTGAGATATCAAACTGATTCGTGCATGTTTACGTTGTTTTTTTGTTCGTGTTCAGGTCTGTCGAAAGACGCCACCCAGCCGTGTGTGAACTGGATGGCTCCGTTTGTGGAGTCGGTGAGCTGGTTCGGCAGGCCGACTCTGAAGGATTTTGACAGAATAAAGACAGAAGACAGACACAACATCCAGACGCACACAGACTACATGACCATGCTGGTTAGTGTTGTCTTCTTCTACTTGTTGGGATATTCCAGTAAAAAACAATTAATTGAGAAATCAGCAGGTTAATGAATAAAAATAATTGTTTGTTGCAACTCATCATTTCTTTGTGTAAAGAAGCTGGATTATGACTAATAACTACAATCAAATGGACTGAGAATGAGACCATGTTTATCTTTTTCACTGACTGTTGTGCAGTTTTAAGCTTACTTTAATTTCATACATACACATTGTGAAAACAAAGAAAAACCTCAGATCCACTGAAGACTGCCATAATAACAAACACTGATTGTTCTTTTATCTACTTGTTTCGTTTTAGGAGAACGCCAGTAAAAAGCAGATGAGCAGCCAGTTCCTCACTCCTCCCAACAGCACAGAGAAACCCTGCACACACTGACCTGCAAGAGCAAGACTCTGTAGTGAGTTTGTGCCCTGCGACGTAAAAGCAGTCCTGTTCACTGGAGACGCTCTGTGACAGTGTGGGAGATTAAAAGCTTCTGTTAACAGGACAGCTGAGTCTGGACAAGAGTTTATTTCATGCCCGCTGATGTGAAATTTGTCTCCAAATGCATTATCCAGGATGATGTGCTGAATTTTAAAGACTTAAATCTCAGCCAAAGCTTTGCTTGATTTAAAATGAGTGATTTAATTCAGGGGAAAAAATGTGATGTGCAATTGTTTAACACTGTAGCATATTAAATATGTAATTTCAGATCAAATCTTTTGAACACTGCGTCAGGGTCAGCTGAAAAATGTCTCATTGTTTTTTTAATTGAGTGTACTGTCGCTACTTCAGCTGTCAGCGACTCTCTGAAGTGAGAAAGATAACTTGTGAATTTCTTAGTTATTTTTACCAAAATGTTGTAACCAAACTATTGTTTGTAACTCAGGGCATTATTTTTTTTCAATGATTACAAGTGTACAACTAAGCAGCTGTATTTATTTAGAAGTTTATTTTCTACCACAAAATAAAATGTACATTCCCAAACCCCCCCCAGAGGTCTTGACGGTGCTTCTTGTGTCTCCTAGAAATACAGTTTGGCCATCGCCTGCAAGAATCTCTTTTTCCTTTTCTGTGCCGCCAGCTGCAGCACTTCCTCCGGGTTACTGGTGTTCAGCTCCGACTGTCCAATCGCTTTTATCTGAGGAGAAACAAAGAGTCAGGAAACTGATGCAAAATCTGAAAACAAACTTAAAGATGGTTTAAAATACAAAAAGGCATCTAAAATGCTTTTATCCAAATTCAACCATGTTTTAATCTGGATGTGTTTTAAGAGTAAACACAGAATTAATGCTTACTGTAAAAGCTGAGAACATAAAATAAACCTTTAAAAGTCAAAGAGACTATCAAAAAAATGCATCTTCATCATGCTGAAAATTGCCATTTTGGTTTGACATCAAGAGGAAGATGCAAACACTGAAAGTTTTAACTTCTTACCGCTATTTGTCTCTTCTCAGTCTCTCCTCGTTTGTGGTGAATGTCTGAAAACTGTCAAGGAAAAAAAGAAATGACCAGGCGGCGGTTGATCGTTCTTTAAGAGTTCTACTATAAAAAGGGCCCAAAAAGATGAAGCTCAACAAAATGACTTAATTAACAGTATCTGATGTTTATCTGCCCTCACAGATCAATAACAAAGGATACGAGTGAGGTATTCCAGGATGGTGACGTCCCAGATGTAGTCGTAAAATGAGTCCATGGCGTCGTGGCTGTGGCGACAGAAGACGTTACAGATGTTAATAAACGGCTCACAGCTGGTGAGCACTGCTGGGTGTGTGACGTCAAGTTTTACCTGTTCTGTTCCTGAAGCGCTTTAAACGCCGTCATGTAGTCGACCTCTCGAAGAAACTGACAGAGAACAGCAACCTAATGAGGTGAGACAACCGAAGTTTAACAATCAGATGAAAATGACATGACAAACTTGTACTTTAGTTGTATATTCTGTAGAAAATAAAGACCTGTGTGTGGCAGTTCATCATTGAACAGCACTTGATCATCCTCTTCAGGACCTGAAAACAACAGTCTGTTATTAGAGGGTCAAGTCATTGTCATGTCACTTAGGAGTCCATAGTGGACTGAAACTGTAATTCCCAAAGACTACAGTATGTTAATGACGGTATTTTGTAATTATTTAACTGCAGAAACTAATTCTAAGTTGCTTTAGTTTGGATGATGTGTCTGTGTGATCAACCTGGTCAGTGTAGACGTCGGGGGGAACAGCTTTGGTGAAGTAGTCCGAGCACACGGCTCCGGCCTGGAGGTAAAGGTTCAGTGCAGCAGAGTACTGATTGGTCACTGCAAACAGAGAGAGTCCAACAAGAAGGATGAAGTCAGACAGCTGGGTACATTTACTGTAATTCTGTGACTCATATCCTTTCTGATGTTGTAAGCGCCACACATCTGGTTCTCCAGAAACAGAAACAGATTTGTTATTTAACCCAAATTTTCTTAAATTCTCAAACTAAATTTACTGATGAAATACTTTTTGAAACTGAGGCTGCAGCAACATTAAAGCCCCCATAAGAGGCATTTTCTTACCGAAGTAGATGTCGGCCTGTGTGATGAGCCACGACTGGTTGTTAGGATTCAGAGTGAGAGCATAGGACACCAGCTCTTTGACCGTCACAGCCACAGCTTCAACATCTACTGCCTGGATGCTGCTCAACACACACACACACGACACATTTAGTTGCTTTGTTTGAGCCAAATCTTTGACATTCATTGAAAAAAAGAAGTGTTCTTACTTTGGAAGAGTAGATGGCCAGATGGAGAGGTGCTCTGCTGTCACTTCATTTACAATATCATCCTAAAAAACAAGAAAAGACACTCAGTTACCTCAGAGTTGATGAGAAAATCCAACACTTTAACAAATGAGAGACGTACCCGCACAATGCTGTGGAGCCTCACAAACAGAGAGATGAGGGTCGTCAGCACCAACGGCTCCTGTGAGAAATAAGAAGAAACTTGTTACCTTTAAATCAACAGTGAAACTTTAATATACCCAAAATGTGCTCAAGTTAAACGAATACTTACTCTGAGTTTCTTGATGAAAGTGATGAATTTGCTCCTAAAAAGGTTGTACAACAAACACCAGAATGAGCACGACTCTTTCACCCTGTTTATTCTTATTTACAGCATTTAACTGTGCAGTTAATAAATCACACTGAAGCCTTCAGTGGCGTGTTTGTGTCGTACCGGTACATGATGCCCATGGAGGACTCTCTGTGTTTGATGAGGCCCACCCTGCCGTCATTGTTCCTCTTGTGCTGGATGGAGACGCTACAGATCTGCACCACCACGTCCCACAGCTCTTTGGCAGTGCGCCGACTCTCTTTAGGACCCGGGAGCTCTTTGCACGTTGAAGCCAGAAGCTGTCCGAGCTATCGGGAGGAAACAGGCCACGAATTTCACAAGACAAAACCACAGAGGTCCTTACAAACATCCAGGACCAAGCTGCTGGTCCATAAAACTCTTTGTAATAGGAAAAATACAGTTTTGGCAACATTCAGAGCTCCATGAGAGTTTAAAACAAAAAGGCAGAGCATGTGTGGAACATGTGTGTAAAAAATGCACTATCAAGAATATTTAATGTTGTATAAAACTTCTGGCATTAAATGAAACTTTGAGTTTATATTTCAACATCTGATTCACACAGCTTAAATATGCAGTGACTTTTTGGGCCACTTGGGGGCAGCACCTTGATGTAAGGGTTGTTCATGACCAGAGCTGGTGGCACCTGCAGAGTCAGGTAATCGTTCTCCCTCCAGTTCAACATGAAGGCGACACACTCTTCTCCCACCACCTGACGCAGAGGCAGATCTGGAGACAAAGACAAGGACGACCTGTGATTTAGAGTGGAGAGCAGGGAACAACTTTAATTCTACGGTTTCCATCCGCTCACCGTGAATCCTCATCTCCAGGTATCCTCTGACCCTGCTGACCAGGTCGGGCGGCGGTCGCTCTTTGCTGCCCTCGGCCGCCATCGCCTCGTGCGCCCGGACCTCCAGCAGCAGCATCTCGTTCAGCATCACCTGCCTCAGCTTCGGGGAGAACTCAGTAACAAGCTCCAGACAGGCTGAGAAGAGCTGCCGTGCATGAGCAAAGTCCTGAGAGAACAGGAAAACATTTCTAATTATAGGCGATTCTCAAAGTTAAAGTTTCCACTTTAACCATCAGGGGTTTGAGGGTTTAATAGTTTCTGGCCATGCTTTTAGTAAAGTTTATTCTACCCTTTGGATCTTATGGAATAATGTAGTCAGTCTACAGAAAACATGAACAACATTTCTGAGCACTGATCATGTAAACACCTTTATCGATATGCAGTGGAGTCCTTTGGCCATGAGGATGTAAACCAGGTCCTTTGTCAGGTTGTCTTTAATGCTGAGGATCACGTTAATGTAGTCAGGAGGCACTTCCCACTGTAAACACATCACAGAGTGGTATTTTAATTATTTCAGTGCAGTTTTTTTTTTAATACTGTAAGTTTCTTATTATAAATCGTGAATGCCTTTGACATCCACACCGGTTGGTTGACCTCTGACCTTATTGTTGACCCTCCAGAAGGGTCGCTCGGCCATGCCGTGGAGTTCGATGAGGATCTGTCTGATCCTGCGCGGCTCCAGTGAGAGGATGAGCTGCTGCTCCAGCTGCCCAATGTTCACACTCGCTGACGCTGTGGAGGGATGAACCAACATGCGTCAGGCCACAGACTCAAACAGAACATTTTCTGTGCTTTGTCCAGCAGCCTGACAGACAACAAACAGATAAACTGGATGTCACTCAACAGTATGTACTGAGAACATGTTGCACCTGGAATGTCGTAGAAAGAAGGCAGAGGCTTAGCGCTGAGGTTGATTGTGGCCGATCTCTTCCTCATCTGCTCCACCAGGATCTTCCTCTCGTCTTCCTTCAACAGATCCATGAAGAGCTTATGAGACGACACCACAAACAGCAGAGGCAGCTCCTCCAAACTTTCACACAGAGTCCTGCAAGATATGAAAGGTCTCATTTTAGGATCATTTAACGATTAGTGGAACAGTTTATTGTCAAATCTGTGCTGTTTTGTTAAAAGTTTATGTGCACTGTAACCAGAGAAGGTTCTGGCTTTTTTTTTTTTTTTTTTTACTAAATCAAGGTTTTATTGTCTCATTAGTTTGAACATATGTGCAGAATCGTTTCAGAATCTCTGCTCAAGAAAACCTCTTCTACATTTGTTTGTTCTTCAGACTGTCCTCACTCACTTCATGAAATTGGCCATGTTTCTTCTGGATATCTCAGACGGACGCTCCTTTTCCAGAGAAAGCGTGCACACCTGCGGGACAAAGAAAAGTGGTCTAAAATGTGTAGCAGCTTATGAAACTATTATCATCATTATTCTAATATTATTGTTCAATAACCTCACAAAAACCTTTCAATAGTCACCAGGCTCTATTCTTCAGTTGTGATAAGGGATTGTACTATGTCTAAATGCATTAGTGAAGGTAATTTCAGCTTTATTCAATAGTGGGTATCAGAGAGTGAGGGACAGGCAGATGCAGACTTAAGTATGAGATATTCATTGTACATTTATCAGTTGAAGCTCTGGGATGTCCCCATCATGAATCCCCCCTGTGAGAATCATAACATATAAAGCTGAATACCTCTAAGATGAAGTCCACCATCCTTTTACTGGGTTTGAGCAGAAGCTGCTGGAAACGTACACTGAGAACTTCTCCCTCCAAAGCATCTCGGACGGCGTTGCAAACACAGATCTTGTGGCAAACCTCATCCAGGCCCGACTCCCTGCAGAGTGTTAGAAATGGGTTGTATGCAAGCTGTTTGTGGACGTGCAAATTTAAAATAATATATAAAATATAAATTCTGACTAAAGCAGAAGAAATGCAAGTAGGGTAAATAAAAGTATGTGACAGCATGTGAACTGAATGCAATGCAAGCAGTACCTAGTTCCAGTGTATGTGACATCTGTAGGCTTTGTCACACTTTGTGTAAACTGGTTTTCATTGGATTGCGTTCTCACCCTTGTTGGACTTTGTACTGGAACTCCCTGAGAAGAGACCGTCTGAAGTGGTTTGGCAAAGTGGGGGACACATTGTCTTTGATGAAGGCTTCAATGACAGCCTATCAGAGAGGACACAGAAATTATGGACAAGCTTTACATGTCAATAGATACGTAATATCAAAGGTTTAACAAATCAAACAAATCTTCAGCGTCTGCTCTGACCTGGTAGTTGTGCGCCCGGATCAGGGTGTCGATCTGATCGTAGGGTGTGGTCTGAGAGTCTGAGGGGTCACAGTCTTCAGTCAAAGCTTTGCAGGCGTTCCAGTAGCCAGCCAGACGCTTCTCATCCAGGTGAACGTGGACAGTCGAGTCCAGCTGAAAAATATAAAAACATGACTTTCTTGGAGGGAAAAGATTTTACTCATTGCACTGTGACTTCATGTCAGCAAAAAAAGGAGGAAATACCTTCTTTAACAGTTCCTTTGTCTGCCTGAAGTGATCCCGTGCTTTCTTATAGGTTGGCTGGTCTGTACAGCCTTGTTGGAAGAAAATACCTCCAAGATCATAATGCACCTGAAACACCATGTAGCTCAGTCAATTAACCACAAGCAGACAATCAGCTCCAGTTGGTTTTCTCCACATTTAATATGGAAACTTCTATAGTAAAAACGTGTTTGTGTAGACTATTTGTTGTTGGCTGCATTCAGAAGCCCAAAGAGAAGCCCAGCAAAACTGCACCGTGTTGTCCACAAACCTGACAGTGCAGCTCATCAGCACTGATGCGAAGCCCTGCGGTCGAGGACTCCGTCTCCCCGTTGGCAGCAGCATCAGCAGCCAGCAGATCGAGAGTCCTCAAGGTGTGAACGTAGAAATCTTTCTTCAGCTGCAGAGCTCCCTCCAGGACACTGATGGAGTCATTCGCCTGCTCCTTCAGCTGAGATCATGTCAAATGAGAGGAAAATATTTCATTTAACCAACCACACAATGCCTCAGAGTGGACGGGGTCATTACTGGAAAAGGTCAAACAATGAAAAAAAATCTAAATGATCTGGCATACTGAAAACGTGGACAACATATTTAATTAAAATCAGCAATAATCATGATAAAAGACATAACAGCTCACCACAGTAAGGATATTTTCGGTCATCTCTTTCTCCTGCTGCACAATGCTTAACCTAAGAGAGGCCACAAGACATAACTCAGTGTCATCTTCCCATTAAAATCAAGCGTTTGTTCTTTTAAAATGTTTGTGCAACTACTCCTGGGTTTTTCCATTTGTACATTTACGATAAGCAAATTAAGCTTGTTACAAATCAGCAGGAGATAACAGGACAGGAGGAGAGTTTACATGTTCATCTGATGAGGTCCTGGTTTGGTCTGTTTCTCTGGAAAGCTGCTCAGCACGATGGTTCTGATGGCCCTTTGAAAGACGCACAAAGAATTAGACATGGAGTAGTATCATTTCATTTTCAATATTTAATAAGCAGCTTTTCCTTTCATCTACATTTAGGTTTTGTGACTGATGTAAATCAAATAGCTAAATATCAATAAATGCATCAATATCAATTAAGTGCACTCACTGAGTCCACATTAAAAGTATAGTCATTCACTCTGGACAATAAATTATTTATTTAAAACATCAATCGCAGCGAAGTAGCCGGCCTGTTTTATTACATCATGTATGACATTTGACTTCAGAGAGCTCCGTGTGTCTTCCTCATTGATCTTACTCACCAGCGGTTGTATATGACGACAGCCATGGCTGTGGTAGGAGGCAGCGTGGACAGGTCCAGGTCCACGTGTTTCACCCCCGCGGGCACTTTGCTCACACACAGGAGCTCGTTCAGTAACATATTTAAAACTGGAATGGTCAAGCTGGCAGGGAAGAAGGATAAATGATTACATGCTATCTGTATAATTGTATGAGCCATGTCAGACATGCAGAGATATTTTCATATCTGCTTTGCTGGCAACTTCATAATCTTGTCACCTTTTTTTAGGCGATAAGGCAGTTATACTTCCAAAATAGTGGAATTTGCTTATTTTAAAAGGTCAAAATAACAGAAATCCTTTGGCATGACTGCAACCTCAATATACAGATATGAACTGAAGTGAAGATTTGCATCGTCCACAAGATGTCACATTTCTAGTCTCATTATAAACATCTCATGTATGTCAAACACACACACACGCACCCTTTCTCCAGAGCATCCAGATCCCACTTCATGTGTGCAGCCACTTTCAGAGCCAGCAGCTTCAGGGTGCGGTTCCTGCGGTTGTCTGCTGGAGGCTGCACTTGATTCTGCTCGTTCACAGAAGGCTTGGACGCCTGCTCAAGGAACTGGATGATCAGCTGTACTGGTGTCGGGTCTGTGGAAATATACATGGACACGCATGTATTACATATGAACACAGTCTGTTTATTTGAGGTGTTTATTCAAGAAGAATCAGTGACATTTTGTTCAACAACTTGGTTATTACAAATCTAGCACAAAACACTGCATTATAATGTCAGAAATACTGAGCTGACCTGGGTTTGACTTCTGCAGGTGTTTCTCCAGGAGACTGCCGTCCAGGAGGAACTCAAACCAGGAGGTCTGAAGAGGCGTGCTGGGCCGACTGCTGGTCACAGCCACTACCCGATCCACCGCCTCCACACTCATCCTGCCCTGGTCCAACAAAGACAACAACGTAAAAATGTGACTCATCTCAAAATGAAAAATGTTTAGCTTACATTTCATTACATAGCAAGATTTTACTTTCAAAACATCAAACTTTAAATAAAATACGATGCATTTTCAATCTGCTTGGTGAGTCATTTCTGTCCTGATCACCGTTTTATTATAATGCCAATATTTCAACCTTTTTAAACACAAGTCTGTTTCGAGTGTTTTCTCAAATGCATACTCAGAATACAACAACAACAAAACAACAACATAGTTTTAGGGTGAATTTGCATTGTGTTTTTATCTTTCTTTCAAGCAACAGAAATATCTTTCTAACACATTTTTAAATGGATTTAAGTTAGAAATAAAATATACCCTCACTGCAATGACAGATTCTTTTGTTTTCTTGCAATGAAATCAGATTTTCTGGACATATCTTACACAGAATAAAAAAATCAAATCCTTCTACTGGTATTTTAATGAGTACTTTAGTTGTTGCTTATAATAATTACTTTTCCGTTAATAGGCATTGAAATGCAGAACTTCTACCTGAAAGTATTTCATAGAGTGGTATTTCCACCTTAACTTAAGTAAAGGATTTGTCAAGAGGAGCTGAAAACTGCATCACAATGTGTTAGATACATCTGTGTGCTTGTACATGAGAGTTAAGTTGTTAATTACAGAGCTGTTATTTATGAATTGTCTTGTTTACGATATAAATTTTATCATTTATTGTACAAAACGTGTTTACAGACGCATATTTAATACTCCAGTAAATGCTCATTTTAGTCTTGTTATGAAGCTGTTGATGATAGTTTGGTTTCTGGAGTGGCTAAGAGAGGTTTAATATGCTTCACGTGTACTCCCGAGTGGGCGGAGTTTTGTTTATCTGCGAGAATGGCGTGCTTCCGCTCGAACCTCGTTTACTCGGGGCAACCGAGGCATTAAATCAAGCGCTCCCTCTCCGCCAGCTCTCCGTTGTATGCTGTTTTCAGCTAATATTGAAGCTAACTGGCTGAACTAAAACAGCCCGGACACACAGGGACGGGTCGTCTTACCTTAACAGGCCAAAATGAACAAGTAGAGAATAACTGAGTTAAATATACTAAAAACAAGCTTTTATTTTAGCCTTGGAGGAGCTTCACGGACTGTTTCTCACATAATTCATTCTGCGCTTCGCCATTACTCCGCCGTGTTTCCGGTTCCGCCTCGTTGCCAGGGAGACACACAGTGCGCCATAGTTCCGCATATTTATAGTTTTTACCGCAAAATAATGTTTTTAACTTTTATTTTATTATAATCATCTTTTTAATGCTAATCTGGTTATCTGGAAGTATTTTCTCTATTATTATTTTTTTTATTGTATCCCTTTCTAGACCATTTTAAAGTGACTTTAAGTTAAAAAACTTAAGATATAACATGTTGTATAAAGACAATAATATGCAGAACTCAGTCATTTCCACTCACTTTTATATACTTTTTCAAGTAGGATTTTAAATGCAGAACTTTTACTTTTAATCAAGCGTTTTGATAGTGTTTTTGTATTTTTACTTAACTGACTTGAATACTTCATCAGAAAACTGGATATTTCATTGTATGTGGTGATTGAGAAATGGTTTTATTATGGGGAGTAAAAATGGAAAAACCTACATCAAAATGCTCCAAAATACAGTGTTAATGCAAAACATCAAAGACCCTGCACACCCACACAGGTGTGTCACTTTGTCAGACTGATTAGACCTCTGATTGAGGTTAAAGTGCAGCTGGTAGTAATGAGATGAGGTTTAATATTCTTAGGACTAATAGTAATGATAAAAGGTGTAGCATTTCCCAACCAAAGAGTCATTTAATCACACAAAATAATGTAAGACACCTCTGATTTCAGGTAAATATAAAATGCTCAAAATAAAAATAGAATAGCAAAAAAGAAAAATATGAGAACAATGCAAGAGGAAAAATGAACTTTTCAGGCTGCACAGTATATAAAATATAAACATAATTAACAAAAGAAAACTGCAAATAATCAGTAGAGATCTGCTTTTTATTCACCAACTCATAAGCACTTTTAATTACCATGAGTAATTCAATAAAAACTAATATTCATTACATGGCCTTTTGCAGAGGGACAGTTATTGGTGAGACTCGCTTGTTAGCACCGGAGGGAATTTACCACCAAGAAGACGACCAGACGACGGGAAGTGATCAGACGTAGACAGAGATGTGACGGATAAAGAGACGTCAGTGAGTTCCCACATCTCAAAATAAGGCATTTAAATGAAGAGGATGATGAAGACAAAGCAACAGAAACAAGCAGCTTCCTCAACCCTTTAAGGCTGAACGAGAAACAAATCAGCTCACAGACATTTATTTTGTTCCACGTTGTTCAATCAGTATTTTGGATATAAAACGCCTCCTGTCACAACACAGGCACAGAGCTGCTTCATAACAAAACCACACTTAAAAGGTGACATAAAAAGAAACAGTCCACAGATATTCTACTGATGGTGTTTAAAGTAACTCTACACTTCATATCTGATATCACAAGATGAGCTGCTGAGCTTCAGATACATTCATCGGCTGATGAAAGACTCCAGGGAATCATTTTTATGAACTCTTTACCAAATGTACCCACATTACACTGTAGGCAGCTCACAAAGACACAAATCTCCCATTTAAGATAAGGACGATGAGAAGCAGCCACCTTTTAAAGCACACAACACGAAGGAGTACTTTGTGAGGAAACAGGAGCAGAAAGAACGATTTTTTTTACATCTCTTACATCTTTTCTTTTCCAATTGTCTTCAAATCTTGTGAAATTATCTCAGAATAATAATAAGTTCTAGTTATGGCTGTAATACTGGATCCATTAAGGCAGACAAGATTCAGTCTATTTTAAAAGTTTGATAGCCCAAGATTACCCCAAGATAGAGGCATAAAAATAAAAAAAAACAGTTTGTTATGTCATTATAACAGATATTAACTATAGATTAATGGGCTTAAATTAGTGTGATCTGTGAAGCTGTATTTAGGCAACATTCACCATCTTAAATTAGCATGTTAGTGTGCTGACATCTGTCGCAAAATAAAAAGCGGAGGTGAGGCTGATGGGAATGTCGCGCAGGTGTTTTGGTCATTAACCGAAGAGGTGGAGAAAATAACAGTTCAGAGGAAAAGTCACAGGATCATCCAAGTAATTGTGCTTCATCCTCTGAGAACTATTAGAAAATGTCACTGCAATCCATTCGATGGTTGTTGAGACGTTTCAGTGCGGACCATAGTGGAGGACAGACTCTCTGACTGACAGACAGGCCACCTTTGTCTCAAAGTGATGAGCCCAAAACAAAATCTCCTCTTTGTTTCAGCACAAAGTGAACACGCAGACTTCACACACCGACCTCTCCTTTCATTGAATGCATCACAGTAACATAGACAGTAACGCATGGCTTATAAAACTACAGTACAGTGATAAATATGGCAAACTTTAACTTCAACAGGGGCCTTCATGTTAACTTTAATCAAACAACATGTAGGCCAACACCAGTACGATGTGCTCAGATGATCCTAGGCTGTTTAAATTAGCATCTTCACTGTTTACACCAGCAGGGAAACAGTGATGAGACGCACGATGCAGTGCAGTCCTCCGTGTTACGCTGCAGATACGAGGTGAAACACTGAAGAGGGGCTCAGCAAAGTCTCAGCTGGGGGGGCAGCTGTCAGTACTGAAAGGAGATGACGGAGTTCACTTTGTAGACGTGGTACGAGCGGTTCCAGAAAACCCGGGTGAAGTAGTTTGTGTAGGGCGAGTAGTTCAGCTTGATCTCCTGACAGAATCTGCCGTGCTTGGAGAAAGAATAAATCTCTCCTTTGTCATAAACGACCTGGACGGGATGAGAAGATATGAGAGGTTAACGAGTATGCCTTCATCAATACAATTAAGAGTTAGCTTAGCACAAAGACTGAAAATAAAGGCATACAGTTTGATAAGTCTGATTTATAGCTGTTGTTACATTTATACAGATTAAACAAATGATATAAAGTGTTAAATTGTGAGTTTTAGAGGTGTTGGTAGCTGAATTTTTTGAGCCAGGCTAGCTGTTTCCATTCTGAGTGTATGAAAACCTCAAAGTCAAGTTTCTGTGTTTTTTTCTCTTCTACATCGATAGACAGCATCATATCCCACAATCACACGCTGTGAAACTTTCATTCTGACAAACCTCACAGCTACGACACTCACCAATTTAAAACAAACACTCTGCAGCCTGTGGTGAAATAGTTCGCGTCTAAACTCACGTGTCCATTGGAGATATCGAGCAGGTCTTTGATCCTGCAGCCCTTATTAAGACTCAGCTCGTTGCAAATCGACTCCTCGATGATCACATAGTTTGTCTTCTGAGAGGTCAGAATCTTATAGATGTCCTCTGCAGATCTCATTGCATAAACCTGGTAAGTCTGCAAGCAGAGAAAAAGGATATCAATTAAAATCTGTGTTAAGAATAATAGAAATTGGTTGCACCACAGCTAAAATACATATTTTGGTTTTTTTTCTTTCTTTTTTGGGCATTTTTATGTATTTATCAGAGATCCTTTTTGTAACAGCCAATCATGACTTGACTTACGCAGTCTCATAATTAATTTAGAGGAAATACATCATAGTTTAAATCCATAACTTCTTTCCCAGCACTTCTTCCCTGTTTTAACCTCTGTAATACATTTTTCATGTCACTCACATCTTCAGTCCTCCTCAGCAGGCTGATGTCTGAGTAAAGTGGTAAACTGGTCACAGCTGAACCTGAACACAGCTTCACTGTTCCCAGCAGCTGAGGGCTGCCTGCAAACACAGCAGCCAGAGGAGCCTGGGACCTGCAGACGAGAAGACGACGTTTGATGTGACCATGAAGAGGCTACAGATTTATCTGAAGATCCAGACAGACGTGATGACTCACCTGATCCAGCTGATCAGCTCGACTGTATCTGGGTCGTAAAACTCCTGCAGGTCTGACAACTCTGCTAAGACACGGGGGCAGTACTGCAACGCAGAGGAGAGCAGTGCAGGAGGATATTAAGAGCCGTTATTTGTCTGATGCAAAGAGCTTAAAGAGAGAAAGAGCTAAAAATCTCACCTCTCTCCACAAACTGAAACCGATGATGGTGGGAACTGCTGTGCTGAGGATCAGAGACTGGAGGGAAAAACATCTACAATTAACATCTTGATGGAGATGACATTTTTCTACTATGTGTCATAAAAATACTTTGTAGTTAACAACACTGTTAAGCATGTTCAGCAAAACATTTCTCCAGGTTAAACTACCTTTTTTGAGGTAATGTGAGAAATGGGAATGTTTAGGGTTTTTTTTCTTAATTTGTGTGATAAACTTTTATATAAGTGAAAAAGCACACTTTGTTTTAAAAGTGAAGATGTAATAATATAATGTGATAATAGAAAATACAATATATATTCACCAGTACAACAGGGTGGATGGACTTCAGTTTGAGCCATTTAAAAACAGTCATCCAGAGGTCTGGAGAACAAACACCGAACGCTGTGAACATGCAGACATACGGGGTCCACAAATATTTCATCCTGCACGAAAAGAAAAACACAGTGAATGTGTAGTTGTACTATCACCACAGATAAATGAAACACACTTTAAGACCAGATTCTGAAACATATTTTACACAGAGGAACGTACCCATCAAAGAGCAGCGCCAGGCCTCCAAACAGCAACGTGTGAAACACGTGATAGACGACCTCTGGCTGCTCTCCTATTCGTCCATCCTCAATTCTGAGGTTGGTTTTCATTGGCTGGCCACTGTGTAAAGATAAAACATGATAAATGCTCTTCAATCTGTAGCAGCCGGAGGTCCAGTTGTTATCATCAGCTCTGTCAAATATCATTTTAGAGTGGCATGACATGTCAGAACAATGTCATAGACTGTGTGGCAACCTGAGTCTTCTGTAAATGGTCTGCAGGGTGGACAGCACGCAGACAGTGAGCACCAGGAAGTAGAAAGGAAGGACTGAGGTCTGCGTCAGTCGAAGAAATAAATCCTGTCCAGGCATCTGGAAACTCTCTTGGCACAGAAGGAAGTTGGGGAGAAAGTCACTGTCAGAGAAGAAGAGAAAACATTGTTGTTAGATTATATTAGACTATACAGACATAAAATATCATATTGACTGATATAGATACTCTTCAGAAACACAAAGGATAGTACACAATACTACCATTTATGTAAATAAGTGCCCAGTCTGCACTGTAACTCACGTTGTTGTGTTGAGTCCAAATTTTACTTCAAGGAACTTCAACATGAAGTCGCTCTCGCTTCCAGGTAAAAGTTTCTGCTAAAGAACAGCAGTGATCTTAACCAATAATTATAACAGATGAATGACTTGACTTCCATAAATGGATGGATGGAGAAAGCCAGTCCGTGTTCTTGTAGTTTTACCTTGACCAGATAACTGAAGGTGATCCCTGTGGTGAAGACGAGGTGGAAATGTAGGAAGAGTTTCATCACTCTGGCCACAAGAGGCCCCATCTTCATCTTTTGCTGTGATAGAAATACAGAAGTCAGCATTAAGATGGTGTCACTCTGCATTCAAACCACGTAAACTTGAAGCTAATCTATTTTTAACGATAAAACACAGAAAAGACAAAAAAAATCCTCACATTTGATGAGGATAATTCTAGTTGACAAATTAACACAGAGGGTCTTAAAAGTCACTAATTGTGATCTGTTAAACTCTGACGTGAGGGAGCAGCTAACTCTACCTGGAAGTACCTCGCGAGCACTGAGCCAATCAGGAGGCTGAGCAGAGGCGAGCTGAGCAGGGTTGGGTTCTGAAACTGGAACAAGTAGGCCAGGAACAAGGAGCTGAGGTAAACCTTGTGAATGTCGGCCATCTTAACATCCCAAGTGGACGGACGAGAAGACAAACAACAGGAAAAAAGCAGTGTATTTAAGGCAATTGTGGGCACATTGAGGCATCTGAAGATACTGTAAAATGAAATATTTCTATCTGTTAAATATAGGAAACACATTTGTTCTGAATCCATTTTAACTAAACGCACACCAGTGTTTTGTTTTTTTATTGTTATTAATTGAACATTTATAAATAACTGAGCAAAGCTCAAGTAAGAAATTTAGACATAGAAGAAAAGGAAAGGAAATTTGGGCTTAAGAGGACTGATACCAGTTCTGCCATTTAAATATTACCCTACAACCAGCAGCCATTTATCTTAGCTTAGCATAAAAACTGGAAAGACGGGGAAGCTGGTCTGGCTCCATTTGAAGGCAACAAACCTGCTTTACAGCACCTCTGAAGCTAACAAACTGTAAAAATGTCACTTCCTTGAGCTTTAATTGTGCTGGCAGATCTTTCAGGTTTAAAAAAAGAATATAGTTGGAAAATGTGATCAAACTGTTCCAACAGACTGCTCGCCTTTATTATATCGGGACTGAGTTACCTTGCGTGGTGGCACCAGGTCAAAGGAGTCGAGCAGGAAAAGACAGAGGCCCTGGATGAAGAGGACGATGTGGCTGTGCTCCCAGACCAGGAGGAAGGTGAAGGTGGTGGCACTCATGGTTAGATAGCAAAACATCTACAGAGAAATATAGTTTTTCAGTGGGTGCAAACGTAATCTTTCACCTAACTCGGGTTTAAGTAGAAGAATATTTTAAAGAGTGAGTTTCATGAGAGGCTCACCTCGCTGGCAGAGCTGATGTTATTACTAAGGAATCCAGTCAAAGCTGCAACCTGGCAGGAGAAGTAAGGAAGAGCCCAGTTGTCCCGCAGAGGAATAGCATGGTCCACTTTGGTTGTGTCTGATCTGAGCAAGAAATGTCCCAGAGAAGAGTTGTAAAGTGATCAAGTCACCACAAAACAGGAAGAAAACTAGTGAACCTGGGGCGTGAAAAAAAGAGGGTATTATGAAGTAGGAGGATGTATGTTTAGAAACGTACGGTAACTTCACTGTGCTTCATCTGCTTTGATAGGAGGATCAGGCACGATAAGAGAAACTTCACATCAAAGTATGAGGAACAGGTCGGCAGAGGTCTTCTTACCTGTTGATCACATACCAGGCCACAGCCAACATTCCTGCCACCCAGGTGCCGCTCATCACCCAGCTGCACACAAACAGGGCGGTGACGTAGACCGCCTGGAGGCCGAACACAGCTCCAACATAGAAGTAGATCGGCTCCACGAAATCCTGAAGGCAGAGGTGGAAACATCAGGATTTTATCTCAAAAACTCTGTGCACTGTTGGCTTTAAATGGCTATTTAAGATCAAAGTCAATTCCAGTGATGAGGTGGTGTGCTAACAGACAACAAAAAATCATTTGTTTTGTAGATAATCAGTGATTACACATTACCTCCCGAAACTGAAAACACTCTTATAGCACTTATTTAGAAGCAAAAGTAAAAAAAAAAAAGAAACTCCTCACCTGGCTGCCTGTGACTCTGTATATGAAGCTTGTGATGAGCTCTGGATACAGAAACAAACGTTTCACCACGTTGATGGTCTGACCTGAAACGGTCTTGTTATCTACCGTCAGCTCATAAAAACCTGGAAAACGCAAAGCACACGAGGAGAGTCACATTCATAGCCCTTTAATTCAAATCAGTGTCCATTTTTTTATGAGTAGCATAAAGGATAAATGTACCTCTCTCAAAAGATGGTGCCGTCAGCATGTGCTTGTAGTAGTAATAATAAAGCCCGCTGCCATCTTGGAAGGTGATTTCGCGCTCTAGCTCCTACAGACAGTAAAGTCAATTTCAGAATTCATATCATATGGCAGTGAAGTAAAAGTAATGGAGACAGCCTAATAAAAAGAAAAACATAGTCACTGACCTGTCTCATTGAAAACCAGAACTTCCTGTCATGATATGCGGACAGATACGCAGCATAGAGAGTCCCACAGGCGACTGCCGCGAGACATCCGAAGAACACCCTCACCAGGCGCTGCAAAAAACGTGCTGAGGAGCAGAAACATAACACTGAAGCAAAACTTAAGAGTGTGTTCAACACACTTTGATGAATGTACACTGTAAATGTTCTCTCATTCTGCTGACTAATTACGGTGCTGGACCTGTAGGTTAATAAAATATCACTGTAAAGTAAAGTACTACATTCATGTACAATCTTTAACATACTTGTTCCCTACTTGAGTATTTCCATGTAATGCTACATTATACTTGACATTGACATTTCAATGGGGTATATTGTACTTTTTAACCTACATTTATAATGACTTTTCACACAATAAAAACACAATATGCTGCTTGTGTGCAAACTATCTCAATTTGGCTCTATGTTAAGCCATGATATGTTGATTATAATATTCTTGCACATGTTTGTTAGTGGTAAAAAGATAATAACATAATATTATCTATAAATAACACATTTAAAGGTGTTATTCTGCATACTTTTTAAACATAAAGTACATTTTGCTGAGAATGTTTCTGCACATTTACTTCACTTTTTAAATCACTTTTTCTACTTTTGCTTGTAATAGAGCATTTTGACAGTGTAGTGTTTCTGAGTTTCCTTCAGTCCAGGATCAATGGTGCTGACAGTAAACTGGACTTTCACTCACATGTGGAGGACTTCTTGCACCTGACAGGAGACTCAGGTGTGTTTGAGTCTTCGTCTTTCTGCTGCCGTTCTTCATCCTCTGAGCTCAACGGCCCGTTCGCACCTGCTCAGGTGTCACAACAACAACCCTTACATCAGATTTCTATCTCTGAGAAAGTTCAAATGGGGAAGCTAACCGCTTAGCAAACTGCTAAATCAGATAAACTTACCAGTCGTGTTCACCTGAGGCTCATCCTGCCGCTCCTCCTCTTCCTTTTCTGCCTCCAGAGTCTCAGTTTTACGACATCTTAGCTCGGTCATGTCGAGATGAATCAGTCCGAGAGGAGTTTTCTCCTGTGTTGACACAGCAGCATGCTAACCTACTAGCTGCTAGCTGACCCAAAGAGCCTCTAAATCAACACTTGGCTTTGCGGTGAAGAAGCAGGTGAAAGGCAGAAAGAGCTGCAGACTTCTCCCTTCAGACTCCACTCTCTTTTTTTAAGTTTCAGCCGCAAAGGTGAGCTGTTCCAGGTGTTTCAGGTGTGTGGAGGACTGCTGCAGCTGCCGGGCGCCACTGAGACATGGCGGAAGTTGCGACCGGCTGCAGAAACCAGCGAAGAAGAACGAAACAGCAGCACACCAAACTTCATTGAAAAATCATGAAATTTAAGAAACTACAAACCGACACATTTTCACTTCCCATTGTGGTTTTAAGCTAATTTAACATCAGTGTTTGGTATAATTACGAATTAATTTTTGCTCAGACCTTCAACTGTTATTTTTAGTTATTTGCCAAAATAAATGTGTGTGGATTTGCAGTTTATGATCATTTAGAGCTGAAACAACAATCAGTTTATTCAGAGAAAATGGAAAAACAGAGAGGCCTCGTGAACTTTAGTAAACTGTCAGAGACAGATAGATTAAAAAAAAACGTACAATCCAAATCATTTGGGTGGAATCTGTTTTTTTTATTTGTCATTTATTCTTTCATACATTACAATGAAAACTTCTTAACAGCTCTACAACAATAATACTGCAAGTTTATTTGTTACAAACAAGAACAAGAGCTAATAAGAAATTGATACAAATATCAGCTTTAACGTGTCTGTGTGTGTGTGTGTGTGTGTTTCAAAATACATTTTTTTACTGGGTGCAATATAAGGGCCTCTTATAAGAAGCCCTCCAATCAACCTTTTAATTGATAAATTAATTCATATGAATCAATATTAATAAAACACTAGTTGTAGTACTTTCTAGAATAATTGTAAATTGAACATCAAGATGTCACCTAATTGGCCCCCAGGAGGTTGTGATGGAAATTTCTTTTAATTTTTTTCCCTCTTTTTTTTTGAATCTTGTGTAAGACTAAACTATTTGTTGATTTATTCAACAAAACAAACAACTAAACTCAACTATATATTCATTCCTGGCTGAAAAGGTCTTTTGTTGCAGAGATTGTAAAGCTCTCTGAGACAAATTTGTGATTTTGGTCAACATTAATGTGACTTGACTTGATTTTAAGTCCCTCTGGAATGAAAATGAGACAAAGCTTATGAAGAAGAATAATTGTGGGTGTGTGGCAAGTAACAGAAAAGTGACTCATCGTGAAAGCAGTTTAATCCAACACAACAGATTTTCACTGCTGCATGCTGAGAGTACAGTTAATACTAAAGCAGAAATGTAACTTGCGTCAATTATTCTCTTAAAAAAGTAAAACCAGAGGAGACAGTTAATGCAAACAACAGGCACAAATAGTAAAATCACATAGAGGGCTGTGCGTTAAGTCTTTCAGGATCCTATAAAATTTGATCCCAACTTAAAAACAGGAGTAAAAAATATTAAAACTTTAAATTAATGTGTATGTACTTTATATAAAATGCACTGTTTTACTTCACATGGACACTATGTGTGATTTGTAGAAGGTGACTCTCAGAGGGATTTTAGGAAGTCTTACAAACTTGGAGCCACTAGCAGGTTTGAACTTCTCAGTCCAGAAAGTGACGGGAACAATAAAAAGCTTTTTTCAAACAGTTACAACTTTGGTTCACCTGCTTATTCTTCTTCTGGTGATTCCTCCAAACTCTCAGACTCCTTGCTCGATGCCTTTTCAGCAATCGCTGTGTCTGTAAATTAATGATGTTTTTTATTCTGAACCTCTATGACAGCATCATCATCACCATGAATTTGTTATGTGAGCAGTACCTGCACTGGTTGTGTTCAGGCTTCCTGTCGCCCCGGCTCCTTCACCATCACACCTCTCTAGTGTTATTCTCAGGATTTTGGTCACTTGCGGGTGTTTGCCTGCCTTAATTAAGAGTTCGTCATCTGAACAGTTTCTCGCTGACTCTGGAAAAATATGAAGGGCATATAAATGTATGACCAAAATGTTTTCTTGTATATTGATGAAAACTTGAACCACATAATCTGGCCTCTGCCACTGTTGGTGGAGCATTTCAATTCTTCCCAACCCTACTATCTAAGACTGGCTACATCAGTCTTTACCTGACACAGGCATCTTTCTCTGCTTTTTGGGGGTGGTGTCCCTCTTCTTCGGAGCTGAGGATTTTGTCATGTTTTTTGTTTGTTTGTCTGTGCGCTTCTTTTTCACAAGATTAATCAGCGGTTCATCATCTGAGCTTCCTTCAGAGAGTCCTGCCAAACAAAAAACACAGCAGCAAGGACTGACAAATGTTTTCATGTGATGTTTTGGTGGCAAAATCATGGTGTTCTGTTTATGTTTATGTCACGATTACTGCTACAGTACCTCGTCTCTTTCTCGATGCACTGCCTCGCGATGCAGGCGTCTTTGTGTTTTTTTTCACTGGTTTCTTCTTCTTGGCAATGAGGTTCACCAGGGGAAGGTCATCATCATCATCCGAGCTGTGGTCTGAATAAGAGAGTATTTCAAAATCCATAAAGTTAGTATTAGTAAATTTAATTAAATCATTTATCTTTTGGCTAGTATAAAAAAAGTGCTGCCCACCTTTTAGTGATTTGTCTGTACGTTTTGTTTTAGTTTTTTTGCCATTTGTGGCAGTTTTTTGCTCTTTAGCCGCCTTTGTCAGCTTTTTCTTCACTGTTGCCAGTGTTTCATAATCTGAGCTGTCACTGGAAGACTCTGCATATGTAACTAGAAGAAACACAACATGTTTATTTTTTGCATTAATGCTCTGAGGAAACCATTTTAATAGATTTTCACTCACCAGTTTTTCTTGCTGCGTTTCTTTTGGATTTCATTACTGGGGATGCCCTTCTACTGTGCAGAGTAGGAAGTTTCTTGGCAAGTTCACTCAAAGGCTCATCATCTGAGCTGCCATTGTCATCCACTAATTCTGTGAATTAAAGTCAAGAATAAGGGTTATAGAGAACAGCAACTTTGTTCATGTTGTTGTTCAGGGTCATGGAAAGAAAATGATCTTACCTTTCTTCTTCGTGTCAGCAGATTTCTTTGGCTTCTTTGCAGCTTTAGATGACACTTTTTTTATGAGAGGTTCATTGTCAGAGCTGTCGTCTGTATTCACATCTGAAATGAACAAATAAAGGCATCCATTCCAGATAAAAATTCAAAAACACAGCTTGATTATGGTTGGTGACACACAGTAATGTACTCACCTGCTTTCTTGTTATTTGTGCCATTAGATCTGGATGAGCTGTCATCTTTTTTCTCTGGTTTCTTGACTGGTTCAGTGGTTGTTTTCTTCTTTATCAAAGGCTCATCATCTGAAGAGTTATCCAAAGCTACAACGGGAGAAGGAACAAACGTACAACATTTTGCTCCATTTATTTTTCAAAGCCACAATATAAGTTGAAAATATTTTACTTCAGCTGTACATTGCTGACAGTATGTTTCATTTGCTGGCCTCACCGCTTTTGTCCTGTTTTGAATTAGTGTTGGATGGGTTTTCACATGACTGTTTCTCCTCACTGCGGGGCCTCGTCAGGAGCTTGGAGAGAGGTACATCCTCATCAGAGTTGGAGCTGTCTTTCCCTGATCAGTCAGACATATAATGGGGTATTTACTATTGTATTGTAAATACTTTCCAGTGTTTTGAATATTTGGATATTATACTAATGTATAGTTGACAAAGATTATTTTTATTGGCAGAAGTGGAAAAAAACATTCAAATATTTCACTTAAGTAAATGTAATAACACAGCTATGTAAAAAATACTTTTGCTATAAATCCTGCAGCTAAGAGTAATTACTTACACTTGAAAACTAACTAAAGTTAAAGTACTTTTTATGTAGATTGTTAAATTATTACATGAATACACTATGTTATTACAATTGCAATACGTTTACAAATGAGCATTTCTATTTCATATTCTGGAGTTGGTTCAAGGAGTAGCATAATTAACAAGAAAAGCCACAGTAAACTATACATGCCAAATGAACGCAGTGGAGTAAAAACTATTACATACAATGATCATAAAATGGGAATACTTAAGCAAAAGTTACCATAACACTATACTCAGATGCAGTATTTGAAGGAGTACAGTACTTCCCATCAGTGTTTATTACTAGCTGTACCAGAGCTATCATGTTTATAAATGCACATACCTACAAATTCAGTGTTTGATCAGTGCGTGCTGCAGTTTTAATGTTAGCTAATTTAGCCCTCAGCTACGACGCAATATGATCAAATGTTATCTTCCTCAGTTGCAATTAAAAATAAATATGGTTCATTTAACTACCTGGACAGTCTCTGGGCTCCTCAGTGGGTCGCTCAGCTGTGCTGCAGTCCATTTTCAATAAATGAAGCTCTTCATCCAAAACAAGTTGCTCAGTCTTAATGTTAGCTGACTTTGTTTTTAGCTGCTTGTTGGATGGTGTCGGCGGTGTGATTGTCCGCCAGCTGCTGCTGCAGTCCCAGCGCCACTCGGTTTATTAAACAGGTATGTGAACCAGTTTCTCCAGTCTTTAAGGGAAAGTGCTCCCACCTCACGTTGGTTTTCTTCCGCTCCGGGTTCGGAGGAAGCGCAAATGGCGAGTGTTGATGACGTTCCCGCACGTCATTGGTCCGCTGTCCTCAGAAGTCGCCTAGCAACTAAATTAAAGCGAGTATCCTAGCAACAGAGCTCAAGATAAACTCAAGCTAAACTCAAAATAAACTTAAAATAAACTCAAGCTAAAGTCAAGTTAAACTCAGACCAAAGTTGAGATAAAAGAAAGCTAATTTCATGATTAAGTTAAGATGAGCTCAAACTAAACTTGAAAATTTCCATAATTATGAAAGTGCCAGCTATTCTCAAGATTTAGTTTATATGAGGTTAGAAAATTGTGAAATTGCTTGTCAACCCAAGCTCCTAAAACCAGAAGTGGTAACTTCTGTTTCCATCCAACCAATAATTCAAAAGAAATTCAGTTTACTTTGATGAGAAACTAAAAGAAAACCAGCACTAAGTATTCACGTGTGACATGCTGAAACTGGGAGATTCTTACTTACAAAATTACTAAAAACGACTAATTAATTCTAAAAATTATTGCTGGGTAATGAATTATGCAAGTATTCATCCACAATCTAAACTGATCAGTATGGCAGTTGACAGCTTTATTACACACATACATACAAGATAAATATTCAAGCGCTGTAACGTTGGACAAACAGGACATGATCATCTAGATGTTCTCATCCAAACAGAGATATGAAGACCTACATGTAAAGCTTCATTAGTCAACATTAATCAAACAAAGTGAGGACATTGTTGTGCTGTTCCCCCGACCCCAGACCTCAGAAACATGTTCAGGAATTAACACAAGAGAAATATGCAGTTTGTTTTGGTTGGTTGTGTTATTTTTCTCCAACCATCTTCAGAATTATACAACCGTTATTTTCTTCCATCATTTTCTGCAAGGTGTCTTGAACGCAATCCCTGAGATGGCGAGGGGACAATACAGTGTCTTCTGATCAAATTCAGTCCTACAGGAGACTTCAACTTGTCACACATGTGAACTATTCATTTCTTTTTCTTTTTAGATCAAAGTTGTTTTAAATCAAAAGTGCTATCACAAAATTACTCCTACTGTATATCTAACCTCCCATTCATCTCTCCTCACATGATTCACATATAATACAATGCTAATGCCTTATAGCTGTATGAAACATTGGTAGGTAACTCTCAAAGAAAATATTTTTAAATATAATTACAGTATAATCTCTTGAAACTCGATCTTTGGAAAATGGAATCTTATTCAGCTGAATCAACAATCAGAATAAGAGTTTACCAATGTTTCATGCGCCCTAATCTCTCAAAAATGACATTTTCTGACCGCTTTGTCACAGAAGTGCTACGTACACTGCTCATTAAACTCATCCAGTTTCCAGCACAGTGGATCCAGGCAGAGCTGCACAGGGTTTATTCATGCTTTGCAGTTTTTTTCCTGTCTTCTTTTTTTTTGCATCTTGTCGACAAACGTTTTGCCAGCTGGATTTTGACATAAATAAAAAGCACTTCTTTCGTGTTAAATATGAAGACCCGGGGAATCCGACTTGACCCCGTTTTTGGAAAGTGAACAACAGCGTCTTGCTGACACATCACAGTACAATGAAATTGTGGGGCAATTCACGTTACCCAGTCCGAGGTGTTTAACGGCCTGTTGCCCAGTGCAACCTGTGTGTTCATGCTGGTGATTTTGAGCGCTCTGGAAATAACAGAGTTTACATGGCAGCCATCTTGCTGGCCTCTCTGACTCCACTCAGGTAAGCTCCTGTCACAGTCTGAGGGAAATGTCTGTTGGTGGCCTGGTAAAGAAAACCCAAGAATGAACCAATAAATTAAAAACAGCAAAAATCTGTTTAAAAGTCTAAAGGAACCAGTGATCATAAGTAGTTGACAGCTATCAGCAACTTATATGAAGTAATTCAGTTGACAAAACCTTAACTGAAGGTCCACTTACTAATTTGTGATTTCATTTACAACATTACCTCATCCATTAGTATGTGTCTACTTAGTTGATATTTTAAGTTGACCTTTATTTAAAATAATTTAGTAAAAAACTTCAACGCAGAGCAGGTTTCTGCATCAGCTCACTTAAAAGCCTTAAAACCCGACATTAAAAGTCGCATTACCTCGCCAGCAAAGAACACTTTTCCCTGCACGTCTTCAGCGAGGATGTCATAGGCCTCCCCACTTCCTCCGGTCTTCACAAAGCTGTAGGACATCTGAGACCACATGTCTTTGCTCCAATGTGTGACAAAGTAATGCAGTGGCTCTGGGACCTCCTATCAGGGATGACAGAAAACAATAATAGTAAACACACAAACATAAATACATGTAAGTGTTGTTACATGCATTGCTCCTAAAGCAGTTTAATTCTTGAAACTACTGAAAAAAAAAGTTTTGTGTTGATTTTGGTTGGTCCATGTAGACAAAGGTGGTAGTATTTCCCCTGAGACTAAGCAGGATGTGACAGGATTGAACAATAAGAGTGACAACATTAACCTGTTCTTTGAAAAGTTCACGCAGCACCTTGATGCACTCATCTACCACCTCCTTGTCCTCCATGTCCCGGACAGCAAGTACAGCATCACCAGTGATAACGGACATGAGCACAGCCTGCTTCCCCTACACATACACACAAACACACAAAGACAGCTTTATGCATTCTGTAATACTGACATGAGGCCAAACTTAATTATCTAATTATCTATATTTATTTTTCTACATTCCTGTTGTGCTGCTGATGGCATTCAAATGTCATATTTAACTAAACAAATATAATTGCTCTAGTAGATTGTGTATTATTTGTGTAGTGTGCTGACTGAATTTTACCAGCTAGGAATATGTTTCTGAAGTGAGTAAAGTGATTTTAAGAGCAGTGAGCTTTTGTCTTGCCACAACAATAAAAATGGGGAAAACAAACCTTTGGTTCCATGTCATAGAAGACACTGAACATGCCTCTCTTGTCAGGAGATGGCGGTATGTGACCGAAATAGTCTGCCCCTTGGATTTTGTTGTCCCAGAATCTGTATGGAAACTGAAGAGCAATCTGTAAGAACGTTTTAAAATAATATTTTAGTGCCGAGGCAGCAACTTTCATTTATCATTTGCCTTATAACTAAATGTCCTGGATAAATGTAGACAATTGATCAATATTTATGGGCATGGTGGATTACACATTAAACAGATATGACCTTTTCTATGATACCAGCTCCAAGACTGTGGATTGCTTTCAGTTTCCTTTCAGGAAGTGGAGGGTTGAACTGAATCAAGTTCTTCTGCAGTAAAGTCAGTGGGGCTGTAACAAGAACCTAAAAGAGGAAAGAGAAGTTACAACATAATAAATCACCAGTGAATGCATATAACATTTGAAATTATACATATTAGTATTAAGCCTTGAATGATAATAGAGATTATATATCACATCAATGCTACACCTTTATTAATGTTTTTACCTTCTGTGCTGTCCACTGGGACCCATTAGACGAGGTAACTTTGACAACATCACCTGAGTAATCGATGGCCTGAACCTAAAATTAACAAATGAACACAGGATTTTTTAGCAAAGGGATTTATCAGTTTAGTACACAAAGTAGCTGGACAAACGTAGCAGCTGAAATTATAAGACAGAATTACAAACCGGGCACTTTGTGCGGATGTCGAGGCCCTCAGCGAGTTTGTGGAGTAACACAGAGTAGCCCTTAGTGAGTAAAGTGTGGTCTCCTGAGAACTGGGCAAAAAACTCATTATGGTCCCAGGATCTTGATGATACCTACAAACAAACAAATATACTTTTAATCACAAATTTTGTGAAGACACGTAATCCGATCCACACAGACTGTTCACTTTTTCAGACCTGGTCTAACGTGCTTCCACAGGCGTACTCCAGGTTACTGAGATGAAACTGAAGCACTTTCTCCTCCAACTCACTGAACTGGATTCCCGACTCCTGAAGAAAGTTCTTTTTCACCTCCTGGACTTTTTCTGTACACAAAAAATGCAGATAAATAAAGTTCAAAGTTATCCAAAAACTATCCAGATTGTTTCTTTAATAATTTGCCACATAACAGTCACATTGTTCAACAGTTCAGCACCTTTCAACGGTGTGTCCTGGTTCTGAGACTTGTCCTTCCTCCATTCTGACACCACATCCAGGATAGCGTTGAAGTGGAAGTCCATGCGCTTGTCGATGGCCGGGTCAGTGACCTGCCCCCCCTCCTGAAAGAGGTCACACCTCTCTCCCAGCTTGTGCATCTTGATGCCCATCTGCAACAAAACAGGGAGGAGTCAAAATAGACGGAGCAGAAATCCTTGAGACAAGCACGAAGGCACCCCGAAGGATCAGGTTTAACATACTTTATTTTCAGACTCGTGAGCTCTAAAAACTCCTACCTGGTCACACATCAGAGCGATGGGATTGTTTACACAACCATTGACAATTTGAGCCCCTCGCCCTACAGTGACGCCGAGAGTCGTGTCATCCCACACACGACCTCCAATTCTATCCCTCGCCTCAAGAACCACCACCTATAAACCAACAAAATGTAGACTGTAAAAGGAAAGTACTATTACAAACAAAAAGGGTAAAAAAGGAGATCAGAGAAGATGTGCGACAGGAGCTAACTTGTGCCGCAGACAGTTACCTGAGTGCCAAAGTTTTGCAGCTGCCGTGCAGCAGCCAAACCTGAAGCTCCAGCACCGATGATGATAACGTTCCTCTACAACAACGATCAAATGCGGAAAGTACAGTAAGCCATAACCAAATCACTGAAAGCTAATTTACATGAGATCTATGCTGTTGTGTAATGATCAGCTCAAGAGGAGGACTCTCACAGAGGAGTATCTTTCAGGGAGCAGAGGCTGTTTCACTGCCAGAACACCAGTGTTGATGAGACCCTTCCTGGTCATGAAGTGGAGAACCCGGTCCATCTCCTGCACACAGCGCACACGAACCAGCCCCCGGACGATGATGTGCTGAGCACATTTCTGGGAGGTCAGCGCTTCCTTTAGAAAAACAAACAAAATTGTTCACAGTTTGGTTATTTGCTGTTTTTGCCACTGAGTATTATATTCCCATTTTTCCATGAGAAAAACACAACAAGTTATTTATTTTAAAGGTTGCAGGTGTCTGAAGTGTACCTTGCAGTTCTTGTGCCAGGAGGCCAGAATAAGGTTACGCAAAGCCAAATACATGGTGGGATCACGGGAAAATTCTGGAAACTCATACAGCTCATCCAACTCCATCATATCCGGACGCACACACAAAGCTTTGCCACATTCATTAGGCTGGTAGAAGGGCTGGAAGTACGGACACAGACCTGGAACTGAGGAACGCAATCATGATTAGTTCACGTTGCTATGAGGTTTAGACTAATATCTCTAAATGGGCGGCTATCCAAACGCCTGCATGGTGTATGACGCCCATATCTCTGCATACGTCACAGTATGGTAACACTCCTCTCATGGTCTGTGACTTACTTTGTGGCTGGACAGCTCTGCAGTGATCTGCCCTCAGTTCAGACAGAGACATGTTGCTGGGAGTGCCTGATGGACTCATGCCCACACAGTCGGGGTAGTAGGCAGCCAGGAAAGGGCTGGCTGGACTGTCTTTGAACAACGGCGGCAAAATCAGCATTGAATGCCACCAGCTGTCGGTCACCTCGGCCACTCTCTGTGAGATCAAAACAACGTGCAGTTAAAGAGGATGCAAATCATCATCATTATGTCTCTGCCTAAAAAAGCGCTGACTAATTTTGTTCTGTGATAACTGCTGGGATTCACAAACAGATCATGTAACACACATCAGTAGCTTACCAAGTCCTCCGGCTGTGAGCACTGGTCCGGCCCCTCACTCTGTGGGGAAAGACACAAAATTGTCAACACAAAAAATTAACAAATGTCGCCTGTGTTTGGCTTCTCGATTGTTTTTGTGTTTCCTGTTTACTTTGATGTTGTTGAACTTCATTCCGCAGCGGTACGTTGCTGCAAGGGAAGCAGTGAGTTGGATCTCCTTGGTCAGCTGACGCCATTTCCTGCAGTCTGGTTTGGTACATTGAACCTGTAGGGAAAATGTCACAATGAACACAGACAACTTAAAACAATAAAACAATTCAAGCAATAATCACATTCACTTGTTACAAGGAACAAGAACCAGAAAATGTGCCTGCTCTCACCCAGAACGGCAGCTGCTGATCTGCCATGAAAGCTTTAAGACTGGGCTCACTTTTCCCGTTACTAGTCCACACTTTTTTCCACGCAGCAAAGATCTCATAGCCATCTTTGTGACTGCCAGACAATTTTGGAAAAAAAAAATAGCCGTGTAAAAAATACTGGAATATGTTTGTTGGCAATATACTGAAAAAACTGTTCTTAAAATTATACAAGTAAATGATGTGTCAACGTTACCTTCTGTAGTAGTGATCAAAACATTCGTTGCAAAAATGCTCACCGCATGACAAATGATACCAGCGAGATGTGTATCCATTTTTAGCACACCTGAGAAGAAACGGCAATCACTAATTGGTAACTAAAACAAGTGACTGACTTAAGATCTGACTCCAGTTATACCAATAAACACGCTACCTTTCAGATGCACTTGCAAAACAAACTGGGTATGTGGCCGAGCATCCAGCCTTCTCACACTTTCTGTATTTCTTCTCCGACTGGTCGTCTTCCTCCTCTGTGTCTGTGGCTTTCCTTTTGCTCTAGAAGAGAGTGCAGTAGTATCACAGTCTGTTAGTTTCCTGTAACTATTAGGCTCTAAAGTTTGGCCAATTTGGTGATTGTCAGCAGTGAAAAGGAATGTGGTAATTTTGAATGATGTAACCTAATGGAAGCATATAAATTTGAGCTGGACCGATACCTTGGATGATCTTAGCTTATCACAGATATATTGCTGAAAAGTTATCTTAAAGGTATCGAAGGTAATAATTCCACTTTATATTTATTACTGAGGCTGTAGTAAGTGGTGTTGCTATACATTACTTTGATATTCTGGTGGTTTTAATAATGAGCATAAAGTAATATGATTACCTTGCTGACGGTTTCAGCAAAAACTGAAACATCATAAGATTTCTTTGCAGAGTTGTTGTATTGGATCACATTAGGAGTCCTGGGCTATTTATGCCATTTGATTTGATTGACAGTTTTGGTTTTGCATTTAGAAAATGACGGATAATATGCATGGAAAAGTTTGGTATCTTTTTCTTCAGCACAACATCACCAATATGACCTTTATAATTGTCTGTATTTTTCACATTGACATCATTAGATCACATCCTGGAAGGGTTCATAAAGTCTGTGTTTGCTATCAATTAAAGATAAAAAAATATATAAACTGATATCAGACCAAAATGAAATCAACATCAGTCTGGAACAAACAAATGTAAAAAAACAGGGGCCAAACACTGAACCATGAGGGACTCCCTGCAGATGGGAGCAGACAGGATACCTGTCCAGGTGGAGGGTTGTTGGTGCGCTTCACCCGGACATTGGTCTGCCTCCCGGAGGAGCGCAGGGTCTGTCCGTCCCCCGGTGACTCCCCGGAGCTCCTCTTCTTGGCTCGCCGGGCACCAGACGCGTTCCCCGGGTAGTCTAAACAACAAGTGGACACCACGGAGGGGCCTTTAATTTGACTGGTGGGGCTCTTTGTGACAGCAAGCATGGCGCCCAGACGCTTCCCATAAACATAACTTATCAGGAGTGGCCAAAAATGAATGAAACATACACCAGTCAGGGCGTAAACACAGCAAACATGCGACATGTGTAAACATTAGACAGCGTTTAGCATGTAGCAGCAGTAGCATCGCCTTAAAACACGAACCTGCATCAGACAGCATGGCGGCCTGCGGCTCTGCGTGAAGCCCCGCGATTTATTGACGTTTATGTGACTTTCAGAAGCGTATTTTTATTGTTGTCTCTCTCTTATTGTTGTGGTGTCAGGGTGGAAATCAATGCGCCGTTGTTGCCAGAACACCTCTTCCTGTTTTAAAGAGGAAATGGGCGTTTCGTTTTTCCAGGAGAGTTTTGAGCCGCGCCGCTCGCCGTACTACTACACTGTCGCCATAGCAACCGCAGCAAGCCGTTCCACTAGGCAACATAAAAGGAGCAAACAGATATTTGAGATGCTTTTTATCGGAGATTTGGGACTAAAAATATTTTTTTTCACATTAGATATTTTAAAAGGTATTTATTACCAAACAAACATTGATGCTAGAAAATCAATTTGGACCTGTTTGTAAACTGTCAAAAAGGTGACTTTTCGTCGTGAGGTAAATGAAGCGACCATGTTTATTTCTGCTGTTAAAGTGAAGAGAAACTGAAGAAAGAAGATTTTTGCAAATGGATTCAGGATTTAAAGTTGTTCACAGAAGAAAACCGGACATTCCTGTCATCAGACACAGAGATGAGCATGTTCAGGAGGTAAACACTTACTGTTTTTACTCTTTATAAAGCTTTACATTATACTGCTTTTATTAACATCCAGTCATTTAGTCTACATATGGTCACTGGGGAGGTAACCAGTAAGTCAACATCTGTAATAACTCTCATTTACATGTGTTTTGATACACTAGACAACAACCAAATCACCAATTATTTAATTAATTGATATTATTGTGGTTTACTGAAGCTGTTAAATGTTAAAAGGACCTTTATGAAGTTTATAATGTTTAGTTCTTTTTGTCTTTGTCTGTGTAAATTGAACTAATTTTACAATTAATATTATATGGTGTTATTGTGATCAGGAGATCATGTTTTGTGGATGGATTTTGGTTTTATTTACATCTCTTTGGGTGAACAATATGAATTTATCAATGATGTTAATTCTGTTAGTACAAGTCAACCCTTTGTATATTTCTTAAAAATGTGAAAAATGTGTCCTTACTTCATTTTATTTACCTAATTAGCAGCCAGAGATTATAAAATACACATTTGCCAAAAACCCACTGGTTTACCTCCACCAGGTGTCATGAAAATGATTAGAAACTTGTTGATGCTTCTCTAAAAAAGAGGAGACTTTGACCTAAACTGTGATTTCTCAGCAGGTCAGTGCTAAAAGTCTTGAGCTCAGTAAGGTGCTTCGCCTTCTTGAAGATCCTTTGACAGTGAGTTACCTTAAATGAACTTGAACATCATTCTCTTTTAATTTGTGCTGTATGTAATTATATTAAGTGTTCTGTTTTTCACTAAAGGCTAACCTGAAGGAGAGGCACCTGTTTGTCCTGAAGAAACTACTGAAGAGAAGTCAAATTGGCTTTGTATCCTTTTTTATTCCTGGAGTTCTTCTGAGGGGGAGCTCTAGGAAACTCTGACATGCACACAGATTTAGCTTTTCCAAAATAAATCTCTCTCTTGTGGCACACACTGCGGCAGATTGTCAACTTTTGCTCATTACCGTTCCCTGGCACAGTGATGGAAACAGATTTGCTCTCATGCAACCTGAACACAAAGCCAAACATCGTTCCCATGGCTCTAATTTACCTCTGCGTCACTGTGTCTGTCAGCGTTTTCCCAGTTCAGAAATAACCCCAGAAATCATGACGACTCTTTGCTCCATCACCTCGCCTCCCTCACTGGGATTTACCTCCTAATGAGCAGGTGTAACACTTTGCTAAAATGTTAAAACTTCTTAAATTATTTCAAGATTTTGAGGGAGCTTACCGGCATCGGCAGAATACTCAACATCTGCGCTGAGAAAGTGAAGGATCACCCTGAATATGTGCCCATTTTGTGTGAGGCTCTTAAAATCTGCGGGTAAAAAGAGTCAGATATTTGAAAATTAAAAAAAAAAAAAGAAGATTGGCTGTCTCTCTGAATGTTTCTTTGCTTCATCTCAGGCTTCCCTTCCTAAAAGAGAAAACATCTGACGAGCTGACCTACGCGCAGGACGTCGTAGAGTTCCTCTCTCACATGGGTACACAAATCAGTTGTCAAAGGAACATTTTCATAGTTTTGAATGTCACATCTTTATTATTAATCACATTTACATCAAATTGCTTTTTGTTTTGTTTAGTTTTTTGTTGTTGTTGTTGTTGTTTTGCAACTTTTCTGCAGCCACCAAATTCCATTCTATTACTATGTTATTAAAATAGATTTGAAGATGTGAAACTTGAAAAAGGAAAAGGCTGTTTTATTTAATGTTCTTGCTGCAAAAAAGTCCTACAAAAATATATAAATATGCATAATGTACACTCTTAAAAAGGCCTTTTTAAATTCCCTGAAACAGCTGGGCGCTGTAGATTTTAGCAAACGGAGTTCATACAGGAGTGAACAGTGAAATTGTAGTAGACTGTAACAGCCAGAATTTCCTGCAGCAGGACAGATTTGTGGACATATATGTAAAATATCACCATCCTTATTCTTTCAGATAGATTCCCCATGTGTGCATCCAAGGACATAAATGCATATTATCCTTCATATAGTTTTTACTTTGCTTTATTCTTGATTCTTGCTTCACTTTGCTCAGGAGTGATTTGGTTTGGTTCTTTAGGCAGGTTTGACGTTGACGTGTGACAGATGTGTTTTCTTGACAGGGTGTCTGATGAGGGTGTCAGATGCTGAAGTGAGACAGCAGATAGTTGAATCTGTGAAATCGTTCTACAGCTGTGTGGCTCCCAAACAGCTGCTCGATGGTACGGGCCGACTCTCCAAGCCAAAGCCTCGGTCTTTCCACTCTGACCACCGATTTTCTAGACTTTCACTGAGTGAGGCTCTCTCATGGCTTCTGTGGTGGCATGCTTGTGCTTTTGTTTTATTTTTGTATGTTTGTTTCTTTTTTCTTTATATCATGTTTTACTTCTTCTGGAGTTATCGGGTAATAATCAATTTTGGTGAATATAAATGTCAAACTTTATAACAGCTTTGTCCTATGCAGTGACACAGTTTTGTAGGCATGAAAACTGAAATTCAGTATATATTTTTGATGCATTTCTTTAAGAAGAAATCCCTAACCAGCTTGAGATCTTTGTGTTCTTTTGAATCTATTTTTCTTTTCAATTGTTTTTCTCTAAGATCACTTTTTTTTCTATCTTGTGTTGTGATTTCCAATGTTTCTTATCAACTTTTTCTTAGATTTATGTTTGATCAGTTTTTGTCATTGATGTTATTATTGTCCTCTGACATTAAGACCTTTGTCCTCCCTGTAATGTGTTTTATTCATTTCACATCGTACACCCAGGAATGTTTTTTTATTATCATGATCATTATCATTATTATTATTGTTTATCTGTTTTTCTGCAGGACTCCAGCCAACCTCTCCGGGCTACAGGCTGCAGCTTCTGGAGCGCAGTGACCTGGCTCAGACGCTGCTCCTCTCCATGGCCGCTCTGGAGAACCAGCCCGCCATCAAGCTGCAGCTCCTGCAAACACTTCAGATCCTCTCCAGCTCCTCTGGTCAGTACTGATTTTACTCTGAACCCACTGAGGTCATGGAGGAGGGGACCTGTCATGCATGTCAATTCAGCAGATGAGCTCCCTCATTAGATAAAGTAGTGAGCTCTCAAGAGCATTAATCATCTCATTACAGAAGAACAATCAGACTTCAATCAAAACAGTGATTTTAAGTGTCCTTGTGTCAATGTCAGCAGGTCAATGGGTTGTTTTATCATTAACTTCATCTCTTTAATCGCATTAACCACGCATTTAACCACAGATCTGAACTGTATATTAATGCTGAACGCACGAGGAGCAGAGACGATCTGTCTCCACATGAACGAACCCGACCCGTCCGGTCAGATCCTGTTTCGCTCCTCCGAAATCCTCTGGAACCTGCTGGAGAGCGGCAGCAAGGCGGAGGTCACCGCTCAGCTCAGCAACATGGAGTGTGTCGTGTACGTGTCTCCTGTGGTTTAACATGTTTTGATGAGGACAATGTGTGAGGAAAAGCAACCTTAAGGAATTGATAGAATCCTAGAATGTAAATCTAATTTATCAACAAGCATCTTACCTATTTATGCCTCAAGATTCAGAGGACATTATATGAATCCAGGATATATTACCTTCTGTTGTCTGAATATTTTTATCCTCTGATTCGGTCTGTCAGTCTTACATTTTGTTCATTTGTGTCTTAGATCTCTGAAGGAAGCGTTTTTTCACAATCTGATGAACGGTTTCCGACAATCTGACCTCCAACTCAGAAATGATCTGCTTGTGATCATAACTCTCATCGCTGATAATCCACACTCTCTGCTTATTGTGAGTACAGGATGGGTAAATGTGTGATGGAAACACACAGCAGCTGATATTTGTAGTCACATGTGTGCCTAGTATATTTGAAAGTCTGTGATTTTGCCACTACAATATGTTTGACCTCAAGTTTTTTATATTTAGGAGAGCTTATTTGCCAAACAGCTTGTTTCCCTCGCCACATTTCCAGAGCGTGAGGCCACCCTTTCCTTATTCATTTTAGTTTATTTTTCACATTTAAATATTTCTTAGAACGGTTGCTTTTGAAGTAGTAAAATTGCTTTATTCATGTTTCAGTGAAACGTCATAACCATTTCTCCAACCTCAAGCTCAGCTTTAATAATGAAGACTTGAAAATGAAGAAGATGCTGTTGAATCTGTTAGTTGTAATGTCAAAGGACTTAGCTGCCCTGCAGGTCAGTCACACGCTCTTTATCTCTGTCAGTGGTTGAATAAATGAAGTGTTAATCAGATGTTTCTAACACTCTGCATATTCCCTCCATGTTTTCCTCTCGTAGCTTTATAAAGAGGAAAGTGTTATGCTGGCTCTTCTGATTCTCATTAAGCCGCCCGCTGCCTCGTCTGCGCGCCGCTCAGCTTCACGTCACTGGTCGTCCGTTCAACAGGAGGAGCTCCAGCTGCAGGCGCTGGCCACTCTGGCCACCATCGCTCCGCTCCTGTTGGATGAATACATGTTCTGTCAGGGAAACGCATGTCTGCTGGTCCTGCTGGACTGGTGCATCAAACGGGGTGAGAGAGACAAACAAAGGACTGAAGGGATCCCAACGTGTCCTGTCAGAGTGTCCTCACTGTACTTCACTCAGATATTATGGGTCAGCTAAAAGCCAAAACAACATACCATAACAGCTCAGCTACTTTCAGTGTGTAAACTGAAACTTCTAATGCCTTCAGCTCTTAAACAGCAGATGCTTAAGTCGCTTTCAGTGCCTCCAGCTGGGACTCCTATGCAAACTCTAACACTTCAACTACTTTCATCTCTTACTCTTCAACTGACCACTCTTCAACTCTGGTTTAAACATATTATTTTTCTTTGTCTTTCGTCCAGATGCCTACTTCGGTCAGGGTCACAGCTTCCACGGCACAGGAGGAAGAGGCAGTAAGAAGGCTCAGATGAGGCATTGTATCAGAGTGCTGAGATCTGTGACGTCTTTGGGTGAAGAGTCAGTCATCCAGGACCTCTGTGACCAAGGATCCATCGGCCACTTCTTGGGTAAGTTAAAACTTGACGTAGACATAGTTTGACTTCATGAGTAAGATAAACACACCTGTTGTATTTTCTCAGGGATTTTGATGCAGATGGAAGCGAGTCCTGATGAGGATGAAATCACCCTGGAGATAAAATCAGACATTCAGCTGATACTGTCAGCACTGTGTGAGAGCGACATGCACAGAAAGGTAAAACTGAGATTGTTTCTAACTAACCTGCTAAATTACAGGACCTCACCGTCAGACAGATCAGTTCAGTTAAATTCAGTTCATTTGCATGTGATTATGGTAATTATTCTGAGGACTGAAGTTTTAGTTTGTGGAAAAGTAAGTTTGTGTCTTAACACTAACTCTCTCATTATGTTGCGCCGCAGGAGCTGTTTGGATCAGAGGGAGTTGAGATGGCTGTTCACTTCTTGAAGAAAGGAGCCAACAACTTCTACAGCGGCCTTGGACACAACAAGCTCATCCTCTCCACCGTGGACTGTGTGTGGTCAGTTCAGCTGAACCTATTTATTCAGATTTAACTCTCTGATCGTCCCAACACATGTGAAGTGGCCAACTGTAAAATGATTTCATAGACAAGCAGGAAGGAAAGCTCTCACTGATGTCCTGATTCTACTGATTGTGTCCTGTCAGGTCCTGTATTGTGGGGTGCTACACCACAGAAGATTACTTTCTGGTTAGAGAGGGGGCCTTTCTTCTGTTGGACCTACTCAGAGTAAGAAGATGAATAGCTGAAGCTACTGGAGTATTTGCTGTGTCCGTGTGCATCTAAAAGTAAATATATGAAACTGTTTGGGTCTCTCTCTAATAGTCGAGTCCCAGATGCGTACACTGCAACGTCCTCGGCACCCTGCTGGAGTTATGTGACAACCCGAACGCTCTGTCTCACATCCTGAGCTGGAGGGACGACGGCGGCCAGACGGCTCCCGGACTGCTGCTGCAGCTGTGGAGGGAGGAAGAGGAGGAGCTGAAAGTCAGCCGAACCCGACACGGAGGGATCGCAGGTCAGTCAGTGGGAGGACTGCGAGAGAACGTACATGAATGTACATTTACCTCTATGAAATATAACCAGCCAGCTGGTGGAATCTAGACTGACATGTTGGTTCGTCGATCAGGTGACAATAGAGCTGAACACGAGAGCAGCAGGTCTGATTGGGAGTAAACATCAACAATAAATAAACTTCAACTTTTTCTCTAAATCAGATATTCCAAAGATATTTTTGACTTTGCAGAAAGTGTTAAGTGTCTGATAATCTCAGTTAGGGACACAACTCACTCCAACTAACAGAGCTGTATATCAAAAAAGGTAAAAGTACAGCTGGTGCTCAAGCTTTTATTAAGAAAGAGCTCTGATTAGTCCTATTTGATAAAACTGGGAAGTTTATGGAAGGTGCAGTTGAACTCTCACATTTATTCATCTTTTCCTTTTGTTTTCTGCACTTTCACTTCTTCTTTAAGATCCCCAGAAGCCCCTCGTTGGTCTGTCTCAGCACGAGGACACCCAGCTGTCAATTCCTGCTAACATACCGAGTGCAGCAGTGCTGGAGTTATCAGAGAACCTGCGGTCAAAGATTTACTCCATCTTCTGCAAACTTGGTAATGCAGCTGTTAAAGAATTAGAGCAGGAAGTGAAACAATACACCAACATCTGTTAATTAGAAGAAATGTGTCTTTCAACATGTCGACTAGAAGTTTTAGTTTAAGATGTGTTGGAGATTTTATGAAAAGCTTCATTTTGGCAAACGGAAATGATGCTGTAATTTTTTACTTTGGCAGGTTTTCAAGACCTTCCTGGATTGTCAGCAAAACATCATGTGACTTTGAGCATCGTTAGGAGATATCTGGACTTCAAGGTAGAACTGCAGTTTATTAAGCAAAGAAAAATATCAGAGCTGGATATCAAATTAGAACAGATTTTAACCAGGATTGTTTTGTTTTACAGCCTGATGTTTTAATCATTAGTTAAAGAGTTAAAAGTGCCAAACAATTAATTTTTATTCATTTTAATGTGGCAAACGTGACACAAGAACGCAGAAACACGATAAAAGCTGAGGTGTGTCCGCCGTGGTGCTGCAGGTCGGCGAGGTATGGGAGGAGATCAGCAGGGAGCTGAGTCTGGACGGCGTGAGGCCGATCACACCGGACCAGGAGGCTCTGAGCACAGTCTGTAAGATCACAGAGGACACGGCGAGGAGAGTCGCAGCAGAACAAAACAGCATCCTGGAGCAACAAGAGAAGGAGGACGTCAGTGAGGAGGAACTCATGTACACAGAGGTGCTGAAGTTTTAAATCAAAGAGTCTGAAAAAAAGTCAAGCAGAAGATTTTTTGATGAACATTAATAGAAAACTTTAGTATTTTGGGTTTTGGGTTATATTGCTTTTGTGTCTTTGTGTCGCAGATTAAGTCTCACTGGAAGCAGCAGGAGCTCACAGCCAAGTCGTGGAACGGTTACGTTTCCAGGACTTCAAACTATGAGATCCTGAAGGTTTTATCTTTAACATCTGCAGAAAAATCCTCAACCTCAAATCATCATCACTGTTACAGAAAATACATCTGAATGTTTTTAAGGTTTGCTTTTCTTTTTGCACAGGAAGTCAGAGTTCAGAGGGAGAGATACATCGAGTCATCCAGACCCAAACCAAAGTCCGAGGACTCTGCAGTTCATCCCACACAGGTCTCTCACAAACACGCAGTTATAGGACTTCACAGACTGTCAGAGTGTCGTGCTGCTCACTTTTGAGCAACGTGGTTCGATCAGTGTTTCTGAACATTTGTTGTTTTACTGAACTCTGTTGGGAATCATAAGGAATATCTATGAGTGCAGCTCTCTCACAAATTCACCCCTCCCTTTAAAATACTGTGAAAAATTGTTGGAGCTGTGAAACATTTTGAACAAAAGGAAGAAAATGCATTTGCTGATAAAAGCAGATATACAACACAAGCGTCAAACAAAGAGCAACATGCAAGTCACTACTGTTTCGTCATGTGATTTAACCTGTTAGTGTAAGTGTAATTTGCAGACATGTATTGAGTCTGGTTCACAAAAAAGCTGAAATTGTACAAATAATGGTTGCCTAAATGGTAATTTTGTACACTGAGGTTAAAAAAAGTACATTCTTCACATTAAATCCTCTTTCAGCTGCCAGTGAAATCCTTTACATGAATGTACCAAGTGCTCTAATCGGTCTGTGCCACTGATGAGTACATGTTGTACTCTGCTGTGTGTTTCAGCATTTCATCGGGCAGGTCATGTCTGTGGAGAGCACCGACGCTCAGGGGCCGGCAGGAGTGAGGCTGACTTTAGCCAGAGCTCCCATCAAGGCTGTAGGCCACGACCAAGCAGGACCCACAACACAGGACCCAGAATACTTCAGCACTGTATCCGTGACAGACTAAACATTCTGCTTTAATACAAACGCTTTACATCATTATCGCATCTTTATTTAATCTCAGAGACAACAAAACACATTTTACGGACCAAACTTTGCTGCACATTAACATGTTTGTCACGAGTAGTTGTTAGCTGCTAATAGCCGATTCATTCCCAGAGTCTGTGGAGACTGAAGTGTTTTATTTGACTTTGGCAGCGAATGCAGACATGAGGTCACTTGATGTGCACAATCAGCACCTTGTAGTCTGGTCGAATCCCCTCATGTAGACACAAACACACAAACACGATGCAGTGAACTGACTTGGTGGCCTAACATGTCTTAGACCTCTCTGTCACAATTCACTCATGTCAAATAAATAAAACACCAATGTGAATATCATGGAAATGTTTGTTAGATGGAAAATGTTGTTAACATGTAAAATAATTAAATAATTTGATATGTAAATCTTTTGTCCACTAAGTTCAGGTCATTAAACTTAAAAAATGTAGATGTTTCTATGCATTTGTTTTTTATTCATTCATATAACCAACACAGCAACATGAATAATGAGACCTTGAACAATCAATGTGGCATCATGGAAACTGAGGCGTGATGTAACATCAAAATAACAATACTAAATTACTTTAAACATTAAAAAAGAGCTGAATTATATCTGATAAACCTTTATGCTCAAAGGACACAGCTCGTAGTTTTGCGGCCTCCAGAAGATCCATTTAGGAGCTGCTGAAATGTTTTTTTTTTTTGGGTTACATAAGTGACTGCAGCGCATTAACACACATGTTCCTTCAAGCGTGCAACATGCTGCACAGAGACCCTTCTTCCTCTCTCTCCCTGCTCTCGCCCTATTTTACTGGCTGGGTGACCAAATCGTCTCTGACAGGCCGAGGCTTTTTCATGCGGCTTTGTGAGTGTGCGTTGAGCCCGTCAGGCCGGGACGTCCACGCCGCACAAAAGAGCCCGGACACACAGGAGCCTCCTCAGTACGACGGGCTGCCACTGTTTGTTCAGGCTGCGAGGGGCTTCACACGCTGCCCGTCTGTCTGTCCGTCTGTCTGTCTGTCTGCGGGCACTGAGCTGCTGATGAAGGTGAGCTGCTGCTGCTGGATCCCCACCGGGTGCTCGACGACGACCCTTTAACTTCAAACTGTGAGACAGATTTTATTTTACCTTTGGAGGCGTTTTAGAAGCTCTTTGGTGATCTGGAACAACTGTAAAGTGATTTCTACTTAAGTTTGTCTTATGTTCGCATTTTAAAGACATTTAAATCAAATTCAAATAATTTATCATTTTAAGATTTTAATTAGATATATTTCCAACAAATTGTACATGAGTTGAATTGTAACAACTTCATTGTGGTTAAGAATTGCTAAAAAAAAAACTTATTTGGCCTCTGTCTGAACAAACAAAAACAATGATCTGAAAAACAATAATATAACTAAGAATAATAATAGAAACTGTGTTTGATGGTATTTTACTGGCAATGGTGTTTTTAACATTCAGCTTGGTGTGGGAAATGTCTGAATATATTTTATATTTTATATATTGAACATATAAGTCCTGATTGCTTTTACTTTTAATAGGAGAAATGAGTGACTTTCCATGAAAATCACTAAAGTGAACGTATAAAAGATCACTCTTGTACATCATCTCAGTGAAAAGGACATTTTTTATTAGGCTGAGTAACTTTCTAATTCTTGCTTTTCTTAAAGTAAATTAGATTTTTTTTCCTATTCCATAGACAGTTAATATTTATTGTGGCTCAGTTATCTCCAGGTTATCTAGAGATAAACATCAAACAGGGTTCAGGGGTCAAACTCCTCTAAAGGGTCTCAAGATGAATCTCATGAGTCACGAGATGATAAATGAGATATAACTGGAAAAAAGAAAAGCTTCTATATTTTGTCTGAGTTGAGATATTGTTGGTAGTTTTACATACTTAGATCCTTAAGAAGTATTGAAACAACCTGAAGTTCGAATTCACTCTTTGAATCTCTCACAGAGTTGCATGTGACAGCAGCTTTATCTGAGGGGAGACAAACCACATTAGAAACTTATTTTCAGAGCAGACTGAATTAGAAAACTGTGGCTGTTTGTTTCAGATTTCAGAGCTGAAATCTTAAACTTCCTTTGCACATTGTGGAGGAGTATTGACAGTTTTTTCTTCTCCTGCAGGAAAGTTTCAGCTCCAGCAGCAGAAATGATCATCAGACTGGGGAGACTGACACCAGGATACTTCCACCTCCTCCAGGTGAGCCAAAAAAAAGTCTTATTTCTGTCTTTATGTCATATTTTATATGTCATGTCTCTGCACTGGAGATAAAAACTCAGAACTCAATCTAATCTGAGAGAAATGAATCAGTCCACTCAGTGAAGTTTCCTGTTTGGGTCAGTGTTTGGTGTTAATACCTTACAGTTTCTTTTCATACATTTTTTAATAAAAATGCTTTAAATTAAGGGGAGACAGTGTTGTATAAGAAGTAAATTTATATTTTATGAAGAGCTGTTGCAGCTCATCTCTGGAGGTTACGTTACATAACCTGTTCAGACGCCGCTCGTGTCGCTAGCTAGAGGCCGCATGAAAGAGAAAAGTGGTGGATGCAGTCGGAGGGTGGGGGGGCGACAAACACTGCTGTGACCATCGGGGGGTGCCAAAGTCTGAAGCTTTTCAATGTGCCTGTAGCGGCTTTAAAACGTTTGCTGAAAGTCAGACTATGACATTAAATCTCAGCTCACAGATTCACGTGAAACCAACAACAAACAAAACTAACTTTTACTTTTTTTACTTCTTAACACAAAATGCAGGTAAAAACATAATGTGGGAAGTTAAAACATGACCTGATGGAGACAGTAGATTTAAAGTCACCAAAGTGAGAGAAACATGAACATCTGTTTTTTTTTGTGGTAATCCATCCTGCAGCTGTTCAGACATAATATATTTTATTCTGGATCAGAAAAACACTTTGACCCAGATCTCACACCCCATCGACCTAATGTCCCGTTGGTCTTTTTATTTGACTGTGCATATTATTCTATTATTGTCCCGTAAAGCACTTTGTACTTTGTACACTGTGGTTTATTGTTGTCATTATTAGTGGTAGTAGTTGTTGTAGTATTTGCTGCCTCCAAACTAGGAGCACTGAATAGTTTAAGAGTGACCAAATTTACTTTAATTTTACTTTAATTTTTAGATTCATCAACATGTACACTTACATAAGTAACATGACAGTAACATGAATAATAAGTTATAATAAATAAAATAAATGAGGCTTTAATGTGACAAACAGCTTCACCTGCTCTCTGATCAGCCTGTTGGGGTTTTAACGTCGTCTGTCTGTCCATCCTGTCCGCAGAGGCAGGTCTCAGGTGAGGTCCGGATGCAGCCGCAGAGCAGCCTCATCGATCCCATCGCCATGACGATGGCCACAGTGGGGATGGGAGTGTCTCTGTATAGCGCCAGGAGGATGGCAGAGAGGGTCCACCTGAAGCACCCGAACGCCTGAGATCGATGACGAACACTCAGCTGCAGTCGGAGCAGCTCTGGTGTGACGGACTGTCTGTTTGTGTATGTCGCAGAAGGTTTGTGATGGAGGAGGTGGAGGGAGTTCATGTGTTTGTGGTGTTTGCCTGAAGGAAAATCTGAAGTGTCCCAGGAGGAAACAGCGAGTCATTGATCAGTCCCCGCAGAGAGATTCGTCATTTCCACTTTGTTTGCAATCACAACATTTAGAAGCAAATATAAGTGAGTCTGTAGTTTGATCACTCTGCACATTTAATCTGTGACGGTAGTTTAATGTGATAAGTGATCATTTCATCTGTCAGCATCATAGTTTGACCTGCAGCCATTATTATACAAACACAAAAGGACTTGTTTGATAAAAAAAACACATAAAACCTATAAAATATAAGAAAATGAATAATAATTATGTAGAAAATGCAGAAAAGTTTATTGTATTTATTGATATGTGTCCCAAACACAGTCATTCATTAGATTTTTCTAATTTTGCACCTTAATATGCATTTAGATTGTAAATCCTAAAACAGCATCACCCATCTGAGTATTTATTATTTAAGAGGCAGATTTTAACCAGCTACAGGAAAAAATGTTTCCGAATAAAACTTTTATGTTTTTAGTAGAATTTAATAAAGAAAATGTCTGTAAATGTAGAAAGTCTCTAAAAGACTTGAGACAAGTTGATGTAATTCTCAAATAAACATGTTCACAGTTTTGACGTCAGTGTGCGGCCTCATATGTTCTGATGTGTTTAAAGTGTTTCTGTGATGTGAAAACAGCGACGCCGCTCTCCGGTTTCATCCATGTGGAAACGTTTTGTGGGAAACTCGTCGGCCGACTGCACAGTTTGTTTGGAGCGACTCATGTGAATGAAACTCAGACTGTAACAAAAATGAGACCCTGAGACAAAAGTCAACACGCTCTTTAACAATAAATACGACATGTTCATGACACTGAGGAGTGTGTTCTTACATATTTAGCCGTGTTTTTATAATGTCCTCTGAGAAACAGCAGGTTTTGGAGTTTAAAACCTTTGACAGTGTCAGTAGTTTCATTACTGGAGCCTGAAGCAAGAATTTAATAATGTGCATTTATTATTAACATTAAAGTCACTCAAAGACAAAACATGCTAACTTAAAGCTGAATTAATCAATATTTTCACATAAACAAGGTTAAATACATTATTTATGTGAAGTGTGTGTTTAATAGTGATGAACCAACAGATTATTATCATCAGCTGTTGATCTGACAGAAACACTCAGTGTTTGATACTGACTGAAGTAAAGTCTGATGTATTGATCCGTTATGAGTTTCTTCCTCATGATGGGGTGGCCGGGAGTTCGCTGATGGTGTGTGTGTGTGTGTGTGGGGGGGGGGGGGAAATGTTGAGAGAATTAAATTGACTAAGAGTTGAGTGATGAAGACAAACCACTTTGGAAAAACTGGTGCATCATTTTCACAATCAATAAAGATACTTGATACAATAATCTGACACCATCTATGCATGCAGGTGTGGCACCACTGATCTCTGATAAACATCATATAAAAGAAATCTATAGAAAATATTTGTTTCTCAAGATAATGAACTTGATGTTGCAGCATTAAAAAAGTGAAAATTACATCTATAAATATTATCTAACACTTTACATCAGTGTTTTGTTTACAGCTCGTTCCGCTGCCCTCAAGTGGCAAAAAAACCTTGATAATAACACAACTTCTCTGGTTTTATATTTTCATTTATATTTATATAAACCCAGCGTTGGTGTAGCTAACTAAGAGGACATGTACAGATTTAGTGTGGCTGTAATAAAAAGTTTTTTAAAGTGTTTTCTTTTCAAATACTTGATAAAGTGGCAGTTTTTTGGCCTCGCTGCATCATTTTTACAGCCCTTCAGGTCCCTTTTTCTCAAACAAGCAGCCTCTGGATTTATGTTTCCATCAGGTCGGCACTGTGGGAACCAGCCAGCGTTTGTTGGTTTTACTGATTCTTCTCTGCTGGAAGCTGAAAGAGACAAAGAGCGAACATGTGAACTGTGGATAATTAGTTTATTCTGAGTTCATCTAAAACTGGAATCTGTTTCAAATAAGAATTTATTTCACTTTATTTGACGGGTTCACGTATCAGGTCATCAGAGTGACTGTAGGAATTCAGAGACGCAGATTTCCAGACAGAAACCAACAAAAGTTCATGAAATCTGCTGCAATAGACCGCTGACTGAAAGAAACACACTCCAAACATCAACTGCTTCTTTGGGAAAGGCCATCAGTGAAAAGTACCAAATGATCTGTGACTGTGAGCAGATTGTTTGATTGTTCTGGCTGCAGACGGACACTTATTGATCAGGCTGTTTCATCGAGCTGCATTTTCCCTCCGAGACCTTCAGAGCTGCTGAATGTGAATAAAGATTTCGGTGAAGGTTCTCATTCATCCAGGTCATCGTTCATCCAACGTGTTTGCAATCAGGTCAACTG
>JBAJHX010000040.1:17707677-17734390 GCA_037176925.1 Amniataba percoides
AAGCTAAAAGCTTCTTCATCAGTTTAATTAAACCCACAAAACATCGAGCTCGTAATCAGCTCAGAGATAAACTCAAACGGCGTCACAGAGAAAAAGTCATGTTTCTTCTTCCTTATTAGAAATCTGGTTGTTGCATTTAGTTTAGTTTTATCTTCAGTGAGCCTGCAGATTAATGACAGTAAGACGTTCGTCCACACTTCATGAGATAAAAACTTCAGCCTGAAACATGAAGCCTTTTTTTCTTTCATGTGTTTGTTCGATGGAGGTGGAAGACTAAAACATTTTCTTCATGATGACAAACAATTTCCTGTTTGAGTCTAATTATGAAAAAGGCATTTCCACAAACTTATTTCAGGACCGTGATGTCGAAGCGTCCGTCTGTCTGCAGCCGAAGGGATCGACAACAGACTAATTCAGGGGGAGTTAAGTGAATCTGTGGAGATTAATAGAGAGTCACCTTTGACCTTTTAGCTTTGACACAGAAACGCTCGGCATGTGCGAAGAGGCCGAACTGGAGCCGACACAAGAGGCCGTGTTTTTAATCCTCAAAGTATTCACGCGTGTTTTATTACTTTGAGTGTTCAGACCGTCTGTTGTTGTTTTGTTTCTCGAGCGAACACCAACCAAAGTCTTTTAGGAAAAATCACAAAATATCATTTTATTCATTAATGCAGTTGTTCGAGAGTAATTTGTGAACACTTAACCTCTAAGTTATTGCTCATTTTTATTTCATGTTACACAAAGTCGAGCCACATTATGCACAGTACAGGCGCGTTTAAAAAGTGTCTCTATCATGAACTTTTTCCTCCAGAGAGCTTTAAGAAATGTATTTTTAAAAGTTTAATGTCTCACTCAATAGACACAATTCTATAAAAAATCAAATTTAAAAGATCCTCACTAAAATCTTTGTCGATGTAATAAGATTTTATAAAAGCAAACAAAAGATTGGATGATCTGTTTTCTGTATTTCAACTTCTTTTTCACTTTTAAACACATTTTAAGACATTTAGTCAAAGAAATAACACCCATGAGGAAACCAAACATGAATATTATGAGTGATTGTACAATATAAACACCACTTATTGTCTTTTAACAACGTCACAGGACAACTCAGTGTTTCTGCCAAAAGTTTTCCGCGTCACAGGAAACTCCGGTCTCGCGTTATCGCACATTAAAATGATTAAATTCCGACACAGAGTGACAGATTTTTAATTCAGGAAATGTAAAACACAGATATTAGAGGCTGGAGAGAAATAAAAGCCAAATCTTCCCTCCAGTTTGTAACAAAGCAGTTTAATGTCAGACTGAATAATTTCTTTCTTTCTGAGTCACTCTTGTTCTTCTTCTGTAGTTGTTGAACCTGTAAACAGCATTTTTATGTTGTTACACAAACTTGAACTGTTTCAGGAAGTTTGAGACACGAGAGGCCACGATGTCACAGAGGTTTATTATTTCCAGAGGAGAGTTTTAGTATAAATAATGATGTTTTTTATTCTTTATGGGGTGACCCACCCTGTTGGACATCTGAATGTGGGGCAGAGAGGATTTTCTCTGCTCGTCGACGCTCGCTGGCATCTTATCTGCCCGTCCAGCTGTTGTCTCCGAGGGCCGGCCCGGCTTCCTGTCCTAATGCACTGCTCGATAACAAAGATCCCAGTGTGCCGGCACAGAGGAGAGAGGAGGGGGCGAGGACCACTGACGGCAGAAAAACATGGCCGAAGACATTTGTTAGCAGCCTGAAATGCACAGTCACATGACGGAGAGAGAGGCTGAACGTCGAGAGAGCGAAATGAAACTAAACATCAGCTGCGTCCAGCCTCTTCACATCCACGTTCAGCTTAACGTTGATGCACGAATCGTTGAAACATGCACACTCACGCTTACGTAAAGTGGTTATAATCCTGAATTCATAATGACTGTGTGGCCACAGACGTGGTGTGCTGCAACTTTACTGCCTTCTTGCATCATTTTTGGCAGTTGTTCTCTAAAACTCTAAAAAATAAAGAAATACATGATGTACTCGGCACCAAACAGCAGACACACACAGCTGGTGAACTCAGTGGAGCATTTAGAGGCTAAAGAAACATACTGGAGTCGGTGGAGACCAAAAACGGAGCTAAAGGAGAGAAAATATCATATTTATGTGCATCAGGTGGCACCAACACGACTCTAAATGAATGAAGATTTTGCTCTTTACCTGCCAGATGTGTAAATAAGAAGCCGTTTGCTACAAACTTAGAGGAGGATGATATGTTGATGTCATATTCAAAGCTTGTTTCTGCTGCTGCTAAATGGCCAAAAACAAGTTATAGCAGTTAAGATACCAAACTAATGCTAACAGATCATAATAGTTCATAAAAACAGGGACTCTGTCAGTTGTGCAGGTGTGATTAAAGTATAAATATATAAAAATATATATAAAATTAACGTGTCAAAATAAAACAAAGTGTATTTGTGCTGCCTCGTCACGGTTTATGTGATCAGTGTGTTAGTGTGTGTGTGTGTGTGTGTGTGTGTGTGTGTGTGTGTGTGTGAGAGAGAGAGAGGTTGGACCTCATCCAGCCGGGACTGATAATGAATCTGATTAAACGCTTAATCGAACAAACAGATTAATAAGTAAAGAGATTGATTGCAGCCTTTGACTTTCCTTTTCAGCAAAATCCAATCAAGAGTAGTTGTGAGATAAACTCACATTAAAAACAGAATTTAAACCCTCAGATTTTTCCATGCAGTCGTCGTGATCCTGTAAACATCCTGTTTGTTCGCCTGCAGCTGCTGTTTCATATTTTCATGACGTTGCAGTAAAGTTCAAATGACTGAGTGGATAATTTTTTATTGTCGTCCCAAACTGCTGCTCTGATGCATCGACGGACGTTTCAGTAAACATCGACTCCACACGATGTCACCTTTACGTGCTGCAGCGTCCCCTCTCATTTATTTTCCTTATTTATCAGCAGCTGTTTTTAAAGTAATGTTCGATAATTTATTTAATCAAATAAAAAATAGATGTTGACTCATTCCTTGTGTTTTCCGATACACACAAGTAATTATCCAAATAAATTGAATTTACAATGAAAGAAAACAGAAAAACATCAGATTGTGACACTGAAATAAGACCACGTCTGTCTGTGTTTATCGGAGTTACAGCTAAAAGCCTCATCCAGTTTTAAGGAGTAAAAATGTGACTTTTCTGTCTCTGCAGGGTTTCACATCATTCCCAGAGTTTCGAGCGTCGTGCCGGAGAGCTGCCTGCTGATCTTTGTCGGTCTGCTCGTCGGCGGCCTCATCAAAGCCATCGGAGAGTCTCCCGTCGAGGCCCCCGTCCTCGACTCGAAGCTCTTCTTCCTCTACCTGCTGCCCCCCATCATCCTCGATGCCGGCTACTTCCTGCCCATCCGCGCCTTCACGGAGAACATGGGCACCATCCTGGTGTTCGCCGTGGTGGGGACTCTCTGGAACGCCTTCTTCATCGGCGGGATGATGTTCGCCGTGTGTCAGATCGAAGGCGCCAAGCTGGCCGGCGTGGACCTGCTGTCCTGCCTCCTGTTCGGCTCCATCGTCTCGGCCGTGGACCCGGTGGCCGTCCTGGCCGTGTTCGAGGAGATCCACATCAACGAGCTGCTGCACATCCTCGTGTTCGGGGAGTCGCTCCTCAACGACGCCGTCACCGTGGTGAGTGAAGGGAAGCAAACGAGTCACAGCTACGTGAAAGTAAAGTGCACTTTACTCGAGTATTTCCATCTTATGCTACTTTAAACTTCACCTCCTCCACATTTTAGAGGCAATATTGTTCTTTGTGGATCAGATTAATCCACCATCACACGCTAGAACATGAACACACCTTTTATTGCATTACTTTTAATACTTTAAGGATTTTTTGTTTATAATTGTGCAATTTGTGGGTCAAATTGTGAATGCAAGACTTGTTTTTCACAGTTTTAACAATCCAATAATCCAATAAAAATCTCTGTATTTGAGATTGTATGAATAAAAAACACCAGATGATATTGTAAGATATAACACATTGTCAAAGATTAAACCAGCACCCAACCACTTAGAAAAAAACAAAGCTTCTTACAGGTTTAGAGGAGTTTACACAGATAAGTTTACGGTTTTCTGAATCAGTGATTTTATTCCTGCAGAGAAACGAGGAGAACGACTCTGCAGGTTTTTGGCCCTTTTATAAAGACGAATGTTTCATTATTGGTAAATTACCCAGCCGGAGCCTCTCCAGCCTGAGAACTGGGCTGTTTTGTCTCCAGAGATGAATTTTATGGCTCTTTGCTCGATGATAGTTTCTATTTAAAGTTCTGTTTATGTTCGAGTTGGTCCCATTTTCAGGCTTTAAAAAACAATCTGCTGCACTTCCTGCTGCCACAACAACTAGTACAACTGGAAATAAAAGTAATAATGATGCATTTTATTTTGTAAAGCACACTGACATTGCTTTAGTTTTAGCCAAATGCACTTAATAAACCGGCAACTAAAACTGTCCTGCAATAAAACCTCCCTCTTTATGAAAAGTTTTCACTGACTGTTTTAGAGGGATGTTTGCTCACTTTTTTGAGCGTTTTGGATGATTTAGTTGTTTGCAGTGATGTAGAGCTTTATTGTGTTATACTGAGAGGTGTTTCTGTTATTTTGTCCACCCCGTTTATATCAGTGAAGGTGGGTAAAATAAAATAAATATCTCTGTATAACAAGTTGCATTAGAGAAAATTAAGGTCTGAACTTTGAAAAACATCCTGGATATACATCTTGATCCGTGAGATTTTTGAGAGAACGTGACAGAGAGCCCATTTTATTTTTTAATGTTGCACAAAAGGAGAACAGACTGTAAAAAAATCGTCTCTCTGCAGGTCCTGTATCACCTGTTCGAGGAGTTTTCCCACGCAGGGACGGTGACGGTGGTGGACGCCGTGCTCGGTGTGGTCTGCTTCTTCGTGGTGTCGCTCGGCGGCCTTCTGGTCGGAGCCATCTACGGCCTCCTGGGCGCCTTCACGTCCCGCTTCACCTCCCACACCCGAGTCATCGAGCCCCTGTTCGTCTTCCTCTACAGCTACATGGCTTACCTCTCTGCCGAGGTCTTCCACCTGTCGGGCATCATGTCGTAAGTCAAAAAACCTCAACACAGTTTCTGGTAAATATCTGAATGTTTGGGGAAAAGATGAATCCGCCACACAGGACTAGAAAAATAAATGTTTTCCTTCAGATGTGTCGTCCAAGTGAAGGTTTTCACTGCAAACAGAAACAGGAAGTGAAATATTCATTAAATATCAGCCTTTTATTGGTCATTTTAAAATATTATTCAAGTTTTTCTCTTTAAGCAAAAGTCTGACATTTAAGGAAACATGCTTATTTGCAGAGTGAGGTGAGAAAATCGATATTTGTTTGTTAGATTTAAAGCTGCAGCCGGTTAGCTTAGCTTAGCATAAAGACTGGCAGCAGGGGGAAACAGCTAGCCTGAACATCTGTACTCCACTAATTATCATGTTGTATGTCGTTATGTTTGAATCTACATACATATATATGTACGTATGTACAGAGCCAGGCTAGCTGTTTCCCTCCGTTTCCAGTCTTTATGCTAAGCTAAGCTAATCTGCTGTTCAGTTCCAGCTTTATGTTTAGTGTACCGACCTGAGAGAGGATTCATCTTCTCACTTAACATACAGCAAGAAATTATTTGTGTTTTTCCCAAAATGTCAGACAGTTTGTTTTTGATTCATTACAGATTAAAAATACAGTTTAATAAAGTTTTGTCTGCCCTCTTTGTTTCCTTCCCGTCCCGTGAAGGTTGATAGCGTGCGGCGTGATGATGCGACCGTACGTGGAAGCCAACATCTCCCACAAGTCGTACACCACCATCAAATACTTCCTGAAGATGTGGAGCAGCGTGAGCGAGACGCTCATCTTCATCTTCCTCGGCGTGTCCACGGTGGCCGGCCCGCACGCCTGGAACTGGACCTTCGTCATTTTCACCGTCGTGCTCTGTTTGGTGTCGCGCGTGCTGGGTGAGAACCAGGAAACGTCTGTGTGACTCAGCTCAAAGGGCTTTTTGAGATATTTTACTGCATTTTTCTGGTGGCCTTATCATCAGTATGTCACACAAGTTTCTTTGTCCTGTATAAAATGGCATAATAAAGTTTAATTTAATATGAATTTATCTTTATTTTCGGTGCGTTTCAGGGGTCGTCGGCCTCACCTACATCATCAACAAGTTCCGTATCGTGAAGTTGACCAAAAAGGATCAGTTCATCGTGGCCTACGGTGGCCTGCGAGGCGCCATCGCCTTCTCTCTGGGCTTCCTGCTGACCAACAAGGAGATAAAGCACATGTTCCTCACCGCCATCATCACAGTCATCTTCTTCACCGTGTTTGTGCAGGTGAGAAAATATACAAGATTTTAGACATGTTTGTTTTTTATTTACAAAAGACGAGAAACTCAGTGATGCAGCGTAAGAAACTGAATTTAGTTAAGTACTATATACATAAAAGTCTTTTTCACTTTTACTTTTTTTAATTTATTCATAATGGATTTAGAATTATTATAATGTTTCTTATTAATTAAGCCCTACAGTTAATTAGTTGATTAATTGATTAGATGATTGACAGATTATTAATTGTACTATTTTGCCAGTGGTTTAAGTAATTTAAGCATAAACTATTCATGGTTCCAGGTTCATAAACGTGAAGATTTGCTGCTTTTACTCATTAATAGTTCTATTTTGTTTTAATTTCCTATTATTTGGATGTTGGACAAAACAGACATTGTGAAGGTGTCGCTTTGTGATGACGTTTATCATTATTTTCAGAATATTTACAAACCAAACAATCAATCAGTTAATGAGGAATATAATTAAAGGTTTACTTCTAATACAAATTTATTTATCAATGTGTCCACAATCGTCTTCAGGGAATGACAATCAGGCCTCTGGTGGATCTTCTGGCGGTGAAGAGGAAGAAGGAGAGCAAAGGATCGATCAATGAGGAGATTCACACTCAGGTGAGATAAAATGCAGCAGAATATTCACAACACAATATAAAAGTTAAACACATGAATGAAACTTTCTCACTTTTTTAATCCCTTTTTGTGTTAAGAAGCAGAAATAAACAGCATATGAAACTAAAACTCATTCTGTCTTCAGTTCCTGGATCATCTCCTCACAGGAATTGAAGACATCTGTGGTCATTATGGACATCATCACTGGAAAGACAAGTACGATTTTAATAACACGTCGTCATGTTTCTGTCTTTTTTTTTTATGAAGAAAGTCTCAAAGAATCGGCCCTTCAGTGGCATCGACATGTTGGTTTCAAACACCCAGAGGTGTTATACCGAAGAGGATACTTACTGATATTATATATTGTAAAAAAAGGAGTAAATTATGCACAAAAAATGGATGTTTAGTGTTAATACGATCCCGTCCTGCTGCTGCTTCAAACGTTCGGTGCTTCAAGGTGACAGGAAGTCAAAGTAAAAACCATCATGTCTTCACTTCGTTAACACTGATGAGTGTTTCCTCTGCTGGACTCAGGCTGAACCGCTTCAATAAAGCCTACGTGAAGAGGTGGCTGATCGCAGGCGAGCGCTCCACCGAGCCGCAGCTCATCTCCTTCTACAACAAGCTGGAGATGAAACAGGCCATGATGCTGGTGGAGAGCGGGAGCGCCGCCAAGCTGCCCACGCTCGTGTCGTCCGTCTCCATGCAGTAAGTGTCCGCCAGCAGCCAGCAAGACAAGACGTGTTCGTCATAAAGTCCGGAGGTCGAGGACGTCCGACGTGTGGAAAGAAGAAATCAGTCAGCCAAAAGTGGAGACATATTTTCTAGAATAAATGTTATAAAATCTCAGAAACAGATATCTCAACACCAAAACTGAATAGCACTGTTATCAAGTCAGGGCAGGTTTATTTATACTTTATATTTCAAATAGAAAAGCAGTTTTATATGGGCAAGAAAAGTATTAAAATGACACACAGAAATAAACAGAATAAAGTCAGTAAAGATAGAAACAGAAACTGAACTAAAATACAAACTGAATAAAGCAGAAACACAGTTACAGAGCTGTAATCTGCTGTAAGTTGCACAAAAGGAAATAAAAACAGTCAACAAATACACAAAAATAACTCAGTAAGGTTGTAATGAAAAAGATCAACACCTGCAGAAATGTGCAGATGTATTAACATCTAAAAAAACCCAATAGAGCCATTTTTTTTTTTTAATTCTAATAATTTAATTATATTTATCATATATAATAAAAAGTGTTTCGTGTCTCCACAGAAACATTCAGCCCAGAGGAGTCGACAGGCGGCGGGCGATGCCGAGCATCTCAAAGAGTCGCGAGGAAGAAATCAGGAAGGTTCTTCGAGGAAACCTGCAGAAGACCCGACAGAGGGTCAGTGAGAGTCTGCTGCTGTTTGTGGACGAGATGAGTCCATGTTTTTAACCATGAGCAGTTTAATAAGCGCGTCTCTGTCCTCAGCTTCGCTCCTACAGCAGACACGACCTGTTCATCGACCCCGACGAGGACAACGTGAGTGAAGCTCGCTTCAGGAAGCAGAGGGTGGAGATGGAGCGGAGGGTGAGTTTGTGACGTTTATATTTTTAGTACAGCTGCAGCACAACAACAACGCAACACCAACCACACACAGTGACCACAAGATCTCAACAGAGTCTCTATTTGTTTAAGTTTTCGCTGCAGTTAAAGCAGCCAGATGGTATCAAACTGTAGATCTGAGAGACACCCACGTCTGTAATGAGAGTGAGGCGACGCCAACCAGAATTCAGTGCAATAATTAATTATTAATGTAGGTTTGTAGCTTAAATTTCAGAGAATTAGCTGTGATAAAATCCTGCCTGACAAACTTTGTGGTCCCTTCACAGATGAGTCACTACCTCACAGTTCCTGCGAACCGACAGGAAACACCACCAGCGAGAAAAGTCTGCTTCGACCCGGGTCAGTCAAACGTCTTATGATGAGAGGGGGAATAATTAGATTCAGATTTCCTTTGATTGGTCGTGTGTGCAAAAACAGGATGAAGGAGATCATTAAAAAGAAGTAGTAGTTTTATACCTGATCTGCATGATGACAGATGATTTTATACAAATGGAAATGAATTTGTGTTTGTGTGAATTATTTTATTCTGTTATGTTGTTTGTTGTTCAGCTGTGAAATGTCTTTAGTCCAATATCAAAACCTCAGTTATGATTTTAAAAGAAACTAACAGAAGGGATCGTAAAACTCTCAGAAATTCTCCTTTTATTTGTTTATCTAAAAGAAAAGAAAGATATAGCAGATATTAATTAAGCAAAGTACTAATGGGCTTTTTTAGCTATTATAATACATGATAATTTATTCATTATTATATCTGGATTAATAATATGAATCTGCAAATTAACTAAATGGATCTGACACGTAGTAGAGTTAAAAGTACAATATTCACCTCTGACATGTAGAAAAGAGCGAGTAGAAAGTAATATTAAATGGAAATACTTTAGTAAAATACCTAAAATTGTACTTTAATACAGAACTTGAGTAAATTAAATTACATTTCACTGCTGTCAATACCAATATGAACCTTTAGAGCCTGTCACAGTAACTTTTTACTATGATGAGGCCTTAATTAGATACAGTAAGTATTATTTAATTTATTTACAGATTGGGATTAAGATGTTTCAGGGTACAAAGTAATCAGGGTCACATAAACATCCTAAAATCAGGCCTCACAATATTTAATCTCTAACCTTAATCTGTGTCTGTGTTCGTATCCCAGAACACCGAGTTTACACTTACGATGACAGCGAGAGTCCTCGAGGTCCGCGGGCTCAGTCGGACCCTCCGGACGCCGTCAGCCTGCTGACCAAGTCCCCTCAGAGGCCGAAGCCGAGAGCGAGAGGCGACGCCGAGCCGAGGCCGAAGGCGTCGGCCGAGCAGGACGAGCAGATGAAACTGTCGCGCTGCCTGAGCGACCCCGGACCGAACAAAGAGGAGGAGGAGGAGGACGGCTCATGATGAAGCTCCTGCTGTCCTCATGTGATCTGTTCTGTAATCTGTGTGTCCACTGACTCAGCGAGAGTCGTAGCAAAGCTCAAAATTTATGGATTTAAATGGTATTATTCTTTTCCACTGTCTGTTTTTGTGAAAAGAGATTATGCAAACTTTGTAAATGTTTTTTGTTTTATTCATTTATCACGTAACACCGACGCATGCACTGCTGGCTGTTTGCTATTCCAGAGCATTTAGTGTCTTATCAAGCAGACTTGAATCAAATGAAACAAAAAAATCAATAACATAGCGCTTGTTTTAATGAGCTTCAAGCACCAGAGGGGTGGAGTTTACTGCTTCAGAGCACAGCAGGAGGAATCGACCGATAACTCGCTGATATTACAGCTGATATAACTGATCATAACTTCACCAGTATGGACGTATTTATCTGCCAACTTTACATTTCTACATTTTTACATTTCTACAGAGACACCAAAGGAAGTTTAAGGTGATTTATAAACTCAATTCAAAGTTTGTCCTCCAGAGACAGATGGGTTTTTATTTCAGCCACTAAAATATCTCAACAACGTTCAGATTTCCATAAAACTCTGCACAGATGTTCATGATCACCAGAAGATGAATCATTTTGATGATCCTTTAGGTTTTTTTATCGAGCGCCACCACCAGTTTGAAATTTTTGGTTTTGGGTGAAATCTTCTCTGTTTTGTTGGTTTCTGATTTAATACCTCTGTAAACATTCACAGTGTGTGTTTTATTTGAGCTGATCTGAAGAAGTGTGTTGGTGCCTTTGGTCCTTTTTTTGCTTCATATCTTGATGAAAAACCTTTTAAAAACTTAGTCTGATCATTTTTAAAACTCACATATCAGTATCGCTCTCAAACATCCTTATCGATCGCGCTGTACTTTTGAGTTTAAAAACCACAAGAGGGAACAACTTTAGTGACACAGAAAGCACAAATCTGCTGATCCATGAGGGTTAAAAGTCTCTTAAAAGTAAAAAATAAACTGCCAGTGTTGAAGGAGTGTCTGTGAAGGAGCTTAACTCTGTACTGAACAGTGTTTTTCTCAGGGACTGCTGATCAGATGCCTTCTGCAGAAAGAAAACGTGTGTCTGTCCAAAACGTGCTCCAGCCTTACCTGCGTGTGACGTGGCTCTTTCTGACTGTTTTGTACGTGTTCAGAGCTTCAGTGACATTCCAGCATAATTCCCACGTGTTATAAACTGAACTTGCTTCGAGTTTTTTTTTACATCTGCACTGAACTGCCTGAGCTTCCTCTGCCTGCACATCTTTGCCTTAAAATGTGTTTGTGCTTTCTGTGTGTTTTGCCAGTTGAAGTATTTTTATATATTGGAAAAAAAAGCTCATGAATGTTTGTCAAAAGAAGGAAAACTTTAGTTCTCTAGTGAAATAAAGACATACCGTTGCCTTCAGTGTTAATATGTTGTGTTTTTTGTGAATTTCTTCATGCAAACATCTCCTGGAGACACTTTTCGTCTCCTTACAAACATCAGCTGCTTCGGTAAGACGTCACAGCTCAGCCTGTGAATGAGGACTAACAGAAAGTGGCTCTCACTGGAAATTCCTGTCCAAATAACAGGGAGTTTGAAGTCCCCGACGTGCCAACCAGCAGCGATGGTGATGGGATTACGACAACAAGAACAACAAACATCCTCAGGCAGGCGACGCGACCAGCAGGCATGGACTTCAACGGCACCTGGAAAGTTTATTCAGAGGAAAACCTTGAGGATTTCTTAAAAGTCATAGGTAAGAAGTTTAATTTTTTAAAGGGTTTATTTGTACACTTGAGTCATGTACGTGTGTGTATCTTTAATCCTCCCTCTAGGTGCACCTCAAATGGTTGTGAAAATGCGAAAGGAGGTCAAGCCGGTGTTGGTGATCGAGCAGAAGGGCAAAGACTTCACCTACACGATGAAGACTCCCATCCGCACCCAAGTCCACTCGTTCAGCATCGGGAAGGAGTCCGAGATAACGACGGTGGACGGCAGGAAGTTTAAGGTGATTCAAAGTCTTCACACACATTGTGAGCACAGAAGTGAAGGTGTCATAGTGGAGGTGAGATGCCAACGTTTTATTCAGGGGTCAACACACAGTCTGACAGTGTTTTACATAAATGAAGGGATCTTCTTCAGTGATGCAACCTGCATGTACAGTTGAGAGAATCAAGAGGAAACAACCAAACAAGCCTCCTTTGAAATAATCACACACAAAAACATGTAAAGGAGGAAAATTTATAGGACAGTTGGATGAATTTTTTACCTTAAAGTAAAGAAAAACAGGTGAAAGAGCTTAAAAACATGATCAATCCAGCAGGAGAGAACCTCAAACCATGAATTTATTGTCAGTTTTTAGTGTTTACTTTGTTACTGGTGACTAAAGTGATGTGATTTATACACAGGAGGTGTGGTTTCTGCCTGGACTGTCAAAGGAGGTTATGTTACACACAGTTTTTCCACATGTGATGTTTTTGGTTTTGATCAGTGCACCGTCAGAGAGAAAGACAGGAAGCTGATTGCAGAGACCGAAAAGTTCACTTCTGTCCGGGAGATCCAAGGGGACGAGATGGTGGAGGTCAGTGAGTTTTTTTTTTTTAATGCTGTAAAGTTGAGAGATTTGGTGAGGAAACTTATTTGTTATCTTTTCTGTTTCTGCTTTCTCATTTTTCCAGACAATCACTGCCGGCTCTGTGACTTTCATCAGCAGAAGCAAACGAGTCTGATCAACACCCGGCGGCTGACTGATGCTCTCAGACCTTCTCAGCTCAACACAGAGAAATGAAAAAGCTTAAATACACTTTAAATATCAGTAAAGTTGAGTGAATGAATCCACTACATTTATGTATTTGACGTCTTGAGTTATTTGTGACTTTGCAGATCCTGATTAGTTGCACTGGGTTGGCTTGTCCACTGAGGATTGCCTATTTTTGATAAGTAAAGACAGATCAAAATATGAAAAAGAGTAATTGGATGAAATTAATCGTTGCCAAATCTCAGCATCTCTTATAAAATATTTGTTCTCTGATATTAAAATGCTGCAAAAGCGCCGCCTGCAGGCCAGTTAAGGGAAGAGAAGCAGCCTGTGTGTGGTGGGTCTGCAGAGGAGGACCAGCTGCTGTTGTTCTTCTTTTGCTGATCTATTATTGACCAATAACCAGAATACAATACTGATGTTTAACTCAAGTTTAAGTTCACACATTTTTACTTCAGTTATGAACTGAACTAACTCTTTTTTTAAATGAAAAATGAAACATGAAAATACTAATCATGTTAAATTAATGTTGTTAGTGATTCTCTGGCCCCTGCAGCTTCTGCTTTATAGACAGTCTATGGATACCACTCAAGGAGCCAAATGAGAGGAGGCAATAGACATTAATATGAGAAAGTTATCATATGAAGATTGATAGATGTTCTACAGGTAATACAAAATAGAAAAAAACATGCAGCAGGTAGACGTGATCATTGTGGACGAGAGGAACGACAGATATACGCTTAAAAATTGCAGTTTAAAGGAATCAAATTGCTTTAAATATCAAAGAAATCTTTCAGAAATGTCCAAATGATGCAGGGCACAGGACTGCTTGAGTTGTTTAATTAAATACTGGAGTTAATTTCATATATAAGCACAAAAATGTTTCCTCTCCAGACTTCAATCCAGGAGGGGGCAGTAGTGCGTCTGAGAGCTCTTTGCACAACCGCAATTAAACAGTAGAAGAAGAGCGTGCGTACGGCGCCTTCTTAGTGCGCATGCGCGGCATATATGCGCTGCAGATTTTCCTTCTCGTTAAAAAAAACACGAGGAGAGAAAAATAAAAAACATTTCTTCTGCGGAGCGAGTGAAACTTTATGGCCAGATACATGAGGCCCCCAAACACGTCTTTGTTCGTCAGAAACATCTCCGACGAGTCCCGGTGAGTTTGAACTTACAGACATTACGGGCTGCTAATAGCTCGGTTAGCAGCTAACATTAGCCTGCAAGAGTCTTTTAAAGCGACTGAAAAACGCGATTAATGCGTAAAAATCCTCCTGCAGGGGAACTTTTCTCCCTGTTATTAACACCAAACAGCAGCTGTGATGTTAGTTTGTCTGTTTTTGAAGCTTTTTGTGCTTCGTTCTTTTGTTTGCACGTTGTCCGCGCACGTTTTCATGTTTATAAACCAGCGGGGTGAAAATCAATATTTCTCCAATTAATCTATTGATTTTGCATTTAAAATAAGTTTTAATGTGCTTAAATGGGTCTCTATTAAATATACATAATTGTAAGTTAGATTCCCGTATTTTTATGTTTACTGTTATTATGATTTAATCGACTGTTTTTATTTAATTGATTACAAATTTCATACAATTTTAATGTTGGTAATTCACTTTTTACATGTTAATCGATCCATTAGTTATGTTACCGTAAAGGTCTGTTCATATGAGGGTTTATTGCAAGTGAAAATTGGTTAGTTTAAAATGAATTACCTGTTTAGTGGTGGAAAGTAGAAGTACATTTACTCAAGTACTATGAGTAATTTTGTTTAATGAGCTTGTACTTTACTTGAGTATCTTTGCTTCTTCATAATCAATTTTATGATTGATATAAAGAAAAAAGGAAACACATACTGCAAGACAAATAGAAAAATTAAAAGAGAAAAGTAATATTTGGTTTTGCTCATTGTTCTTTAAAACTCTACTCTACTAATTATACAAACAAATAAATATTTTTAGTTACGTTTATAAGTGAATGCTTCCATCACATTTAAGTTTTCATAGTGTGATTACAGACGATCAGTTAAAGCCCACTGCTGTGTGTGAGTGTTTTAAAAAGCATGTTGGTGCTCATCATAATTTACGTGTTGACATATTTGGATTTTTTCTTCTGAAATAGTTTTAATGAACTTTTGACATGAATCTAACCTGAACAGATCAACAGTGCTGCATCTGCTCGTGTTTTACACTGAACTGCATGTTGAACGAACAAAGTTTGCTTATATTAATATTAGATTATATTCAAAGTGTCCGTTCACCCCAAAACACAACTGAAAAGTTAAAAAACAAAAATCAGCCTATAAAATATAATTAAAAATTGTTGTTGAGAAGCAGCCAACCATAAATTCGACCGTGTCTGTCAAATGTCTGTCTTCAGGTAAGATGTAAAAAGTGTTTTTGTTGTTGTGTTTTGGGGCGAGCGGCCTCTTTATTCCTCTCTCCAGCTGCTCTCCAGCTGTTGTTACTGGTTGATGATTTAGGCAGAGTGATGCTTAGTTGAGTCATGCTTGTATTTACGGTGTTCAGGCCTGAGGATTTGCGGCGTGAATTTGGCCGCTATGGGCCGATAGTAGATGTCTACATCCCACTTGACTTCTATACACGTCAGCCAAGAGGATTTGCATACATTCAATATCCTTTCCCAACGAGTTTTCACAGTTTGTGTGCTCTCTCTAACACATTTTAATTTCCTTTTCAGCAGAGAAGATGTGTTTTTAATGACATTTATTTATTTACTTTTTCTTTGGCATAATTTGACTGACTATCTAACACACATATTTCTCTGTTATTGCTTCAGAAAATGTAAAAGCATCCAGTTGTGGAAACCGGCCACAAAGAGTAACAAAGACCCGTGTAGAGTAGCTGTAAAGACAAGTGACACAGACCTGCAGGATCAGAGGGAGGGAAAAGGTTGAAAAGAGAAAGTAAAGCATGAAGAGGAAAAAGGGAACGGAGACAAAGCTTGGATATGGCGGCAAAGAATTGGGAAAAGAAAAAGAGGTTTAAAGAGGAAAAAGGCAAGCAGGAAACCCAAGTCTCTGTGGGAGTCGATTAAAGAGTGTAAAGATCAAGATGAAGTTCAAAGTCAAGCATGGGCAAAGGTAACGAGTCTGATTTATTTTGTATCCTCCAAAGACAAATCCACAAATTTGACAACAAAATCAGCTTTCCCTGTGATATCACTGACATTTTTTAATTTTAATCAAAGCAATTTAATCAACCATATTAATGTATTTGTTTGATATATTTGTAGTCCTGATCCCCCCTGACAATTTATTTGATGTGTTTGAAAAAGCTTGCTTCATCTTTTATCTCTACAAAAATCAACTGAGCGTGTTTTTGTATGTTTTTACTCATAGAAGATCAAGTAATGTGTCATTTATGGTCATTTTGAACTGTTTTGCTTCTTGAATCCGGCCACACAAATTAAGGTAAATGTTTGCTGCTCCATCCCTCTGATCAAACATGTAGAATAAGTTTGTGAAAGTAGAGTTAAATACATGTTTTAATATTTCACGTGAAGGGAAGTAAGTCTTGTCCTTTGCTCCCTTCTCATTTCTGAGAATGAGAGCAAACATTTATTTTGAATTTGTGTGGTCTCACCAAAAATGAGAGCGAACAAAAACCCTTAACCACTCAGCATATTTGAGGATGTGCGTGACGCCGAGGACGCCCTTCACAGCCTGGACAGGAAGTGGGTGTGTGGCCGGCAAATCGAAATCCAGTTTGCGCAGGGCGACAGAAAGAGTAAGTGTCCTACTTTTATTTATTTACACACCCAAATGCTGCAAGTGTGTCTGAAGGTGAGTTTGCTGTAGATATGGTCAAACTGTCCAGTCACGTATGAAGATGTGAGATTCACCGCTGCGTTACTCATCAGCCTCTTTTCCCACTTCAGCTTGACTCCACTTGTTTCTGGAATCAGCTTCTTTTCTCAGTTTTTGTTTTTAATTGCGATTTGTTCACTGTAATCGTGAGGTGTGGGGGGGTCACCTGTTAGACTGACAGTTTGAAAATTTGAACACAATCGCCCTGAAACAGAGACGTGGTGTAGGTGCTGAAGTGGATAAAATTGTGACATAAAGACATCTTGAACAGCTCTGTAGTAGAAGAGCATCAGTAATAAATTAATTTCCTGCTGCCAGAAAACATTCAGGTGGTCAGATAAAACTGTCCAATCGATCAATGAAGGTGAAAATAACTTGGGTTGCTGCTTCAGCAAAAAAAAGATTCTTGCTTCACTGATGGCTGCACAATTTTCCAGAGTTGAACCCTGAAGTGTGTTAACGTCTCTGCTTTGTTCAGGTATCGATGCTGGCTCGCCATCATGTTGTGTTATCAGTTCCTGTCCTGTCAGCAACACAGCAGCAGTTTTATTGTGCAATGCAAATATTGACTTAACTAAAATGGTTGTGAAAGTGTTGAATGGTTTATGGAGCAGGAAGCTTTGTGTATTATTTGTTGTAGCTGAAGTCTTACAGTCATTCTTCAGAGAATCTGAAGATAAAATATAAGAAATCTTGCAGTGGAGCTGCACCGGACTTTCTGTTGGTCGTTTTGAATGTTTCGCGCTTTCTGTTTTCTGGTCTGATCTTTCTCACCGCTGTCTGTCACATCAGCACCAAACCAGATGAAGTCAAAGGAGCGCCGTTCTCCAGGCAGATCCTCCCGGTACGACGACTACGATCGAGACAGCCGCCGCCGCCGATCACGCAGCCGCAGCTACGACAGATACAGATCGCGCAGCCCCTCATACGATCGCCACCGCAGACGATCCGAGAGCCCCCGAGAGTGAGTTTATTTAAGAAATAGTTTTAAATTATTTCTAATTACAATTTTTGTTTGTCGCTGCTGGTGTAATTAAATCTTTCTTCTCCAGATCTCGTGGACGGATGAATGCAAGAGGAAGAAGCCGAAGCCGTGAGGATGACAGGTACAACTTCTTTGATGCTCTTGTTGTGGTTTGCATCTGTTACTCTCCTCTGTGTAAACGGTCCGCAGGTTTCCTGTCTGACGGCTGCTTGTCCCGTCGTGTCTTCAGGTACAGACAGAGGCCTCGGAGAGAGTCCAGAGGAAGATCCCGCTCACGCTCCAAATCTGCGTCTCCGCGAGAAACGGTTAACCCAGCGTCCACCTCCCATTACACCGAGGAGGAAGTGAGGCGGGCGCACTCCCCGTCCCGCTCCAGGTCTCGATCCGCATCAAGATCACGCTCCCGCTCGCGTTCTCGGTCCCGATCCTGGGCTGGACGCAAGTCAGGAGGACGCTAGAAAAGTATCTGCTCCCCTTCCCCTCCTCCCTCTACCCGTCGTTATGCCAGATGGACCAGAGTTTGGTCTTCTGTCGAGAAAAGATTTGTTTGTTTTGACATGAATGTAACGTCCACTGAACCATTTGTAGAAAGCTTGTTTTTTTTGCGGCTCCATTTTATGACCGACGCTGGTCCTGCTTGGTTTTAATAAATTGTTTTGGTAAGATACCCTGATAGGCTTATGAATGGTTTGTATGTTCAGTGGTAGTCAGCCTGGAAAATTGTCTTTTTTATATACAGTTACTGATAATTTTGTTTTCTAAACCCTATGCACCCATTTTTGCAAAAAACAAAAGAACATTCAGTATTTTAAAAGGATTTCAGTCTGTTGATGAACCGAACCAGCGTTTCTGTGTATTTTATCATATTTATAACATCACATACTTTTTACTTTACTTTTTTTTCTTGTTTTTCTTCTCATCTTTCAGCCACTGGTTTTATTTCTGTAGAGGAAAATTAATCTTCCGAAAACATAACACTTGAGCTAATGTGTCACAGTGAATATAACTGAGATAATCATCGGTTTATATCGTCAGTGTGAGAAGTGTAACGCATCACACAGCTACAGTGAGATGAGAAAAAGACGTTAAAGATTTCAGCTATTTTCATATTGAGAAAATGAGTATGTGGCTGTCTGCAAGAAAAACATTAAAAGAATTAAAGAATTTGGTCTGGACCTACTAGTATGGAGGCTAAAATGCACAGAAATGCTGCTGTGGTCCTTAAAAGTGTTAAAATGTTGTCAACCCGTGAGTTAAACCACAAACTGTTTGAAATGTACGGTAATCTGTTTTCATTTTGTGGCGTTTTCTGTAAGATTGAATTTTTTTTTTTTTTTTTTTTTTTCCTCCAAAAAGGTGTTTTTATTTTTGGATCATTTCTCCAAGTTTCAGTTCTGAGAGGAGGAACGAAAACGTTTCTCATCAGTGTTTCCACAACTGTATTGAAAGTTTTTCAGAAATGAATCTTGTCACTGCATGTTTTATTCTCCTAATCTTCTATCTTTAGTAGGAAGAAACTGTTATTTTGAGTAATAAATGGATAACGTTCAGTAAAAGGAAACGCTGTGTGACTTCAGTTTGTAACAACTCAGATGAACTTTATTAACTGAACACAACATTTCAGGTGTTTACAGGCCTGTTAATGAATTTAAGGAGACTAAATGGAGGGAACATCAGGAGAAGTACGTCTCAGGCCTCTGCATGGAAAACAGACCAGTCAGTCCAGCCGCAGTCATTGATTTCCTTTTAATGGATCAGTAGCTGGGAGGAACAGCTGAAATTAGATTCACGGTGTAAAAGCAACCATGTGTGAAATCGGACGTGCCCCATTGATCACTGTATCGGGAAAAAAAATCATTGATTAAACAAGCACGGTGGCAGCATTGAGGTTTAATGTGAGTAACTATGAACCGGTCCAGCTGTGTGCTCGGGATTTTTAGAGATTCTGGTGTTAATCTGGTGTCCAACATCTCTTAACCTCCCAAACTGCTCCCTCAACTTTGTTCAATTAGTTAAGTGACAGAAAATAAGAAGCAAGAATAGAAGAACAGATTAGTTTGTTTTTATATGAAGGGACCAAAACAAGAAGATGAAAATGAGTAAAACTGTGTTTTCTGTAGTGATGAAAGAAATCACATTTGTATCCTTCGTCAGTGTGAATTTCTCAGTTTAATGAAGCTCCTGCTGTGAAATAATTTGACCTGCAGGGTTCAGCAGCCAATCCCGTCTGATGTTTTAACCTCAGATCAAGCTGTGTGGATAAACTGCAGAGATCATTTGATTGATCTGTCGAAAATTAATCTGCAACTATTTTGGTCCCAAAGAGCCCTGAACTTGTTTGATCCTTTAAATTCAGATGGGACAGAAGTGATGCACCGGGTTGTCCCCACTGATGGGAGGGGCCATGAGGCAGATTATAATCCATATCATACACTGTCTGAAGTGGATTAACATCCTCATTTAATCTTACTCTGAAAGACTTTGGATTGTCTTCAGATTGCTTTATTTATCAGATAAACAGACTAAAATCCAAGTACTATTTTCAATCAGTCAAGTCAAGAAAAGCATCAAATTTTCTCTATTTTTTAGTCTCGCGTACGTTTAAATCAGATGTTAATCCACAGTTTATGGTATGGATGGGATGGATTATAATCCGAGGTGCCGACCCAGCGCACCACATCTGTCCCGTCTGAATTTAAAGGATCAACCAAGTTCAGGGTCCTTTAGGTTCAACCAGAAACAGGCGTCAAACCATTGAATGTTTTACAACACATCTCACCCCTAATGACTCGCAGGAACTGGCAGTCAGTCCACTCACACTGCTGCGAGGTAAATGGCAGCACAGCACTGCAGCAGTATTGATCGTTCTGGTCTTTCACACAGTATAAGTTGTGAACAACTGGAGCCGGCAGGGATAATTTGTTTTTGTCCGGTTTTCACCAACAGTGGAGGCTGAAATCTCTCCCAGTGTGAACATTTTTATCTTTAGCGAGAGGATAAAGAGGATAAAAGATGTGTTTGTAGGATTGTGTGCAACAGCATTTTTGCAAAACAAAAAAAGGCCTTTATTTTTACTTTTCATATCTAAGATGGAAGGTAAGTTTCCTGTTTTTAAAATAAATGTATTATCTGTTTGAGTAGATTATATCATTTAACAACAGAGAAACAAATATATGAGCTTTATTTAGTGCAATATTTATTTTCCTTTACTGTAACTTTTTTATCAGAAATATCGTGTATTGATTTATATTGATTGTTCGATTGAGTTGAGATGTCTAATTATTACAAACCGCCAAATTTACTGATATATCTGAAGGTGTTTTGTTAGGATGCTGCTAAACGTTGCCAATAACTTAACTTATCACTGAGTAACGAGAACATACCAATGCAACAACTTAATACCATCATATTGGTACTTTGGTACTTTAATTAGTGTCTTGTTGGGTAAACTAGTTAAAAACTTTGTTCTCAGTAGTGGTGGAAGAAGTGTTTGGATATTTTACTCAAGTCAAACTAGTATTACTGCTGTTGCATTTAGTGTTTGTCTTAAAAAATACACGAGAGCACTTGTTATGGAGTAAATGTGCTACAGTTGTGATGCAGTTTTCATTTCGAGGTAGAAAGACTTTACTGCTTTATTTACTGTTTGGTGGTTCGTAACAGTGTTTGATTTAATGCAGAAAATCTTGATCTGAAACGTAAAAATCTATAAAGCACTGCCTCTTAAGTGTAGTGGAGGTGAAGCTGCACAAAATGGAAACACTCAGGTAAAGTACAAGTACCTCAAAGATGTACTTTAGTAAAATTAAACAACATTTAAATGTCGACTGATTAGAAACAAACTGCACAACAGAAATTCAAAACTACATTTGAGGTGTCACCCGTAACAACTCGGTCGGGCTCTCATAATCATAACTTTAATTTCTTTTCTCACTCATTAAAGCACTGCTAATGTAAAAAAATGGGAGACTGGAACTTCCTCGGTGGCATCTTGGAGGAGGTGCATATCCACTCCACCATGGTCGGTAAGATCTGGCTGACCATCCTGTTCATATTCCGGATGTTGGTGCTGGGCGTCGCGGCCGAAGACGTGTGGAACGACGAGCAGTCCGACTTCATCTGCAACACCGACCAGCCTGGCTGCCGCAACGTCTGCTACGATCAGGCCTTCCCCATCTCCCTCATCCGCTACTGGGTGCTGCAGGTGATCTTCGTGTCCTCCCCCTCCCTGGTGTACATGGGTCACGCCATCTACCAGCTGCGGGCTCTGGAGAAGGAGCGTCACTGCAAGAAGGTGGCTCTGCGTCGGGAGCTGGAGGCGGTGGACGTGGAGCTGGCGGAGGTGAGGAGGAGGATCGAAAAAGAGATGAGGCAGCTGGAGCAGGGGAAGCTCAACAAAGCGCCGCTGAGGGGCTCGTTGCTGTGTACCTATGTGGCCCACATCGTCACTCGCTCGGTGGTGGAGGTCAGCTTCATGATGGGTCAGTACATCCTCTACGGGCACCACCTGAGCCCGCTTTACAAGTGCGAGAGGGAGCCGTGCCCAAATGTGGTCGACTGCTTCGTCTCCAGGCCCACTGAGAAAACCGTTTTCATGATGTTCATGCAAGCCATCGCCTGCATCTCCCTCTTTCTCAGCCTTCTGGAGATCATGCACCTCGGATTCAAGAAGATCAAGAAGGGCATCTTGGACTTCTACCCGCACCTGAAGGACGACCTCGACGATTATTACGTCAACAAGTCCAAAAAGAACTCAGTTGTGCATCAGGTTTGCATCGGCACATCTGTGGGCCGCAAGACGACCATTCCCACGGCACCGTGCGGATACACGTTACTGCTGGAGAAGCAGGGCAACGGACCGAACTACCCTCTCCTCAATGCCTCCTCTGCCTTTGTGCCAATACAAGGGGACCCCGGGGCAAAGCCTGATGGTAACAAGGATGGCAAGGAGGGAGTGCCGAGCCCCACGGAGCAAAACAGCAACTCCAACAACACGAGCAGCGAGACTCGATCTCCTGCGGACAAACAGGACGAGCCGGAGGAACAATCGCCCCATCACGAGGACATGGAGTGTGCGAGGTCCGAGTACCCCACCCTCCCTGTGGCAGACACCTCGTCCTGCACAACACTGTCAGCCATCGCGAGGAAGTCACGGAGGGTCAGCCCGCCGTGGAACCACTCCACCCTGGTTGAAGGCAACGGCTCGGACAGTGGAGACTCCTACCACGGGGGGAGCAACAGCATGAAGCTTCGCAGCAGCGGCGGCGCCCGAGCGAGGATGCTCTCCAAATCGGACATCAAGAGGCCGAGCAGGTCCCAGAGCCCGGACTCTGCAGGCGAGCTGAGCTCAGTCTCCCGACACAGCCGTGAGAGCAACAGCCCCACCACCTCCTCTCCAAACCGCAGAGTGTCGGCAGCGAGCAGCAGCAGCAGCAGACGAGCTCCGACTGACCTGCAGATATAAACCGACTGCTCGCCAACATCGCACACAAACTGTCAACAGGCCGTGTCTGGGTTCAAGTTATATAAACATTTTACTGCACTTTTCACACGTTAAGTCCTTTTACATTAAAACAAGCCCAAAAAGCCTTTTTTACCCATCGCTATGACGATTTTACAGAGCAGCAGTTTCTAATTACATAAAAAAGGGAAGCATAAAAACATCTTATTCTGACAGGTGGTCAGACTGTTTTGTTGTCTTATGTTTCCTGGTCTGATGAACATTTAATGATCTACTTCAAGAATTTATTTGTCATTGCACAACAATAACATCCTGAAATCACTGACAATGAAATTCTTAAGCCTCTAGCTCCCTACAACAATGCTTAATAATAAAGAAAACACTCAAACAAGGGAAAATAGATTTAAAAATATTAATAATAAAAATATATATGCAGAAATAAATGAATAAATAATAACCTAAGAAGACTAAAATCTAGAAATAAATAATAGTACAAGTATTTAAATTAAACAAATTATTTATAAATATTACACTAAGAAATATGCAAATTGAAGAATTGGATTGAAGGTGTTATTGAAGGTTTTAAGTCTTTTGGCCTGTGAGATGAAGCTGTCCGTGAACCTGAGCGTGGCGGTTCAGTGCTGCACTGTCTGAATGATTAGAGGAGTGGAAAACAGCCACTAATCTATAATGTTGCTTTTTTAGGTCGCATAGTGCCGTTACACAACCACATAAATCAGTGACGCCGTCTGAATTCAGCGCCTGCTCCAACAGAGCTCCTGAACAAAAACATTAACCATAAATAATTAGTTCTGGTCACCATGGAAAATGAGTGCTAAATATTTTTGTGTCCGTATGGTGACATGAATAAAAACTTGCATCTTTAATGTGCTGTCACCTGTCAGACTTTTATTTCCTGCGACCTCTGAATCTTTGCTTTTGTACAAAAATGACTTTTTTACTTGAGTCGTGCAATTTATATCAATGTAAATGTTTGAAAAAATGTAAGTCTGTTCTAAAACACAAATGATTTTTAATACATTTTATTTAGAAGTGTGTCTGAATGTAAACAGAAGGTTTTGTTTGGGAAACAATTAAGAATGCAAAGAGAATGACTAATGCCAAATACTGAAAAAAACATTTTTATTTATGACAAAGAAAAAGCTGCTTCTTGTTCTATAACAAAAAATAACAGTGAGTTTGTGTTCACTGCACATCCATTATTATGTAATAAACATTTACATATTCCTAAAAAAACTATGTTGTTGTTTTCTTTTCTTTTTTACCCCAGAAAGCGAGGACAAAACTTCTACTCTGTTGCTCCATCCTCGGGCGATGGTTCATACTGCATCAGCTGGAAGATATCAAGGCAAAGTTAGCTCCTAGCCACAGGCGGCTCTGGTAGAAATATAACTTTGGACAGATATTTTCCAGTGTCTCACCCGGTTTCTCAGCTCTTTGTTCTCTTCCATGAGCAGGTTGCATTTCTGATGTAGATCCGCGAGCTCCATGCGAAGAGCCTCTGCATCTGCAGGCTCTGTACCAGCCGCACCGAGGTGAAGCTTTAAGAAACTGGGTCACTGGTTAAGGTCAGCCTGGGCCCCCAATGTTCAGTCTACACACATCTTTAAATCTAACAAGGCCGGATGCGTATAGATTGGTAAAGTGTTGATCAACAATGACCTCTTTCCCTCTGGGGTCAAGTTATGTAAAGTAAAATAATGATTTAGGTCGTTGAAAACAAGCTCGCTGTGAGTGAAACCAACCCTCTGCCTGATGTGCTGTCTGTACACTGTGACATTCAAGGTGACCAGACAGACTAAAGCCCAGTTGACACATAAAATAGGAGCCTGCCAGGTTCAATTACCATCATTCATACTTCACTTTCATATTGAGAAGAATGACACATTCATTTCAACAAACAAGCACAGAAAATGTGTTGCAGGCTGCTTAAATCACATCTTTTAAAACCTAAATGACGGTTTATCCCCCCGACTGACTTGCCGAAATTCCAAACATACCAGGAATACCTTCGAGTGCTTTATAGTCACTGGCTGATATGCCCCCAGTGTTTGTTCGTAGTACAATGAGCAATTCAGTCCATCTCACACACACAGACATGATCGCCTCTGTGGAGGTGAAATAAATCTTTATGGACACTGAACTTCTCCAAGAATTCTGTCACTTTTGTTAAATCACATCCATGGAGAAGAGAAACCTGTCTAAAAGTTGTCAAAAATGAAAATATGTCTCTTAAATTTCAAGCTGAAGAGAGTCTAATGTTACAGACTGACAGTGCTTTTATTTTGAAAATTGCCCTTTCTCTGTGGTACAAACCAGGACTAGTCCCAGCAACTTCCCCTCAGGATCGCTCAGTCTGATTCTTTCCTTTCACATGTTTTTTTCTTTATTGCTCTTCTTCTGTTTATCTATCTTTCAGGTATATTGTTGTTTTCTTGTTGCTTGGTTATCGCTATTACGCCACCTACATGTTAGCTCAGGGGAGCCTGTGATGACATGCTCTGTTCTGATTGGTTGTTTTGACCCAGGTGTGGTTGATTTTGGTCAAATGGCTTCATGCACTACTGTCAGCACACAGTGACAGTTTAAAATACCATGAAAAGTCACTTTGTTTCCTACTTCTGCTTTAACTTTACAGGGGAACTACCACATCATTTAAATGTTAAATGGATGTGAAAAAGTGGGGGTTGTTATCGTGATGGTTGAGTACTGTGCCAAACCACAACTTTCTGACATGCAAAAAATCGAGGGAAACACTTTTCAACAATGATCAATAGACTGGCTATTTTATCAATTGTACTATATTTTGGCTTGACTTTTTTGGTTTTGTTTGGCAAGTGTATTCCTGAATAATCAACTAATTCTCACCATCACCTGTCAATCCCCACTGCAGGTAAAAAGGATACTCCAGGGCATTGTTAGGTTTGTCAGTCTCTTCATAAAGAGCCACCAAAACTGTGAAAGAAAACAGAAATAGTGATGAAGCAGCACAGGTGAATACTTAGTGAATGGATGGGTTTCATGCTAAATAATGTGTTTAATAAGTTTGTACCGCTTGTTATAGTGGCAAGAACTCCGGATTTTTCAAGATATCTTCTGAACTGTTCTCTTTTCGGCTCCGAGGCCTGAAAGAAAAAGACAGAAGAGTTGGCAGCGCAGGTCTGACAGGTTTTCATCCACCACAGGTGACATGACGGTGTGTTTATGACGAGAATTTCCACGGGAAGTCAACAAAACTACCTCACAAGAGGTGCGTTCACTGTCAGCAATATGAGGCTAGCTAGTTAGCACACACCTCATACGACTAAATAAACTTATCGTGTAAAAAAACAAGTAACAGCCGCAGAAACTGTGTGAGCAGATAACTCACTCTGTAATGTGCCATGACTGCGGCTCCAGCTGCGGTTTGCAGGTGATTTTACAGCCTGACGAAGTCGTCCTCTCTGCAGCTGCACTGTGTTTGTTAGACAACACGCAGGAGGGAACGTCGTTACCATGACAACGAAATAAACCGACCTGCCGGAAATACGTAAAAAATTTACTAAAATAGTTTTAATTACTTAAATAAACAGTTTAATAAAAAAAAACTGCTAATCAACAGAAGCAAAAATGTGTGTGTGTGTGTGTGTGTGTGTGTGTGTGTGTGTG
>JBAJHX010000040.1:17734906-17756397 GCA_037176925.1 Amniataba percoides
GTTTAATAAAAAAAAACTGCTAATCAACAGAAGCAAAAATGTGTGTGTGTGTGTGTGTGTGTGTGTGTGTGTGTGTGTGTGTGTGTGTGTGTGTGTGTGAATAAACCGAAATAAATAAATTGATATGGAAATTATAAAGACAATACACAATATTTTCCTACACGACCTTATTTATTTTTGTTGACACTTTATACTGTTACATTTTCTTTATATTACATTTCTATGGTGTCTTGTTGTGATTGGCAGATCTATTTGTGTTTTCTGTCGACATTTTAAGCATACTAATATTAATGTAAGAGACTGTTAGATACTGTAATGTTAGTAAAAACAGTAGATATGAGTAGTGGAGACAGAAATTGACATTTAAATCTAATCTAAAACTTTTGCACAATCCCTCAGAGTTTCAGGGATCTTTTGCTCTGGCAGAGGATACATAAAGAGGATTCTAGCCCTTTATAACAAATCGATAACGATAAATTAATGATTTATTCAGCAGCACAACATTATTGTGAAACTTTTCAGGGAAACTTAACAGAGGAAAGGGGGCGTGCTCTTGGCGACGTCACATCCCGAACACCCAGTTATAAATTGTACGCGTTGACGTCACAGGCGGCGCCGCGGTCAGTTGGTTTTTTTACGTCCCCTTTAAAGAAGAGCTACTGCGTTCATGTGACTGTTTACGGTGAAAGAAAACAGCTCATTTACTGTGAATTTTAGACAAGTACTCCATCTTTATGCTCTTTCACTGCCTCTACAACGGACCGGACCACCTGAACCGAGTGCCTTAGTGTTTGAACCGTTCACCGGGTAAGCTTTGTTTAACGAAATGTCCAAAAAAGCTGTTTTTTAACAATAATATGCAGCTTATTAAGCAACAGTAAACTGTAATTCACGTGTTAACGTTCACTAATCTGTGCCAGATCTTAGTTAATCCGTGTTTTATCTTCGTACTCTTACTGCTGTCACTTTGCCCTCAGGTTACTACCTGTTTACATCCCCTCTATAGATATTTATTCATGTTTATCACTTCTGCACACCTGGCTGTCATGTTATTCAGCTGTGTGGTATGTTAGTTAGCATATAAAATATTCTGTTGTTATTTTTTAAAGTAGTAGTAGTTTAAAAAGACTTACAGTGGGAAATACTGTTCTTGTATTTCTTGGTAATAGGTATTAGTCATCTATAATAATACACATTTTGCACTTTCATTTCCACTTTTTGTGCCAGTGGTTGATTAGAGTAACTCCTACGTTATTCACTCATGTTTGACAATGTTGTGGGGTCTTTTAGAGCAGTAAGCATTATCTGATGAGCCAGTCAGCTCGTTTAGATTTTAAATATCAGTCACAAACTTAAAACATTTTAGTTCAATTATAAAATATCTTCTTGTTAAATCTACTAGAGGCTGCATAGTCTTCATGTGTCTCTTCTTTCTTATGTTTTTAATTGTGATATTCTGACATAACGATTCAAATAATGACTTTTGCCTCGAATAACTTGTTTTTTTGCTTTTTATTAAAAACAGTTACCAGGAAATTGACAGTGGTATATAATAATTATTATAGGAAATTGGTTTCAGACCCTGTTTTTTGTAGGTGTCAATGCCCATAATGTGGCCCATTCGTATTGTGACTTTTCACTTTCTGTACAGAAATGTGAAATATGACAAAATGTAAATTCAACAAGTTTAGAAAACTTGCCCCAGTAACCGACATGTTTTCCTTCAATCTAGGAAGCAGAAACAAGTAATCAAATAATTCAGTGATTGTTTCAGAAAGCAGAAGTGAATTTGTTTTCTCTGAGGATCTCATGATGCATGAGGATCACACACTCGTAGTTGCATAGACACTCACTTTCATCAGTCACATGGCCATGGAAAATAGTATATGCTTTGTCAAGAAAACAGACATGGATGCCGCATGGCACAGTCTGTCTGAGACACACTGAGTGTTGGTTGTCTTATAGATACACATGTTGCATCAAACTGATGCCTTAAAATGAAGCTTTTTCACTGACCTGGGTGAAATATAATGAAAACTAATTGCGCTGATCATCACTAATGCACAGAAATCAGTTTAATAAGAATAATAATAAGTAAGATTTCAAGCAGGAGTGTCAGAAATAAGGTTAAGCCTTCTCAAATATGAATATTCTGTGGTTTAATGATAGTGAACTGGGTATGTTTGTTTTTATGACTAATAATGACAAAACAAGACGTGAAGAGTCACCTTTGACCTTTTTGTTTCTTGTTGACAGGTTTCATCTCAGTGCAGCACAAGAGCTCAAGAGACAAACTCTTCATCATCTTCTTCATCACTCTCTACGTGCAGCGTAGCTTTTGTGCTTCAGGAACTTTTGTAAGTGCAGGTTTGGTCAAACTTTTCCAATATTTTGTGAAATCATATCCCTGTGTGAAGCAAAGTAAACATACATAGTACTTGAGTACAGATTTGTGGAGTATTTCCATTTTATACAGTTTATACACTCACAACATCTCAAAGGAAATTACTGAACTTTTCACTCAACTACATTTGTCTGTCTGCTTTACAAATTAAAATATTTAGTTAATGATCCTGGATCAACTGAAAAATGCATCGTCAGAAGGCTGAAAACAGACTATTTCTGACTCTTTAGAGAAACGTCTCACAGGACAGCGGTGCTACAAACATATGATGATCGTATAGACCATGATGCATTGCTGTAGATAAAACTGCCTGACAGTATATGAAAGAATTCAGTTGAGCTCGGTCTGAAACATCTACAGCAGTAACATGAAACATTCACATTGAATATTTATGGTACATTTTGCAGGTCGTATTTTTACTTGGTGTGTGTTTGGATGCAGTAGTGAGTATTTTCATTATTTTCAGTGTGGTGTTTTTATGTCTGACCTCATGAGTTTTAGTGAAAATCTGCTGGCTAACAGGGTTAAATCTAAATCTGCTGATTTTTTTGTCATGTGTTTGTCTCACATCCTCCTCGTGTGTTTGTTTTTATCCTTATCACTTCCTCCATCCGCCTGGCAGGTTTTCTCAGACACGATGGCTCAGTGACATCGATTGACAGAGTTAATATTACCCCACTCAGCTGAGTGCTATGCCGTCACCAAATGGCTACTCCATCAACTCGGCCCCTTCAGACGAGAGCGAGGACAGTGAACCTCTCATCGACAGAGATGCAGGTGTGTTTGTCTTTGTAGATTTAACTGTTAACATGACACAATGACTTATTTCAGGCGTATTCATATTTATACCTGCAACAGTTACAGGTTTCATACCATTTTAATCATTTAATTGTTTCTCAGATCCCAAGATGATGCAATGAAATGTTTAGTTTTGACCAAAAAAATACTAAGTTTACTATGATTTTAAGACAAAGCTTCACATTTAAGAACTTAGAAGAAAATAATCAGATGTCCTACCAAATCTTTTTCCATCATTGTAGCCTTTTCTCTTACTGATTTTCTAGGACGTGTTTTTCTCTGCTTCTCTCGCTGAAGTTCTGACACATTTTGATGTTTGTGTTTTTTGGGTTCTAAATGTAAACACAAACAAATTTGTGTTGACATTATCTTACTCTCTGAAACACTGACGTTTTCTGTGCTGTTTTGTGTTTCTGTAGACAGTTTGGAGGTTTTTCTCTCTGATCACTCAGCAGTTTTTTTTTTATTTTATACACATCAGCAGCTCACTGGTTAGAGATTTACCGGTTACACGCAAACTTAACGAGGTAGCTGAGCAGAGGGTGGCTGCAGTTAAACTGACGCTGCAGTGTGATCACATGTTACTGAAATAATAACAAATAAAGCTGAGTGAACTGAGTTGAACCTCAAGCTGCACAGATTTACAATTTAGACAATTAATCAGACAAGATTTGCTCCGTTTACAGACAGAATTTAGTATTATTTTATCCCTAAAGCAAGAACAAAAAACTTAAATGAAATTTGTTATTTAAAATATATTAATTGTATTGTAAATATACATTTTTCATGAACAGATAAAAGCAGCTTTTTAAATCATTCAGTGACTTTTATTGTTTTAAAAGGAGCAAATACATAATTTTCACAGGCTACATGTTAATATTGTTTTTTGTGTGTAGTTCCTCCTCGGTGCTGCTCGGCTCGCCTCAACCTCGCCGTCCTGATGTTTCTGGGGTTCGCTGTCGTCTATGGCCTCCGGGTCAACCTCAGTGTTGCCATGGTAGCCATGGTGAATAACACTGACCCCGAACCAGCCCAGAACAGCTCCGTGTTTCACGCGTGTCCACTGCCATCAGGGTCGGAAAACTCCAGTGACACTTTTCCACAACCTGAAGGGGTAACAAATGTTTTCTTAATTGTAATTAATCGAAATTCTTAAGATGAGATAAGATAAGATGAGGTGAAGACAAAAAGGAAAAAGTAAAAGATTAGAATTATATAAAATATAAACAAAAACACAATTCTACTGACACTGACATGCAGTGCAAACATGAAGCAGAGCTGCACTTTAAATTACACTGCAGTGCTGTCTTAAGCAAAGAAAAGTCGTAAAGTCATGAAAGTATAAGACATGTTCAAGTTTTATGATGCCATCAACTTTAACTACAAACACCAGACTCTTACATAATATGATTCATTTTATTGATTTTATACTACTGTATATATTGTTATGTGCTTGTATTAATATAGAAATATGATGCAGGATATTATGTAATGAAACCGTATAACACGGTAACATGATATGATAAAATGTTTTATGGGATATAAAAATTGTAATTTGACATAATATATAGTATAGTACAGCAATATAGCACAGAACATAAGATAAGTCCGTTTGTTTGTTTAAATTTATTACATCATGTGAAAGAGTTAAAAAAACTGTAGATACTTAAACCAGTTCAGCTTTAATAAAGGAAAGCATACTGTATTAAAGCTCTGTCATGAATTGGAGGAGGTGAACTACTCTTAAACCAGGTTTGAATACATTTAAAGAGCCTCATAACTTTCACCGTCTCACACACTCGTCTCTCCGTCCTCTCATCAAGGTTCCTCAGTACCCCTGGGACTCGGAGACTCAGGGCTGGCTGCTGGGAGCTTTCTTCTTCGGCTACCTGTGCACTCAGATCCCGGGGGGCTACCTGTCGGGTCACTACGGGGGGAGCCTCTTCTTGGGTTTGGGCGTGTTGGGCACCGCCGCCCTCACCCTGCTCACCCCTTTGGCTGCCCAGATGGGATCCTACTGGCTGTTTGCACTGCGAGCGTTGGAGGGCTTTGGAGAGGTGAGAGTGTGCTGCAGAGAGTACGAAGAGCCGTGTTGTGTGCACATTTTCTGTTAGTTTAGATAGAAAAACCTGAATTAAATAGACAAATATTTATTTACCATCCATACATTTTCTAACCCGCTGTATCCTGCACTCAGGGTCACGGGGTGCTGGAGCCAATCCCAGCTCTCTTAGGGCGAAGGTGGGGTTACACCCTGGACTGGTCGCCAGTCAGTCGCAGGGCTACATAGAAGACAAACAATCATTCACTCACTACGGACAATTTAGATTAGCCAATTTACCTAATGCATGTTTCTGGATAGTGGGAGGAAGCCAGAGTACCCAAAGAGAACCCACGCAGACACAGGGAGAACAAGCAAACTCCACACAGAAGGGCCTGTCTCAACCGGGAGTCAAACCCAGAACCCTCTTGCTGTGAGGCGACAGTGCTAACCACTGCACCACTGTGCCGCCCCGTCTGGCAGACATTGGTTTGAATTGTTCAATAATATATCTGGTAAATAAATCATTTGCTGTCTCTCTGTCTCGTCTCCAGGGCGTGACGTTTCCGGCCATGATGGCGATGTGGGCTCGCTGGGCCCCCCCTCTGGAGCGCTCTCGCCTAATGACCCTGTCGGGATCTGGGGCCAACTTCGGGGCCTTTTTGGCTCTGCCGCTCACCGGATACATCTGCCAGGCGTTTGGCTGGCCCGCAGTCTTCTACCTCTGTGGTGAGAGAGGGAAACACTCAAATACAAAAACACATGCTCGTTTACAACAACACAATAAGTCTCAGCAGATCCACAATAATAAATCATTTAAACACGTACGTTCTGTCTGATAAAAATGATTCATATGCAAGAAATGTAATATTATTATGATGAACTGGATTCAGTGGTAGTTACTCGTATTACTGACCAGGCTGCCATCAAAATTTCAAAATAATGTGCTCCTCTTTGCTCAACACATTGTGAACGCTTTGATTTGATGAATTATCGCACCTTTCCTTTAATTATTCCCCACCTTGTGTGTTTTCTCTCTCTGTGTCTCTTTCAGGCGGTGCTGGTTGCCTCTGGGCAGTCTTTTGGTTTATTTTTGTATCAGATGACCCTCGCACCCATCGTCGAATCAGCGAAGAGGAGAGAGATTACATCATAAACTCCATTGGCCATCAGGTGCACATTAAACATTAACCAAACTTGTATTTACTGTCGCCTTAATATTACATTAATCTGGTCGATAAAGTAAATATTTTGTAATTAAAACTGAGAGAATGCATTCAGTGACATGTTTGCTTTATAACAGCTCTTCACTGGATATATATAAATCTAGGATGTAAATACAGGAAATTAAACATAGTAAATGAGGTTTCCCTGTATTAACAGTTAGTATGGACGCTGCCAGGGAGGTTTTTTATTTAATTATTTAGGTGTTTTTTTAGCTGCACTCAACTTATTCAAGTTTAGCTAACAACAACAACAACAGCAACAACAGCTAAGGAGTTTTGAATTTATTAAAACTAGCTTGTTTCTGCAAACCTAATCCACATTTTCTGCTGTGATGTTATTTTTAAACTGCCTCTCAGTCTTCCTGTTTCCATTTCCCTTTCTCTTTTCTCACTTTTTCTTACTTCCCCTCAGTCATTTCTGTCCGATTTTTCTTGCTTCACTGACATTTGTAAATTTATATTTAAAGTTAAAACTATATAAGAGAAAACTTATGGAAATTCTTGTGCAGCAGTCACACTACGAAGCAGGAAATAAAATATGAACATTCTTTGTAAGTTGCACAAGTTTTCTGAAACTTGTTGAATAATCTTGTTTTATTGTGTCCTGACATCACTGATAATTCAGGATTTAGTTATCCTGTCATCATATGTGTGTTGTTTTGTAAATATTTTGTCATGAATCTGAACTGAATCTGCAGGGCAAAGGTCACGGCTGGTCTCTTCCTTTGCTGGACATGCTGCTGTCGGTGCCTCTGTGGGCGATCATCGTCACCCAGATGTGTGCAAACTGGTCGTACTACACCCTGCTCACCTCGCTGCCCACCTACATGGACAACATCCTGCACTTCGACCTCAAATCGGTGAGGATTCAAAGTTTCTCTGTTTCCATTAAAATGAAATGTAGTTGAATCCCATTTATCACATTGAACACTTTAATTTGTTTCTCATAAGGGACATTATTTCAGATAAATAAGATAAATGTACTGGCCCTGTTGTTAAATGGCTTTAAAAGCTTGTAATGTGTGTCAGGTTCATGTATAGAAAGGGAAGTTTATTTATGTAGCATGTTTAATTTTAAAAAATAGTTGAAAACAAGACATTTTGAAAAGAAAAAACATAAATAAGACCAGGACAAATATTTCAGGTATGTAGATATCTTAAAGTGACCCTGGGAGAGACGGAGATGGAGGCCTCAATTTAACATCACATTGTTAGTACAGACTTCAGGTGTTCTGGGTCTTTATTGAAGATTTATGGCGGACAGAAACTAAACGCTCCTGCTTGTTTGACATATCAGAGATTTATTTATGCTCGAAAACACTGAGTCTAGATCTCATTGAATTGTTTTACAGAAATCTATAAAGACTTCATTCATTTTTAACTATCTACCTTCCTTGTGAAAGCAGAGTGTAAAAGATAAAATTGTGATTGTTTATCTGAAAATGTTCTTAAAGTGTGTTTAAGGTCTGATTCTGTTGGACAGATTAAGAAAACAGTTAAACTTGAATCACAAAGTTAAAAGATGCTCACATGATGACTTTAAAGTGGATAAACCGGCTGAATCATGAAACTCTCTCCGTCTCTGTGCAGAACGGCTTCCTCTCCGCTCTGCCGTACCTCGGGGCCTGGTTGGTCTCCACGCTGTCGGGGGTGGTCGCCGACCTCCTCATCGAGAGGAAGGTGTTCAGCGTCACCGTCGTACGAAAGCTCTTCACGGTCATGGGTGAGGAAACTCTCGCATCCTTTCTGTGTGTGTCTCATACACATCTGTACACCTGTGTGTGTGACTGTGACAGCTGTGTGTGTTTGACCATCATCACTGCAGGGGGAAGTATTCAGATACGTAAATAAAAGTCCAAATATGACACTGTGAAATGACTCTGATGCAAGTAAGAGTCCTTCATTCAAAGCCTTCCTGAAGTGACAGACTGACTTTGTGGTAAATGTACTCACTTATATTGCACCACTGACTGTCACAGAATAAAGGATATGAGTTTAGAGGAAGTTGAGTTCAGAAAAGTGAATTATATTATGACAGTCTGACTTCATTTCATACAGTTCAGACTGTCTTTTTCTTTTGACAGCACTGTTTTTGGCTCTGGCTCGTTTCATTAATTCAAAGCACTAAGACTCCTCCTCTGATCACAGAATATGGATGTAAACCCCTTAAAGCCGACCTTCATTCATTACAGTTCAGTTTAAAAAACAAACTGCAGTGTTGTTTAGTTAAAGAGGGGCTGAAGATGGAGGGGTTGAATCAGTTATTATTGACAAGCTCTTTCTTCAGAACTGCTGAGAGCTCACTTCTTCTCATCGGAGATCAATCGTTTGTCATAAGATGTTGTTTTACAGGTAGTGTGGTTTATTTATGCACAGTTCATTGAGTATTTCCATTTTTTTAGACATATATATTGAAGATATTAAATGACGTATAATCACTAAAAATGTGACACTTCAAGGGAATTATAATTTAAACTTGTTCTGAGCAAAGATGTCAGAGCGACTTGAAGTTTGTAAAGTTTAAAATGTCGATTTATGATAAACCAGTTTAGATCTGTCCATAACATTTTTTTACTGATATTTGATTTGATGTTGTCTCACATGTTTGTGTAGAGCAGTGCTGCCCTCTTCTGGTGTAATACGGAGTCAGTTTGAATGAAATGACACATACAATCAGATACACACTCAAAGAAAATAGACCCAAAGTGCTTTATGCATTATTCAGTATCACAGATATTATAATGATATTGGATATTGAAAGACAGCAGGACACAGTAAACCAGTGGTGTTTCCTCTCTGCAGGTCTGTTGCCAGCAGCAGCTCTCCTCGCAGCTGTCGGTTACTCCGGCTGCAGCCACGTCCTCACCGTCACCTTCCTCACACTCTCCACAACCATCGGAGGGATGTCGGCCTCCGGAGTCTACATGAACCAAATAGACATCGCCCCTCGGTGGGTGTCCATTTCAGGTTCCCTCTTCACAGATATATAAAGATTTCAGCCTGATAACTTATTCACACTTCCTTCCTCTCACTGTCTGTGTATTTTGAAGAAATAATGAAGAAGGTTGTTCTTCTCTCTCCTGCAGGTATGCAGGATTTCTTCTGGGAATCACCAACACATTCGGGACCATTCCCGGAGTCGTGGCACCGATCGTAGCAGGATACTTTACTGAGGACGTAAGTTTCTCAAACCATCTATTAGTTCAGTCAATTTTAGAGGAAAAAAGTGAAACAGCATCACAAAGTGGAAACAATAAATACCACTATAAATACTGAAGTAACTCTGATGTCTCGTCTTCTTCTCTGGTTGTCAGCACACCCTGGCAGGATGGAGAAAAGTGTTCTGGGTGGCAGCTGGGATCAACGTCGGCGGCGCTCTCTTCTTCGCGATGTTCGGCAGCGGGAAACTGCAGTCGTGGGCCGTCACAGAGGAGGAGAGAGCAGAGGCCGAGAAAAAGAGGAGCAGGTCCATCTCCACATAAAAGACAAATACACAGACCAACAACTCCAGCAAGTTCAAGCAAAAGTGGCTTTTAAAAGACATTTGAATCAAGTGTACTGAATACAGAAGCTTTGGGGTCTACCTCGCATATATGATATTATTAGCCAAGCGTTGCATAACATATATATCACTGGATCAGTTTGAATTAGTTTCAGGTTTTTCTATCAATAATCTATTCCTGTTTTTATTTCTGTTTCTAATCAGGTCAGATTTTAACTCATTTCTCAACAATTCCAGAAAAGGCATTGAGGATCAAACAGTTTTAAACATCAATATTTCCCTTTAGACACATTTTAAAAGTAGTGAAAGGTGGCAGGGGACAGATTTACTATTTGCACATAAAACAGTATCATTCAACATCGGCTAAATATTCACTACCTTTATCAGGTAATGTTTAGTACTTTTCCCTTTTTTTATTTTTTTTTAAATGTTGTTGGGCGTCATACTTTAAGATACAAGTCTTTGCATTACACTAATATGAATACAAGGACTAAACAGCACCTCAGGTAAAACCAAAACAAATCAACCTGTGTGATCTTTTTAGTATGTTTTAAAGTTTTTCTCGGACTGTGAAAAGAGATTAATTTATAGCTTCATCTGTTTTCTGAACACTTCTACACTGTCCAGTAGGACCAAAAGAAGCACTTTTCACATATGAAAACACACCAGAAAGCCTTATAGTTGATAAAAAGGCAAATATTTTGCTAAATAATCGTATTATTTACAATGGTTTCATCTAGAAAACCAAAGCACTTTCCACTGCCAGCAATGTGTGTTGTGCCATGAATATACTTTTCATGTTAGGTTTCTAAGAAATATGTGGATTTGCAGTGTTTGTAAATTGTTTCTTTGAGTTTACAGTCTCCTGACGATGATGTGTTGTCGATGCCTTAACTACAATAATTTTTTATACAACATAGAAGGTTGTAAAAAATGTCACCATGTTCATCGACTTTTTGCAAATACGTCAATATGCACTCTGATTGTAAAGACATGATGTTTTTAAACGAATGCAATAATTTATTTGCCTTCTCTTTTCCGATGTTTAACAAATATGTTAAATATGTTAAATGTGGCTTTATAGTTCATTGTGAAAAGAATCAAGTTTGTTGAACTTTAATCTGTGACATCTGAGTGGAGTCTTTTGTCACCTTTTAGCAGTTTTAGTCTTTGCGTATGTATTTATCCAAACTCTTGTGTTGTTGCAAATTGTTGTGATCTTACAGTCGACTTGAATCACTTGCATACAAAATCATATCGGTCATATCAGAGGTGACGTCTCTCTTGTTGCGCCTCCTGGTGTCACAGAAGTTGTCCCTTGTATAATTTCTTTGTACCAATGTTGCACATTCCTGCATCCCATTATGAATAAAAATGAACAACAGCATTAAGGAGAGCAGCAGGGACATCCCTCACATGTTATATCATAATTTAACTGTTGATCTTACTTTCTTTATTATATATGAAACTGAAATAGAAGAATACTGACACTGAAAATGACTCCTGAAAAACTGCCTGTGTTTTCACTGTCTGCAGAGATTTGTAGTAAACGCACATGATGTTCTGTCTTTTTGAGTCAAGTTCATTTTATTCAGCACTTTTTTATTACATGTACAACAATTACAATGAAGCAGACTTGATTTTCAGTCTTCCTTCATCAATATGTGTAAAATCAGCAAAAAGAATAACCTAAGTTACAAGATTTTAAAAAGATTGTGAGTTCAAAAGTGTTCAAAATACAGAAACTGAATTGAAATAAAAATATAACACAGTAAAATACATATGTACATAATATTGTGGAAGACAGGTGTACAGTTGTAATAAATACTAAACTGTCATGTGGAGTTTTAGTATCACAACTTTTTCACTGGAGTTTATGAAAAAAAATCATTAAACACCTTTTGAAAATGCAACTAAGCCTTATGCTGCTCTAGATGTTTCTCTGCAGCCACTAGATGGCACAAGAAACCAAATATGAGCAGTAATATCTGGACTGTCCAAATGTAAAATACAATCACATTAAAAAAAGAAAGAGACATTTTGAATGACCTTTCTCATTTAAAGGAACTGTTGTGGTATTTCCTGTTCACTGTTTATAACCACCAGAAAGAGGTGATGGCATTTGTAATCATCGTTTACTTCTATAAAAGTTTAGAAATACTCCATTCAAAGTAAAACTCCAGTAAATGAACAAAAATGTCTGCATCAAAATATACTCAAAGTACCAAAAGTAAGAACACTTTAATGAAGAATGGTTAATTTCAGAATAATGTTAAACTACAATTACTGTCACACATGTACTTTATTTTAAAGCTAAAGCTGGCAAAGATGGAGCATATTTCAGTTACTTTATCTGCAGGGTAGCTTTTTAAACTATAATACCACTTCATTACTTTTTTGTTTATTATATAGTTTTTTAATTCTGCAAAGTAACTAAAGCTGTCAAATAAATGTAGTGCAGTAAAAAGTGCAACATTTACCTCTGAAATGTAGTTGAAGCAACAGAAAATGGACTATATGACTTTAAAATGTACAGTACTTGAGTAAATGTACTGAGTTACTTTCCATAACTGAGTAATTTCTGCGTCATATTGTCATAAAGTCGTTACATAAGTCAAGCTTGACAGCCACAAAACTTTATCTTAAAGTTAAAAGTAATAAAAAAGTATGTGTATATGTTGACTCGTGGTATAATATGCAGAATTCAGTGTGTTGTTTGATTTCCAATACACTGATCGTTTAACACATTGATCACTGACAGCCGCGTGTTTGCTCAATCAGGATCTACTTTGTATCACTCTGCACTGTTTCAGCCGGCGGAGGGATCTTGCGTCAGACTGCTGATGTGTGACCCGGAAGTGCTTACCAGTAAGTGTGGACAGTTCCGGGATGTTCCGCCCCCGCAGCCTCCATGACACTCACACCACTCCTCTTACCATTTTACATGTAGCCACTAGCTCTTGTTAATCCCCGATGACCACGCTTTGTTTTCATTAAATAGCTCAATTTAAACAACGATTTAATTCGACATTTAGGTGCTATTAATGGCGACTTTATAAACAGGTTTTCCAACGGCTATGCGAGCTAACCTTAGCTGTTATGTTAGCTTGGATGTGACATTGTTGTGTAGCTACGTGCTCTTTAATTCACCAATCCAGACGAGCACTGTGTTAATATTTTGGCCTTTTACGATTATAAAACGACGAAGTGGATTTGACTTTTATGTTGGGGTTTCAAAGCGGCACCAAACTGATTAATTATTAACTTGTAGTGATCTGGGGCGTGTTAGCATGGTTGCTAATGTGTTTTTGATGACAGGGCAGTTTGACCTCATGTCTGCAGGCTGAAGCATGAAAACACACTTCGAAAGTATAAGTCTTAATTATGCACACTGTTTATGAATGAACAATATGTGATACTTAACTTCAACAGAAATAGTTATAATCTATTTACTCTCCAGTTTCACATTACAATCTAGTTACTTAAATCTATATTGATTATCTATATATATTACTGATTTAAAAGTAAAACATGTCCTTTAATATGAGCCTCGATGTTGGATGTGTTATACAATGCCTGACGATGTAGTTTGATGTGCTGAACATTAATGTTCCTTCTAAATGATCCCAATAATAATGGTCTCATGTATTTCACTTTTTAGGGTGAAGTTCTCTTTCAATGAAAAAATAGCCTCTTGGTTTAATCAGGCACATTCACAACAAAGTTGTAATATTGTGTTAATGTGCACTGTCCCTTAATAATTAATTCAGTAGTAAAACAGACGACTGATTATTCAGGGTGTTGTATGATATTTGCCATTAACTGATTATGAAAAAAATTAAGGGATATTTACACCCTGTTTTCTCTGTTCTTTTAGTGTATGTTGTACAGTATCTCAGTGAACCTTTATTACATAAAGGTCCTGTTAATTTTGAAGTGGTAGTTGCTTTACTTTGTCCTTTACATTCAGTTTTCTCCTGTTAGAAGAACTGATAAGAGACCAGTTTAATTTTTAAAAGTTTGTAGGTCATGTGGCTCATAAAACACTGAAAATGACTGAACAAGAATCTTCAAGATGCACATTTATTTGAATATAAAGATATTTTTTTCTCAGTTACACTTTAAACACTTCATTAAATATTCTAAAAATACCACTCACTGAATCACAGACAAAAGTAAAGTTTATTCACACATATTTCAGCAGATCCACAACAGCTTTGTTACAGATGTAAAAGGAACATATGGGTCTGAAAAATGGAAGAATCCTTGAAAGATGTGAGCCAGCTGTGTGTGAATGAAATGCAGGCGAATTAGAGGCCAGACGTTAAATCAAGTAGCCCCCGGTGTGTCCTCCCTGGGGGCTGTGATATGCATGAGATAACACCGAGGGTGTGGAACGAATACAGACGATAGCCTGGACACCAAAAGGGAATACTTTGTTTGCAAGTGTGAAGCGCGGGGGTGTGGGGAAGCAGCCAACAAGAGCCGTGAAACATGTTGTGTGTTGCAAATGTGCTTTATTTGCATTAACTGTTTTCCCCTCACAGAGTCGAGCTGTATCTGCATACACTGTGCTGACACTCCCATTCAGATTGGGGTACATCACACTCTGCCTGCATGCACATGAATGCCAGTGTCGTGGGATTTTCTGATTGTTGGCGCTGATCTGAATCAGTCAGAGCCTTTTTTTTCTTTTTTTTTTTAAAGCACCCACGGAGACGCCAAGTCGTGTTTGTTAATACTGGCAGATAAAGACGACTCTGAAGTACCATCTGATGCTGCTGCCCACAAACTGTGGTGTTAACAGGACTCCACAATCTGTTTAAATTAATGTACAGATAATAACTAGGAAGGAAATGTAACTGCCAAAAGTTTATAGACACATGTATCTTAGGTTATTGATCTCAACTTGTTTTACTTAATGACCACAAAAAATGCAGTAAAGTTTCGTCATTAGTGTAATAATGTGAAGACACTGAAGACGAGAAAGTCCCGTTTATCCCGTTTTTCACATAAAACAAGCAAACATTTATTTAATTTTTATCTTATTACATATTACTGAAAAACTGTATTTGACTTCTCTGTAAATCACTTTGAAATATTGTTAAGAAAATACCTATAGGGATAAAGTTTATTATATGGTAACTATTGAGATTAAGAGTGATTTATGTACATTATATATGGCACTTGTTCCCAAAGTTTTTATATTAAATTAGGGATGTGCTGATATGATAACAACATCCCCAGTTTGAGAATGATGTTTTTAAATGGCTTGGTGAAGCAAAGAGTATCCATACAAATGTATTATTAACATTTTAGCTCAGCAGACATTCAAGTTTTTGGTTTTATTTTCTGTATCAGATGGGTGGTTTCTGTCTTTTTGTTATTGACTGATTGTGACAACTTAAACAGATTTCTTTCACTTTTTTAAATTTGCACTTTAGAGGCTTCTTCCCTTCTTGTAAATCACTTCACATCCTCCCACATTAACACTGTGACCCTCAGCAGTGCTTTGAGTGTGTTTCTTTCTTTCGTGGCGCAACATTTAAATGCCTCCGTGCTCAACGACGGGTCCATGAAGAAATGTTGTTCACACTTTGGTGTGGAGGAACTTGACTGGCCAGTAGAGTCCTGAGCTCGACCACCGACTGTGAGCTCGACTTCACCTCCAACAACGAACGGTCTCAGTGGTCTTCAAGCTGAATGGGAGAAAATGAGAACACAATTAGTGTTTGCAGATTGAACGTGTATCATCTTATTTTTGAAATAAGATGATACACAAATCATGTGGTTCATACAAAAGATGAACAAAAACGGGAACAAAAACAATCACAAGCTCATTTTTGTGACTGATTACACACAAGGACTGAGAGCAGATTAATTTCAGATAAGAGAGACTAACTGGAACAATCAGAAAATATTTCATGGATTTACTGTTTCATGGTAATTTATTCTAATCAAACGGAGGCTCAGTACGTTTCTCTGGGAACAGAACGGGGAGGCTGGTCAGAGCTTCAGTAATACGCTGAGGTATGAGACTACAAATGAAAAGGAGAAAAATAATTTAGGTTTAAATGTGATCTTTAGATTATTGATCTATAGATCCATTGATCTGTTTATTTTTATCAACTAACAACAGTTTTGTCAGTCAATAGTTAAAATGTTCAGATCTCTCCTGTTGCTATAACCACCGCTCATGATGACTCATTACTGACGTGCTGCCAGAGACTGACTGTTGAATCACACTCTCCCTCTCTAACACAAACACACACACTCAAAAAGACACATATAAACACACACTCATGCACACTCATACTTCCCCCCTCTCTCCTGCCTGTTTCTTCTCGGTGTCTGAAATGAGAGTGCAGCTGTTGTACTTTGCTCTGTTCAGCCATCAGATCTTTGGCTGCGACGTCTTGATGAGCTGAGCTACGTCAGTGTCGACACACACACACACACACACACACAGTCACACATATTTTTACCCCACATGTGTGTTTGTAGTCACAATAGAGGGGTGGAAATGTTGTTCTATTGATTCTCAGACTAAAACATCACTATTATTCAAACTATTACACAGAGTCCCACATTACAGTATATATATTTAATGTGACCTGTTTATTACAGCACCGCACAGGTTATTACCTTACAGTACACATACAGAATGTATTTTTTTATCCATCACTTTCTTATTTTATTTATCATTTCTTTACATTTTATTTTATTCCTACATTTTATGTTTTGGATTCAAATTAGATTTTCTTCTACTTGTATGATTTTTTTGACGACCATTTCTGCCTCCATTTAATCACTTCTGAATGAAATCATATGTTTATATTATTTCATCTTTGTCTTTGGTGTGCTATATTTTATTTCATTTGAAATGTTCTATTCCTATATGTTTTATTTTTACTTGTGCATTTTTTATTGTTTTTAGCAGCATTAGAAGTAGATTTGAGTATTTTCCTGCCATCGACAGCTCCCATGTGACTCCTGTGCATTTCATGATAAACATGTTGAACATTGACATCTGAATCAAGCAGTGTGGGATCTTGGAGTTCAGAGCTGATCATGAAAGTTTGCACTGTAGCTCAGAGTGGGGTTTGTGTGTGTTCACCAGCCGAGCTCCACAGACCAGTAACACAGGTCAACTGCTTTGGTTCACCTCCAGGTCTCTGCCAAGTTTCTGAGCTCCACCTTTTATTCTGGAAAACTTGAGGTGGCCTCAGACAGACTTCACAGTCTCAAACTAACTGATCCTAAACAATGTGTGGTTTAGTCTAAAGTGTCAGAGATCAATTAGAGCTCATATTTACCTGCACTACAGGTGTGTTTTAGAGACAGAAAACACCTAACACATGTCGTTTGGACCAGAGAAGGTTTTTTTTTATTGCTCATAGTCTACAGAACCCCATCCACATTGTTGTGGTCCAGACTGAGAGCTTTACCTTTGTTTACATACACCCGGACGTGAACTAACCACAGACCACAACTAAAGCAGATTACATTAGTGGTTCATTGTGATCTAGAGACCTCAGTGTTTCATTGTATTCCAGAATAAAATCAAATGCCAGGAAATCTGCTTATGTCTGGATTTTAAGTCTACAATTTGAACTCTTTTAAGTGTATATTTGAGTGTCAGAGTGTCCTTTTTTAAACCACACCTGCATACAGACAGGTGTGTGGGAGAGTAAGATATAAGCCAAGATAAGAATCACTGCCAACATTTTTTATACAGTGATGTTTTGGTCCAGTAATCTTTGTCCCATATGAGACTGTACAGTCAACATCTATTCTACATATTACTTCAATATCTGCAGGGAGCAGCATTTCATCTTTATTACATCAGAGAAAGAATCATTCAGGTCCATACTGACTCTTTGATTTGAGTATAGATCAAATCACACACTCATCTTCAGTGTTTGCTAGAAATGTTATGCTTCTCCTTATGTAATAAAATAGACCCTTTAAACAGTCTTGACACTCGCTGATGGAAGCAAGACAGGCGTAAATGTTGATGAGTTGTTTCATTTCAGTGGCTACGACACTGAAAAGGCCCTCGTGGGATCACAGTCGAGTCGGGTCCATTTACGGTGGATCACAACAGAGACTGAGCCGTCTAAAAAGGCCGAGCTGTTACAAATCAGCATCCCACCGTGTTACACTCGAGCTTGTTTAAACTTGATCAGACCACATTTTCTGGCCCCCGGGTTTGACAGGTTACATAACACGAGTATAAAACGTAGAAGAACAGTGTGTGTATCTGACATTTAGTAAATTACAACTATTATTCAATGACTTATGAAACGAAAAGATTTCTGCTAATTCAAGAACTTTTGTGTTTCTTCTGCGACACCAGCAGATGAAAACATCACTACTGGTCATTTTACTTTCATTTTATATGACTTTATCAGCAAGTTTCCGATCTCTTTCTGCCCTTGTGTCGCCTTATCGCGTCCACCGTTCTCCCGTATCTCCCTCACCAGCTTCTCGGCCCGTCGCTCACCCTGCCCCCCCCCCTCGTGGTTGCTCTGCTCTCCGCTGATTGAACGCAGCAGCTGCCAAATCCAAGTGGCTGTTACCTGAACTGGAGGGAAAGCCGAGCGAGTACTAAGTGTGTATGTGTGCGCAAGTGTTTGTGTATGTGTGTGCACGTGTTTGTGTGTGTGTGTGTGTATTGGGGGATGCCAGCTGCCTCTATAATGGGCAACATGCCACTCTGATGGAGGAAGAGGCTGAATCTGACCTCCTGACCTGCAGAGAGCATCCCAGTGCAAAAACAGGCCTTTTTCTCAAGTTTACCACTGATTATATGTTGAATAAAGATTTTTATTCAGCTAAATTAATATCTAACATTGACAGGATGCATCGGGCAACTTTAAAATGTCTGAAAATTAAAACTAAAACACTAAAATTAGTGTGATGATCAGATCAGAAAATGGGTAAAAACGGCAGATAAGATTATTTGAAACAGTGGACCCGACCTGAGGACACTTCTGATTCAATTTAACACTTTAGTCTGCGTCTGTTGTGAATGTAAACGACCGGAAGATAAGAAGACAGCAGCGCAGCAGAGCTCATCTTCTCAGGGTCCGGGCTCTGTTTGAATGCAAATCTCAGGCGGATTAAGGTAATCTTGTCAAGACGATGGGTAGGTAGGGGTTTGACGGGGGGGCTGAGAAAGAGCTTTGTAGTTTAAGAAAGTAATATAAAGAAACGGATTTAATAATTATAAAGTTTGGAGTTTTTGCTAATGTGCCTTTTTACTCTGTTTTAATCTGTGTGTATCTCCATTTATGTGTACGCAAATTGAGTGAGAGCATTACAAATATAAAATAAAGTAAATAAAGTGAGTGATGTGGACACATGGCTGGCCAATAAAACTTATTTCTATGCAACATGCTTATAGTGACAATTAAGTGAAGTTGCATGTGTTTATGATGGAAAAATCTCTATTTATGTCATATTTGACAGCATTAATGTGTGTGATTTAGTCCACACATTTATTGATAGTACTCTACACTGGATGCTTTTGAGATTGAAGCTTTAATTTTTTTCCTACAGGAGAGTTAAAAACCTGCAGAAAACAGCTGATCGGTGCAGCTCAAACACCATCCATCGTCGCCTCCTCCGTTGTTTTCTGGCTCTTTCGCGTTTTTGTGTTGTCAGTGTGCGTTTCGAGCTGAAACGCATGAAAAAAAAAAACTCATGCGTGTTTCAGGCGGTTCATCCGGTGACGTTTTTCTGCAGGAATGTGTGTGATTTGCGGGGTCTGCACCGGGGAGGGCGACGAGGCAGCGGGACGCCTCCCATCCAGTATAAAACCTCCCAGTCCGGCCCTGCTCTTCCTCTTTCTGTTACCTGGCGAGGGGCAGCAGCTTTGGCCGTGAAAACTCAAAAACACCGGTAAGTCCTGCTTTGATTCTCCGTATTTACACAACATGGCCTCCGGCTCGGTTTGATATCTGACTGTTTAAGTTTGTAGCCTCCATTTTAATTTTTTTTTTCCTCATGTGTAAAACTTATGTAACTTCAACCTAACCTGTAGATTTTGGGTGTTTTTTTGATGAAATTCGTAAAAACGAAAGCTCCCGATTAGATTAATACCGCTGTTTGTGTTATTTAAGTAGTTTTTATCGAGGGTTTACTTTTTTAAAACAAAAAGAGGCACCGGCGGAGGAGAGACTTGAAAAGGGGGGAGAGGAACAAAGAGAGGGACAAGAAAGGGGAGATGTGAGGATGCTGGAGCGGTATTTCTTGGCTCCCCCCTCCTCTAAGAAACAACTGCCCCGGCTCTCCAGCGACATGTGTTGGGAGTCCGGAGAAAATAGCTCCGGAATATTTGGCGAGCCCGGTAACTTTATCCGACGTGGCCCGCGGAGTAACACGTGTCTCGGCTGGCCTGTGGCCGACTGAGGCCTAGCAGGGGGAGCAACCCTCTGCCGGCGAGAAGCTCAGAAAAGTGTAGAAAATGAGAAAAATATTAAGTTATAAAGAAAAACAAAGCGATATATGATAATTAAATGGCATCGTTTTTGTTCATGAAGCATTTGAAAGAGAAATGAAGCCGGCCCCGAGGTGTCGTGGTTCAGTTAACGCCATCTTTATGTCGGTAACGGTTAACTGAGACAAGATGGTGCCGGTTTAAAGATGAAAATGAGCACTAACGGTGAAGCTTTTTATACTCATGGGTGTTTTCTTTTTATCCAGAAACTAAAATGGCAAAGGAAAAGATCCACATCAACATCGTGGTCATTGGCCATGTCGACTCCGGCAAGTCCACCTCCACCGGTCATCTGATCTACAAGTGCGGAGGAATCGACAAGAGAACCATCGAGAAGTTCGAGAAGGAGGCCGCCGAGGTGAGCCCGTCGGACGTTTTATCTTTTATAACAGTTCACTGTGGAGAAGCCAAGATGGCGGCGTCAGCGTGCCCACTCCGAGCCCCGCTGCCCGGCACGGCGGAGCGGAGCGGGCCCGGGGGCGCGCACGTTGGGTGGGGCCTAAACTCAGGCGGTGACGGTGCAGTAAACTCAGGAGGCCTCAGGCTGTGGAGGCCAACGTGTTTAAAGCACAATGTCCAGACTATCACTGACTACAGTCAAGTCTTTTATAAGTACAGTTATTCAGATAATATTTAATAACCTGAGTCAGCTAACATGATCACTGCTAATGTGGATTTAATTCTGAAATCAGGTTTTTTTAAATATTTTTTTCATGGGTTGGTAGTGACTTATTTGACCAACTAAACAAGCCTTTTAATTTGAATTTTGGGATTTCACTTTCTGTTTTGATATGAATATCTGTACTATTTAAACATTATGAGATAGGAAGTCAAATGTCAATCAGCCCCTGCCTGTCCTTTCTTTTTATATTTGAGAAATGTATGTATTAAACATGTTTATAGAAGCAGAACACTAATATACTCCCAATTTGTTGCTCCACAGATGGGCAAGGGCTCCTTCAAGTACGCCTGGGTGCTGGACAAACTGAAGGCCGAGCGTGAGCGTGGTATCACCA
>JBAJHX010000040.1:17833626-17886927 GCA_037176925.1 Amniataba percoides
AGTGCTGCCTTTTCGATGGTTGACGCTACATTAGCTAATTAACCTCAGGCTCACTTCTCAGCTGTGACCTGAAGCTGAAGCTCTGCCTTGTGGTCACAGGCTCCTTTAAGTTCAGAGTAAAAATATAAAACAAATCCTAAAAGAGTACCCGCTGGAGAGAAGCTAAAAGAGTTGCTCCTTATGCTCTACATTTCTCTCCACTCCTAATCTAGAAAAACCTGTCAAGCCAGACAGAAATGTGCCTTGCTGCCTGTTTAATGAATGAGTTAACAAAGTTAAAACCAAGCTGTCTGGCCTTGTCACAAATTACTCCTCACTCAGTAACATCTGAAGAGCTCGTTTGGGTTCATCTCTCATTTGTTCTTGCTAATCTCCAGTCAAGGCCATAATCGAACATGAGGCCAAAAACGGGATCCCTCCACACCGTATAATCCTCGGTGGCTTCTCTCAGGTAGGACTTCATGTCTTAACACTGCGTTATGGTCTATGAAAGTGATATTTGTGACATTATGTATTGATAAATGTTAATGAATGCGTCCTCAGGGTGGGGCATTGTCCTTGTACACCGCCTTGACCTGCCAGCATCAGTTGGCTGGCGTTGTGGCCCTCAGTTGCTGGTTACCACTTCATCAGAGTTTCCCATCGGTACAGTAAGAAGTTATCTGCCTCTTCGATTCAAGCTCGGGCTGTTTTTCTCTTTTAGCCGACATTTAACTGTGTTTGTCCTTCAGGCATCAAGCGGTCACAAGAACATCCCGATCCTGCAGTGCCACGGTGAGATGGACGTCCTAATCCCACCGCAGATTGGTGCCTTGACGGCAGAAAAACTCAAACATATAATCAACCCTCAGATGATCACCTTCAAAACCTACCATGGGCTCTCTCATGGCTCCAACCATCAGGTACTGTACATAAATACATGTAAATAAATGTAAATGAATATGAAATTTGGACTCACTTTACAGCAAAGACGGAGGCCTAGATTATGACAAAGCCATGCCATATGCAAAGTTTGTCATGCAAAAATCAAATACTGCAGAAACACCACAAACCTGGAGCTCTCTGTTATGACATTTTAGATATATTAAAAAAATTTTCCTGTAAATTTGTGAGACTTTTATAGACTTTTACATGTGTTCAAGTATCATCTGTTGAATCATACCAACACCTCTTTTTGTTCTCTTGCAGGAGTTGGCAGCTGTAAAGGAATTTATTGAGAAGTATTTGCCCCGAATCTGACCTCACCTCATCCCCACTGTGACCCCCCCCCCACCCCCACCCCGAGAAACTGACCTCTCACCCCTCCGATCTGCCATTCTCCCACAGGAAACAGCCATGGGCACCTCTCTTTCACACACCAGATAACGAACACACACGCACACACCGATGAAAAACGCACACATTTGATAATAATGATTCGATCCGCGCTGCTAAGCGAACCGCACGCTTCTCCATGCGATCCATTCCAGTGCACACTGATCTGAAAACAACACAAGCGCTCACAAGTCTTAGCCTTTCGAAGGGAGAAGCACCGACTCACACTATACATTCCCTTTAGTTTTATTTAAACAACCTCTGTCTGTCAGCTCCACCCGATTTCTCCACTTTTACCTCATTTTGCTTCATCTTCACCTTTTTTTTTTTTTCAGCTTCCACATCTTCCATTTCTTTCACTGGCACGCCTTTCACTCCTTCACCGCTCTGTCAGTTTATAAGACTCTCAGCGGAAAACCAACAATGAGACTGAGTCAGGTAGCAGGTCAACACCCACCTGTTACAATCACTGACCATATTGCAGTCAGACCAAATTTTGCTTCCTGTTATTTTCATCTACTTGCCAATTGACCTCCTGTTTTTTGGCTTCAAAAGTTAAATCTGATTGAACTCAAAATTTGAGGCACTCCGATATCCAGACAGTTTTATGTGAAAAAAGGTGGATTAGCCTCCTTGGTCAGGAAGAATTGATTGTTTATTGTGTTGCATTATAACTGCATAGTGAAATAACAGGCAGCAGAGAAGAAGGGACCAACAGATCATTTATAACGTTCTGAACTGATGATTTTAGCCACGCTCCAATTTATGTTTACAGCACCGGCACACGTTATTTCCACACCAGACGGCTTTGGCAGCTGAAATCTGGTCTGACTGTGGTTTCTCTCCAGTACTGGAGTCCCACAGAGTCTGGAGCAGGAGCAGGGAGCGCTGGTTTCCCCCCATCCCATTCACTGCACCTCCTGCCACCCCATGACAGAGCACCGCAGCCTGTCCGGGTCTTGCATTGCTAAACTTGACCACTTATCTATCTTTGGACAAACTTTTATTTTTAATTAAACTACCAACATCCACAGGGGTCTCACATTTCTTTTTTTAATGAGTGTGATACAGTATCTTGAATTATTAAGAAAATCCAATTGAAATAAAAGCAAACTAACCAATCAATGCTTTTGCTACCCTGTGCTGTTTATTTCAAAACTTCCACACCTGCATGTCAGCGACCTCTTTCTGCTTTTATGATGCGGTTCTTTATGTAAATTTACCTCAGTTGAATTTTTTAAGTGATTGTAGGCTTAAAGGGGAATGACTGACCAGTATTAGTTGCATGAAATACTGTGTCAGTCCAGACGGTTGCAGGCCCGCACAGACTGCACACCACGAGTCGTCTCACTGTTCTTCCCACCCACTTTTCCTCTTTAAACATTTTCCCTTCTTCAAGTGTTCCCGTTTCAGAATCAGCCACCTCATAAACAGCCTCCTCTCTGATAGTCCCAGCTGATTTTCAATTTAAACTCTTGGAAAAACCTGCTTCCTCCATATCTTCTGCCACCCCACCAAACCAGTGCTGACTTTAAAACTGGTCTGGACCATTTATTCCCAAGACGATGTAAGAAAATATTCACTTCCCAGCTCCCTCCTCTTTGAAAACTTACTGTAACCCACTAAAAAGAACTAGAAAGGTCAGATTTAATGTTAAACCCAACACAATTATAGTTCACTTCTTTAAAAAAAAAAAAAAAAAAAGGCTATACACTGAGAGAGCTTTGGCAAGAAGCTGTTCCAACGTAACTGAAGGGTGATTTTACAAATTTAAAAAAGTTAATCTTGAACAACTTGTGATCCTTGGAAATAAGAGTGTAACTCTGAGGAGTCGTGTGCTTACAATATATATATAAGTATATATCAGGTGTTCTGCATTTTCCTTTGTGAATGTTTCTTTTGCTCTCCTCATTATTACCTGTTTCAATATTGCTGTTCTCAAACCTGATTTTAAAAAAGCAAAAAGTGGAAAAGGAGGAAAGACGTCTGTTTTGATTGTTGTTCACTAATCGATGAATGTCTCTTATCTCTGATGCAGCCCTCCATTCTGTTGGCTTCTCCTTATTTTTTCTTCTCTTTGACACTTTTTTTTATTATTATTCCAACATTTCCATTTCTGTCTTGTGTGGTTTATCCTGGGTTGTATGTCGTGATTGGTTAAACTTTCTACTTGTGTTTTTTTTTTGTTTGTTTATTGGACTTATGTTTTGTTGTGTTTTGTCACTGTTGTCATCTCATCCTTTTGTGTGTCTGTTTATAATGATGAAACATGTTGAGACAAGACTAGTGGTCTCTCCGTGTTTTTTTGTTTCCTAAACACCTGTATGCGGAATAAATGAACCAAAAAAAGTCCATCTGACTTGACTGTCCTTTATTTTCCATACATGGATTAATTTGGAAAATAAAATTTCAAATATAGTTTTAAAGGCTGTAATTAAACTAAAGATTGGAGTTGCAGTCGAAATAAGTTGGTCTGTTCTTTAGTTCCATTTGAACACATTAAGACCTAAACAAACAGTGAAAAATGTTTGTGATCCAGGAAAATAAAGATCATTTGAAATGTTTATTTTATGCATGCAAGAGCATAAAATCCAAGTCCAAGTGGCCACGAGTAATTTTTAATTTTGTCAATTCTTAAATCACCAAGTTTGTGATATAAAACCTTATAAAACCTTACTCAGCAGACCTGCTTAATATACTGATCTGCAACTACTACTAGTAAAATGTGTACAAAGGCTTGGTAAAGTGGGTAAGGTAAAGTGGATACACCCTACATGATTTTCTTAAGACCTTTTTGTAAAAAACAATGGTTCTTTTTTTAGGTATAAGACAGGACTTTGCATTGTACTTTTCAGATTCAGAATAATAAAACCATGATAAACAAAAAATAAAATCAACAAATTATATATTGTTATAGATGAAGACTATAAATATTATAAAAATCATTAAAGTAATAATGCATCAGTCATAATTCAGTAATATGATATACATTATTTTGAAATACTCTACATATTCAGTACTTTGAGTGTATTTTAGTTATTTTTCCTCTATCAGATTCAGGTTTATTGCCAAGGGGGTTTTCATATCCAAGGATTTGTCTAAAACACAAAGTCAATATGTGCAGTAAAACTGAAGAGTAAAGATTGTGCAGGAATGTACAAAGATGTTTTCCATGGGTGTTCAAATATTTTTTATAGTAAAATACAGGCTTTTTATTTGTATTGAGTATTTCTACACTGTAGTACTGATTTTTTTAAATTATGCTAAATATCTGAGTATTTCTTCTACACATGTATTTTTGTATGTATTTGAATTGATAAGCCTTTCATCCAGAGGAGCCCCCCCCGCAGTCCCACCCCCGGTGGCTCCTCCTGCCCGGTGGCCGACCAATGAGCTGCGCCGGGCGGATCTCTCTCCGGAGAAAGAGACGCTCCTCTGTGTTCGGACGTTAGTCGCCATTTTGAGTGTGCTCGACCTGCAAACACCGGTAGAAGGCCGTGGTTACGCAGTTAGCCGATTGTGAAACGTTTTTTTTTTTAGAGTTTTAAGTTTTCGCTGATACGCGGATCGATGTCTCGGTTCAACAATAATCGCGGCGGCCTCGGGATGAATCACTTCCAGCCACGCAGAGGCGGCGGGCCCGGCGGACCGATGCGGGGCGGGCTGATGGGAAACCCCAATTTCAGAAATCATCCTTTCCAGAACCAGAACCGGAGGGGGGCGAACAACAACTTCAACAGACCGCCGAACCAGGGCCCGCAGATGTCTCAGCAGAAGCCGCAGCAGAACCAGTCGCTGCCTATCATCCCCCCGCCGAGCCCCGGCCCGGCCCTCACGATGAAGGGCCCCATGCAGCAGCAGAAGCCGGCTCCGAAGACCACGACGACCCCCGCGGCCCAACCGAAGATCCACTCACCGCCGCCTAAACCCAACATGACCTCCCCTCAGCCCAACCAGCAGAACAACAAGAACCAGAGCCCGCAGATCAAGTCTCCGGTGGGCACCGCGAACGGACAGAAACAGCCCCCGCAGCAGAGCCCGAAGCCGGGGCCGCAGCAGGGCCAAAAGACCGGCCCTCAGCAAGGCCAGAGGTCCGGGCCGCAGCAGGGCCAGAGGAACTCCGGGCCTCCGGCCATGAAACCCAAACAGGACAGAGAAATGCCCGAGAAAAAACCCACTAACGACAGTGCAGCGGAGACAGACGGAGGCCAGTCAAAGGTCGGTTTATTTAATTTTAATATAATATGTTTTCCGCTAGCTAATGCTATGCATTCGCCACGATTGCTCGATTTGAAGCTCAGCGCAGCCCGTTCGTGGGGGGCGGGGTTTCGTCTCACATTCTCTCAAAGGCTGCGTTTTTTAAACGTCTGCTCCAGGCGAACGTTGATGAAAATCAAGCGCCCCCCTCTTTCACGCAACCTAGATGTCCGCCATCTTGTTCAAAGACCGCACAATCGCTGGGTTATTCCTCAAAACAGAATCGCATAAAAGTCGCATAAAATAAAGATTTTAGTTTGTTATTATTTCGGTTTTCACATAAGCCACCTTATGTTCTCGACCTGTTTCATTTACGTCAGTTTTCCTACATTAATCTGAATGTAGGTCATGTTTTGTTTTTCCTGTGTTGGGGGATGGGCGGCTGGTGACGAATAAGCACTCTGTGAACAGATGTTTGACGAATAAATCTTCATATTTTCACGTGACATCTCCGGGTTAAATTTCACACTTCGCCTCCTAAGTGTCCTTCTTCTCATTTGAGTGTATATAATCGTTTTGATTCGATGTGTTGTGGTTTTTCAGGAGTTCAGGGCCACGCTGTCCATGCTGCTGAAGCCTGGAGAGAAGACGTACACTCAGCGGTGTCGCCTCTTCATTGGTAATCTGCCCAACGACATCACAGAGGAAGACTTCAAGAAGCTGTTCGCCAAGTACGGAGAGCCCAGCGAGGTCTTCATCAACAAAAGCAAAGGCTTTGGATTCATACGACTGGTGAGAAACTTAACTATGTTTTTATGAGGTTGTGTTAGTGTTTAATAGCTCAGATGTCTTTGTCATCATTTCTATTGGAAATGATTGGAGGACTAAGCTGCTTGAAACTGTAAATGTAAGTCACATTTTTCAACATAATTTTCATTGCAGGAGTCCCGTGCACTGGCAGAGATAGCAAAAGCAGAGCTGGATGACACGCCAATGAAGGGCAGACCTCTTCGCGTCCGATTCGCTACACACTCTGCAGCTTTGTCTGTGAAGAATTTGTCACCGTTTGTTTCCAATGAGCTCCTGGAAGAAGCTTTCTCACAGTTCGGGATGGTTGAGAGGGCCATAGTCATCGTAGATGACCGCGGCCGCTCCACAGGAAGGGGCATCGTCGAGTTTGCCTCCAAACCTGCTGCCAGGAAGGCTTTGGATCGGTGCAACGAGGGCGTCTTCCTGCTCACCACGTAAGTGCAGTAAAAGGTCAAAAAGTAGATTGTGACATTGAGCTCAGTGAGTCGGTACACAGCAGTTGCTTATGTCTTTTGTGGTTTGTTCCAGGTCACCCCGGCCTGTTGTTGTTGAGCCCCTGGAGCAGTTTGATGATGAAGACGGTCTTCCAGAGAAACTGGCACAGAAGAACCCCAGATACCAAGCGTAAGTATCTCACTGTTTTAACAAGCTCATGCCATACATTTTCCTATTAAGGGGATAAATACAGCTGTTTTTACTTATCAGTCTCTCAGATTGAAGCCTCTTTATTATGTAAATTATGTCATTTGAGTCATTGTTTTGTGGGCAGCAGATGGTGTGATGTGGGTGTTGGGGGGGTTTTCACTCGTTGTCGGTGGGGTGGTTCAGGGTCTGCAGCTGTTAAAAATCAATGTCCTGTGTGAAGTGGCAGATGTTAATGTCAGTGAAGGGGGAAAAGGGATGTTGCCTGCAGCCATTGAAACCCCATGCTGGGAACTGTTACGGATACCCTAAATTGCCTAGTATTTTAAAATTGACCTCTAATGAAAAGTTTTGATCAAAATGTTTTAAAATGCTGTTTAAAAGGCATGTTAGCCTCCATATTTGTGAACCCCTGTTACTGTATATTGAGCATATATTGACACATAATTTTCCTAATTGATAACTATAGTATGTCTGTGGTGAATGTAAACTTAAGCTGCATGATGTGCTGATTGTTCCAACAGAGAGCGTGAGGAGCCTCCACGTTTTGCTCGCCCCGGCACTTTCGAATTTGAGTACTCAAAGCGCTGGAAATCACTGGACGAAATGGAGAAGCAGCAGAGGCAGCAGGTGGAGAAGAACATGCGTGAGGCCCGCGAGAAGCTGGAGAGTGAGATGGAGGACGCTTATCATGAACACCAGGCCAACCTGCTCCGACAAGGTAAGTAACATGTCATGTAAAACTATGCAGCTGTTTGTTTAGGTTTGTTTCTGTCTTTTATCACTAAAAAGGTCTCTCACAGGATGTGGATTATCTTTTGTTGCCATAATTAAATGTGTGTTCATGTTTATTTTCAGATCTGCTGAGGCGACAGGAGGAGCTGCGACGCATGGAGGAGCTTCACAGTCAGGAGATGCAAAAGAGGAAGGAGATGCAGCTCAGGTATTTAAAATCATTAGAAATTTGGTGGGGTTTTTTCTCACAAAATAAAAATTATATGGTTTGTTCGTGTTGATTCTGAACTTGAATCATATATGATTTAACATTTTCGTCTTTCTAAACAGACAAGAAGAAGAGCGACGCAGGCGGGAGGAAGAGATGATTCGTAAGAGGGACATGGAGGAACAGATGCGCCGCCAGCGTGAGGAGAACTACAGGATGGGCAACTTCATGGATGTGAGCTAAACTAAATGTTGCAATACAAGATTGATAAAGTGTCAGTGTCTGCCTGGTTTAATATTTATTTTGGTCTTGTTTTTTCTTTTTTCATTACAGAGGGACAGGGAGATGAGAATGAATCCTGGTGGAGCTTTAGGCATGGGTGGTAAGTTCCTTTTCAGTCATTTCATTGAGCTTAATTATTTAGTAAATAATATTAAAAAGCAAACTTCATCTCATGTGTATGAGTTACTTTCAATGACTATATTAATATAGTTATATATTGAAACTCCTCAGAGTAGGACAGGATTGTGTTATTATTGTAATATTGCACTGTGTTTACTCTATTGTTCAGTGATTCCTTCTTGAAAGGGCCATGAGTGTATTTTTTTCTTCAACAGGCCATATGCAGAGTTTGTCTGTGCAACATGTGTGCTTGACTTGTTTGCATGTTTTTTTTTTTTCCTGTAGACATGCCCTTCGGTGCCTCCAACCAGAAGTTCCCCATGGGTGGTTTGGGCTTTGAGGGACAGCAGGGAATGGGACCATCTTCAGGAGGCTTGTTGGGCAACGAAATGGTAACGTATCCCACTTTTTGGACCATCCGTAGTTAATATAGTTTGTGTTTGGCTTTCCTGCTTGTTGGAACGACACCTGATTGATTTTGAAACACGAAGGCCGGCTGGCCAAGCAGGACGCGGAAATCTGACTGATTTGAGTTCCCAGCTGTCTGCGGATGGCTTGCTGGTTGTTGAATGTGACAGATATGATGCCTGCCTGCCTGATTACAGGGTTTCTATCAGTGGCAAGTCAAGCCCCCTCAGTTACCTTCACCTGAGTTTTCTCAGCTACAAAACCGTCAACCTGCACTAAATCACAGCAAACCTCTCTCTGACAGCTGCAGACAGACTTCAGTGGCTCTGCTCACTCTGATCACATTTGTGTAGTGAACTACTATTGCAAGCCCTGTCTCATGTGAGCTGGACAGGCACTTTTTCACAGGCAGAATGGCATACCAGCGTTTTTCCCTTTTAACTGTTGACAATGTGTTTAGTTTTAAAACACCTTCTGTTTTTTTTTTTTACACTCTGTGCTAGCAGTTTCATGTATCACGTGTCGTCAGAAGTTGCATATAAACAGGCTCTTGTGTATTTTTGGGCGGCAGTGTGAAATTTTGTGTAAAGCTCCTTTTGTTCTCCGAGCCAATTTGAGACCTTAGGTGGGGGTGTAGTTCATCTTCTGGACCAGCAACCTTTACCTTCTCATCCACATCTTTTTGAACATGATCATTTATAAAGCTTAGTGCAGGCTGACGGTACACAGTGTGAAACTATTTAAAAAAAAAAAAAAAAACTACATCACAGCAGGATTAACTGACGGGGGCAGACTGAGCCGTGTGAATTGTGTTTAGGATGATGCTGGTGTATACTGGATAAAGCTTCTGACAGTCTTGTAGTGCTACTGCAAGGTTTGTTTCTGGCTTATAGTCAGCAGGTCCTGAATGAAACTCGTACCCAGAAACATTTTAAACAAGCTTTGAAGTTCCATAAAGAAGCTTAGATTTGCTTTTCAGTGTACACTTCAACGCACTGAAATATATTTTGCAGTTTGGAAAATGGTGCATTTCACATTTGTAGATTTTTATTAAACCAAACTTTTTTCATTCTAATTGTAGCCTGGCCTAATTATTTAGAGTAAGCTGTTTAGAATTTAAAGCACCATTTTTGACAGTCATTTTAGAAAAGGCTTTCCTAGAAAATCACATGTATTCAGTGGTTTGAGCCCGTTGGGAGTGTTGATGTTGGCAACACAATGATCAGTAAAGTTGCATGAAGTGTGCACCAGGACACACTGTTTTATAGTCACATCTTAATATTGAGCTCAGTGAGAGTCTAATTATTTGTTAGGCTGAGCAGATCTATGTTAGGCAGTTAAAGATGCAATCATTCTACATCTTATACATTTTATTCTGTTTTCATGATGGTGTCACTACATTGTAGGCCTTTGTGGCTTTGAGACATTCACTTCTTACACTATTTTAGTTTCACAGGATGTGTCTGAATTGGCATATGAACTTCATATTCAATGAAATTGCTCTAATTTTGGAAAAAATGGTTGTGTTGACTTCCTTGTGCAATGTTGTTATTTTGTTGTGCCCAAGTGCCAATACTCTACACATGTATTTCTGGTACAGATGCTGTACTGTACTCTGGTCACATGTTGGACCTTTTAGATACATTTTCCATTTTATCAATGCAGTGCCATAAGAAGTACAGTGAGAGCTGGACAGCTTAATACACCACAGTTCCTTTACAGGAAAAGTTGGGACACACTAAATTCTGTCAGAATTTGTAAGGGTGGCACTTTTTAAAATTTAATATCCATCCAGATTTATGACTGTAACAACAGGACTATCAGAGTATTCAGTCTTATTTAGGATCATATATATGTAATATTTTTTAATAAGTGCCTTCATCAAGAGGCTTAAGTGTTTCTGTTCCCATCTTAAATGATGTGAGAAATATGGTGAGCATTTGAAAATGCCACTCCTTATAACCAGTAAGGACAGCAGGCTAGTCTTGGCATGCACTGGAGAGACCTGACTAGGTAGGCACTGACTAACAAAAGCATTACCCTCTCTTCCTTTTCCGTATGTAACCTGTGGCACCTGTGGACCTTCATATTGGAACGAACGGTTTCTTCGGATGTGTCTCCTGCTGGTTGTTGTAAATCTGCTCACGATATAAATCAAATCACCTCTATTGCCATACCTTTTATACACACTTCCACCTGGACATGAACTGTGTGCTTGCGCACTGAACACCCCTCATTACTTTACCCGCACCCTCCTATTTGCCTCCCTGGCAAATTGATCCCCACAGCGCAATGAGCGCTTTGCCCAGGGCGGTCCTAGGGGGATGGGCCCTGGTAACCCCGGGTACGGCAGGGTCCGTGAGGAGTTTGATGGTCCTGCTAAGAAACCCCGTTTTTAAAAACTGCTCTTTGATGCTCCCAACAGCACCATTTGTATAGATTCCAAAAAACAAACTTGCATTTCTTGTATTTAAGTTTAAATTGTTGCTACTTTTTAGCTTGACAATTTACTCATTTTATGACAAAGTCAATATTTTCGTTTTTTATTTTGTATTGTCAGTAGTATGGAAAGATAGGTCAACCTCGTTTGGTCCGTTAGTTCTTTCTGACCCATGTATAATTTTCTTTTCTAGATGTATTATGCTCTGTGAGTCGCCGTGAAGTGATAATTGTAACATTTTCTCAACTTTCTATGGCTGTGTTTTGTGCCATACATTTGGAGTCAAAGCATGTATTATAATAAAGACACATTGGTTCTATCAGGACAAACGCTTATTCCTAAAATCGAAACATATAGTAGGTCTAAAAAAGGCAACCAAATCATAACAACCAGTTGTTTGCACGACTGAAGTAATGTGGATAAATTGGCCACATTAGATCTTAAAGGGTCTATGTGTTATCTCTGCTACACTCCTGATGTCTTTCGCCCAGTGACTAAGTCTGAAAAAACCCAGCGCATGCTTCGCATAAGTTTTTGATTTGCTGCAGACACCCTGTCGCCTTCCTCTTTATTTTCTTTTCAGAAAATTCTGAGAACAAACTGACAACCATCAGTCTTATTCTCAGTAAGAGGACTGTCCGAGTTATTTACTCACATATGAGGAGTGCAGAGTGGCACTGGTAAGACATTTAGCATCTGTTCATAAGTACGCAGACGACACTGGACAAGTTGCTTGTGAATTGAACCGTACAGGCTGAATTGTTTTTAATCCATAACTTTGCAACTTCACTCTGCAGGTACTGTACTGGAGATCCCTTTTAAGATGTTGAAACTACTTTTACAGCAAAGCTTCAGGAATGCAGAAATGCAACACATAGAACCTTTAAGAAAGCCTGTGGTGTGTGTGTGTGTGTTTGAGAATACACTGTGTGTGTGTGCGTGTGTGTTGCCTTACCAAGTGGGCACACTTATCTTACAAACACGTATCACGTGCTCGAGCGTGGGGATACTGACTACGTTTACATGCAGTCTCCTGATAATTAACAGTACAGTGATGACTGCAGCATTCATTTAACTGTTGTATTTTAAGATGAATACATGACAAAAATCCTCCACTTTATGTTGCCACAGTATAAAGAGCCATGTTATGCTTGGATTGTGATGACATCTGATCCATTTATAAAAGTGTCTATGGAGTTGCAAGTTTGTGTTTGTCCTAAAGATGCATCATTGAACATTATTTAAGCCTTTAGCTTCATTTATTCTGTTGGCAGTTGAATCAGTTGTATTGCACATCTTTACCGAAGTGTGCCTCTGCCATGGTTTAATATTACTGTCTTACTTGAGTTGTAGTTCAGCAAATAAGAAGCCCATAAATTGCAGTGTAAACTATTTTTTGGAATTTACTGTCCAATAAACAGGTTTTTCTTTACAAACCTGCATGTAAACGTAGTCATGCAGTTCAGATAACTGTTAATTGTCAAGTACGAACACACCAACAGATTTTGTGTTTGAGTAACAAGGAAGACTTAACTGAAGTACCCGATGTGAAATTCGAATGAGTCGAATGTTGACACCATAGCTACTCTGTTTATCGGCAAGATTAGACCTGCCTTTGCAAGTGTGTGAGTGCAAGGTGGATTTTCATAAGCATGAATTGTGGTCTGTTATGAAAACACGAGAACCACCAGGAACTAAATCATTACTTTATCACATTTGTTCTATCTGTGGATCGATATGTGACCCCTGAGTTATCTTCCAAGGAAGAAAAAGTAGGAAATGGGCCACTCCTCTAAACAGAAGTTATTCTAACTTTAAGCTTGTGTAAAATATGAGTGTGTAGCTATAGATGGGAAAAATAAAGCCAATGTTGGCTTCAGAAAATGAGTGAAAATCAAAATTTTCACAGGTTGAAGCACTTATGTGGCCTGAAAAATGGAAAAAATCCGCCGTTCTGTGCCCTGGTTTTCAGGCTTGTATCTGATGTATTATTGATCATACTACAGTGGAGCGTGTGGCCTGTCTGCCCATTTTTTACATCTTGTTACTCCACAGAAGGAAGACTGATCAGTTCTATCAATTTAATAATCTAATACAATCTTGCACAGTGAATTTTAATTTAATGTATACTGTTTTGCACAGATGTTTTTATATGGTCTCCTGTTTGTGGTAATGGACAAACAGGGACCACAGTAGTTGTTATCTAAGTCTTGATTTGATTTGTCGTTCTTTTGACAACAAACGCACTTATGTCATAAATTGGGTTACAATACCCATTGATCCTGCACCTTTTTACATTTCAGGAGACCACATGTTAAGCTATACTTGTGTTAATGTCACGTGTGGCAATATTGTCCAGAAATCTTGAGATTCACCTGTTGAAGCTGCATTCTACCCATCCACCCTTTACTTGGTATGTGGATCACAGATTGAACTGTATATCAGTTTACTAAACTGTAAAGTGATGAATTTCCTGCCTAATTTAATTTTAAGAATTGGAGAAATTCAGTTCAACCTTTTCAAAAAATTAACAAACAAAAGACCCCTTGTAAAGTCTCCATTGAATTGAAATTCCCATTTTACCTTGCTGGCCAATCCCCATTAATCATGTTGGTACCTGTTAGAGGTATTTTCACTTTGGCATCAAATGGACACTGACTTGCATCAGCAAGTATTTCTCAGTTGTGTGGTAGGAGGAGATGGGCTGTAAAAGTGAGTGTAAGTATTCTTATATTAATCACTTCTTTTTTTTTTTTGATTGAATACATAATTTTCCTGTGTTTATTGTAGGACTGCATTTTTGTTCTGGAAATGTAGAATATGCTCAGATAATGCACTTCTGTCAGATTCTTCCTGGCTTGACCTGAACTGTTGAAGGTATTTTTACATTATAAGTTGTTATAAGCGGCTTTTCAACACTACAGCATCTGATACTACTTAAATGTTTACATTTCTACAGTGAACAGTAAGTGGCTTTCCGCCTTACATGAGTCATTTACATGGTGCTCTCGTAAACAGTTAAGTGTCCAGTGGCTGACTTTGGACAACATTTGGACCTATGCCTGGGTGACTACACTGCATCCTATGGTAGTTTTTATTTCATTGGCTTATCATTGGCTGTTTGACAAACGGCCAATAACTGCGGAAACACTGAAGTATGTAAGACATCCATAGAAAAAATGACTTCCTGTTCAGTATGATCAGGTACCCTGCACAATAGCTTAGAGTATAATAAACATGTCAAAACATCCTCCGTCATGTGGCATCTCCAAAACACCATGGCTGCAAAACAGGACTTCAGATTCTTGGATGACTTTGGTAATAGAACAGGAGAACTTGGAGTTTTCATCTGCAATGTTACGTGTGTTTGTGTTATGTACATTTTCCTTTAACAGGTTTGACCAGCTTTAAAGTGACTGGAGGAATTTGTGGCTGTATAGCGTGGACTCAGGAATGGTTTAGCACAAAAACTTGCAGATTACCTTAATAAGATTAACAGTGAAAAGGTCAAAACAAGAATGCAACCTATAGCTAGCACATTAACTTTCGACTGAGTGTGTTATAGATATTCCTACTTACAAACCTTGAGATTCGGCCTTGTGAAGTTCCTATTGTATGAACGGCTGTATGAGTAAAATCGAAGACAAGAACAGAACTGTCCTCAAGTTGCAACTTAGTGGATTTTGGAAAACATTTGATAAAATAATTTGGTGGAAAATGTTAATGCACATCCCCAAATTTAGAAACGTCACTTCAGATGAGAGAAGTACATTGCGATCATTAATATGAAAACACGCTAGTTGCATAACTCCTTGCACTTCTGATGTGAGATTTAAACTGTGGTTCGTTTGTAGACCACAACACCAAATTGGTGTTGCCAGTTAAAAATCCAGGGGTATAACAATACACAAAATTCACAGTTTGGAATAGACCTTGGTTTTGGGGTCATGGTTCGGTACAATAAGAAAAAAGATGTAGGACATCCACAATCCGCTCTTTGTTTTGGAAGACTGAAAGGCAAGTCCTTCTCCTTACAGAGATTTTAGTTTGTCTTTATACTGCTAATTGACACCTCGAGTGATGGCATCGTAAATGACAGGTTTGAAGTGTTTTCATGGACAGAACCAACAACATTATAACATCGTCTGCATATAGTTTGATACTAATTGTTGTTCAGTGGGCTTGAATTGCCGAATATACCAATAAATAAGCAGTAGCCGTCTGTTTAAAACTCATTGAAGCTCAATCTTGAGAATTTTTGTTCTGACATGTGAGTAGTGACATAAATAGACTATTTTGACAGTAATTGTTGTAACAGTGTACCAAACCTAGAAAGTAAAATTTAATTTTTAACACTGTGCAGATGAACAAGTGTACCGTTACTCCCCTGGTTAGATCTTATTTGTTTGGCTCTCTAAATTCAGAGGACAGTCTATATCCAGTTTACAGTTATCGTGTTTGTAGATCAGTGCTGATGTACTTGTTTTTCAGATCACACCTGGAAATGATAATGCAACCTGAAACCAGTCTTTTTAAACAGCTTCTATACTGAGTTTATGTAATTTCTAGATAATTAGTTTGGTTTTATTGATCTGGGGAAATAGGATTGTTCAGCAGTACAAGAATAGAAATCAATATACAAAATAGAAATAAGAAAAAATACACTTAAATAAAAACTGAAGTCATAGTTCGTATGAAATTATTCAAGTTAAAGACACCTTTATTTGCATCGTATTTTGTTTTCTCACTTTATCAAGACTTATTAGGAGAATTTAACAGAACAAACCTCTGGGTTCATTTTTATGTAGTGCACTCTTGTAAATGGAGACTGCCCATTATTTGACTCAGTGGAGAGTTGCTTAACTGCATTTCACAACTTAAATTTCACATAGAAGTTATTTTTGTCACATAGCAAACAGGAACATGGGAGACAGAAAATGTAAAATGATCACCAAAACTTCTAAATCTGTAAAACAGTAAGAATTTAAAGGTGAATATGGAAACTTTAAATTACTAATGTTTTTGGTTTTTTTTATCAGCAAGTAATGTTTAACAAAATAATAGACAAGTATTTATGAATACTGGCCAAAGACTTTCTCTTCTACGCAGCATCTGAACATCTTGAACATAGTTCTTATTTACTTGACAGAAGTGTAAATTTGAAAACTTGTAATGTTGTGTCTGTGTGTTGGTGTTGTGTACTATTTGTTTTTCTTTAACAGGTTTGATCTTCTTTAAAGGTGTTGGACTATGAGAAGGAACTTTCCAAACCAAGAAATTCAAAGTCTGTAGCTTCTGTTGAAGTGGTTTTGTTAACAAGCAGCTATCTCTCAAGGACCAAGTAGGACTTGATCACGTTATATTAATTATTGGTCATTTCACACTAGGGTGGTGGCTCTATCAAATTAAATTGATAGTTAATGGATTGAAATATAGTTCATATTACAGTGGATTGAAATATAGTTCGTATTACAGTGGTTTTCAAACAAGGCTATTGCCTGTGGCCAACACATTTAAATTTTACATTAGCATAGAAAAACATTTTCGTTAAATCTTTGATGCTGCCATTCTTAACATCTTTTTCAGGGTTTGTTTAAATTGGCACCAAGCTTAACAGTCTATGAAGCCTCTAAATACAGATGTTTAAAAAAGGTTTTCCCCTGTTAGCGCATTTAGATGCATTTAGACTTTGTCTTCATCTTATTCTAGTAAGATCAGATACCTCATCTTTGACAGTGCCCTTCTTTAAGAGAAGCTCTTTGTCAGGATTTGTTTAAAGGTGACAGCAAGCACCTTACAACTATAAAGCATCTAAATGACAGTGTCCCCTGTTACACATGTATTTTGACAATGTTATTAGTTAAAGTAATAATCAAGCTTTGCCACTGGCATTGTTTTAGCAGTATTCTTTGTCAGGATTGGTTCGAAGGCTGTGCCAAGCACAATACACCTCTTTGGTAAATATATAAGAGCTTATGAACAGTGATGTCCTGCATTGCCAGCACGCCATCATTTTGATGCATCAGTGAAGTGAAAATGGAAATCAGTCATCACACTTTCAAGAGGAGTTCATAGACAATAGATCATATTACAGAAGCAATGGGCGTGTACCCTGTTGCATTATGTTTTTACTTTGTCTTAGAGGAGTAAAATATAAACCACAGTCTGGACATAAAGTTTTTAAAGAGACATTCTTAGTGAAGATTAAAGTCCTCAAAGCTTTTCACTCCTCACCCACATTTATCCTCCTGTGAACATTTCTGACCCTGAGTTGGCAGAAACTGCTCTGACCAGCCTCCGTTTCACCAACCTACCTGAGGCAGGAAGTCCCGTGCACCTTACGGTTGAAGAGAGGATGGCGTGTTGTGCCAGTGTGTGCGTGTGTGTGTTTCATGTCTTTGGATCAATGAGAGGTGCGTTAGCTGCTGTCAGCCAGCTTGTCAAAGACAGGCTGCCCCAGTCCACAGTAGAGGCTCTTCTCTGGGTTACATTGACGATGAGTAGTTCTGCAGAAGTCAGTGGACAGTAAAGCCTGGACTTGTTTGCACTGCAGCCAGAGGTATGCTTACACAGATCAGCTGAACACGTAAGGTAAGTGTCCCATCCATGTTTATAATACAAGATGCACAGTTGTCCCATAACTTGACTCTTCTCTCTGTCCTCTCTTCCACCATGTCGCTGCTCTCAGTGACGTCTGCGGGGCTTCTGGCATCACACTTACAAAGAATGGCATCACAGTGCAGATCTCTGTTCTTCAACCTTTTGTGTGTGGATGTGACGAAGCATCGTAGCCCGTGCAGTGTGTGTGTGGTCGTAGTACTATGGCTTCTCTGTATGTATGAAAAGACCTACATATATGGACGGCTGAGTCACTGGTTTAACTCTACAGTTTGACCACAGATGTGTGAAACACAGTGCTGAAATTTAACCCATGTTGGGAACACTGGAAGTCAAGAGGTGGCCTGAAGTATTAAACCATGAGAAAGATGGAAGCTTGTACACTTGTACAAGATGTCATTTGTACTATGTTCATTCAGCTTGTGATGTCTTTTCTTTCTCACAGTATTATTTTACAAAGGTAATTAGCAATGAAAACAGGCAGGTTGTGTACAGCAATGAACAGAAAACAAACACTAAGCCCAACACAGGTTTTTGGGTCGTTTGCTTTTTGCACTTTTTTTACGTCTTTAACAGTCAAACAGTAACTGATATCAAACAGGACAGACAAGGATTTTTTTTCCCGAATGTATTTTTTAATTTCCAACTTTTTGCCCATTGAAGAAATACCACAGTTGCACACGTCAGTGATCATTTACTTTGGCAGATGATTTAAATATTAGATATATTGGTGCCTTTGTTCATCACAGATGTGTAGACTTTGCATTGACAGATCTGCTCCTTCTGTCATCACTACCTCCTGACTCCCTCATCTCTGGCTGTGAAATGTCTGTTAAACTGTAAACGGTAACTTCTGGCTGTACTGGGTTGGGATGTCTTTGCAGTTTTAAAGTGAAACCTTGCGAAATGTTTGGGCTTTTTCTGGGTGGGATCGTGGGAAGCCAGACATCCTGTTATTTAATCCAATGCTCAAAGCAGTGTTGTACTTTTTTTCACCACCACCTCTGTGACTTTGTGTGTTTGTGTAGAGTTTGGATTTTTCGTTCTTTAGAAAAATGCAAACATTTAAAATCAAAGACTTCATGTTAAGGAGTTTCTCTTCACTTTCTATACAACTTTTGTCTGTCAAGTAAGGGCCTGAAAACTCTGGATTTATTATCAAAAGTATCAAGTATCTGCACCAGTGATTTATTTTCGCCTTGAATGGGGAGAAAATACAACTAAGATAAAGGAAATTGTAGTTTGGGTGATTTTGCCCACATACACCTTTAAAACACTTTCACAACTTACATTAAAGAAATCACTTGGTTGGAATCGTAACTTGATCAGCTTTGACCACACTAACATGATGACACATTTTAGATTCCCAAGGACTTCATTTCTTAGGTGACTCTTGATTAAAGGTTCATACGTCTCCTTAAAACATGGGAACCATGCTCTTACATTTTTCTTCAGAATTAAAGTAATCCTTTGATGGATGATTGTACATTAATCTGTACACTGCAAACAGGAACAGCTGTTCAGCATATGGAGGTGAACTCACTGAATCCATTGTCACATCATACATTCAAACCATGATTAAAGTTCTCCGTCCAGAACTTTAATACAATTATCCTTCATAGAAGAAGTAAGATAATGAATAGATTTTTAAAAAATCCATTAAATTACCTTTTGAAATGATTACTTAAACTGTAAACCTCAATAAAAATGCTCTGCTTTGTACTTTAAACAGCTATCATCGTTAATATGCTGACAGAAATAGGTTCAGTCTTAACACACACCACAAACACGCCAAGTTACAGCCTGATATTCCCTTCATAAATAATCATGTAGAATAAACAATCCTGAACTTCAATCTTTGAAAACTTCAATCTAAATGATATTTGTTGGTTTTTGGCTGAAGTGCTCTGTAGGACGAGTATATAGTGCCAGATGTACCACACAGCAGTAGCACATGGACTTTTATTTTCTGGTTATTTTACATCCTGTTAGCGTTCTGCGGTTTGTCAGGATGGAGAGACGTAGTTCTTCTCTGTGCTGGACTCTTGCTTTCCTTTCCTCTCTCCTCAGTACGTCTCACTGCTCATACATTGTCATGCTTCCTGTTAAACCTGAACTTCCTGTCATGCCAGTGACCAGCCAGCCATTTTGAAAAAGCACAGCTCATCACAATGTGGTATTTTCCTTTGTTTTTTTTTGTTTTTGTTTTTTTTGCTTCTTGTACGCAGGAGTTGTCATGTAGCTACCTGGAGTCTCACGAGCTCTGATCAATGCCGTGCATCGAGCCCTGGAGGCTGTCGAGATGTATCTGTCTGCACTGTGATCCATTTTCCAACCATCAATCCTGATTGACCAAAAATCTTCTCAATGTGCTGCCTCAGAGTGTGATGCCAGAAAAACCCCTTTGGCCTCTAGTGGCCTCGTCTAAAAGGGCGCCGCCCAAAGTCTGCGAGACTGACACTGAAAATAAGTTGACATCTGTGCGAGGTCACGGTGCAGCTCCCAGCTCTGTTTGGGGTTTTGCATCAGCACCCCCGATGTGTCCGTACGAAGTTCAGCCCCTCGTGGCTTTGTACCAGAACGTCCCCGAGGAGAACAGATCTGAACGTTGTTGTCATGAACCTCTCGTCCCCTCTGCAGTTTGTGAAGAAATGAATCTACTTCAGGGTGCTGAGAAGCCTTTCTAAACTCTACCTGCATATTAACTTTATCTCACAACTCATACAGCGTATCCGAACCTCTCCTCACACTGACACACACCAAGAGATGCATGTTCACATCATAACATTATAACATTATTTACAGATTAAAACATGTTTGGTTTTCTTCTGAGTCTCCACAGTTACTGAACACGTGCACACACAACACACACACACATTTAGATTCACATGTGTCAGCCTCAAACTAGTCATGGTGTAGAAACAAACTAAAGTAATGGTGGAAACCTGCTGTCCAGTTCACTGCCGGGCTCTCATTGTTTGTTTCTCGCCACAGGAGCCTCGACTGGTCGAAGGAGGCTGAGAGTCCACAGCGTTAAACCACGGTAAGATCCACAGTAGTAATTTAGTGACCATTAATATCAGTATGCATTTAAGAATAAGATAATATTGTGAATCAGTGACTCAAGAACAATCTGTCTATTAAAGGGGAATGTTCCTTTGAAAGTGATTTAGAGTTGGTCTTCAGTACTGTTGACTCAAACTGCAGCAGAAGCAGAGAAATGGTCTTTCTGTTCCACACAGTCTTTACCAAATTCTTTCCCATTGGGCATTACCCACAATGCAACCCCATCACAAACAACTGGGTTTGTTAAGGCTAAAAGCAAATTAAGTAACCTCAAGCAGAGATGAGGAGCTGCAGAGATTTTTAAAAATGTTTAATTTCCACGCTTCAGTTCTAACAGATGCTGACTCAAGTGACATCACTTGAGGCACCATTTACATGCACTGCTGACATTTTTTTAATTTCCCACAAAGCTCTGGTCAGATTTAGCCTGATCAGCCATAATTATATATTTAATAATAAATATAATATATAAAGCACCAGTGACTGTTTGCAGAGCCTTTCAAAAGCAGGTTCATCATAGATGTTAAATGAAAGTTCTCTTCTGTTTGTCCCTGTTTTGTAGGTAAAATGAAGACTGATGTCAGATAAAATGCCAAAGCTGGAGGAGACTCAGCAACTACACTTCGGTGACGCCCGGATGACTTCATGTTAGTTCATCATTAGGACGTGAACATGAAATACGTTAAATGAAGCAGTTTGTTGCAAATGTATTTGAAGTGATCTAGAAAACCAATACTGGTGAATAAAACCTCGAACTGCATCAGCTGTGATGTATGTTGGATTTATCGCCACGCTGGTAGTTTGATCAATAAAATCCACTAAAAAGTTTTTCTGCTTCCCCTCTGCAGATCTGCAGCACTGATGCAGTACCAGGAAGCATCCAGCAGAGGACGAGCGGCCCGCAGGAGAGGAGGCACTGCTCGTTTTTGTTTTGCAGTTTTAATAATAAATGACATAAACCTGAGTTTAGTTGTTTTGTATTTCTTACTGTGCGGATTCTCCCCACTTATTTATTTAAAAGTTAAAAGTACATTTCCTGTTTATTCTATTGAAAAGATCAGTTAAAAGTAGAGATATAGTAACTGTAAAAAGCTTTATATATTCTGTAAGATTAATACTGCAGAACGAAGAGACTAATAAAGAATTTTGTTTAACATTAATGAAACAGGAAACCCAGTTTTTGTCTGGTGCATTTTTATACCACACACACTGAGCGGATCATTCACCACCTCTGGCCGCCTGCTGATTTGCCTCACTGGCTCTGCTCTGAAGCTCCCTGAGGCCAGTTACAATTAAGGGTAGAGGTGCAATGTTTCCGCTGCTGGATCACAGTTGTATCCTGAGGGTTGGCTGTCAAGCCTGGAGGTCGTCCAGCCCAGATGGAGCAAGGCGATATGGAGAAGCCCGAAGGCACGAGCCGGCTGACCGAGGTCGAATGTGGGTCACTTTGGTGTTTTCTGACCTGAGCTGCAGTATAACACTCTGTAAACAGCCAGTTAGCAGCCAAGTACACCGACAGGTGACTAATTAAAGGAAAAACCTGAGTGAGGGAACGAAACCAGTCACGTTACCATGCAGGGCTGAGAGGGATCACTGGGTGCAAAAATCAAATGTACAAGTAAATATTGTGCATAGAAAATGATAGTATTAGTATTACCAGGAAAAATGTATTTATGGTGTCAAAGATGAAAATGGAAAACGGTCAATTTTCACCGCTATAACCAATTATGGATGATTCTGCTGGTCACGTTTTTGATGAACGTATTTGTTGTTTGGGGTGCTCATGAAGAAAAGTATAACCCTCAAAATTATTCACAGTAATGGTGGAAATAAAAAATAATTACTGCAGCAAAAACTGAATTATTTCCTCTGAAATGTTGCAAAGAATGAGCGATAATATAAAGTACAGAATGCAAATACTAAAGTAAAAAAGTACCTCAAAATTGTACTCAGCACTATTTACACACTGCTCCTGCTCACTGCCCCGTCTTCAGAACAGGAAATAAAGTATAATCTCATGTAAGAATAGTGTTTATTCTTCCATGAGATAATTTAAACTCAAAAGTGCTGAAGTGACACAATAATTTACAGGAAATGCAAAACTCCTCGTTTGTACTCTCACTGCTGACACTTGGAGTCAAGTGTGCAGTGAGATATAATCCAACATTTTAAACTGTGTTAAAGTTTTCTGCCTAAAGTTCACTGTGTCACTGCCACATTTCCTGAACGTTCAACCAACACCCACTTAGCTCCGTCCGTTTACCACCTGCTGCCTCCGTCTGTAAGCCGACCTGGGGGAGAGGGAAAGGGAGAGAGCGAGAGGAGGTGGTGTTCACCTGACCAGCTCCAGCCATGCATCATTAATGGACATGCATCATTGATGGCGTCCGCTGCCCACAGGTGGAGCCGTACAACCCCCGCTCCATTCACCCCCCACGGCCTGGCGCTGGAGGCACACACACATCCAAGTCTTTGCTGTAGTCCACTTCATCAGGGGGGTGAACACTTGATATCAGTCCTCAAAGTGTTTACATCCTCATCTTTAGGGCCCTCCATGTGTGAGAAAGGGATCAGTCAGTTTGTAGTGTGACTCTCTGAGGGCTTTTTCAGGTAAACTCTCCTCCAGGTGTGACGCAGAAACTCAGATGAGCGGCACCACCGGAGCTGCACCCCCGACGGCCGTGCTGGGCCTGGACCTGCGCGGGCCGTGGCATCAGAGAGCGGTCCAGACGAGCAGAGCTTTGGTTCAGACGTACCTGCACCCTCCACCCACGGCTGGGGGGGGCCGGGGGAGCAGGACCCCACTGAGGCTGCCCTCACTGGTGGCTGCAGCCAAAGGGCCCCACAGGCGCAGCAGCATGGCTCGACTCAGGTGAGCTGCACACACCTTTCTGTCTGCTGAGGGACCAGGTGGGTTTCTGCAGAGGGAAACGTCCCCGAGCTGAGCACATGTTCACTTGATAAAATAATTCTCCTAAGATCTCCAGTTATTCGACAATACTTAATGTTTTTAAGTCAAAGACTCTTTAAACCATCTTTATATCTGTTTCTAAAGGTGATGAAGTTTATTTCCTATTCAGGTCACCAGTAAAGACAGATCAACTTGCTCATTTAGTCACCATTTTAAAAGTACGAGCTTCTTATTTTATATGAAAATATAAAATGATGCAACAACAGACTAATATAACTTATATGGGACTTTTAGTTTTTAAACAACTTAAGAAACATGTTAAAAATCCTTTTTGTGGTGCAACAGATGATAACTCTCTTCTCCAAGGATGCAAATGAAACTATTTTCCAAAAATGCTAAATAATAAAGTATTTGTTTAACATTTGATTTATAATAACTTAATTTATGTGACAGATCCTCAGTCAAACACTGACAGGCATTTTTTGCTTGAAATGATGAATCAATTATCAAAATCTCATTAATTAACAAAGTTTTTCATTCATTTAAAAGGGTAAAAACTTCTCAACTTTGAAATGATCTGATGGCTGCATGTAGACAGAGGCTAACTGTTTCCCTTTGTTTCCAGTCTTTATGCTAAGCTAAGCTAACTGAAGACACTTATTTCCTAAAATATTGACTCCAAAGACAAATTTTCAGAATCACACTCACATTTTCTGTTTATTTTTTATAAACATTTATAATTATGTGAACGTGAGCTCGTCTAGGTTGACATCTGCCTGATATCCATCTCTAATGTGTATTTACTGCCAGAAAAACGTCAGCTGGGGAACATAAAAACAAAGGAGTGAACCACCAGGACTGATCCTCGCTGATGCTTTGAATGTGATTAATCACCTGTATGTCATCTCCACTCTCCCATCTCCACGATTCATTTCAGCAAAAGTGCCTGTCAAAGGTTCAACGCTTGACTGGAATTACAGTGTAATTGTTTCCTCTCTGGTGTGTCCCAATTTGATAGCATAATGTAGGACACACACACTCACACACACACACACACACACACACACACACAGTTTGCTTTGAGTACAGAAGGCCGGGGAACAGTGTGTCATAAATCTCAGGTGTGGAAGCTGATCCGTCGCCTGATGCAGCACCCACAGTGGCTTCACTCAGAGGAGGGAGAAACCTGAGCGAGGCACGCAAACACACACACACACACACACACTGTTTAAGCCTTTAAACACACACGCAGACGCACATCCCTCGCTGTCAGACAGAGTATTTGATGGCCTCCACTCACCCAGGCAGAGCAGGTTTTGAATAACCATCAAATCAATGAGGAGGAAGAGGCCACGTTAGTTAACCGGCTGTTTGGACGGTGCTGACGGTCTGTCGGTCAGCAAGTTCAAAACTTCAGTGGAAAGTATCTCAATGACTATCTGATGGATTTAATGGGAGAAAATTTTTACTGTCATGTTTCCAAGAAAGTGAAATCTCCCAACCAGCACCACCATGAGACTGACGTTTAGGATTTTAGAAATGTTTCAGCCCTTATTGGATGTTATTAATGTTATTGTCAAATGACATTCATTTTCTCCTGAACTGACGGATGAATTGTGATCTTGTTGGTGATCCCTGAACATTTCATCAGTGGGTTAAAAAGCTGGATTTGTCCAATTTGGGGGCGTCACTGAATGGTTAGATGAGGATGAAAATGATGTGAATCAGATGCCAAAACATCTCATCCTGACACTTTGGTTATTATGGAAATTATGGAGCGACGCGCTCTCCAGCACCATCATCAAAACACCAAATGAGGGAAGATCTTTTGAACTGTTCATCCTTCAGGAGAGTTCACACACTTGGAAAATCAATGCCAAGGAGCACTAAAACACTTTGTATGGTTTTTCTTTTGTCACCTGTCTGTATATTCACACATTCATCACTGTCTTTTTCTGATCTGTATTTGTCTCCACAGCTTCAGTGAGCCGTCCCTCCACACCCCGAATGAGAACATCCTGTTTGAGGGTTTCTCCAGAAACCGTCGCCCCAGTGTTTTACAAAAGCGACCCCCGCCTCCTCCTTCATTCTCCAGGTCGTCCGGCCTGCTCCCCTGCAAGACCTGCCACCCATCTGGGACGAACCAGCAGCTGGTCCAAAGCTGCAGCAGACCCGCCTTCATTCACTTCACTCAGGCCATCCAGCCCAGCTCCAAGCCGAGACCGGTGAGACGCCACTCACACAACCCAACTCTGAGCGCAGAGACGGCACAGGGCGACCTCCGACCTTCAGTGATGCAGTATGGCAGCTCAGCGTCTCAGGAGGAGCCTCTGTCTGTGGTGGGGAAGCCTTGTCTTCGAGGCAGCAGTCAGCGCCCCCCTCCGGCTGCAGGTCCAGCTCGTACTCAGCTCCACGTCTTTCTGCCCAGTGAGGCCGAAGGGGAGGAGGTGGACAGTGAGTCTGTGGACGAAGGCTTCATGGACGAGCTGGACAGTAAGATGACTTCTCTGAAACTCCAACAGGGAGCGCCAAAGACAGTGACGTACCACTAACACGACAAACATCCCCGTTGTCGTTCTGTGTGGCCAAAAGTATGTGGACAGACAGACATTTTGCATATTGTGGGTCTGCAGCTGTTTATTTTAAGATGAGGGCTGGATTCCTTCATTCAGATGAAGGGAAAGCTTAAATCAACAGTATGCTATTTTAAACTGCAGTTTTCTCTAACAAAGTGTGAGAGAGATTCAGATTCAAAATAACACACAATTTACTTTTGTTTTTACTTTCATCAACTTAAAAAGTACATACTGTTGCAGGCAGTATGCACACATTTGGGACATAATACTTTGTCACAGCATCGCACCTTGAACTTTGACCCTTCTGCTCAAACATCCAGTGCAGAGGATTGTGGGTCAAAATAGTAAGAACAGCATGCTGGCTTGTAGACTGCAAAATGTAGCCAGGTACAGAAAGATATTCTGATATTTATGGCATGCTCCATTTAACTTACATATTGGGACATACTAAATATTTTTCTGTTACTCTAATAAGTATGGTTGTATGATTACTGGAACACATTCATAATCTATTGAGTTTGTTGTGGAAAAACTTGATTAAGAGCTCCGAGACTCTTTTGGGATAAAGTGGACAATGTTGTACTTCACTAATGGTCTCGTGGGTAAATGAGAACAAATCTCTGGAGGCTGTTAAAGTGACATGTTGAAGCCCATAGTTGTGAAATTTAACAATCATGTTAGTAGCCACATACTTTTGGCCACACAGTGCAAGTCTTTGTAGGGATGGTTCAGATGATTTTGAAGTGTGGCTGTGTGAGGTACTTATCCATATCTGGTGTGTTACCGACAGTAGACAACAGTTGTTTATGCGTTTGAATTGTTTTTCCTGTTTTGCCTCTTTGACTGTTTTATTCAGGGATATTGTTGTGTGCAGGTTAAGAGAAAAAGGAACAGAAGAAGAAATATATCCCTGTGCAGGATGGACAAACGTGATAAATGTTGAGTCTACGTCTACTGAAGGTAATACACTGATAAATACTTTATACAACCCCACTTAAAAAAATCTTAACCATCCATTTATTGTCAATAAAAAGACAAAGTAACATTCATCTGTGCTGGAAAAAAACACTGGAAGACAAAACACATGGCGATGAATAAGCTGTTTGTAAAAATGATTATGATTATGTGTAAATATACCTGTATTTATGAATGTTTCTTATTAGTGGTCTCTGTGTATTGAGGTAGTTAAAGGTTTTTTGTTTCATAACACAGAAACACATATAATAGTTTCCAACCTAAAAATAAAGATAGTCGGGTTTGCAGATATCTCTGCAGATCACAAGCAGAGTTTGGGTCTTTCAGCAGGTGTTAAGGTAAATACAGATTTAATTTGGGCTTCATAGCTAAGCGGCCAACTTGATGGAGGAGATTTGGTGGAAATAGAAATACTGAGCAATACATTCTTTAAAAGAGTTTGCAGTCAGTTATTTTGGAAAGTTGTTGTTTCAATGTTGAGTCAGTCTTACTGAGCTTATTATTACCAAGGTCAGATCTACACATTGTCACAGAATTTACAAAATTAATTAAAATCCTCACCAGTGAGTTTGTTGGTGTCCTGAATGTGTCTACAGCTGCAGACCTGTTCAAGTTGGTGAAGCTCTTTATTTGTCATTTTCACAATTTTAATGAAGCAGCTGTCAGTAAAGAAATTATGAGATCCAGGCTCATAATTTCGGTGTTGAGAAGAGTGAAGAGAAGAGGAAAATCTTGCAGGTAAAAATAAAAATGAAAATCTAAGACATAAAATCCTGCAAAGAGGAGCACATCCAGGAGGGTTTACAAACACAAAGGTGCACTTTTCAAGGAGCTTTTAAGTTTGTGCAGATGTATTTGGCATGTTATGTTCAAGCCACTGTAAAGTGAGGTGTTAAAAAAAACATTTTATTTTTATTTTGGAATCACATTTTTGCTATGCATTACTGCAGCATCCAGGCTCAGGACAAATAAGACTTTTAAACTCCTGATATCTTCAGCTTCACTTGCATCTTATTAATATTTAATTGAATTAGTTTCTTAATACTGTCACTTTATCCCACTGTTGTCTGTATGTCAGTATATTTCTTACATCTCTTTATATCGCTTACATCTTTATTTATATATATTTCTTACTACTGTTACACACATTTTACCTCAACAGCACACCTGCCTCAACAGTATCATATCTCTATCATATCTTTCTTATGTTTTTATATCTTAAAAACATATTATGTTTTATCTTAAATGTTGGAATCATAAACCTGAAGCCTTAAATCTTGAAACCCTTAAACCTTGAATCCTGAGACTGTGAATTTTGAATTCTTGAATCTTAAAATCTTGAATCTTGAAAACTTTCATTTCAAAAACTTTAATCTTACAATCTTAAATCTGGAATCATTTCATCTTGAATCCTGAGATGCTGAATTCAGTTCTTGAATCTTAAATATTGAGACCTTTAAACCTTGAAACCTGAAGTCGTGAATTTTGAATAGTTTTATCTTAAAATCTTGAATATTAATATATTACATACCTTAAATCTCTTTCATCTTGAATCCTGAGATCTTGAATTCAGAGTTCTTGAATCTTGAGACCTTTAAACCTTGAAACCTGAAGTTGTGAATTTTGAATGGTTGAATCTTAAAATCTTAAATCTGAAATCCTGTGATCTTGAATTCAGAGTTCTTGAATCCTAAATCTTGTGATCTCAAACCTCGCTGGGGGCGCTAAAGAGCTCCTGAAGTTTGACACCTGCCAGAAAAAAGTAAACAAAAGAAGAAGAGAGACGGTTTCTGCAACAAGCAGGACTCAAAGGATGAAACTAGTCACAGTAAAATAAAAGTATTTTAAGGCCTCGTTAAAAAACACGCATTTTATTGCTCGTAGCCGTTGGTCAGTTAGAAACAAACATGGCGGCCGCGGAAAGTGTCGACGGGCTCCGCCGTCCGCCCCCCGGTGAAGAGTCGGCTGGCGCGGTAATTTTCTGCACGTTGTAACGCCTGCAAACATCCATCACGACATTTTAACATCTCCACCTTTGTGTTCATTTATTATAAGTTCATGTGCGGGAGTTATCTCACTGACACGGCGGCTAATTAACGCATCTGAAGGCGAGCTAACCGCGGTTAGCCTTAGCTTAGCAAAGCCGTGAGCTAGTTCTCCTCTTTGCGTTCATGTTTTCATTAATGTTAAAATGTCAGAATAACCCTGCTGGATTAAAGCAGGCTGCTGTAGTTAAACCTCTCACTGCCTGAACAGCCTGAACCTGCAGCTGCTGGTCAAACATCTGTGCAGGTGTTTACATGCGCTCAGGCTAACTCGCCATGTTAGTTTTCTGCACAGTTAAAACTCACATCATGTAAATGTTTCATGAGCTGGATGAAAAAAAGTGCTTCTCTGTTTGTCCATAAATATATTTTTGTGCGTGCATGTCAAGTTTTGCTGACATTTAGCTGAGCTTCAGGGTAAAGTTCATTTTTCGTTCAACACTATTCGAGTCCATGTCAATCAAAACAAACTAGAGCTGTGCAGAACCAGAAAATAGAAATATATACAAATAAAGGTAAATATTTATTCAGATATTTGCATTAAATGTTTGAGGCAATCGTGCAAAAGTGATAAAATGCAAAGCTGTTTGTATTTGTTCCTGCAGTCTGAATCAGGAGGCAGCTCTGCACTGATGTGAACTTTTATAACATTAAAATAAATATTTGTCTCCCAGGAAAGTGACTGGAAAAGTTTTAAGAAATAGAAAGAACAGCAGAATATACAAATCGAAATATAATACTGTTGAGGCAGGTGTGCTGTTAAAATGCAGGTATGAACAATAGTAATAAGTGAATAAGAATATAAATATAGATGTAAACTATGTAAAACATAAACTCCTGTGTCCTTTTATGTAGTGATAATGTTTATGTGATGCAGCAAATGGGTCTATTAAGTATGCCTTTATAGTTTTTATTACTTTGTCTTTTATTTATATATGTTTATAACAGTAAGAATATAATTTATGAGACAAATGATGAAGAGACATTCAGAGCTGTGTGTAACTAAAACAGTGTTGAAACTTGTTGAAAATGTGATGTAGTTCAGACAACAGTAATGTGAATCTGTATTTAGTTTTTCAGTTAATAAACAACTCAAAACATGTTATATTGCAAATGTATGGTCAATCAGTGAAAGTACAAAGCGACAAACTGAATGGATGTGGCCACATAAAGCAGGATTAGGTTTCTTTAAAAGCGGTCTTGTTCAACAGATGATGTTTAGTTTTGTTGTATTTTACTAATCAAACAAGCAATGAAAACCTTTAAAAAATATTTAAGTATCTAATAGTAAATAAAAAGTCTGGCATTGTAGAGGATGGTAATTGTTTATCGTCTTGAACAGGTAACAGACGGAGAGTCGATGGAAGCTGTTTCTGATCGGGGAGCATCGGGGGATGTTGGAGACTCTGAGCCTGTTTGTGGAGTTTCTTCCAGACTGTCTGAACACGGAGAGGAGGCTGACACTGTATCTGAAAAAGACATGGAAAATAAAGAAACTGAACTGAAAGAAACTGAGGCTGCTTCACTCTCTTCTCCCGTATCTGCATCACCTCTAAATCCATCCACTTTACAGTCGTCTGTTTCTGCGGAAGAGACAATCAGCACAGCTTTGGTTCAGGGGGGTGAATCAGGGAGCCCAACAGAGTCCGAGAAAGACAGCACTGAGGAGAAATCTGAGGAAGAGATAAACAAAGACAATGTGGCAGAAAAGCACAAAAGCTTAGAGCAAAGTCTGTCAGGACCTGGTGACAGTGAGGACACAAATACGGACAAGACTCCTAATCACAAGGAGCCCACAAACTCACACGATGACACTGAAGAGGAGGCCGGCACACAGCAGGAGGAGTCTGCTGCTTCTGAATCGAAGGTTTCTACGACGGACAACCTCGATGAGATGATGGACATTGGCACCGTGGATCAGGTGGAACAGGAAGCTCAGATGAAAGAGGAGGAAGTGAACAGTCTGATGTACGTGGACAGCAGCTGCTCACCGCTCAGAAGTGCAAATAAAGGTAAACTGACAGTTTGGCTTCTCAAAGAGTTTATTGCCAAGTTTTGGCTATGATGCAGAGAAGAGGATGTTTTGGAAACTGTGGAGAAGTTATTACTCGAGTGTGCTTCCATGTTTGTAGTTGATGGTAAGAAAAGCGTGGCTATATATCTCATTTATTTCCTATCCTGTATTCTGCTTGAAACATAAAATACATAATAATTCAGACCTCATATTTCTGCAGAGGAAAAATCAGTCATATATCTGATACCTTGAAACTGGTTCATTCAGGTTTATCGTGTTTATTTTTGTCAGAAAATATAATTTATTTTAATTTGATTATTTTATTACACTATTTTTAATAATTTGGAACCAGATGTGCAATTAATTTCTCTTTGTGTGTGTTCAGTTTGCTTCTGTACTAAATTCATTATTCTCATTTTGAAGCGTTTTTTAAATATAAGTGTTACAGTCATTTATTCAGACATGACTGTGATACATTAAAGGGCCTGTTTTGAAGTGTATTCACCAACTGTTAAAGCCTTTTGTGACATTTTTATCTCATTAAATATGCAGCACAGTTAACGTGGTTGGTAATGTTGCGTTTAATAATTCAGTAAATAACTGAGTAACCTACAGACACCACCATGTAAGCACACATTTTATCTTTGTGTTGGCAGATCTTGTAAAATACACTTTTATGACAGAAGTAAAAGTACAGACCTGGTATTTTGCCCAGAGAAAGATCAGCAGCGCAGAGCATCTCCAGCGTCATCTCCTGAATTCTGTTTCTCTACTTAAAATAGTTTTTTTTTCATGATGATGGCATTTTGCTGCTTAATAAGTTCATTTATGAAGCATCCTATTCATTTTTGTTTTTAAAATGTCCCTCACAGCGTCATTGACAGAGCAGAAGGAGGAGACTGATGTGAAACCTGCAGTATTACCACCGTCTGCAGAGCAGGACCAAGTGGAAAACGTGAAAGCGGCTTTAGACTCGATGCAGTCCAGCTCGTCTCCATCGTCTGAAGCCACGGCCAGCACAGGTGAGGAACCTCTGAGATAAAGGTGCTCGAGTTGTTTTCCTAAAAGCATTGTGTTATAATAATCACCAACATGTAATCAACATGAAAATCTAATCTCACCTTTTTAAATGACATTTCTGAAGCTCTTGAATTGGTTCACAAAAAAAGATCCAGACAGATTTTTAGAGTTTTTGGCTTTTCTGCGCCTCACCAACTTGAAATCCACAGTTTGTCTGAAGCTTACCCTTGTCTTACAATCAAAACTAAATATTTAAAACTGAAATTACATAATACATATGAACAAAATGTAATAATATACAATACTACAGATCATGTGATTTCATTTCTGCATGTATTTATTCTCTTCATTACTTAATTTGCACCTTTATTCGCAGTAAACTAATGCACACATTGCTCATGTTTCTTTAGGAAGGGACAGCTCTTCACCAGCCACCATAATGAATGGGATGAAAGTAGTTAAGCTATCGATACCAAGATTAGACACTGTAAGTATAAAAGAGAAAATCTCTTTCAGCGTGTAAATAAAAACTCAAATGTCTGAATTCAGCTCATACAGTTCTGCTTTTAAAGCCCTTCACGTTTATCCATATCTTGTTTGGTTGGTCATGAAACAATTTTTACTTTTGTTTTCTGTTATAGGAAAGTGATTGTGCTTCTACTCAGCCAGTCAAGCCGTCTCCTTCTCCACCTTTGGTCAGCGTGAAGGACGAGCCCATAGATGAAGAGTACGAACAAGCTCTGATATCCTCTACGTCCACAGCGTATGTGAAAGATGAGCCCAACGCTGCAAAGGTGGGACACACAAAATTAAATGTAATGAAAGTATTACCTCATTTCCAACTTTAAGCTCTTATGCTAATAATGGGAGATGTAAAACACTAAAAAGGAAGACATTTTCAACATTGCCAACATTGTAATGGACTGAACAACTAATCAATTCATTTATAAGATGATAGACAGACTAATTGATAATAAAAATATTTGTTCGTCACTTCGTCGTGTTTGTGGACTCTTTAAGTGCTTTAAAAAATAGGGAATAGTGCTCATTTAATTCAAAAACAACATCTGCTTTTGTGAATTTCTTGTCCTTACATATATAAAATACCTCAGACATAATAATATCCAGCTCTTCTGTCAGGATTTGAAGCATCAGATATCGTTCTGTTGTTGCTGACAGGAGGACTTGAGGATCGGGTCGGTCTTCTCTGTGACTCCTGCTGCTGAAACACAGACGCTGCCCATCATCAACCCCTCATCGCTGCACATGTACTGCTCCAACTGTAAGAAGAGTCTGATGAAAGGACAGACGGCCTTCCAGAGAAAGGGCTCACCGGCACTCTTCTGCTCCACCGACTGCCTCACCATGTCGCTGCCCAGCTCCAGAGGCGTCGCCAAGATCTGCTACAACTGCCAGAAGTGAGTTCAACGGTTAAAAATCTTTATAGACCTACAACAATCTTTAGTGAAGTAAGAAGCTCAATATTTCCCTTTGAAATGTGCAGTAGAAAGAAGCATGAAAAGAAAAGAAGCATACATGTACTGGAACACAGTACTTTATTAACTGTTTAGTTAATTTCCACCACTGCTTACAACGTATCTGTGGATGGACCTAATTGTGATTTCCTGTTTCGATCTCACCCCTTTTGGTTCTCTCAGGTTGATATTTCGGCCTCAGGACGTCATTCTGGCTCCAGATGCGAAAGGAGCCATGAAGGAGTTTTGCAGCCAGAACTGCCTGACCTCATTCAACTACAAGAAAAATGCCGCCAACTCCAGGAAGCCCGCCAGCACCAAAAAAACACTACAGTCAATAGCACCAAAGTCACTCTGCAGCATGTGCACCAGATACTGTATTGTAAGTGACACAGAATAAATTAAAACAGAGAAAAGCAGAAAATCTTCCCCTTAGAGAGGCTTGAATAAATACCACTCACGCTGTTCTTTTGTCACCCCCTGCAGAGCAAACACGAGGTGGTCCTGAGCGGTTCCGTCCACAAGATCTGCAGCGATGCCTGTTTTAACCGTTTCCGTACAGTGAACAACCTTTCGATGGCCGGCTGTGCCAACTGCGGCTCGTACTGCCACAACAAACCGCTCATGCTGAAGCTGGAGGACAGCAGCAAAACTCTGTGCAGTGCAGAGTGTCTGGCAAAGTACAAAGAGGTATGAAAAGTAAAAAAAAGAGAATTTATCTGGATCAGACTGGTGCAGGTGATGCCCAACAAACTTACACAACAAAAGTTAAAATCTGCATCTGATCTCGAAATAGTACAGTATCTGCTCATCTTAACATCCTCTCTCTCATCTCATAATAGAAAACTAAGACAAACCAGCCGTGTACGATGTGTCGCACCACCCGGTTAACGGCCGAAATGGTTGACAACAAAAACGACGACGACTCGGTGAACCTCTTCTGCAGCAGCAGCTGTGTGATGGCGTTCAAGGTCCAGACTGTCAGTGCATCAGGTGCTGGACACGCTCTCGTGACTGATTCTTGATTTTGGCATTTAATACTGCACTCTTGGATCTATTTTTTACAAATCTGTTATCTTTTTCACAGGAGCTCGGTTGAATTGTGATAGTTGTGGGAAAAACACAGTACCTGCTTACCACCTGGCCATGTCGGATACCTCCATCAGGAACTTCTGCACTCTCCCCTGCGTCATGGCGTTTCAGGTAATGAAGTTTAGTCAGATTATGCTCAGTCAGAACTTGCTCTTGTGTTTGTACCTGATCCAAATGGTCACAATCGAAGGCAGGAAGAGACGTGGTTTTGTTTAAACTTTAACTTTAAACTACAGCACTTTTGCAAGCAATGTGCACTGAATTTTTTTCAGCGTGGCACTGAGAGAGCAAGACAGAAAAGTTCAAACTCAGATTTATTTCTTACCACCATTCAGCAGGTAATGCTGTTGTTGAATTTGACACAGTTTCATATTTTGTGATCTCTTTGTGGGGAACTCACAGTTTGTGGTTTTTGTGTTTTTCTGCACTGCAGGAAAAATTCAAGAAGTCACAGAAACAGGTGAATGTTTTTACTAAGCTGCCAATCGGATCCACTCAGATCCAAGCGGTCACACCTGCCCAGCATCAGCAAGACGCCCCCAAAACGCCACAGAAGCTGAACTGCTCCCGGTGCGCCCGCAACATCACCTTTAAACCTGAAGTTATCCAGATTAAGGTAACTTTTGTGGTTTAAAATGAGACTTTTGTGTACTTAACTTTTGTCTTTTCTTACATCCAGCAGCTGAACAGATTTTAGCAGCAGTGTTGCAGAAGAATAACTTTTATAATGCATTAATCAGAGACACTGATTCATTGTTTATACTGTCTGTGTGTGCAGGACAAGGTGGTTTTCGTGTGCAGTGTGGATTGTTCTCACGAGTTCAAGAAGGCCAACAATGTGACGAGCCTGTGTGAATACTGTAAGATCGAAAAGATCACCAAAGATGCCAAAAGAATAAACAACAAAGACTGCTTCTTCTGCAGCGATGGTAAGGAGGCAGTTTGATATGTCAGGACCAGTGCAGGGTGTCATGTCTGTTCATTTCATGTTTTACTTACTCTGAGCAGAACAACATGCAAAAATATCACATTAATTAAAAGTCCTGTTTAACAATGGCCATCTTGAAGAGACGTGAAAGTCGATCGTGCATTGTGTTGAGCGTCTCCTGTCTTTTCTCTCAGGCTGTAAGCTCCTCTTCAGACACGACCTGACTAAAAACTGGGGCAAACACTGCAACTCCTGCGTTTACTGCCTCTGTGTGTCCAAGAAGCTGGTGACGGCGCAGTATGGAGGCTCGGTCGAGGAGTTCTGCTCTGAGGAGTGCAGGTTCAGATACACAATGCTCTTCTGCCATGTAAGCAAGTTATTAAAATCATAACTGCACCAGAACAACAGTGACGGTGATGATGATCTGCCTCGACTAATCGGTTACTTCCTGTTTCCTCTCAGGTTGCAAAGTGTGACACCTGCGGCCGCAAAGGGAAACTGAAGCAGAGTCTTCCTATGCTCGGAGAGGTCAAACACTTCTGTGATCTGGTCTGTCTTCTACAGTTCTGCTGTGATAAAGTCGCCACACAAGGGGATGTTTTCAAAGGTGTGTGTTGTTGTCATTTAATCAAAGTCTTATGAAATCTCTCAGTAACTTTCACACTGACTCCTCTGTGTTATCTGTCGTTTTGTCTCCTTGGATCTTCAGACACAGAGGAAGCCACGCCCGTCATCGCCAACGTCATCTCGCTTGCAGGTCCTCCCACGGGAAAATCCAGCACTTCTGACAGAACAGCCCAACAAAGTATAGCAACACATACACAACTATTAATGTACTATGGTTACTGTGGCTGCACGATATAAAACTGACACTGCGATATGTGTGTGGACAGTCTTCACACTGCAGGATGCAAGATCTGACAAAAGGCATTTTTTTCCTAATAAGTGCAGCTCTAGAATATAACATGCTGAATGCTCATTAAATCAGTTGCCAGTGTTGATTATGAAGGTTTAATAGTTTGTCTTTGTCTCCACAGGTACAGTCTCTAATTATCAAACAAAGAACTCTGGACATGTAAGTTGTCTAATATCATATCATATCATTTTATACGTAGTAAAATTCAATCATACATATACAGACAGTGACAGTTTAAAGGAAAAACATAATCATGCATAAGCGCTCTGTGATACTTTAAAGCAATCGAGGCAGTGCAGGTTTATTTTATAACACTTATAACAACAAGACAAAAATGTATTACAAAATGTACTATAAAAAGACACATAATGGGTTTAATGAAATAAAGCAAAATAGATAATGCAAATGACAAAATGTAATAAAACAAATAAGGAAGGATCGTAAAAATTAGGGACTTAAAGTGCAATACAAGTTAAATTATTTTGCTCATTTTGCTAAATTATTGTGTGTGACAAGTACAAAACACTGAGCAGGCCTGGTTTACCTCTGAGTGGATTGAGATGATTTGACCTTCACAGAGTTTAGCAGGTCAAACTTTTATCAGTGAAAACACTGATTTTTAAAAACTGAATGTTTACTGCAGTTGTCAGGATTGTGAGATTTGTGTCACTATGAGTCTGTTTGTTGAAAATGATGTTTGCTGTCGTTCAGATCAGTATTCAGACAGATCCCGTAAAGATTCATACTCCTTCTGGGCCAAAGATCCTGAAGAACAAGGCCCTGCTCTGTAGACCGCTGGTGCAGAACAAAGGCGTCTCCTGTAAAACACAGACGGTTGATGTCGAAGCACAGACGGGTAAACTGTGTTTATAAGGATAACATCACATCAGAAATCGACTGAGCACACTAACAACGGGCTGCTTTTTGTTTTCTTTTGCTTTTTTTGTAGTATTGCTACTTACCATTTTCTTTTCTTTCTATAGATGACATCTTCCCTAAAGTCATGGTCGTGCCTGTTCCAGTGCCGGTTTATGTTCCTGTACCCATGAACATGTACAGCCAGTGCACCCCCAAACCTGTCGGCCTGCCATTACCGGTACAACCACCTGTTTGATTCTGTGAACTGTGATTAGATAAAAATGGGTCCTCTTATTATCAGGATTAAAATTTAAATATGTATATTGGACAAATCCCAGGAATAGTTCATACTAAGTGCCTTTGTCCCCATAACAGACTCTCATAATTGTTGTTGTAATATTATTATATATATTTAAGTTGTATTCTCATCTTGTGTACTGCAGCTGCCTGTGCCCATGTTCCTTCCTGTGACAATGGACAGCGCTGAACGTATCGTGGAAACCATCCAAGAGATCAAAGAGAAGATCCCGTCTGACCCCTTTGAGGCAGAACTCATCCTCATGGCTGAGATGGTTGCAGAAGACGACGAGAAGAATGACAGACAGCAGAGATCGAAGGAGAAAGTGGTGGAGAAAGAGAGGGAAAGACAAGAGGCACGTGCTGCAGATGGTAAGGGACAATTTTACCTGTTAATATTTGAGAAGTTGGCAGAGTAAAGATGAGGGTAAAATACAATTCATATTTCATTTTTACTTTTTTGGAAAGCATTTGTACATTTTACCACTCTAGTCAGTCTGCATTGGTCATCTACACTTTTTCTAAATGTATATTTTAATTGTTCTACAAAGTTTTATGAATATAATTACCCTAAGAAGCAATGTATACACTATTGATAAAGAAATTTGGAGATTCTTGGTCGTAACATAGCTGACTAGGTTAGACATGTCCGTCTGTTTGTTCTGTGTAATAGTATTTTATGTCCACATTATCTGTGGCGTTTAGTTCTTTTCATGTTAAAGTTATTTCCCATAATTATTTTTATGTTGCATGTTTTTAGTATGAGAAAAATGTTCTACAATATTTGAATAACTCCTCATGTTGATTTTACAGACCATGCCAGTAACTACAGTGACGACTTGGACACTGACGTCTTGGCCAGTTTCCTCAACAACTGGGAGGACGCCTCCCCAGATGCAGGTCTCAGGTCACCCGGGCGACCTTCCATCCACGAGAGGCTCAACACGCTTCTCGACGTTCCTGTGGGCATGTCCAGTGAGCCTTTCTCCGAGCCCCCTCCCTCAGCACCGCCTCCCATGGACATTGAAGCTGACTTCACCATTGGTAAGGAGACCAGATGTACAAGTTAAAAACGTTTCAACATTCATTGGTCATTTGAGTGTTTTTCTCCACCTTGAAGTGTTGCATTTCAGTCAGGACAATAAACATGAGAGCATTCTTGTGAATAACTACCTCTAAAAACGACATACTTTGGTGTGCTTGCTCTAATGTTGCATGTGTTGTCATCACCAGAAACTCTGGAGAAGATGGCTCGGCTCAGAGAACAGTCCCGCCGATCCCCGAGCCCTCCGCCTACCGCTCCTCGACGTCGACAAGCTCACAGGAAAGCCAGAGAAAAAAAGGTAACTGCCTCAGAAAAGAGCTAAGATGTTGCTGCTACTTCTGTAGTTACAGTAAACAGATTGTCTACCATGTGCTGGAGATAAAAATATAAGATTTGCACATCACTTTGTCTCATTCTGATCCTTTCCATGATGCAGTCTTCTCTCTCTCCTCCACTTCATCCAAGGGTCGTAAGTCACAGCGGTCTAAAGCAGCTGAAACCTCGTCTCAAAGAAGCTCCTCTAGTAAGGCTTTGGCCACAGACATCCCCAAACTCAAGAGTCAGTATGGAGTTGATGCCTGGAAGCGATGGATCCAGTGGAGGCAAACCCAACCCAACCTGGAGAAACCACGCTTTGGTTGTAAGTCTGGAAAATTAAACCCTGTGGTTGATGGTACATGTCAAGTTATTTGGTGATGTTAAAAATGGTCAGATAGATTTAATCTTTGATCACTCTGGACTCTGGACTCTGGACATGTTGATTTCAGCACGTCCCATGGAGTTGAAGGAAGACGTTCTTCGCTGTACAACTGCTGAGCTGAGTTACGGCCTCTGTTGCTTCATCACTGAGCTGAAACGACCCAACGGAGAGCCGTACTCCCCCGACAGCCTCTTCTACCTCTGCCTTGGCATTCAACAGGCAAGACTTTTTTCATACACATGCACTAAAAATACAGTCCAAAGTTGTATTTTATTAAACTTTCTGAAAACTTTTAACTTTCAGAAATCAAAACTACAAAATAACATGTAGAATATGTACTCAGCAAAAAGTATAAATAATTTTTGGGGGATTTTTAGCATTTTAATGCATTAAATGAAATAAATGTTTTCATTACTGACGATCATTATCCCTTAACTTTTTGTGTCACCACAGTACTTGTTTGAGAACGGTCGTGTGGAGAACATTTTCATGGATCGGTTCTACAACAAGTTCTCTACTGAGTTCACTAATACGTTGAGAGGTTTCCAGCCCTCAATCACACCAAACGGTGAGAAATACATTTATGTAAGTTTGTTGTTCTCACTTTGTCGTCCTTTTCCTTTATAACCAGTCTATCTCTCTCTGCAGGTTATATCCATTCCCGAGTGGAGGAGGAGTTTCTGTGGGACTGTAAACAGTTGGGGGCGTACTCCCCCATCGTGCTCCTCAACACTCTGCTCTTCTTCTGCTGCAAATACTTTGGCTTCACCACGGTGGAGCAGCACCACCAGCTGTCATTCGCACACGTTATGCGCTGCACGAAAACCAACCAGAACAACACCAAGACCACCTTCCTGCGTTTCTACCCCCCAATATCCATAAATGAGGCGGAGTCAGGTACCAGTATGCCTGAGGGTCAGTGGCGTAAGACACTGAAATGCATCAGCAAAGTCAAAGTCCTCTGGGGAAATTAAGGGATTGGCCTGCAGAAATGTTCTGTAAAAGATCAGATTCACTGTGGCTGATTGTGTGCTGAAAAGCTACACAGATTGTCATAACTTTTTAATGAAGTTAATGTGGGAAAGATTTGGCATCAAAAGCCAGCACAAACTATAAAATACATTTCGCAGCAGCACATAATTTTAAAGTTTACATAAAGAACCTTAGGGTTCATGTGTGGTGTTCATTTATTGTAAACCAGCAGTTCTTATTAAAACCTGCAGTTAAATGTGAAATGAATTCATATTAGAAGCAGGGTAAATGTTTATATACTACATTTGCTTTAGATCCAGATGTTCCAGCGAAGAGGCGAAAAGAGGAGGAGAATAAAGAAGACATCCTGGAAATGATGGAGAACACAGAGAACCCCCTTCGCTGTCCAGTCAGACTGTATGAGTTCTACCTCTCCAAGTGGTGAGTATAACACTTCACTGAGCTGTCATCTGACTGTTTGAAGGATTCTCCTCAACTTGACTCAATCCAAAAAAACCTTAATTTCTAAAATTGCTTGTGCCTAATATTGACACTCAAATCTTTTCCTTTTCTCCTTTTTCCTTTATGGTGTTTTTGTCATACATTCAACATAAAGCTGCACCTTGGTCTCTTTAATCCCGTTTGCCTTGCTGACATTAACAAGTGTCTTCCATCCAGCTCAGAGTCGGTCAAACAGCGCACCAACCTATTCTACCTTCATCCTGAGCGCTGCTGCGTCCCCAACAGCCCCCTGTGGTTCTCCTCCACACCCCTGGATGACAGCACCATGGAGGCCATGCTCACCCGCATTCTCACTGTCAGAGAGCTGCATCTCAGGACGAGGAAAGAGGGAGGCAGGAAGCAGCAGACCTCTGACGACCCACCATTTATACCTGATGACGTGGAAGATGGGGATTCAGAGTGATGAAGTTAATGATGCAGCAGCTTGTGGTGTAAATGTTTGTAGATTAAACATTCATTTTAACACAGCCTAAAAAATCAAAATGGACAGAATAAATCTCACATACGTAATTACAATTTGCTGAACTGCTAAGAAAGTCCTGAATCACAGTCAGGAGATAGAACATCTTCAAACACACCGTGTATATGAAGATGGGACTCGGGAGCTGAGATGACCATTTAGTACAGGAGAGGACACACAGCTGTCCTTATGTGGTTGCTTTTCACAGATAACGCTACTATATTCCCTCCACATGTTTGGATTTCTGTGAAATTTCTTTTGTCCTAGCTTGACAGAGCTACCATGAAATACGGTTTTGATTTCTGGCGGTGTCAGTGTGTAAACGTCCACCCCAGAAAACAGCTTTCTGTGATGTAGATGTTCATCGGCAGCCATCATGTTTAGTTGGCAAACATGCAACATAGTTTATTTTTCAGCAGTGAATTAATGCCATGATTTGGTGTCAATATGTCAGTGAAAGAATAAGCATTTCCACACCCAAACTTTTCCACTTTTTATACCCTGAAGATTGTTGGTAAGTCATTCTAGAAATGGAAAGTTAAGAAATGTTCCTCAGAAAAAAAATATATTTTTTAAATTCATAGGAAATGACATTTGAATATAGCTCAGTATGAAATAATGGGATTTTCCTCATATATCTGTGGATATAATTGATGAGGGTGAATTTGCATGAAAAACACACTTTTCAGACGTGCAGTCTTTCTGTGACTGCAGTTAAGTCACTTGATTGGAGGATAACAGTTTTTTGTTTTCTATGTTAAATGAAAGGATTCCAATTGTCTGTATTTCATAATGTCTCATCACTAGAAATTAAGAAATGTTGATCGCTAGGGACTGAAAATGTATTTGGAATTAAATACATTTAAAAAAATCATGTTTTTGAATGTAGCCAACTTAAATGGCATTTGCAAACCCTCCATAATTAATCCCTTTTTGCTGACTGAACAAAACTAAAATTGGGTGTTAAGTGCTTACTTTTGGGCATGCTATTTCATCGAAAGCATCTTCAGAGACCATTTAACTTTTTGCATAGCCACAACCCTGGTATTATATAAAAGGAAAGAAATACAGCCCCTTCATGTTGGTTATATTAACCCCCAGTTAAAATATGGCTGCCAATGCTCTGAATATTTTCTATTGTGTGTTCTTTTGGAATAAAAAAATTTCAAAACACTGTTGTCCAATGACTCCACAGTTACAGCGTTTACGTTGTTGAATATCTGCATGTGTTTCTGAGTATTTGCTGTGTGTCTCTGGTGCAGTGTGGAGACATTGTATTAGTTGTTGTCCTCAGATGTCCTCATAAACCATACACACCTCTGCTTTGGCGCGTCTGACTGTCCGCCGCTGCTCCTCGCGGTCGAGACGTTCTAAGTCCGCTGATTGGCTGCTTCGCGAGTTCGCCAGTGACGTTCCTGTCAGTGATTGGCCAATGGTACTGCAGCTCTCTGTATGGAACGTGACGTCGTTGTCACATGGTCTCTGGAAAAGCGAAAGAAAGGAAAGATGGCCGCCAGTATTTCAGCTGCCTGTCTGCAACTTCTTGTTTCCACTTTGGGATATTGAAGCAAAGGTAAATGTTGCCATTTAAATTATTATTTTTTGGCGAACTGCAGTATTTCAAAACTAGTCAAAGTAAAAGACAAAGTGACTCTTTCTACTCTTTCTCACCACTTGCTGGGTAATGTTAGCAGGCAGCAGGGCATGTGTACAGGAAGTTACAGAGTAAACAAGAGTCATAAACACCTTGTGTATTAACATTGCTGTAAACACAATCAGACTGTGCATGACAGAAGAGCCTTTGTAGCCAGACAACTTTGCTCTTGCCTTTATACTTTGGTCATGGTTTGAAACATATTGTTTCTGTTCATGCACACTTGGTTAACATGCATAAACACATGGAGGTATGTTATAAATACACTCAGATGTCATTTGTTTATGGAATTAGCAACACCTTACTAGACACCTTATATCTGTATGTTCTGTATTGTTTCTTTTGTTTTGATTTTAGTCATGCGAAATTTGTGTTTCACGTAAGAGACACACCATGTAGCCCAAAAAGTCTGCTGGCTTAGTAACTAACTTTGCAATGCAAAAGCAGTGTTACATTTGTAGATCAGCAAGTGATTAAAATACGTAAGTACCGTTAAATCAATACCTGCTTCCATATATTTTGAAAGATCTCATTGCATGACCTAAGTTAGTTTGTTTGAAAATCTTCCAGCTGAAGATGCAGAGAAAAACACTGACACCTGAGGAAGATGCCCTGAAGCATATCGTTGCTTGCAGAGACAAACCCTTCCTAGAGGAAAGGTTTATTGACTCATTTAAAGGTAAGAAGCACATTTGTGTTTGCAGTCTCAATACTGATGTTGATGGGATTCATGGTATTATTTGACAATCAGTCAAGAATCATTTTTTGCAACATAGATATGAATGATTCAAACAAACTCTTGTGTATGATTTGGGGTTGAGCATTATGAAGTGATGATTTATAAAACCAAACATTCGTGATAATAGTAGTTGTTATTATTATTATTATTATTATTATTAAGTTATTAAAATGTTCTTATAGATTGTGTAGAGTGTGGCTGTAACCATCGAAAACACAAGTGATCACAGACCATTGTCCAGTTAAACATATATGAATATAAATACTCACTTGTAATTGCTGTGTAATTGATGTGTATTCTTGTTATTCAAGTAATAATGTATGCTTTATGAAAATGTAACAGATTTCTGAGTTGGACAATGCAGACTAAGGGAAAATGTCAATTACTTGCATAGCATAAAAACATGTATGTGAAGTTGCATGCAATGCAGTACAGATAATTTTCATGTTGATCTTTGCTTTTCTAGGGAGAGGAGTGTTTACCCACAAAGCCATTGAAGCATCCACATTCATTGTTGAATTTCGGGGCAGCATCAGTTGCAAAGACAGAGTGCCTAAGAAGAAATATGGTGATACTCTTAACAATTATTTGTTTGAGTTTTCATGGAAAGAAGCACGCTGGTGGTAAGTTGTCTGTTTGTTTTTCAAGTTTTATCGTAAAGAGACGTACTTAGATATAACATATGGTTATCAACATGTTTCAAGAGAAGACAATATGGTTAAGGGCAGTCATTTTAAGAATGGTTGTGGCTTTATTGCAGTGTTGATGCTTCGAAAGAGGATAAGACCCTTGGAAGACTTGTGAATGATGATCACATAAGCCCCAACTGTGAAATGAAGAAAATTGTTTGGAAGGGAAAGCCACACTTATGCCTGTTTGCCATCAAAGAAATATCTCCAGGCGAAGAGATAACTTACAATTATGGTGACTCCTCTTACCCGTGGCGCTCAATGGTAGGTAACAGAAGGAGCCTTGCTTTTAATGTAGATTACACCCATGTAACTTATCTTAATCATTCTTAACATTTACAGGAATCCAATGCTGGATCGAGTACTTCACAGACAAACTTTCCTGATACTCCATCAGGAACAAGACATGAAAGGGTATGTAAAAGATAAAATTTAATATCCATTACGCCTTCTAAATCCACAGGTAGTTGAGTTGGAACAGATTTAAGATAAACATGGTAACTACATAGTTTAAGAGATGATTGCTACCTTTGGACAGTCAGTCTAGCTGTTAAAAATTCTTCACTTTTTTCCAGTTTTCTGGCAAAGCAGTTGTGTCTTTCTTTGTGAGTGCACATAAAACAGTTTAATATATGTATATTTTTGTTCTAATTTCAGAACTCGGATGCATCTTTTACCTCTGAAGATTCCTGCTCTGATGAGGACAACAAACAACCTGAGAGTGGACCAAGTCATGAAGATCCCAGCATCAACAGAGATATTTCACCTTTAACAGATTTGGATTCCTCTGAAGAGATGACAGGGACCTCCATGCCTGAATCAGAAGACACTTCATGCATCCAGCTGAAGGACGAGGCTGCTTTCAACTCTGATGAACTTGAATCTGATGAGGATTACACACCGAGCAGGAGTGTAAAAGGCAAACGCACTTCTTTCACCGGAAGAAATTACTGTTATGTTTGTGGGGAAGGACATACTAAAATTGCTCGACATTTTCGAAGGCATGCAGGTGAAGAGGCTGACATTGCTGAAGCTTTTGCATTTCCCAAAAACTCCAAGGAACGAAAAAAGCTGCTTGATGAGTTACGGAACAGAGGAAATTACAAACATAATCAGGAGGTGTTGAGGAGTAAGAAGGGGCAATTAAAACTGAAAAGACGAACAAAAACTGCAGAGGCCAATGCGAGAACACATGTGCATTGTCAGTATTGTAAAGGCATGTTTAAACGAAAGGAGGTTTGGCGGCATTTGGCCAGATGTCCTTCTAGGCCAATGTTAACATCTGCAACAGATGGAAAGGCCAAAGTCTTAAGAGAGATTGATCTTGCAGAGTCACCATTATCCCCAAAACTTTCATCTGGTGTGTGGAAGATGCTAGTAACTATGAAACAAGATGAGACTGCACTTGCAGTTCGAAACGATTTCATTTTGTTACAGCTGGCACAATATCTGTTCGAAAAATATGTGAATAATCAAAATAAACAGGACTTCATCCGACAGAAGCTGCGAGAAATGGGAAGACTTTTGTTAGTGCTCCATGAAAAGTCAATATTTAGCTTTGAAGACGCTATCAAACCTGAAAACTTCTACAAAGTTGTTGAGGCTGTCAAACACATCGCTGGTTTTGATGAAAAGATGCAAAGCTATAACAAACCAGGTCTGGCTTTAAAACTAGGACATTCCCTCAAAAAAGTAGGTGCCGTTGTCCTGCTTAGAGTTGATGGCAGTGAGCAGATGGTGAGAGACACAAAGATATTCATGAAATTGTGTGCAGAAGAATGGACTGACCTTATCACGCAAACCGCTGTTGGTTCTTTGAGTGGACGAAAAGTAAACAACCCGGCTACCATACCATTCACCCGTGACGTCCAAGTTTTCTACAGGTACCTCAACACAACATCAGGTTCTGCCGTTGAATGCCTGAATACACTTGAAAGCCCACAGGCCTACAGTGCACTTTGCAGAGTGACACTTGCGCAAGTGTCAGTCTTAAACAAATGTGCAGCTGAGGTTTCAAAAATGACATTAAAGACGTTCCAAGAGAGGGCTGACACTACTCAAGTGTTGTCCAAGCACTTCATCAGGATAAATATCACAGACAGGACTGGACAAAATGTTGCTGTCTTGCTGACCTCTGAAGTAGTCAGCGCAATAAAGCTGCTTGTGAACAAGAGAGAAGCATGTGGTGTACACCGAGATAATCCTTTCTTGTTCGCCAAGCCTAACTCCTCTTCTACAAGTCTTTACCACGGTGGGATCTGCATCAAGGCTTTTTCGAGTCTTTGTTGTGCAAATAACCCAGAGCATCTGAGGTCGGTGCATCTTCACAAACACATTACAAGAATCTTTCAGATTCTGAACTTGGAGAACGATGAACTCAATCACCTTGCAAAACTGTTGGGTCACGACATCCGGGCTGACAGGGACTATTATCTGCAGCCAAAGGCCACTGTGGAACTTGCAAAAATAGCAAAACTTCTTCTGGCAATGGAGAAAGGATCTCTTGAAACATTCAAAGGAAACTCTTTGGAGGAAATTGAGATTGAGGGTATGTCACTGGTGTGTAATTCACATGTCTGTGTGTTTAATAGAGACAAAGCTTCTCTAATACTGTATCTTGCTTTTATAAGATGAACTGCAGCCAGACGTGGAGCAGGGCAGCTCTGAAAGCAGCGATCCTGAGGAGGATAATGAAGAATCAGACCTTTTATCTCAGCAGAGTGGTAAGTTGTGAAGCTAACCCATTAATCTGCAGTATTCATATGAAGAGTTCCTGCTTTTCTTTGCAGAGATGGCCAATGGCACTGAAACTGGTAATGCACATTGCTGAATTGAATCTTCCCAGACTTGAGATTGATCTTATTTTGAATAACAGGCTAAATCAATTGAAAGATTCAAAGATATATCAACTACTGGACTGAAATAACAGGAATCAGATTATTTTAAAGAATCGTGATGAGGGAGATAGATAATAGTAAAGTAAAGACACCACTAAAAGAGAATGTTATAAAGTCTCAGAAAGGTTTCATGAGTAAAGGATTTGATATCTGTTTTGCAGTTTATCAGTCCTCCAGAGTGACCTGCCAGACATCTGCAGAGTAACATAAAAATTATACATTCAAGTGAAGTTGAATAGCATCTTTTTCATGCCATACAGTGCGAGAGACACCAACAAAGAAATAAAGTAAAGGACAAAATGTTTTATATTATTTGACTTTTATTTTCACCAAAGTTTGTTTTGGTGGCTCATGAAACCTCTTGTCTGGAAAAGTGTCCAGTATTGTCACAAATACTCACACAAACACAGAGTCAGTTCTGTTTAAGCTTTAATGTTTAATTCTTATATTTTTGGATAACTTTTTCAGATGCTGTTGAGCAGCAGTTCAAACAGCTAACTCCTGAGCAAGACGCCCGGGAGCACACAAAGGCCTGCAGAGAGGATGCAAGTGTAGGTGTTAAATGTATTTCCTTCATTAAGTAGCAGGTAGATGTGGAGTTGAAGGAAGGAGGACTGAAAGTTAAAATTAAAGCACAATAAAACCGCCATCACTTAAAGTGTATCTGTCTAGTATTAGTGGTGATATGAATGATTTGTAAATCTAAACCTGTGCTCTGAATCTCTCTCTCCTTTTCTATTAAACATAAATCTGGCTTAAAATGACACAAGTTAAAAATGGCAGCACAAGTACAAAACATCACTCAGGTCCTACCGAAACACCAGCGGAATAAATAAGAGGAGAGAATAAACTAAATAGAGGTAATATTAGAAGCTGAAGTCAGAATGTAAAGTGTCTAATATTACTTGTCTCTGATTCCAGGATGAGGACTGTGACAACGAGTACGTATCTGACGGTGAACCGAGTAACGATGAAGGTTCTCCCGGCAGCAACAAACAGCAATGTGAGAGCTTCAAGAACAATCCAGATCGAGATTTCTCTGAGCAGCAGAAGTTCATCCAGCAACCCGACGACGCTTTGTGCACCCAGCAGGAGGACAGCTCTGATGATTTTACCTCTGATGATGAGGCCGAAGACCGTCCCCGGAGAAGGAGCATAAATTACTGTTACGTTTGCGGGAAAGCTCAAACCAAACTTTCTCGCCACCTTTTCACTCATAGAAAGAAAGAGCCTGACATAGCCGAGGCGTTTGCTTTGCCCCCAAACTCCAAAGAACGAAGTAAGCTACTCGATGATTTACGCAACAGGGGAAATTTTAAACATAATGAAAAGGTTTTGAAGACTCACTGTGGGGAACTGAAAGTAAGAAGAAGAACATCAAACATCACTGCTCAAACATTTGCAGCCTGCCTGTATTGTAAAGGCATGTATAATCGCAGGGTCCTGGGCCGACACATGAATAAGTGTTCTTCAGAAAAATCCTCAAAACCTCCATCACGTAGAAAGAGTAACGTCTTAACTTTGGTTGCTGCTGCGGATTCAACAGACCCCAAAGAAATCTCATCAAGTTTGAGTAACATATTCGAAAAACTGAGGAAAAATGAGGTCGGGTCTGTGGTTTTGAATGATTCCCACATATTGTTGCTGGCTCAGTGTTTGTGCCACACAAGTGAGGGGAAAACAAAAAAACCTGAATTCATCACACACAAGCTGAGGTTATTGGGAAGACTCCTGCTAATATTAAGGGAAAAGTCAATATATAGCTTTGAAGAGGCCATCAAACCTCAAAACTTCAGCAAAGTTGTTGAAGCTGTCAAAGAGCTCGCTGGTTTCAATGAAGAGATGAAGTCCTGCGAAAGACCAAGTCTGATCAAGATCGTGGGAAATTTGCTGAAGAAAATTGGTGAGATTCACTTTGCCAGGGCTTTGAAAGAGGACGCTGATAAACAGCAGATACAGGAGGCAGACACATTTATAAATTTATGTGCAAAAGAATGGAAAGCCCCAACACAGTCGAGACCAAACAGCCCACAAACCGTACCATTCACTCAGGACGTGCAGCTTTTGTACCAGTACATGGAGACGACTGCAGCGTCTGCTGTCGAAAGTCTGAGGATGTATGAAAGCCCTCAGGTCTACACTGCACTTGTCAGGGTGACAGTCGCACAAGTGTCAGTCCTGAACAAAAACATGGCAGAAATTTCAGAGGTAACAGTGAAGTCATTCAAAGAAAGGGATGAGACCGAGCTCCGGGAAGACGCTGATGTTTGCCAATCACAGTTTGAGCAAATTCTGTCCAAGCGCTTCGTGAAGATCAACGTCATGACCAACAGGGGCAAAAAACTCACTGTTATGTTGACTCCTGAGCTGCTCACTGCAACAACACTGCTTGTGGACAAGAGAGAAGCTTGTGGTGTTCATGAAGATAATCCCTTCTTATTTGCAAGGTGTGTTCCCACATGTGCGAACTTCTTTCATGCACTTCAGTGTGTCAGAATTTTTGCAGATCGCTGTGGTGCAAAGAGCCCGGCGGACCTCAGGCCTGTGATTTTCCAGAAACACATTTCAAGACTTTGCCAGATTCTGAGCCTCTCGAATGAGCAGCTCGATCAGTTAGCCAAACTGCTGGGCCGTGACATTCGGACGGACAGTGAGTATTACCAGATACCAGAGGCAGCTGCTGACCTTGCAAAGATCTCAGAGCTACTGTCAGCAATGGAGAATGGATCCTTGGAAAGATTCGAAGGGAAGTCTCTTGAGGAAATTGAAATTGCAGGTAAGTGTCCAGTTCAGCACTTAGAGGTGAACTCTTGTGTTTATGACCTGTGTTATTTACATTCACGTTTACCGGTCTTCTTCTTTGCAATTTTTTTTGGTACGTTACTTGTCTGTCACTGGCGTTCATGTCTTGTTTTCTTTTTGAAGATACTTTGCAGCTGGATGTGGAGCAGGAGAAAACAAACGATGCTGAGGTGGACAACGAAGAATCAGAGTGCTCGCTTGAGTTGAGTGGTATGTAACAGACACAAACTCTCCTGCTAACCATTGCCCTGTATTATTCATTATTTCAGAGTTTTCAGAAGTGTTTTAATATCCTCCAATAAGTCATTAAACATGTTCAGGACTCTTGTAGCATTTAAAGCTACATTTGCATAGTAACAAGGGGCCTTTTAATGGCTTTTCTTTTCTCTACTTCATCTAGTCACGCTTCATAAAATTCACATCAAAGTTAGCAAACAAGGCAGTTTTCAAGCATCTTGAGATGTGTATTTTGTTACGTTACAAAAAGAACAAAATGGAGAATACACTGTTCTGTATTTGTGTTTCTGTCTTTTAGGCCTTTTCTCCTTTTCGTCAACAAAAAAACCCAGCAGAGTTTCCTCCTCAAAGAAACGTGGCCGTGGTAGGAGAAAGAAGCGGGAGAGTGAAAATGAAGCATTTGAGCAGAATGATGAGAGAAAAGATGACGAGATGAACACGGAGATGGATGACAGGGCAGAAGAAATGCCTGTGAGCTGTGCTGTCAGCACACCCAAAGAAAAGCTGTCTCATAGCAATGAGGATGCAACAAACATTTATTTTAGTGACGATGACGACGACATGCATGTAGACTTCGACATAGGCGCCGAAACCGATGATGACAGTGTCAGAAATGAGGAAAAAGATGTAGATGAGGGCACGCCCGGCTCACCTCTGACATCAGATGCGAAAGATGTGACCCAGCAGGACGATGACAGCGGTGACGTCGAGAACAATGAAGGCTCACCTGACCGACACGAGGCTGCTGAAGACGTTGATGAGAGCTGGATGGACTTCGATACAGAGGACCACGTGGAAAAAGAAGAAGAAGATCAAAACACCCTGATGGATGTGGATAGCAGAAGTTCCTCTCCCATCTCAAATACAGGTAAAGTCAATTTGGTGACTCTAAACTAAATAGTTATGATACATCATCTGGGAACCATGAATGTTTGCGCAACATGTGTTGATCCATCCAGTTAATGTAAAAGATATTTCAGTGAAATGAGATTAAAATTTGACCCATCTTCATTCATGGCAATCAATCCAATGGTAGAAGTTTTACACCCGCATCTGTTTTCATTTATAGAGAAGAAGAACAAACTATCAGCTGCAATGACAGGGATGAAAGAAGTGAAGATATTGATCCCAAAACTGGACATTGTGAGTATTCATTGCCTCTTTCTTTTATATTGTAATTAAAAATCTGTTCAAAGGATGAAGTCTGATATCACAAATCACACATTTGTCTCAAGGAGCTTTACAATTGAACAGCATATGACACCGTCTGTGCAGATACAGAAAAACACCCCAAAAGACCCTTTAATGTGGAAAAATGTAGGAAACTTCAGGTAGAGCAACAGAGGAGGGATCGTTTCGAGAATGCCGACATAATAAAAATCATCATCTCGACAAAAGAACTGCATTTTCTGTTTTCACATAAAGTTGATCGTTTGCCCTACAAGTATCACAGTTTGACTGAGTAACCTTTGTTTTTGTTTGTTTTAGACGAAGTTAAAGACTCCAATCCACACCTCTCGCTTACCGTCGCTGTGTAACTTAGTCAAACAGCCGGAGAAAGATCGGCCCACTGATGACAACCAGCGTCCAACCTCGTCTAGATCCAAAGACACCGAACACACCCTGAGCTCTGAAAAGGTATGAAAACACACATCACCTGAGCTGAACTGATGACCTCTCATCATGTGAACATACAGTATAATCCAACTCAAGCATTTGATTATGTTAAATGTATGAGGTGCTTTTTTTATTTTAAAGTCATTTTTATGATAAATGAACATAACGTCTAAAGTCTAAAATGTTCTTATCAGCAGCTCTCCATTTCTCGCTGGGTAATTTGAATATTTATGTATGCATCTCTTATTTTGCATTTATGTAAATAAACAATAAATCAAATACTCCATGGTGTGTATTGACTCTCTTGCCTCTCAGGAAGTGCAGATGATCTGTTTCCACTGCAAGAAGAGCATGATGAAGGGCCAAACAGCTTACCAGAAGAAAGGATTCACAGACGTCTTCTGCTCCAAAAACTGCCTCTTTGAAACGTTTCCCATCATCAGACCGGTCACGAAGACCTGTCATTCCTGTCACAAGTGAGCAAACACTGATGTTATCTTGATAACCATCAAACCTCTGCCATTATTTCAGAAGTAACTTGACAAACACTTATCTGTCTTTGATAACACCAGCATGAAAAGTAGTCTGGTTGTTTAAAGGTCGATGTAATGTGTGTGATTTTGATGTTTGACCAGCAGAAAGTGAACAAATAATAATTGTGATAATGAAAAATGAGTGTTTCACCACAGTCTCCTCAGTAAACCTGGGTTACCCACACTTCTCTATCTCTTAATTAAATGAGATATTCGTGCTGATTATCTCATCATATCTTTCTGTGTTGGTGTTCTCTTTGTGTTGCTTCATCACATTAAAGGCTGAGTTTGTTGTTCATTGTTTCACCCTCTCGATCTGTCAGGGTGATATCGCAGCCTCTCGACCTCATCGCGGCTGCTGTCGACGTGAAGGGAACCATGAAGGACTTCTGCAGTGTGACCTGCCTGTGCAGCTTTAAGTCCGCATCCTCCGAAGGACCACAGTCAGTCTGCGCCAAGTGCAAGAAAACCTGCACTGTAAGCGAAA
>JBAJHX010000040.1:17888150-17905997 GCA_037176925.1 Amniataba percoides
TATTTCTAAGCTCATGTGCAGTGGAAGCCAGCAGATTTGTGAACAGATGATAATGGCGATGATGATGAGAAGAAGAGTTACATTTCTAATTTGGGCTTTTCATGGAAAAATGGCTGCTAGTTCTGAGTGGAGGTGTGTGTGTGTGTGTGTGTGTGTGTGTGTGTGTGTGTGTGTGTGTACTGAGGAGCCTGTGCAGGAGGAGAAATTGATGCACTGTGCTGATTTTTGCTCTTGTCAAATGGCTTTAATGCAGCAGGTGGCGCCAAAGAGCCATTTATTCCCACAGACTATTTCTGTCATGTGCTACTATCAGGACATGGTGACAATTTTAAAAACATAACTAAAAGGCATTTTAAATCATTAGTTTCGCTCTGGTATGTACAGCATGTGGCTCTGTACCTGCACATTAACAGTCTGTGGTTTTGGCTTGTTAAAAACGTACGTGCCCCGTGTGAGGCTCGAACTCACGACCTTCAGATTATGAGACTGACGCGCTGCCTACTGCGCCAACGAGGCTCCGCGACGTTACGCATGCACAGGCCAATTTACGTCATCACGTAACCGTTAGAAGACGTCGGAAGTTTGAGCAGATTCACCTGCAGATCGTCTCATCCAGGTGAAGTTCCGCTTCAGTATTGTCCATTTAAAAAAAAAAAAAAAAAAGATTATATATAAGATATAGTATTAAGATATACAAGCGATGATTTAGATGTCATGACTTAATTTGACGTCCGACGTTGCTGCTGTTGGTGTAGAAACAATCCGATATGATAACAAATATAAAGTGAGATTGTTTCGTCCGCCATATTCGATGTAAATTGTCCGGTTCAGTTTTTTTTTTCTGCTCGGAGCTCAGTACCGTCGCTGTTTTTTCCCGCCGTCTTTGAGACCTGAAGGTGACGTGTTCGGTCCCCCGCTGTGGATACGTCCGCACCAAACCTGGACCAGAACTTAAACCAGGACCCGGAAGAGAACCAGAAAATGAACTTTAACTTAAACCTGAACTTAAACTTAAACCTAAACTTAAACTCAAATTTTAACTTAAACCTGAATTTAACCTTAAACTAAACTCAAACTTAAACCTGAACCTGAATTTAAGCCAGCTACTTTTCTGTGCTAGCAACAAGTAACTGTTGTCATTATTTATCTATTATATTTGCAGCCTACTGCTCAATTTGAAACGACAACAGTTTCTCTCATCACTTTTAGATCATCCTTCTGTTTGTATTATATTTTTATCTGTGCACAATAATATAACAATAATTAAGTAGTTATTTTCCTTTGCCCTGCCCTTCTTGGTTGTATTTCAAACAGTACTTTTACTTAAGGGTGATGCCATAGAAACTAAACTTCCCTCTGGCTGCACTGTGGTGTCTGTCTGTGGCAAAAATGTCTCTAAAAAATTATTTTATGTGTGAAAATAGACCACACGGTGCATTCATTGTAACAAAGGAACATGTTGTTGAGCGCAGTATTGGTTCATGTGGTTTTATTTAAGGAGCTTTATTGGACTTTGGACTTTCACACTAAATTAATTGTTGGTTCTGGTCTTTTAATTGGATTTAAAGTCATATTATCATATTATATTTAATTATATTATACTATCCCTTTTACATGCAGACTTAAACTGTCAGTTGTTTCTTTATGATTCATCATTTCGTCTGTAAAATGTCAGAAGCTGTAAGCACGGAGTATTTGTCATTTTTACCTGATAATTGCTATAAGTGATTGTAAAAAATAAAATATGTGGCCATTGTGATCAACTAAACATGAAAAAAATAGTTATTAACACCATATAGTTTGTATAAAATGTTACATCACAACAGCTTTAATTTTCAAAGTATAAACTACATTAGAAGTTTATAGCTTATAAATAACGGTCAGTTTGCACAATATTTACGTTGGTTTGTAAAAGTCAGTCATGTCGTCTGTCGTCAGTCTGTGGTCTGTTTGTTAGATGTTGAGGAGGGATTTGCCAAGATTTCACAAGTTTTGCCAAATTTAATAATTATCCTTCAATGTCCCTGAAATTGCAGAATACCTCGAGCTCCCACCAGTGCACCATGTGCTTCGCAGTTCGATCAGTATCAGACATGTTTCACTGTAAGAGCGACAAAGACGTTGTGGAGCTCTTCTGCAGCCGCACATGTGTGACGTCGTACAAGCTGCGGCCTGCGATTGCAATCAAGTCTCAAGGTACGAGTCTGTCAGGACAGCTTTGTTTGTCCACTCTCTTCTCTTTCATTTAGTAAATATATATGTGTGTGTGTCTACATCACGGTTCCATTTTCTCCCTTCAGCTGAGAAAAATAAGAAGAGAAAAAGAGGCAGACAACCAGAGCAACAGTCGGATACTGTGAGTAGATTTCATCCAGTAGCTTAATGTCGTGGAGCAGTAAAAGTAAAAATAAGTTATATATAAAAATCTGCTACAGGAGAGCCACACAAAGCAGAAACAGGGTTTGTTTACATGCTGCGTTTGTTTTAAATGAATCATTCTGCTTTTAATTTCCTTTATTGAGGCTTGAGAGAGACAGAAGTCTGTCTTTATCACTGCACCATAACTGTGCATCGTCCCACAGGAGGAAGGAAATATTCCTGCAGACTCGACTGAAAACCAGAATGATGCTGCTGTATCGGGTGTCACATCGATTTTCACCATCACAAACTCGTGGGTCGTCTGTGGAAACTGTGGAAAGAAGCTGTCGACTGGACAGACGATTTACCAGCCACCGAACTCAGCAGAGGTCTTCTGCTCCGGCCCCTGCCTCTCTGAGAGGCACCCGCACATCAAAATTGACGACAAAAAGTGCTACAACTGCCTGAAGTACGTCAAGATATTTTCTTTAATGCCTTTTTTGTGTCTATTAGTTACCTCTCCTATTTTTCCTAGGAGGATTTGCTTAAGTTTATCTGTTTTTCTGTTTTGTGTGAAGAGTGAATTAATACACAGTTTGGACAGAAGTTATGTGTCAATTAATTGATTTGTTGGTTGACACAAAAAAATGGACAAAACAAGAAATGTAATGACATTTGCTTGAGCTTTAATAAAATGTGACTGGCATTATTTGTTATTTTTAGAAAATGTATAGAATAAATGATTAACATGTAACAGTAATGAAAAATAATCACTAGTTCCACCTTTAAGATTTTGTAATGAAACACCACCAGCAAATACATTTTCTCTCACTAAAACAAAAGTTTGATCACCTGGCTGGTTGTTTTTCTGGGTATTTAGATTTGTGCTGACAAAGCAGTACCATTCACACTGACACGTTTTTCCTGACGGTGACTCTCCTCTCGATCTCAGGGTGATTCAGCGGCCTCACGACATCATCCTGGCTCCTGTGGACGATTCAGGAAATATGAGGGAACTGTGCAGCAACGCCTGCCTCTCCTCAGTCCAATCCAGGTCCAGCCCTGCCCCGAAACCCCCTCCAGCATCTCGGTCGTCGTGCACCATGTGCTCCAGATTTTTGGTTGTAAGGAAAAAATTAACTGATTCTCAGTTTTTGTTTGACTTGTAGTTTTTAATGTATTACAATGGGAATTGTGCAGTTGTATGTTGATAGTCAGACCTTTGTGATCACTTCTTTTTCCTCTTACTTTGTTCAAAGAGACACAGAAACGTTGCTACATGAAAATGATCAAGCAAACATTTCCCGTTAATGAGTTTTTAATAGTTTTTTTAGAGCGGTGGAGGTCAGTAAGAGATGAATAAGCTCTGTCAGGTTATACTATAAGATTTAGTCATTCATTTCTTTTTGTGAGATATTTTGAATATATGAAAATAAAGATTAACACTACCTTTACTATTTAAATTATTACAGTTACCACTTGTATGATCGCAGTAGTTATCCTGCTGTAACATGTTCATGCACATTTGTTATCCTCAGTGTAAATTCAAGCTGACCCTGGATGGACTGACGTACAAACTTTGCAGCAACGCCTGTTTGGTGAATTACCAAAAGGTCAACAAGCTGTCCATGTTTCCTTGTGAGGTCTGCAGCTCCTTCAGCGTCAAGAGTTGGCTCCAGCTAAAGATGGACGACGGCAATAAAACCATCTGCAGTGAAGAATGTTTGGTCAAGTTCAAACAGGTGCAGAAATCAGGCTTAAAAAGAAGATCAATTCATTTGACCAGAATAGAAAATATAAATTAAGTTTACAGTATTTTGTTTATTTACAACATCGTATCAACCTGTCATTAAAAATGTGTTCATTGAAAGAACAAACAAAATGCAGTCTGCACAATCAGAAATATATGCTGCTTTTTAAAAAATATGTCTTGATATTAAAACACACAGCGACACAGGGAAGCATGTATTTCTTGAATAATACTTTGTTGTGTAAAACTCAGAGATTATAGAAAGTCTCTCACCAACAGCGTCTGCCTGATCAGTAAAGTGTCTAATTGTCAGTGTGATGATCCTGCACTGTGTCCCATATTGTTTTTTATGACTTTGCAGAAGATTGACTCACCTCGGCTCTGCCCCATGTGCCAGACGACCCACCAGATGTCAGACATGGTTGAAAGTAAAAACGATGACGGCGTGCTGGACTTCTTCTGTAGCAACAGATGCGTGTTGGTGCACAAGGCCCAGTCCGTCACCGCGTCAGGTACTGCAGTCACTTTCTTTTATGAAGCAGCGTCTCTTCCCTTCACTGCAACATTCAGTTTTTCCACTTATTTGCATCGCTCAGGTACTTTTACACTGAATTATATAATAATGAATGAGCTTAACAGTGGCAAAGTCAAAGAATAGGTCACATTTGGCTGCCTACTCTTCTACATAATTGTCTTTGGAGTTCATTAAATGTATATGAAAAACTCTAATAACACTAAAAATAACTTTTCTTTACCTCGTCTCTTCATTGAGTTGGAGCTCATGTGTTCAACATATACAACTTATCCTGTCTACACGAGGCTTGAGAAGGTGTTTCTAGTGTCCTCTGCGATGTAAAATCCATGACCATCTGACTCATTTTTATTATTTATAGGAAGCACCAGATTATCATTGGGTGAGAGTGACATTAAAGAAGTGAAGCCGCCACCAGCAATGGACTGTGTGAGTGTTACATATAAAACGTCTTCTGTACTTTAAACCACATTTCTGATTTGAGCAGCATGAATATATTTGATACAGCTGTTGCAGTTATGATTTTATGTACAAAAACAGTGAAAAGTTGGACGTATTATTTCTTCAGGTGAGTTTCAGTGTGTGCATGCAGGAAATTGGATTCACTTAACTCTTACCTACTATAGAACAAGTCCACCAGAGCATATCTTTACATTTTTACATGCTGTAGTAGCCATTTTCTGGAGCTTTTTAATTTACCATACATCAATACAATCCTTATACCCCATATTTTAAAAATATGTACAGATATATGTCAAAACTAACTAAATAAATAGCTAAAAAGTCCAGCAAACCATTAAAAAAAAGAAAATTGTCTTTTTTTACCTATATCTTTCTAAATACGGAAAGATATAGGTAAAAATACAGAAAGATATGGGTAACATATGAAATGTTACCCATATCATTCACCATGTCACCCATGAAATCATATGTTTTTTAGTCAAATTACTTGTAGAATTAGACATAATTACATACAGAAAGACCCAACTTTCAAAAGTACATCAAAGTAAACTATATATATAGTTCGGGTTATAGTGCATATACACATAAACACATACACACCCACACACACTTACACACTCTCAAGTGTCATTGTGTGCTCGTGTTTTGGCGGGTCCATAAACGAGTTTGTGGGGGTGTGGGAGTGTTTGGTGTGTGTGTTGACTGTGTGTGTGTCTAACTGTTGACGTATAAAAGAAAAAGATAACTGCAAAAGATAAAAGGACAGCAAGAGTTCAGCCAAAAACGAAAAAGTTTCTACCGCGGGAAAACTACAACTCCAGGGAAAATTGACGTCACTTCCGGTTGGCACAGGTAGTATCGTGGGGGGTGAAACGAGAAAACGACGTGACAGTTCATCATCACAACGTGATAACGTGTCAGCCGGCGTAAAAGCGCTGAAAAACACCGCGGGTTGGTTTATAACGCTTTTTTGTTTTGAGCGCTTTTTACGGTATTTATGCAAACACATTAGCGGACCGAAAAATATGATATGAATGATATGAAAGAGTAATTCCTCCGGTTTTATAGGCAAAAAGTATTATTGCTCTATCTTATTTGGTTGCAATTCTGGCACCGGCATTTAAGAATAGTTAACCGCACAATTAACTCGTCTTTCTTCACTCCTTCAGAAGATTAAAGAAGAGTCCACTAATGATGAGTACAACCAGAACCTCCCATTGTCCGTATCCACAGTAAACATCAAAGATGAGCCTAATGTGGCGAAGGTAAGACGAATGAAAAGGGAGCATAAAGGTTGTATTTTATATGTACATTACCATGAGAGATTGAATATGTTATTTACATGTGAGTATGTAAGTGCAACAAAATGTACTTAAAGTTAAAACTGTTAAAGTTTCAAAAGTAAGTAGTTCTCATAGGATTTCTACAAGTGATGCATTCATGTGTGAGGTTTAACCTGCAAAATATCAGAAAAAGTCATTTCTGTCAGGAATTGACTCCTGAAAATCGTATTTTGCTGTGCAGAAGAAAAAACACTGTCCTTAATTTAAACTGATTTTAGAAAGTGTTTTTGTATCTGAAAAGAAGAGTAAAAGATTACAGAACATACTGAACAGAAAACCATCACTGTGCATCATCTTCTGTTTCTGTCAGCAGGATCTGAAGATTTGTTCAGTCGTCTCCGTGAAGAGCGAGTCTGCAGCGTCCACGGCGCCGACTCTCGCCCACATGGATCTGCCTGCATCTTGTTCCAACTGCAAAACGGTCCTGATGGATGGAGAGACGGTTTATCAGAGGAAGAGCCACACGGATATCTTCTGTTCCTCTTCCTGCCTGTTGAAATTTTACCAAATGAAGCAAGTTAAGAAGACCTGCCACTACTGCCTTCAGTGAGTCGTACAATAGTTTAAGTCACTTAGATTTAAATGTCCTGCAGCTGTATCAACACATTTTAGTGTCAAAGTTTCATCCTATCTTGTTCTCTCAGGCTGATGACAGAGTCGCAGGACGTCCTTCAGGCTCCGGTGGATCCTGAAGGGACAGTGAAGGATTTCTGCAGCCAGACTTGCCTTTCCTCCTTCAGCTACAAGAAAATCATGTCCACTAAAATCCCCATTATGCCGCTTCCATCGCAGTCTCAATGCAGCATGTGCAACAGATATTGCATTGTAAGAGACAAGTGAACTAATGTTTTGTTTGTCTTAACGGAGAGCACTGCACAGAGCTGTAGTTGGAGCTGTAACTCTTTTAGGTTTGTATGAGTTTTATAAAGTATGAGTTATGTTTGACACCCTGTTCTTCATCGATCCTCCTGCAGAGCAAACATGAGGTCATACAGGAGGACGTCGTCCACAAGCTCTGCAGTGATCCCTGTTTTAATCGCTTCTGCAACATGAAAGACATGTTCTTCTGCAAAAACTGTCACTCGCGCTGCAGAGAGCCTCTCGTTCTCAAGACGGAGGATGGCAGCAAAACACTCTGCAGTGCCGAATGTCTCGCCCAGTTCAAGCAGGTAACAAAAAAGTCAAAGAATATATTTTTTTTATAAGATCTGCACATTTTAGACCTTTTTACAAGTCTTCAGAATAACCTGTTACTGTTAGCGGTGCCTAGTTTTTGTTTATTTTTATTGTAATGAAATTGAATTATATGCATAAAAGGCAATTATAGAATAAAATAAATATAAATGTTCTGATATTGAAATTCTGATTATGTTAAAAAAAACAGTATGGTGAAATATCTCATCAGTCACTCTTGATGAAAAAGCTCTGAGTTACACTGAGCTGGCAACTCTGCTTTTTTTCTAATACTGATAATCTCTCTGTGCTGTTTTTACAACTTTGCAGAAGACCGAAACACCGCAGACGTGTGCCATGTGCTGCACCTCCCATCTAATGTCAGAAATGGTTGAAAACAAAAACAGCGAGAACGTGGTTGAGCTCTTCTGTACCAGCAGTTGTGTGATGGCGTCAAAGATCCAGGCTGTCAGCGCGTCAGGTATTAAACTAACTTTGATAAGACAACTTTATCCTCCTCTTTCTCTCATTCTTCCTGTCTGTAAGTTATTCTGTAAGTTTATTTATTATTGTATTAAAACTAAATATTATTCAGTAGTTGTCTTGTTCTGTGAAACCTCAGAGCACCGTATTCACGTTGTTGTTGTTCATTACATGCACATTAATACACATATTAATGACATTAATACTTTTGATATTAGTAAGTGATAGATTCATTGACTACTTGAAACCTTCTTTGTTTTTCTCTGCAGGTATTCCTTTGGATTGTGACAAATGTGGTAAGAATACAGTGCCAGCCTGCCACCTCGCCATGTCAGACGCCTCCATTAGAAACTTCTGCAGTTTATCCTGTGCCATGGCCTTTAAGGTAACACAAAGTATAAATTATTTGATGGTCCAAACGCTTAATGCTTTGATTAATGAACCAGCTGTGATGGAAGTAACTCCATTTATGCAGACAGCTAATAGCTCATTTTGATCAGCTCCAGCCACCTCATGACTCGCCAAAAGATACGTTAAAAAATTTGTAATGCATGGATAAGTTTACCTTCCTAACAAAAGTACTGATGTAGTTAATCCACTGTGAACTATTGTGATTAACACAGAGGAGCCATACAGTTGTATACAATCATGGTCAGTGTTCTTTGTTAGTAGATGTCCACTTTGCTCTGTGTTCATCTTCCCTTTCCAAGTTTTATGTCAGACACTTGATGCCATACTTATTTCATACAGGTTTTTTCTTGTTTGTCTGTTTTGGGCCACAGGAGACCCAGAAAAATATGAATGCTGCCAGTAACACGCCAGGAACCTCCGACAAAACACAGTGTGATTTCCTCAAACCACCAGAGAAACTGCCATGCGCTCAGTGTCGACGCATTTTAAAAGCTACGCCCAAAGTCGTCCAGAAAAAGGTGTGTTGACTCTGCTTTTTTTGTGTGTGTGTATGAAAAATTTTTTCTTTCTCCCCCATTTCTTCTACCGTTATTGTGAAAGTATCCTCCCAGTTGAACCAGTGGATCTTACTGAATCTTAAAATAAATGTTGATTTTCAGTTTTATCATGGTTGAGTAGACCCACTAGCTGTAAAGCTTCACTGTGACAGCATAGAAACAATAATGTACACTGTGATATTTGTACGAATATGTTTTTTTAAAATACACTTTGTTTGTGCGCAGGGTAAAATGAACTTTGTGTGCACCCTGGCCTGTTCCCGAGAGTTTAAAAGGGTCAACAACATCCTGGGTAAATGTGAATACTGTAAGAATGAAAGGATCATCAGAGATGCCAAGAGGATCGACGGCAAAGACTGCTACTTCTGTAGCGACAGTAAGAGGATGTCTGAGAGGATCTAAACTTATCAGAATTTTATATAAATGAAATTAAATGATTGAAATTCAGGAGTGAAAACCTGCCAGCGTCCTCTCTTTCAGGCTGCAAGATGCTCTTTCGACTCGAGCTGGAGAAGAAGTGGGGCGACCACTGTCACATGTGCGCTTACTGCCGCTGCGTCTCAAAGACGGTGGTGACGGCGCAGTATGACGGCACCAAGGAGGATTTCTGCTCCGAAGAGTGCAACTCAAAGTATAATATGCTCTTCTGCCATGTGAGTAGAGGTGAAGCCTGCCCACTGTAGAACATGTGTGTCCTCGTGTGTGTGCTCTTCATGTGTTTATCAGTTCAGGGAAAGAAATTGGGAATGTATTTTCCCAATTTCATTGCACCAAATAATTAAGTTAAACAATAATCAGCAGATAATGAAAATAATCCCAATTTTCAGTTCTTCCTGCATATAAGCAACCCCAAAAACTTAACCTTAATGAAGATTTTTAAATTAATGATAGCAACAAAGCGCTCTGTTCTGACCACACTTTGCTTTCTCTCAGCTCGCCAAGTGTGACACCTGCGGCCATGAAGGGAAGCTGAGACAGAGTCTCCCCATGCTGGGAGAGGTCAAATACTTCTGTGACCTGAAGTGTGTCTTTCATTTCTGCAACAAAAAGGTCCAGATGGTCAACACAGGTATAAGCTGGTTTAAGTTAGATGTCATACTGACCCTATGTGGATGAAAACACCGGCTTTAAGTCGGGTTGTTTAATTTTTAGGAGATCAAATCTATCAGAAGACCTCTAGTTAAACTTTTGTTTGTACTTAACGTATAAAATGTCATAAAATCACTCAGAAACAGACCCTGTTTGTTTTCTGCCTCCAGTCTCTTCCCCCCCTCAATCTGCGAGCACAGCATCGTCCCCGGTCATCGCGAATGTCATCTCGCTTGCCAGCGCTTTGGCTCGGCAGCCCCGTGCTTCTGCCAGCTCTGCACAGCTCAGTACACAAACGCAGACATCATGTATGTACACACTGTAAAATAACTGTTTACTGTGAGAAATTAAGATGCTCCGTACACTTTATTTCAGTTTCTTGTTTATCTGATTCAAACTCTTTTCTGCACAGTCGCTGTCCCCGACATTCAAACGAAGGTTGTTGGACATGTAAGTTTCCTCCTCCACATGCTGTATACACACATACAGTGTATGGTGATGATTTGTTCTCCTTTTGACGTGAATCATTTTTACTGTTGTTGAGGTCGTTCTCATGATCTGTCTGTTCTCCAGGTCAGTACTCAAACAGTCCCAAAGGAACTAAAGAACAAATCCGTGCTGTGCACCCCGCTGGTTCATAACAAAGGAGTCTCCTGTTTGACACAGACCGTGGACGCAGAGACACAGACAGGTAAAATTCACCCTCAGGATTCCCCCCAGTTTTTGTACTTTTCTTACAGTAAGTCAAATAAAAACACAGGCATGTATACCTCTAACTGCCACCTTTACCCCCATATAAACATGCAAAAGTTACAAAGCAGAAGCATTACATATTATTATTATATATATTATTATATTATTATTATTATTATAACTCAATCAGCCTTCGAGGCCATGAGTGAAATCATTGTTGAAATTGCTAAATTTGTAATTGATTGTTTGAAAATTGTGGGCCCTTTACTTTGTCATGTCAATTGTTTTGTGATATTAAATCATGTCTCATTATTTAGGGAACTTTAGTCATTTAAAGGATGAGGATTATTTGATTTTGCAATGAGCATTGTTTTATAATAATATCACACCATCCAAATATTTCCCCGACAGGTTTATCAATTTTTATTTTAAACTCATTTATACTGACTGCCATGCAAAGTGAGTAGTGATCTTAAAGTTGCTCACATTATAAAACAAGAGGATTAAAACACAAGTGATGATGAAACAGACTCTGAAACACTGATGTTTTTTCTGTTTACTTTTTATTCCTATGAAGACAAACTGGAATCCAAAGTTATCATCTTGCCTGTGCCGGTGCCGATGAGCATGAACAGCCCGTCCTTTCCGGTACGACACCTCTGACACCTTGGTTTACTGTGATCACATAAAAATATAAAAAAATACATCTTCTCTTCATCTTGTGTAAACCTCAGAACAGTAGAGATAAAACTAAGAAAGATGAACGTGCCTCCACCTCACCTGTACCCTTACACACTTACTGAGAAAAGGTCTCTGTTTTTATTCTTTTCCTACCTGCATGTTACTAACAATAAAGAGCCTCACTAGAAGTGAAATATATCAAACATTTGAAAGTTTGTTCAATAAATTGTCTTGATTTAAAGGGATAAGATTTGGGTCCTCCAGGTGACCTTATGACACAACAATTTAAGACACATACCGCTTAACTAACATCCTCAGCGTGAGTTCAGGCAGGAAACTTTGCTGCTAATGCTCCCTTTTCTCTCTCTCCACCCTTTTTGTGCCAATCTGCACTATCAAATTATCCACTAAATGTTAAATGTCATAAACATAAAAGCATGTTGGTCTTCCTCACTTTCCTAAACCGTCCCTGTCGCAGCTCCCTGTGTCCAAGTTGCTCCCCGAAGCATCTGTGAAACCCACGAAGGAGCCTGTTGAGAAGAACGAGACAGATGAGAGACAGGAGGACAGAGCGGAGACAAAAGAGGGACATAAACAGAAAATTAAAGCTGCGACAGGTAAAACATCCGATGAAGATGAAGGGAAAAATGATACGATAATGACACTTGCACTTGAAGAAAGATTGTCCACATGAACCAAGAGAAGCCACCAGATTGAGAGAGCTTCATCGACCACAAGTGCTACTGACGAGTCAAATAATGTTTCCCCCTCAGTTTTTCTTCTGACATGGTTTAGAGACACTTTCTCTGTCAGTGAATATTGACCCTGTGTTAGTTCATGTGGCATAAATGTGCTGCTCAGGACTTCTTTTTAATTTACATTTAGATCCAATATAAATACAAAATCAGACACATGAAGCATGAACAAAGGCAGAAAAAAGGGGATTTCATATGTGTATCAGCCTCCTTTCTGGTCTGATCTTGGTCTTTTGCTTTGCGCCTCCATTTTTTTTAATCCTCTTTATTTTCAGAGCACCACAGTATCTGTGGGAGTGAGTTGCCAAAAGATCATCAGGACGTCAACATGTTGGAGGACTCCTTCACTGATGCCGGCTCACAACATGCCCCTCCATTTTTAGAAACGGGCAGGCCGAGTGACACGAACAAGGTGACCAGATTACCTGAGAGATGATGTCAGAAGCTGTCCTATCATCCTTTCTGTGGGTGTAATTTTTTCCTCTCCATCCAAGAGTCCTAATGTGCTGCCAGTTTCCGAGGCAGCCGAGGAGGAAACATCTCTGGGAGACTTTTCCAGGAAGTACCACACGCTGAAGAGTCATCGTGGGATCGACACCTGGAACAGATGGCTGCAGGCGAGGGAGTCTCAAATCAACCAGGGCACCGTTTTGTGTACGTTTTTATGCTCTTTTTTTCCCTTTTTTATGATTCGATTTTCAGCAATCTTACATGTTTTTGTCACTGAAGCAGGACAAATATGGCCATTCAGGTTCCAGCCTCTTACATGTGATGACTTTGCTTTTCACTATTTCCTATTGCTGAAACAAAGCTCAAACTCTGGGAAACAGCATTAAGCTTTTTTCCTCTATTTTTAATGTTTTGTTATCAGTAAATCAGTTATTCAAAAAATAATGAACGGATGAAGAGCCCTAGTACAGAAAAAAATCTAACCCAGAGATAATTTAAGATACTCAACAGATTCGTCAGTCAGTGGAAATTAAACTCAGTTTCAGTCAGTCGAAACTAAAACAGTCATCTCTCACAAATCTTCCAACACTTTCTCCTGCTTCTTTTCTTCTTCAGCTCAAACTGCGATGGTAAACCAGGACGTTCTTGACTGCTCGGTGACTGAGCTGTGTGACAGCCTCTGTCGGTTCATCGCTGAGGTGAGACGACCGGACGGGAAGCTGTACTCCCCTGACAGCCTGTACTACGTCTGCCTCTGCATACAGCAGGTAACACACACACAAACACACTAATTTACAGCACAATATCTACTGAAAAACTTGCTTCTGTTTAGTCATTCGTCTTTTCATGGATATTTATTATTTAAATAAACATTAAGTATTATTGGTTATTATTATCTTGTTGTTTTTCTGTAGTACCTGTTTGAAAACGGTCGACTGGAGAACATATTCAGTGATCAGATCTACAACAACTTCTCCACTGAGTTCACGAAGATCCTTAAAGCTTTCAAACCTGCGATCACGTCCAGCGGTGAGTCGCTGTGTCCTTTTTTTTTTTAATTCTCTGATCTGCTCGGAGCAGATTAGTAACCAGAGGAGTCTCCCTGCAGGTCATATGCAGTCCTGTGTGGAGGAGGAGTTTCTGTGGGACTGTAAGCAGTTGGGGGCGTACTCCCCCATCGTGCTCCTCAACACTCTGCTCTTCTTCTGCTGCAAATACTTTGGCTTCACCACGGTGGAGCAGCACCGCCAGCTGTCCTTCGCCAACATCAGGTGCATCACCAAAACCAACGAGGACGACACAGAGACCACCGTCCTGCGTTTCTACCCCCCAACACCCATAAACGAGGAGGAGTCAGGTACCAGTATGGCTGAAGGTCAAAGTGTGCTTTTATAATATTAATTTAAGGTACTAAACATGTTATTGCTGAAAACAACACTCATTTCTTTCCCCCTTTTCACATCGTGTCAAGTGTGTGTAAAACTCTTCGTCACGTGTACGTTTGTGCAGTTTTATCTCACAGTCACACGTCTTTGTGTTTTTCAGATGCAGACAGCTCCCCAGCTAAGAAGCAAAGGAGAAGTGAGAAGAAGAGGAGAGTCCTGGAGATGACGGAGAACTCGGAGAACCCTCTGCGCTGTCCCGTCAGCCTCTACAAGTTCTACCTCTCCAAGTGGTCTGTAGCTTTTTGTTTCATGCCTTTTAGTTGTTGAGTCATTAACTGCTCCCCCCTCCCCGGAGAAAAGAAACATAGCAGTTTCTTTTCTCCGGGGAGGGGGGACGCAGTCAGATGATAAAACTGTGGTTTCATCCCGATGAGCAGTGCCTCTCACTTTGTCATTTGACCCACTGTTGAGATAATATATTTGTCACATCCGCTTTAAAGATCATGATGTCCCATGTTTTAATAATGTAGTTTCATCTGTCTGCACTGCCTTGTTGTCTTATTTTCTGTCAAGCTTGTTGTTGTGGAATGAAGCCAAACTGAAAAACAATCGACTTTTTCAGAAAGAAAACTGTTCCTGCATTTTATTAGTTATCAGTCATATAATTAGTTTTCACTGTAAGCCCTGTTTCCTACACAAGTACAAAACTTTATCTTAAGGGATTTTTGGTCGGCATCGTCAGTCTTGAAGTTTTCACGCAGTTTTAAAATGCAGTGAATTTCATGCAGCACAGAGAACAACCAGGAAATTACAGCCATCAGTCTGAACTTACTGACCTCCTTTATTTTCTGGTTTCTCTCCATTCATCCAGTTCACAGTCCGTGAGGCAACGCACCGACCTTTTCTACCTTCAGCCAGATCAGCGCCGCGGTGCCAGCAGCCCGCTGTGGTTCCACTCCGTCCCCGTGGACGAGAGCACGATGGAGGCCATGCTTGTTCGAATCCTCGCCGTCCGAGGGCTCCAGGAGGCCGATAAAAAAGGTTTGGAGCAGCAGACACACGAAGAGGTGGAGGGTTGAGACTGATGATGGACAGTTAGTGACAGAGTTTGTTCAGGTTTTGTTGTTATCGGTTTTGAAAATCTTTAAAATGCATAAATTCTTTCCATCATGCAGAAATGTAGAAATCCAGTATTTCCACCTCCACTGACATTTGTCAAAAAAAGAGGCTCATCAAAGTTTCATAAAATCATGACGAGAGACAGTTCATGTCCTCACGTGTTCTCTCATGAGGATAAACAGTTTTTTTAGTTAGTTTTGTTTTTGTTTTTTTATTTAGTCACTGATGGCTTTAAAAGAGAAAAAGATCTTTGTTATTGCGCATTTCTTCCTTTCATCAAGTCTTTGGTTTGTTGTTGTCTCCCTCAAGTTGGTCAAATGTTGACATTTTCAAGCATGACTTGAGATTTAGTTCTTTTTATTTTTTGATAAATAAAAATATTGAAATAATAATCTTTGTTTTACTTCACGTTGTATTATAATATGTGTTTATTTAACTTAAGATTGTACTACTTTGGTTAACAAGTATAAAATGGAGAAACATTTCCAGGAGTTTTGCTTTGAGATAGAGAGAGTAGGAGGGAGGAGGAAGTTGGTCACATATCTTATGTGAAGTAAAGTCCATCCTCTTCTCAGTCCCACAGACTGTAACTTATACACCAGCAGACCAAGAAACAAAATTATTTAAAGTTTAATGTTTCATCAATTAAAACACATTTATCACTGAATGTTTTAACAGATGGTTTCAAACATTTTTCAGGCAGAAAGTTTGTTGGCCAACAGTTAAGAGCTTAAGATAAAATACAAGACAGTCTGTTGTTAACAAAGCTTGGCTGATACCTTTGGTGATCAAAATATAAAAGGTTTCAGATTATACTGTAGCACAAAGTAATAAGATCAGTTACGAGCGTCACCTTAAACCCGCAGAATCACTCAAAGATAGTTTTAATCAGCATTTTTAGAAACAGCTTCATTCTTTTTTATTTTTTATCATTTTACAGCCCAAATTTGCTTCTCACAAATACGTCTGTGAGGAAAATCGCAGGATCGATCAAACCAGCCCTTCTTATCGTAAGAGCCCATCCTCACACAGTCCTCTCCTTCAGGATCTTCCTTTTCCCAGTTATCCGGCTCGCCATCGCTCCAAAATGACAAACTAAGAAAACAGTGAACAGAAAGAGCTGCTTCAGTAAAACTAAGTAAAAAATTATTTTGAAGCTGACTAAAAAAAAAAAAAGTAGCCAAACCTCGTGTTCAGTGGTGAACCGTCGACCCACAACCATGTTCCCTCTTTCTGTGAGTCCGTCAGTCCGATCCAGAACTTGTCTTCATAGTTGTTCATTTTTCTTCTTGTTTTTTGCTCCAATATTCTCTGGACAGGAGGAGTGGATGGAAAAACAACATGAATCATGAGATACCACGGGAACGTCATAAGACGTGATAATGCAAATATTTTATTTAAAGTCAGTGAGCTTCATGATGTTATACCTGCTCCTCTCTGCTGTCGATCTTAACCAGATCTCCTCCTTGATCTTTGCATTCAGCTCTGCTCTCACTCCAGGATGACTTATCATTTGAGAAGTAATAGCACTTTGCGTCGTATTGCTCCCAGCCTTCGTCACATTTTGGACACGGCTCATCTTAAAAGAGATCACAACAAAAACGATTAAACAAATGAAACAAATCAGTGTTTGAATTGTGTGACTTGGATGATTTTTTAAAACGTGACATACCTGCAAGATTTTTTTCCAAAGCTCCCCATGCGTCACTCAGTGTCTGGAAACCTAAAGCTGATTTAAAAATAGCGATAATCCACTTTGTCAAAACTCCTATGCCAGGATAAGCACTCGGTTAACTCTCATTGACGGCGTGGTTGGCAGGATTTAATGCGCCAAAGTGTGAAACTGAATATATAAACACAACATACATCAAGTACAAAGTCATTTGCAGATTATCAGGTCATATACTGTAGTAATGCACAGGTTAATTAGACAGGAAATACAGATTGAATAAATTCAAAGGATTTTCCTCCTCTATTTTTTTTTTGTCACAACTCGTCTTTCAGTTTTCACCTCACCGTGTCACGACACAAGTTACAGCAGATTTTTAACTTGTAAGTTTTCGACCGTGTCACATCCCGACTCACCTGTGAAATTTCTTTTCACAGCTTCATGTTCGTCTCTCAGTGTCTGTAAACTTCTGTTGGTTTGCAGGACTTCAAAAGCTGATTGAAAACATAAAGTCAGTTGTATACAATCAAAGACTTAATTGATAATTGAGTCCGTGCTTGAAAACCAATCAAACAAATATTCCTCCAAGACGAAGTCAGAGTGATTTTTTTTTATTTCAGTAAGATGAACTTCAAGATAAAGTTTAGGTTCCCAAAAAGAACAAAACCTCGCTGACTACCATCTAGTTTTCTAGAGTACTCTGAAAATACAGACAGTTTATACTTTATCCCAAAAGAGTTGCCTCAAATTATGTGTGTGTTTATTCATAATAGTTTAAAACTCTTTCCTCATCCGACCTGATTCATTTCATGTCCAAAATGAATTTCATATTACATCTCTAAACCTGATTCAGCTTTTCAAGAAACTTACAGAGGCGATAAATCACAAAGACGGCAGCTGCCAGGAGAGTGCAGACCACCAGCAGGGCCACTCTCTC
>JBAJHX010000040.1:17912106-17926069 GCA_037176925.1 Amniataba percoides
TATATATATATATATATATATATATATAATTTGTATTTTAAATCTATTTAGATAACATAAGATTTTTTAGTCTCACAGTGGTCTAAAGTCTGCTGTTGCCCTTTTTGACCCGGACATCGGTGTTATCTGACCAGTCCAGATTATTATTTAGGTGAACATCCAGGTCCTTGTAAGACTTCATCATCTCAATGTCTGTTCCCTTGATTTTCACTGGTGACCGCAGATAGCGGCTACGCCTGCGAAAATCCACCACCAGCTCGTTGATTTTGATCCTTTTCGAAATTAATCGTAGCTTTCAGATATTTTTGGGAGACGTCCTTCTTAGAGGCATGTAGTTTTCTTTTGCTCATACAAGTATCCAGTTTCATAATTACATCTTTCAGAGTAAGTTGTGGTGTAACCGTAAAAAAAAAAAAAAAAGTGTTGCAATGTCTCGACCGACAGATTTCAGTCTGTCGAGTGAATTCCCCGTATCGTGTGCTAATCTCAGATCAGTCTTGGTCACATCATTACGTCTGAGTCTTCAGACTTGTGTTTCTTTAGAGCTACAGTCTTTTGATTTAAGAGAAAATAGACTTTTCTTTAAATTTGAACAAGTTCTAACTTCCAGGTCCCTTCGTCTCCGCTGCTCTCCAGCCCATAGTTGTTAAATCTCTCCTAATCCTTCTTTTTAGTTTTTCTTCATCACTCTTCTGTTTACTCGTCTTGGTCGTGAAGCTGTTGTTGACAAAGGAGGGACGGGCAGTTTTCTCAGTGCTCGGTTGTTTGTCTGCTGTTACGTTCGTTCACTAAAGCTACGAATGAGGTGGCATCAGATTCTCTGTTCTGATTGGTTGTTTTGACCCGGGCGGTGGTTTCTTGTCAGGTGGCCTTCGAGGCAGCAGGTGGAGCCGCAGGATAAACATCACAGGACAGTTTTAGAGTTTTAGCAAATAGGACTAAAAGTTTATTTTTATCCAATTCACAGAAAATGACTTCAATTTTGTGAACGGTAAACTGATCAACAAAAATATGATTTTCAGTTTGTCTTTTTTTTCCAAGTAGTTTTTAAACCATAAAATGCCAAACAAAAGATTTTCTGTAGTTTTTTTTTTTTTTTTTTTCATTTTGTGACAGTGAACTGAATGTTTGTGGCGTTTAGTCAAACACAAGTGACTTAATTTGAATGAATCAAGAAAATGATCGATGTATTTATTAATGCTGAGAACAGTTGCTGGTTGCAGACCCTTGTGGTAAAGTGTGATTTGTTATACAAACAGCTGACTTGACCTGCTTTTAATACTTTGTTTGTATGGCATTGGGTTTTCATGCAACATATTAAAGTACAACCTCCTAATACTCAACCTGTTTCGTGCCGTATTTGTCAGAAGACTCCTCTTCCTCATCTTCATCCTTCTGACTATCATGAACTTATCTGACAAAATCCGCTGGGGGACGCAGCTTTCACATCATAAATGTTCTTCATAGAAAGAGATGAGGTGAGGTGTATATGTGAGATGTGAGGTAAATAAAGTTCAGTGTTGTTGCTGCAGTCGAATGATAATCTGCTCTTGAAAACTTCTTTAATCGCAGCCAAAATACACAAACTGCTTTCAAGCCTTCACCAGCCAACGCTGCAGGTGGCTGGCTCTCTGACAGAGCAGTGGGCAGAACAAAGTTAAATTTCACAGACAGACTTTTGTCTTGTAAAGATAATTTAAAACTTTGATCATCCATTATTTAACATGTCTCCTCCTCTCATCAGGCCCCTCGGCTAGCAGAGAAATACTGCGTTTGCCACCTGGCCACCGGAGACATGCTGAGGGCGATGGTGGCTTCAGGCTCAGAGCTCGGAAAGAGGCTCAAGCAGACGATGGACTCGGGCAAACTGGTAACTTCTCTGCTCATCTGTTTCTCGGGATCTCTGTGTGTATTTTTCCTTCTCTGACCCTTCGACCTTTCTGAGGCTCTGTGTTGACTTTTCCGCCCTTCATGTTCAGTCCCACATCACAGCGTGTTATATTTGTCTTCAGTGACATTCAGCACTAAAATGGCTTCCTCCAGTGTTGAAGACAAAAGTGCTTCAACTGTGACACACCAAACTCACTCCGCCTTAAGACAAGAAAAGTAATACTCACATTGGGAGAAAAAAAATTAGATCAAGTAACTGAGGCAAGTTACATGTTAAATTACTGAATTAATTTAGCCTGTTTTTTGTTTACTGTTTATTCATTCTGAGCCAGTTTTTCTTTTGATTCAGGAAATTTATAAGTTACAGCTTGTAGTGATTGAAGTGAGCTCTTCAGCTGAGTACAGACGTATTTTGAGGCCTTTTCAGTGCCTCAACATGTGACTAATATCTCTTTGTGGTTTCCACTGTGCAGCGTTTAAATATTTATGTGCATTCCTGTTTCTGGTCTTTATATGTAGTGACTAATTTTGTTGTCATCACTCTGTCTCTGTCTCTGTGTGTGTGTGTGTGTGTGTGTGTGTGTGTGTGTGTGTGTGTGTGTGTGTGTGTGTGTGTGTCTGTCACGTTGTGTTTTCTCGTGAAGCTCATACAGTTTTGACTCTCTTCATGTGGACTGACAGCGTTGTCTTTTCTTCCCCTGCAGGTCAGTGATGAGATGGTCGTGGAGCTCATAGAGAAGAACCTCGACACGCCGCCCTGCAGGAAAGGCTTCCTGTTGGACGGATTTCCTCGCACAGTCAAACAAGCAGAGATGGTCAGGATTACTTTTGATGCTGCTGCTGCTTTCTGTCGTTAAACAAAAAAGTACCTCAGAAATATATATATATTAAAAAAAAAGGTTTAACTCACTGTGATCTTGGTTGGTGTTTATCTGAACTTTGGACAGAGTCAAGCTAGCTATTTCCCTCTAATTTAGCTTAGTCTTGTGCTAAGCTAAATTAGGGCTCTAGTTCTACTAAGAGAGCAGTATCAGTCTTCTCCTCACACTTTACAAGAAAGTAAATATACTTAAGTCTTTTAGAGGATCACAGAAGGAAGGAAGAGGGAGGCAGAGTTTGAGCTTCTTATCAGTCATGTTTGACGTTTTGTTGTTTGTTTTTGACTCTTTCAGCTGGACGACTTGCTGGACAAGAGACAGGAGAAGCTGGACTCTGTGATCGAGTTTGCTGTTGATGACTCTTTGTTGGTCCGCAGGATCTGTGGCAGGTAGGAGCCGACATGAGAGAGAGTTAATTATTAAAGACCAGAGGAGGAATTCAATCTGTTTTATTTCCCAGCGGTTTATGATTTCCCACCGTTGTGCTTTTCCTTTTGGCTGAGAAGCTCCTCATTCTGTCTGTGTTAAATCCACCTGGGCAGGTAGATTGATTCATGTGAACAGAAGAGTCTGGGACAGCGAGATAATGTTGGGTAGAAGTGGAGCGTGAAAGCGTGCGATTAACGGAGGCCTGAAGCGTCGTGAGGCTGGAAGGTCGCAGGTTGAATCCTTAAAGAAGTCGATGTCTGTCCCCAATGAAATGTGCCGCATACTGACACTGCCAGATTGTACTTTTAAAGTGAGCGCTTAACTTTTAATGAGGCACAGAGGAAACACGTGGAGAACAACAAACCTGGAATATCAGAATCACGCAGCATTTATTAGTAACACATTCAGGGAAAACACAAGATTTGATCTTTTCTTCTAAGGTCACACAATGTCACTAACAGAGGTGACTTCCTCAACTTAATGTGCCAGAAAGAAACGAATCCAAAGTTTTCTTGGTGTTATCTGACAGATGAGGACACATGGCTCTGTTGGAAAGTGAATGTCCACAAATATTTCTCCAGTAAAATCACACCAGAACCAGAACCACCTAATTTTTGTTTCATGATCTTGAGTGAAGTTACTGTGGTCGAACAAAGTGACACACACAGTCGCTGAAAAGGAGACTCTCATTTGGAAAGTAATAACATTAACCAGAGCTGCTGTTACATGTTGGACTATTAATATAATGCTAGTAATCCATGATTCTTTGATTAAATACTTAATTTAAAATAACATGAAATGAAAAAGTTTACAGCTTGTGTGTGCAGACCCACCAAGCCACCAAAACTACATCACTGCATCACTCTCGCAGCCACATCCCTTCACCAGGACAGTTGAGGTAAAAATGAATAAAAATGAAAGTGCTTCTGGCTATTTTTTTCAGTGAAAACAAGTGACTTAAAACGGGACTAGAAGTTGATGAGTTTAAGTTTATAACCTTGCTTTAGCAGCATTTTGGTCACCACAAAGTAACAGTGGTTGCAGATGTACATCAGTGAAGGTTTACATTTACGTCCGCCTGCACGCTGGTTTGTCCTCACCTGCCCTTTCAAAAGAGAAGCCGTCATTTCTTCTCTCACTTCTCATTTGCCACAAGTGAAACGAGCTGCAACCACCAGTACACACTGCACAAGCTGCAGGCATTCAGTACATCACAAAGCTTTTAGCGCCACCTGTTTTCATAAGAAGCGCTGATAAATTTAGCCGATGTGACCTGAAACTGATTCTCTTACGTAAGCTCTGCAGGTCAAAGCACAAAGAGGAACTGAAGAGAAACTTATCAACCTTCATAACAGCTTATTTGTTAGTGTCTTGTGTTTTCCTGGTGTGTTTCCAGCTCTTCTACCTCCACTGTGCCACAAATTATTTATATAACAGTTCTGTGGCTGTTGAATGTAACACGCTGTGCTCTGATTTGAAACTGACCCACACACTGAGCAGACCTCCATCTGAACAGGCGTCGGCACTTTGTGTTGTGAAACGTTTTATTGGTGTTTGTTGTCGCAGCACAACACTTGTCCTCTTTCTTCAGAATAACCACTCTGCATTATCCACACGCTGAATGCAAGGCACAGTTAGTTTGCAAAGAGCCATTTTTCTGTCCATGGGGGTCCTTTTGTGAGGAGGAGGAGGCCGTCTGCTGCCTTTTTCAAGCCCAAGTAGGACAAGGGCAGCGTGTGGGATGTAAAAAGGACAGTTAAGTAGTCAGTGAGTCACGGTGGCTGTCCAGCCCTCATCTGTCCTCCCCTGCTCTCACTCTGATTTCTTTTCTGTCCTTGTCCTGCCCTCCTCACCGTCTCCCCTCCATTTCCCCAGACTAATCCATCAGCCAAGTGGCCGCTCCTACCACGAGGAGTTCAACCCCCCCAAAGAGCCCATGAAGGATGACGTAAGTAGTTTCACTATCAACCCACTTAGAAACCACTTCTGGCTAAACTGCCTCCTACCTAGATTCAGCGCCAGGCCGGAAATCGGTGACGATCAGCCAGCTTCAGACTAAGTGCTTTGATGAATTCTGGACGTATGAGATGTTCCAGACATTTAATCTATATTAAACACATGGAAACGTTTCCGGCTAAGCAGCTACGCTTTGATTCATCTTATTAGATCTAGATGCATCACGGAAAGGAGATGTACAAAAAGAGACTCACAGAGTTCATTGTTTGTCAAGATGTCATTTAATATTCAGGTATCCAATTTATTTTATCCTTTAAAGGATGTTTCTGCTGGATGAGAGAGAAATTTTAGCCTTAAGTGGGAGGATGATTGTTTACACATGCTGATACCAGAGGAAATGATCACACTCCTGTTAAAAGGTTGCATATTGAATTGTATTATTTAGATATGTACATAACAAATTGATTTATGTCTTTATGCAGAGACTTAAGCTCAGCAGATGACGATAAATGATCGATCACATGACGTGTTCGCTTTAAGTAGCGTGTCGCAGTGATGGGAGTCACTGAGGGTGCAGTCACCTGATGAGCTAATGGTCATTAGTGGGTGAAAAATGGAAAAATCAAGCTTTGGTCTTAAATTTGGCCCTGCTGCTGAGACACAATCAGATCTTAAAGAAGCAGGGCTGATTCTCTGTTTTTATGTCTGTAGCTATTTCAACTCCATAGTTTCTCCCTCTGATCTGTGATCTACATGATCTAGATTTCTGTAAACAAAACTGTTTTTGAGAAAATGTGATGCAGAGAGAATTTGGGCCCGATTTTGATAGTATTGTTAGGATCATCCATTCATTTATAGATGAATGTTAACTGCTTTACCACAGTAAATATTAATATTTATTAATATTAATATTAATTTACATGCATCCTTTTGCTTCAGTGTGTTTTAAGTCAAACATTTTGAAGGTTTAAAGCAGTATTCTGTTGTATTTAATATTCATGTTGCTCTTGACAAAATCTACATCACCACAAATAAATGACTCGAATGTTAAAGATATACGGATCCAATGTTTTTTCTTTTTTTTGGTTGTTGTTTTAATCTGGTAATGAACTCCGATATTTGAAATGTTTGCTGATCAGATATCAGAGTACTCTTATTTGCCAAAATTTTAAAGAGGTAACGTGAGACCAGGTGTTACTGTGGCACCGCTGTGAACAGATGTAACTGGATGATACTCGATCCGATTAACAAGGTCAAATTTGATTGGATCAGTTTGAAAATGTGGCTTATCTGCAAACAGAGCACCACACACAGCGACACACAGTCTCCAGGCTTAGACGGATGGATTTCCACAGGCTCGTGTTTTGTTGACTAACACAAGTGTTTCAGTACAGCGAGTGGTGTGTGTGTGTGTGTGTGTGTGAGGGAGGGAAAGCGAGAGGGATAAAGTGATGACACAAGTTCAAACTTCATTCATTGCTGTGCAGGTTTTACAATCTATGTCCATTTTTTTTCTTCTTTGTCTCTCTTCTCACGTGTTTTCTCGCCTCTCATCTGCCCTCAGGAGACGGGCGAGCCGCTCATCCGCCGCAGCGACGACAACGAGACGACGCTGCGCTCCCGTCTGGACGCCTACCACCGGCAGACCGTCCCTCTGGTGAACTACTACAGCGCCAGGGGTCTGCACACGGCCATCGACGCCGCCAAGAGCCCAAACGTCGTCTTCGCCTCCATCATAGCTGCCTTCTCCGCCGCCATGGAAACCCCCGCCCGTGCCACCGCCTGTAAAGACCAAGTGTTCTTCATTTAAAAACCCTTTCCATCCTTCCTGTCCCCTCCAACGGGCTTCTCTTTCCTTCAAGGGTGGAGATTACACAAGAGTCGATCGAGTGTCACAGTGGCAACAAAATGTAACTTTGCGAGGTGTAAACGTGGAGGAAGGAGACCCGCGTGGCGTCAGAGGTTCAAGAAGTTCAAATATTTCACCAGTTTGATATCTGTTGTAGAAACAGAAAGGATTTTAAGTTGCTCTTTTGCTCCTCTTTGTTACAAAATCAAGTCTAAGAGCGAACAAGCCGACATAGAAATGATCAATAACCGCTAAACAAACTGATGCTTAGCACGACGCTGCTGCTTCTGCCGCTCACCTGAATAGAAATGAGGTTTAAGGTTTTGACATTTAGCAGAGCACGATGCCTTGTGCGTTTCTTGACATGCTTTTCACCAGAAGGCGTTTGAAAATATTGACGCTTGTTGCATATTGTTTGCCCTCGCTGGACAGGTTTGCTCTTGTTTAATCGATTACTTTGCCCTTTTCTCTCCTTCTGATTCTTGTGTGCGTACAGTAGATGTCCTGTTTTTCCTATCAGCTGTGTTTCCTCCTTTTGTTTCCTTACAGATAGAAAACAAATTGGGAGCATCACACTCATTGTCCGAACTTCAACTCATTTTTATTTCTCAAATTGGTTTTAATTTGTTGCATTGAGAGAGAGAGAGAGGGAGAATCAGAGCTGCAGTTTTTTATGGCTTCAGTCTGGAGGAAAAAGAACAGAACAGCAAAAAAAAACTAGCTGAAGAATTAATTTGTAATTAATTTTCTAAAAGCCAAATTAATGAACCCTGAAATTACAAATATGTAATTTGCATGGCTGAGCTCATGGAGGCAAGGGAGGTACTTACAGACCTGTAGAGCCTGTTTGTTGCCGTTTGCGTGAAAAATGGCACATTTGACTGAGTCACAACTACATAATGACACATATTGTTAGATTCAACATTACACTTTCAGAGGGAACCATTTTCCTTGTGCCCACTGCAAATTAATGTCCTTAAATCCAGTTAGATATTATGATAAAGGGCAGCCACTTCCTCAGACTTTGATAAGTCCTGATATATAAAGGCAGAAAGCAGAGGAGGGAAATGTTGTTGTTCATAAGAAAATCTGTTTGATGCTTTTCTCTCAGACCTCCAGCTCATCAGGAGGTTCGAGTGCTGCGTGTGTTAGTGTGTCCAGTGGAGACGTTTCCTCTGAATCTCATCCAGGACAAACTTTTCCTCCTTCATCCTTCCTCAGTTTAACCTGCTGTCTCCTCCTCGGCTCTCTGCGCTGCTCTCGCTCTCTCAGACTCCACCATGACCTTTTGGATGTTTGAGAGGCTGCACTGGTTGAAAACTAACTCAGCATTTTATTGATACGGCTAATTGCTAAATCAATATGCACTTTACTGTGAAACAGACTGTACGCTGTCTCCACTGAAGTAGTTTAATCATTCCTGTCGTCCTAACCGGCCTGTGACTTCAGCTCAGTGCAGCTCAGCATCGGCGCTGGTTTGACCACGTTTTGGTTACAACATGCCGCTGTAATTTTCTTAATAGTGTGATTTCATGTCCGTCTCTTCTGGAACGTATTAGAGCGAACGATTTCTGAGAAACTAAATTTCTCTGTTAAATCTCTGTTTCAGGATCAGAACCAGTGAGAGTGCCAAATATTTTTCACACAGCAAAGTCTTTTTTTTTATTCATTGTTCACATTAGTAGTAGTGGATGTGTAAAGAGGAACTCAATTGTCATTTTCCAGTTTAGATTGTAGGAATATGATTGAATGTAATGTGTAAATGTAATGTGGAAAACATGGTGTCTGCAGTGATAATCAACATTAATCAAATGATAATGTGAACGCTCACTTGGAGTCATCGTTGGCCACGACAGGCAGCTGTTATTAGCGTCAAACTTTACACCACCTGCAGACAGACAGATAGAAACTCACTGGTGAAATAGAGGAGCAGCTAAAGAGCCAGATGTTTCTTTCAGGAGGTGTTACTGCAGTCAAGAGAGAGTAAATATTGGACTTGCATTCATCAGAGGACACAAATGACTTTAAATGTTCATGTTATTGCTAAATGGGTAAATAACTTGAAAGGTAAATGTCATAAATGTTGTGTTAACTGCTTGTTTCTGTTTCCCCAAAGTGACCAAAAAAACAATTGATGCAGGGTTTAATTAGCATTGATATGACAAAAAAAAACTGCACTGACTGAATGATTTAATACCAGAATGATGTGACAGATCGGAGGAAAGTTGCTGTACATTTTGTGCATGCTCGTCTTTAAAAAGGCTTGTTACAAAAAGTACTGTCGGTCATTTTGTTTTGAAACTTAAGCACTTGTCTAAGCACTTTTTATGAAATTACGTGGATCCAATATAAAGTCTGTTTTTTTAAATTTGGGAAATGTTTGTTTTCACACGAGTGTTCAGAGGCCGTCTGGATTGACGTACTTTCAGACTGACGTAAGTTAAATCGTTTATCAGGACACTTGGAGATAAAGATAGTCGATGTTTTGTGTGCAGACGCGCGCTGACATCACAGTTTGTGTGAAGCGAGCTGGATCAAAGAGAAACACTGAAGGACGTCGGCTTCTCAAACCTTCCAGAAAAATTCCCTTGGAAGTGTTTTGAATTTGGCCTTTTGTTTGTTTTGCTCCCAGAGGTGTCCTTCTTACGTCTTTCTTTTTGTTCCACCGGATTGTACTCTGAATACGTTTGTTTAATATAGTAAAAGTGGGTGTTGTGGAAATAATAATGTTAGATAACAAACCTCGGCCTCTGAACGCTCCTGTGGCATCGGGTGTTTGTGTGTTCGTCCTTGAATCCTCTGCTCCTCCTTGACCTATCCGCGTCCTCCCGGCTCTGTAGTCACCTGGTGTTTGTGTTCGGTGGAAACATCTTGCATGCAGACGGTGTCGCCCACACTTTCCCTTGAATACTGATGTGCCTCTATTCTCCGGGGGTTGTTGTGATGAAAAACAATAGCAGATGTTCAGCAGTCCCAGCGGGCAGATTTCGGGCTTTTATTCAGCTCAACCAAACAATTTCATGCTAAATTTCTTTTAATATTCTGTCCTCTGCTGGATGATGCCTTGGTGCCTTTTTTTATTCATCACTTTTTGAAAGCTGTGAATGTATAGATTTAGAAATGAAGTTTTGTTCAGCCCTAAATGAATGTGACGTTTGAACGTGGACTTCTAAGTGAACGCTGGCAGAATAATTACACTCAAATATGGACTTTTTTTGTGTCCCCTTCTCTTGACGCTTCATTTAAATGACCAAGTGAGCATTTGAAGTCATGTCTTGTTGTGTTTCCTTTTAATTCACCCCAAACTTTTCTTCCCCTCTCTCTCTTCCTTGTCTTCCAGCTGGTTGAGTCCTGAGCGGCTCCATTTCCCCCCCGAGGCGAAGGATTGGAGTTGGCAAAAAGATGTCGGGTGGGTGAACAGACGAAGGGGAGGGAGGGGTCGGACGTTAGAAGGAAACCGTAGGCTTCATGAGTTAAAGTTAATTCAGCGGTACTGTGAGGCTTTTAGGTTGTCAGCACATTTGTTTCCAGTAAACTGTGAGCAGGACGAGAAAAGCAAACTTATTGTCATTCCTCATGTTTCCCCTTCAAATAAATCATGCTTTCCTACAATCAACTTTTGTGCACATTGTGTGTGTTTTGTTGTTTTAGAGACATATTAAAGACTTTGCTTTTGTAAAATATGTGAAATGTGAAATGAATTGGGCAAATCCAGAGACTGAACATACCACGTTTTGTTTTATTTTAAAAAATGACAAGTATTTTTTGTTTTTTAACACCTTTCAACAATATTCTTCACAACAACCCTCTGATATGTGTTGGTTGTTATTTGGTCATTAATTAAGTGCGTTTTCCTCTGGTTTCTGAGTCTTTGTGTGAAACATAATGAAGCTGCCGTCTACAGTGTCATCTTAAATGTCTGAAAGGACCCAGCAGCAGATTAATCCAGGCCGCGTTTGATGGGAGAGATTAAAATAAAACACAAGATAATTCAGAATCAGAGAATTTATTTGTCACAGGAGAAGATTTTACTTTTTGCTCTTAATGCTTTTAAATTTAGCTGACAATACTTAAGAGGGATTTTCCAGATTTATGGGTAGGTAAGTTATTGTCTCAGTACGTGAAATCAGCTTTTTTCATCGGGTATGTGAGCGCATACAAGGAATCTGACTCAGAAATGGAGACATGCAGCTAAAAACCACAAACTGACAAGGTAAAAATCAACAGTAAAACTGTTATGTACAAGTATAAATAAATGTAAATACATATGCATACTGTAAATAAATAAAAATACATACATAGGATAAAGAAAAGTAGATAAAGTGACAACTATGAAGGATACTGAAACATGATGACTCCAACAGGTAGCTTTATTAAAAATATGTATTTTTTATATGATAGTTTTATTTTTTTAGTTATATACTATTATTTATTATTATAGTTATTATAGTATCTGAATACTTCCTCCATCACTGTGAAGTAGTTGAAGTTTACTGAGGGGGGTCTTAGATGATGATGTTGTTCCCTTGACAACAGAATATTGATGCCTGCCTTCTGATTGGCTGATGATCGATGACAGATTTGTTTGTTTGTTTGTTCTCAAACAACGAAAATAAAAATAATTTATTTCACTTTCGTTCTGATGTTTCCCGACACACATTTGTTGTTGTTTTTTTTCACAGTAACCGCTTGCTTAAGTTCCTCAGAGGGGAGGGGTGGGGGGGTGACGCCACGGGGGAGGGGTTTCCGTAGTGTGTACGGCGTGACGTCACCGACGGGGCTTTCCTCCATGACGTCAGAGGGCAGAGAGAGAGGGAGAGAGAGCTGCGGAGATCACGCCGAGTTTCAGCGCCGCTCTCGGGGGGCGCAGCAGGACCAGAGGCCGCCGAGAGGACCAGGAGCCCCGCAGAGCCGAGACAGGAGAGCCGGCCGGAGAAGAGAAGAGGAAGAAGAGGAGGAGGAAGAGGAGGAGGTGACCGTCGCATCGCTCCTCTCCTGCCGCACAGATCCCTCCTGAGCAGGGTGAGTGTTTCTCCTTTAACAGGCTCTCTGCAGTTTCTCTTCACATGATCGTTCACATGCATGACAGTCACATCATGAAACAGGCAGGAGGCTGAACTCACTCCAACACCACCCAAAAAAAACACCATCAGCACAGCTCAGGTAGGAAAACAGCTTCAGGAAGCAGAGTGTGTGTTTGTGTGTGTGTGTGAAATAATCCCAAAGTACAGAAACAAAATGTCTCCAGCTTCAGTCTGGTCAGTCATCCAGGATGTGAGACCTTTAAAAAACAGTCCTGTCTGCTCACTGTTCAAGGATGTGATGATGAAAGATAAAAAACATTATTATAGATGTCAAGAGAGATCATGGCAGAGGAGATGAGCTGCACTGTGAACGCTCCCCACAGGGAGGATTTAGGAACATTTGGGGGGTTTATTTGTGTTGGAGACCAGATTTTGTTCACTCGTTTACTCAGGTGTGGTGAAATTTACCAGCAGTGAAACGTTTTTGTGGGAAAAAAGGCGGGTTTAATGTTCATATTTGGATACAAAAAATAGTTCAATATTTGTTGGCTTATGGGAAAAGAAACTCTTAATATAAAAGGAACCTATATTATTCTGATAAACGGAGTCTTTCAAACTGTATTAAATATCTGTAATTGTGCTTTTTAGTGTATAATTGCTCCAGTTTTCATATTGTTGTGTTGATATTTAGAGGCGAGTCTGAAGTGTTGGATTTGTTCAGATATAACAGGTGGCAGGTGGGTCATTTTCCAGCAAATGCTCATCAGAAAGGTTTGTTTAGGATGAGAATGAAGGTTTTTGGCCGACTGATAAGAAGCAAACGCTCTGTCGGTGACCAACATTTTATCTGAAGAGTCCTGACGCAGTGAAACCGGCCAGCTGCTGCTCCTCTTCGAGACGAAACAAACAGTCATAATCTGTTACTGATGACGAACTCGGCAGTAAACACAGATATATTAGATTATCTTAGAAAAGAAGAGTGTTGTCGTAGTTTTATAATGAAAAGGATCAGTCACATCTGGCAGGCAGCACATCTGTTTAACAAGGTCAGACCTGCCGCAGATACGAGTCACATGTCGACACAAAATGCAGGTAAAGAGCTGTTTGTGAAGACTGTGACTATAAACTAACTCTGGATGTCTTTATCTGCATATTTTTCTCCTTTAAAATCTGTTTTATGGCCAAACAGTATTGTTTTAAATCAACTTTGCTGTATAGGTAAGAAAAATCCTGCAGAACCTTTAAATCTGTTAAACAAAATTAATTATACTTCAAAAATAATAGAAATATCTGTTTTAACAGGCTTGTTGCTGAAGGTATTGATTGACAAACTTAAAATCTGTACTATATTTGGTATTTTAAAAGTGAAAATCCTTCAAATAATTGTAATAAAATCTCTGGCTCCCTTATAATATGAGAAAGAGACCACATGTGCAAAAAGAAAAATAGTATAAATAATAAACTTAGTGATCAAATGTGGACTTAAAATACAAATAATACAACTAAATCGAGTATATAACTAAAGATAAATTCTACAGAATAGAGAAATACTGTTTGTACTTTTTCAGGAAGTGACTCCAAGCGACTACATTGGAAAAACACCATATTTTCCCTGACTCCCTGATTCCTCTGTGGGGAGTGTTTCCTCTCGTTCGTCAGACGTGTTTGACCATTACCTCATCTTCCTCCGTGTCATTACGAGCTTCAGGTTGCAGACAATAGCAGGGAATCACACGCGTGTCAGACGCAGCGTGTCCGAGCATTGTGCTGCTGTTTCCTGCCTGAAACTCGAATCCTCTCATCCACTGCAGCTCGCCTCAGTGTGTGTGTGTGTGTGTGTGTGTGTGCGTGTGTGCGTGCGTGTGTGCGTGTGTGTGTGTCATACGTGTGTGTTAAGAGGTGGTGTAAAGGGGCGCAGAGGGTTTGCTCTTTGCGAC
>JBAJHX010000040.1:17926133-17942627 GCA_037176925.1 Amniataba percoides
GGACTCTGCATGCACCCTGTGTGTGTGTGTGTGTGTGTGTGTGTGTGTGTGTGTGTGTGTGTGTGTGTGTGTGTGTGAGTAGGAGAGAAAGAAATGTGTTAATGAGAGTCAGTGGGAAAGAGAGAAAATGCTCAAACTCTCCATTTGTTTACCCGTCTGCCTCCTTTTTTCCTGATATCCTGGATGGATTAGTCATTTCTCAAAAATCATCATCCATCAAACTTCCATTATTTTTTTGGTGTTATCCAAAATTGTTAAATAAAGCTGAAACTTTTAGTCAATTATTTAATTTGTTAATGGATATAAAATGTTTTTGGGAACTACTTCTTGGGAATTTGGCTGGTTAAAACTTAGATATGTCGTATTTGTCGGGTTTTCTGTCGTTGTCGGGATGAAAAGCCAAAATGAAGACATAAATTTGGGCTTCAGAAAATTTATCTCTGTTCTCTGACTCCAGCTACAGTTGATTTAAAGACACATACTTTTATTTTTGTTTTGTGATCAGACATTTTCTGCTGAAGTCAGATTTCCATGTAATTCTTTCAGGCTGCTTACGTCAACACCACCTCTGCTTTGTTTGAGGCGACTTTCTGTCACTGTGCCCGTCAGCTGTTTGGTGCTGAGCAGCTGCTGTTTTTACAGCATTTGGACCTGAAAACAAAGCTGCTGAGAGCCAAAACAGAAAAGTTTTGAGCTCCAAAACACCTGATCTCATAACTAAGAGCGGCACCATCATTATTACTGCCAGTGGACTAGACTGATTTATGAAGCTGATTATAGTGGCTTTAAATCTGCATATTTCTTTGATTAACATAACAAATAAGTTCATTTCTAACAAGAAATAATAGTGTAGCTTCTGGGCCGCCTGGAAAATGAGGCTGACAGGGCACATACTTTAGTTGAGTGGCTGGTTTGGCCAAATAAGCTTCATCATCTGTAATGTTGACACCAGTGTTGAAGTCAAAACAATACCAAACCCCTTTATCACGTCACAGCAATGTTTGGTGTTGTGTGGGCTGTGGGAAAAGATTGTCTTTAACTCGTCGATGAGTCAAAAAATCCTCCAACTTGGACTGGAATAAGAGTTTTAGCCAGTCGCAGTGCTGATGGATGGACGCAGAGGAAGAGAGAGAGAGAGATTCAAGCCAAATAGTTTCTGCAGTACAATGGAAGGGCAGATATGGAAATTGGCCAATTGTGTCGTCCATTTCCACTGAAAAAGGGAGTGTAAACACGGGCTGATAACAGATCTTCTCCCACACACACATGCACATACATGTTTTAAATATTTTATGCAATTCAAATTCATTCGGTTTTGACTTTTGGGCGTTAAAGGAAGCTAAACTCTTGGCTAAAGTTTTGCCAGATGTTTTCTGCGGGCGAGGATTTTGCACGCACACGCTGACAGAAAGCGCTCAGAGGGTGTCTGAGTGAGACGGATTCCTGGGAAGAGCTGAGCATCATGTCTGGTTGTCAGGGTGGTTTTTCCACAGACGGAAGAAGTGCTTCCATTATCGGTGATATAACTCTATCAACTCGCCCCCTCATGCACACGCCAAAAAAAACCAATCACTCTGCTTACAAAATCGCCGCGTTTCTACAGCAGCTCGTGTGGGCGACCCTGCTGTTAGGAAAGTGTTTCTTGTAGACGTGCGAAATATTGACAGTAAACAATAAGCACTTCATGTTCAGCGGATTCAGTCTTTTGCTAGAAGTGTTGATTTTCTCATCACCAAAAAGAAACATTCGTGAAAGTGAAAGGGCTTCGTTTGTTTATCCCGTTTTATGAGTGTCATTTTAATAGTTTGAAAGCAAAGAAGCGTGAACATGTTTCCATGATGACTCGTTCCAACAGGTGCGGCTGTTTGCTTTTGATCAGGAGATAAAGTTACAATTGCCAGTAAAATACTTTTGAGCACATTTAATTAGAATTTAAGAGACGCCTTGTAAAGGCACGTTCTTGAAGATGCAGTTGAAAACCGTGTGAAAATATTATCAACGTGCAGTTCATGACAAACATTCAGATAAGTGTTTCTTTAATGGATTGGATGTAGTTTGTTACCTTTGGAGTGAGCCAGGCTAGCTGTTTCCCCCCGTTTACAGTCTTTGTGCTAAGCTAAGCTAATGGTCCATTGCCTGTAGTCTCATTATAAGCTAACAAACTTTTCATTTAAGAAGAAGCTGATAAGGTGCCAACTAGCAAGATATTTATTAGAATATGTGATAAATTCCCCCAATTATCATGCACTCATTATGTTAATATAAATCAAGAGTCATGTTGTGATGTTGTTGTGATGTTTGGCTTGGTGCTTTTAGTTTGTTTGATTTGTTTTTCTGGAGCTTTCAGTTGTTTCTCACAGTCGTCAAATGAAGCTGGCTCACATCAACACTGGAAAAAGCTAACAAGTTGATTTTGATTGAAGATAATCTTTATTTATTCAGTTGAGGTCTTTGGGGGTTTTACCCTGTTGAGAAAAGTCACGTGAGTTTCCTGGTTGGACACGAACCAGAGACAGTTTCCTTTATTGTCACCAACATTCGGGGACGACGCCTGTAAGAAGCAGGTCTCAGGTGTCTTGTTTGTGTAAAACTGTGGGATGTTGAACGAGGACATGGCCTTTTTCAATAATTAATTTAACATTAAAAAAAAAAAAGAGTCCTAATTTGTGGTAATGTGATGAACACAGCGGGGTGAGAGGTCACTCAGTTTGTCGTGAATCAACCCCGAAGCTTCAGGTTGGTTCTCTAATGTCTCATTAAAAGCCTGTTAATCAGTAGTGATATCTAATCTGCATGACTCAACCGGTCCTGCTGCTCACTGGAAGTCAGTCGCCTTGACGTGTGTATGTGTGTGTGTGTGTGTGTGTTTCTGCATTTTTTTTCTTTTTTCTGTGAGGACCAAATGTTCTCTCAAAGATACAGAGATCCTCCAAAATGAGAACGTTTTGCTTGACCTCGCTTCTTTAGCAGGAACATTTAGCCGAGGATGTGCAGTCTGTGCTGGAGGTCCATAAAAAGTGTAACGACCTCGAGGCTAAACGCTGCCCGACAACTGAACGACGGCTGATTTACTGCTGTTTGGTAAGTGCAGCTGAAACAACAAAATCCCCGTAATAACGTCGCTTTCATCACCTGTACCCGCCGCGAAGACGCTGGTCCCGCTTTACTTACAGTCCAACAGTCTTTAAACATCATTTTCAACTTCATGCTTTTATCTGTTTAATTTCCTACACTGGGTTAAATGTTCGTCCTCTTCAGAGCTGTGATAGCACAAGACACATTTTTGTAAAACTATCAGAGTTTAAAACAAAAGCACACAATTTGGATTATCCTGCTGCACTCATTTTTTTAAAGTTTCACAGACTAAACTGCTGTTTTATAAATTAATTGAATTCAAGGCGAGTACAGCTGCAGTTCTTGGTGGAAAAAAAACATTATTAATCTTTTAAACCTTATTGTTTAAGCATATTCAAAACAACTTTGATTGACTTTAATTTAACTTCATGTTGGCACAAAAGTCTGTATTAGCAGTAAACCTGCTTTGAGTTATGTTATAATTTAGTATATTTACATTTTACATTTTTCTACTTGTCTCATCCAGTGTGGATCCAGATATAATAACAGACAGAGTTTACCAAGAGGGAAATACTTTTATTAAAACTGATCAAAGCATCAAATATTTGGACAGGATGAACGTTTGGTAGTGAAGCATTTTAAATATTTAAGCTCCAAATAACACCGTCCTTCACTGGTAAAGTCACATCCAACAAAACAATCAGCTTTTAAATGTTCTTTTCTCAGTTTTATTAACATAATTACAGGTTGTGTTTCTGCAGGTCAGCTCACGAGAGGTTTACTCTGTTACTCTGTTAGCTGATGGCCTCTAATTAGCTCTCCCCCTCAAAGCCACGCAAACACACGCACACAGACGTAAAGCTTCATGAGCTCCCGGCTGAGCAGGGAACCACCTGTTCAGTCCAGAGACCGTCGGCCCGCAGCTCTCAGATTATCAGGGTTTTAGTCGGTATCACTTCAAACAGGCCGATAATCTGAGCCGGGCCGTCTGCTGGACCTCGGCTCCGCCAGGATCTGTCGGTTCATGTTAAAGCGACGTCGTCAGTCGGTTCACTGCAGGCTTTTAGCTGATGCCGTTATCCAAAGTGATAAAACGCATTTGAGCACTGAGTGCAACAACAAGATAATCAGTTTATTCTGTTTAGTGAAACATCAGACAGACAAATGCTCCATTATTTTCTGTGTGTGTGAGTTATTTAATGTGTGAATCAGTTTTTTTGTTGTGTGTGCGTTCGGGTTGAGCAATATAAGAGTTAATCATGTGGAATAATATTTTGCTGGTGAACTGGTTTGTCGAGGCATGTTTGTGTTTGACTGCCTGCTGAACCTGCCCTTGAATCATAAATACACATTAAAGTGTACGTGTGTTTGTCTACATCACATACGGGCGGAGCTGCGTGTTTGTGCGTCAGTGTTGGTGTCCGAGTTGCTCTTCAGATAAATTTCTTCAAAAGTGTCACAGGAGCTGCGGCGAGTGTTCAGAGTTCAGAGTCAGAGCAGCTTCTTCCAGGGAATCAGCAGAGACAATAAACAGCAGTGAAGTTCTTTGGAAGAACAGCCCTCAGGACGTTTAATAAATAATGTGTTTGGCAGAATGTGGAGAAACATATTTCCCCATCACGATGTGATTCTGTGACGGGAAGAGGCTTCGTTGTGTCAGTGCTGTTGAGTAAGTACATTATCAAGTGCTGCACTTATCATCAACTTTGAGGTACTTCAGCATTACTTAAGGATTTCTGTTTTAAGCCACTTTACACTGCCACGAAATAATGTTGCTGTTTTTACTCAACCTCTGTCATGTAGTGACAAATTTCCTGTCAGATTCAGATTTTATTTGAGAAACACATGATTATTTTGTAATATATGTTTCACACTCATGTGTAAAACTCACCAGCAGCATAGGAAGTAGTTTGATTTGCTCCACGTCAATCAGTGCACCATTAATCACATTCATTTATAGGTAGTAATAATCCAGTAATGTAGTATGAATAATTGATATTTTATCTAACAAAACAAGCTCACCACTGGGCCTGTATAATAGCTGTTCTGACACTTTTACACCACCTTCCTCAGCAGATTTTTAGAGTTTGCTCAAGCTGATAAAACCCCAAAACTTTTATTTAAACTTTTTTCTCGACTAATAAGAAGAATATATTCACACTCTGCCATCAAACACATTCAGTTCTTTGGCATTTAAGAATTAAGGACACTCTGTTGGTAATACTTTTACTTAACTTTTTATTATATTGGAGTATTTTTATATCGTGATGTGTCTTCTTCGACTTCTTTCTGCCACCATTGGTCATTGAAGTGAAAAGAAAAGAAACATCTCAGTACTTAACTACATCTTACTTTTTCCATTAATTGAACATACGGAAACTACAAACTAAAAATTTGCCAGCTGTTGTACACGATGCCGCTTAGCGCTGTCACCTCATGATTAAAGGATTCAGACCTGCAACCGGCTTCAGGCGACGGTTTATTTGTCTTTTATTTGTCTCTACATGTCGAGCTTGTGATTAACTGGTGAGTCGTCGAGGGTGTACCGACATCAGCCGGGATCAACCACAGACAAGAAACATGTCTGCGCTTTTCCCTGCTGACTTCACTGAAACTGAGGTCTCAAAGTTGTGTCTGTGCATGTGTGTGTGTGTGTTGAAGTGTGAAGAGCAGCTGTGTGTGGCGGAGCGGCGGTGGGAAAGAAAGTCGTGATGCGTTCATGCAAATCATTTTCTCGCACACTGTTTTATCTACAAGCGGGGCATCAAAGAGGGCACCAGGAATCACCAGCATCTGTCTGTGTGTGTGTGAATGTGTGTGTGTGTGTGTGTGTGTGTGTGCGTACGTGGGTCTGTGCATGTATGTCGATGTTTTGTGTGTGTGTGTGTGTGTGTGTGTGTGTGTGTGTGAGTCCTGCGCAGACGTGTCAGTTCCAGCAGTGAATCATCTCATTGCGTAACAGCAAAAAGCTCTCACAGCAGCACACCTGTAACGCACAGCTGATTAGTCTGAGGCCCATTTACTGTGTGTGTGTGTGTGTGTGTGTGTGTGTGTGTGAGACCAGTCATTCTTCACAACTGCCCCTCTAATGTGGAATAACCTGCCCACACAAGCTGAAAAAGACTTATTAAATATTTACCAGCTTTATTTACGTCATTAAACGGCTTCTTTGTTTATGTTGCTGCTGATTTGTTAACACAGTATTTCATCATTTTATATGCCTCTTTAAATGCCCGCGTGTTTGCTACTAGCTAGCTGTTTACCTGCAAGAACACACGACCCCTCTGTCTGCCTGCCTGCCTGTCTGTCTGTCTGTCTGTCTGTGAAACTGAAATGCAAAGTTTGTCCTGACAGTGAGTCACTGAAATGAAAAAGGGTTTATCTTCATAAGAGACCAAAGCAAATTTTATAGAAACCTGCACAAAGTGATGTTACCTGAAACCAAAACTGACTCATTAATTACAGATAAAGATTTTTTTAATTCATCAATTTTCTTGAATATAAATCAAAAGAATGTTGTAAAAAGGCAGAAGAGTTATACCAAACTTCATGGCTGGTTTCTGTTTGGTTATATTTACGTTTGATGAAGCAGTACCGCCTTTGTCCACAGGGACCGCCAAAATCACAAACACAAAATGAAAAGTTCACTTGAGCTGCTTTAAGTAAAAGCATCACTAACACAATGTAAAAATACTCCTGTCCAAGTAAAAGTCCTTCATTAATGATGATTAGTTACGTAAAAGTACTATTAGCAAAAGTACTTAATGAAGTGACCCTAAATTAGAATAAATGTGTACTGTTTATTCTATAACAATTCAACATACACTTCATAACACATGATGTGCAGTGAAAAGTATTTTTATCTCAGTTATATAAATGGAAATAAAGATCTTGTGCATGTTGCTCAGATTTGTATTTAAACACAGTACCTGAGTGGCTGCACTGATCTGAACTCCACCGCTGGAAACTTCTCAGCCTATAAAACAGCATGTTTCCCTCCTGAGGACTCAGACTGCTGCTGCTTTTTTTCCAACCTTCATTTCATCTAATTGTAGTTCAGGAGCAGATGGTGAGTAAAGAAAGCAGCTTCTTTGTCCTGGGAAACCGTTCGAGAGCTAAAACACGAGATTATCTGGGCGTCATGAGCCGTCAGGAGCCGACAGCTTCATCTGGACCTTTGTTAGATGCTGCATGGTGTCACACACACACACACACACACACACACACACACACACACACACACACACATGCTCATGAGCATCTGTTTATTTACTTTTTTGGAGGATGTAAACAAAGAATTTATGTTGTTTTTGAAGCTTTGAAGACAAAAAGAGAGAGAACAAGATTCAAACAGAGATGGAGAGCTGAGTGTGTGTGTGTGTGTGTGTGTGTGTGTGTGTGTGTGTGCGTGTGCGTGTGTGAGAGAAACATGTTTTATTTCCATTGTTGGGACATAAATCTGCTTACACAGTCACACTGTGGGGACTCATCTAACGTCAACCATCGACGTTCAGAGTGAAGGGTGGAGATTTGGTTTAAAATCAGGGTAAGTCTGCAGGAAGTGAAAGTAAGCCGATGTAATGTAATGGAAACACAACTGTGTGTGTGTGTGTGTGGGCGGGAAAAGAGAGGGCAAAAGAAATAAAAAAGAATAAGAGAGCCACAAAAACAACAAGTTTAACAATAGAAAAAATAAATGTTTTTCCAGTGTAGTGAGGAGAGTGTGAGAAGAGGAGGTGTGTGTGTGTGTTGAGAGAGAGCTGAATTGAGCAGCAGTGGAGTAGGAGGACGAAGTGTGTGTGTGTGTGTGTGTGTGTGTGTGTTTTTGTGTGTGAGCATGTTGATAACAAATCAAGTCCAGATTGTGAAGTTCTCAGGCTGTTCAGACCGATCTGCCAAACGACGGCATGATCACACACACACACACACACACACACACACACACACACACACACACTCTTTCTCCTGTTATTTCTTAGACTATAAGCATCATTATTCAAACATCAGTGCACATTTTGCACCATGTGAACGTCCTCAGAGAAGCAGTCGAGCCTCCAGACTCTCTTTAACCAACGAGTGGGTTTGTGATATAATTCCCACTTAAAAAGAGTCAGTTTGATTCAGTTCAGTTTATTTTGCTGTTTTAACGTGTGTTTGCACAGACTTGAGAAAACGTAAAGACACTCCAACTTAAAGATTCATTTATTATTATTTACAAATAAAACAAATATGCACAAAACAGGATAAAAACAGCCACAGGAACGACATGATGTTGTTGTCCGTAATATGAAGGCACGTTTTTGAGACCTCACACTGAGAAATATGAACATCTAATAATAAATCAGAAACATTTATTATAAAGTGCTTTATTAAAAGGACAAATAACGAAGGAATGATAAAAGTGAGCTGAGGAGAATTACAGCAAACGGCAGTGATTCAGATTCGATTGTGATTTCAGACTTTAAATCAGAAACCGTCCAGTAAAAGAGGCACAACGTTAAAAGAGGCTCAGGGTCTCTGCAGGTTTGAAAAATCCTTAAAAACATGTGGAGGTGTTGAACAATCTAAAATTTGATTTAAATGATCTCTTGTCGTTCTCTGGTTATAAATGTAAAATGTGTCAGCGTGGAGCAGCCTGAACACACCTGTAAAATAAAAGTGCTAAAAGAGGCCGTTTAATCCTTTTTTTTAGCAGAATTTCAGTCAGAAATCTGTCCTTTATTTCTGTAAAACAGGCAAAAGTCTTACATTTAAATCTGACCTGACATTTGATGTTTGACTGCTTCAGACACTTTTGAAGTTGGAGCCAGAAAATCATTTTGGTTTGTTCCAGTTCAAGAGTTCACAGTCTGCTGATGTCAGTATTCAAATGTCTGAACGTGTTTGTGTCCACTCATACCTGCAGGAGACTTTAATCAGCCTGAAGACGTTTATCTTAAAAACGTCTTCAACTATAATGAGAAACAAGAGAGCAGTTAAAGAGATTTGGCACAGGATGAAAAAAAAACACGTATTTCTGATCTCTGTCGTTTGATGTTGCCTCCCTGGAGAAGCAGGAGATCTTTATCAGCGCTCGAGAATCTCGCCTCCACATTTTCCTGAAAACAAACAAAGGCGAGTGTGTGTGTGTGTGTGTGTGTGTGTGTATGTGTGTGTGTGTGTGTTGTTATCAGAGACATCTGTCAGAATGAGAGGTGTTTCTCCATCAGGGTGCTGAGGCGACTTGTTATCATGAAGCGGCATCACAGAATTGAAACACGATTAAAGTTTCACCGGTTTGATTCCAGTTCAAGGCGCCTGATCGTTGGGCCAAACGGGAGTCCTGTGTTGGAGGAGGATGAAAGCTACACACACACACACACACTCACATGTATTTGTACACACTTTTGTTCACACACAGATCGACTGTTCAAATTTGTTAAATGGTGTCGAAATCAAAAGTCTCATCTCAAAAAGCAGCAAAGTGTTCAGGACTCACACACACACACACACACACACAGAGGATGCCAGCTATGACATTGTGTAATAGCATGTTCGTGTGTGTGTGTAATTCTGTGTTTGTGTGTGTGTGTGAGATGCTCAGGGTGTAGCAGAGGAGAGGAGGGCTATTTCAAACTCAGCCGGTGGGAGGTTATATTTAGTGATCGCAGGCTTTTTATACACTTACACACATCTCAGCTCAGACCCTGTTTGACCCGAAGAAGATGGCGAGTGATGGCTGCCATGGCAACCATTAATGGATGTATGTGTGTTGGCGTGTGGTTTGTGCAAAAATAAACGTAGAGGTTTTAAGCATGTAGTCTGTCTCGCGGGTGGAAATCCTCCTTTATTGATCTGAAGCGTTTTCTTCCGCAGCGTGTTGTTATGTAGGTTATCAGCGTCTCGCATCTGTTTGAAGGTTTTATATCAAACAAAACAACCGGCTGAGATTAGTTTTCACCTTTTGGTGACACGTCAAAGTGGCTTTTATCTTAAAGAGGAATGAGGGTGAATCGACCACTGAGGTTGAAGTCATAGTGAAGGTTAGTCGATAAGCGAGCTCGGTTTTCATGCACTGACTATAACAGACGGTGCTGTTTTATCACCCGTGAATATTTATTTGTGTTTGAATAATGTGTAAATTAAAAAACATACCTCAGAATCAGTAAAGGATCAGAATATTTTTTCCATCACTGCTGTTTTGATGCTCTAAATCTATGTGGAGTGGCTCTAAAAGTCTCTAAAAACCCCAGAATAATGCATGAATGTAAATGAAAGGACATAAAAATCCCCATAAATCCAAAAGAAACCGTGTCCTCAGGTCTGCCGACTCTTTCTGAGAAACTTTTACGATGCCTTTTCAAATGAAAAAAAAGGCCGTTAATCAATTTGACGTCGGCTGCTTTTAGTTTTTATGACCTGAAAATTATAACAGACAGCACGTCGCTCTGCCTGCCTGCTGCTCAGTGATTGGTCAGCTGATCTGTCAGTCACCTGGACACACAGGTCACAACCTGCTGAACAGTCTGACGTTTGCTGGGTCAGCACGACCGTTTGTGTGTGTGTGTGTGTGTGTGTGTGTGTGTGTGTGTGTGCGTGTGCAGACTTAGAGTTCACAAATCTGATTAAGGCTGCAGGTTTAAGTCTGTCAGAGAGGCCATTCAGCGCTTTGCTGTGAGAAAAACAGAAAACATCTGCCCTGCTGAGGCTCTGTTTGTGTTTTTTAACTCACTTTAGTGTTGATTTATCGCGTGACACAGTTCTGCTGCTGAAAATGTCTGATTTCTGCTCAGTAAAAATGTTAGCTCGTGAAAAAAACAGCTGAATTTAAAACACACACCACTGAACACGTGTGCAGTTTAAGGTAACATGCGACTCGATGACACAGGAGTGCTTAGGTGTCTCTCTCAGAGGCTGTAATTGTAGTGAGGACACAGGATGTAATTATCATGTGTGAGTGTGTACGTATCACTTTTCACTCGTGTGTGTCCGTTTACATGTTTGAACATGTATTTTTGTGTGTGGGTGTGGAAGTGTGTGTATATTTTTTACATGCGCAGTATATGTCAGAAGTATGTGCTTGTTTGTACGTGTGTGTACGTGTGTGTTTGTGCACATGTAAATAGCACTTTTCACGTGTGTGTTCACAGATGTGGGTGTGTGAGCATAGATGGTGTCTGTGATTTCGAGCTTATGTGGTTTTCACTGGTGCGTACATGTCTTTTTATGTGTGTGTGTGTTTTGTGATATGTGATCAGGACATGTATATTTCTGTATATTTGCAATAACATGCAATATGCATTTGAGTGTGTGTGTTTGCATTTTAGTCGTGTATGTTCCACTGCGCTGTGTGTGTGTGTGTGTGCATGTGTGTGTGTATGCATAAATGCCAGAGTCACAGAGTGGGTCGCTGTTTGCCTCGCTCATAGTGAGCATCACCATGGCAACGGCACTAGCAGCGCAGTGTGAAGTGGAGGAAGAGCTCGCAGTGCTCAGTGTGATGGAGAGAGAGAGAGAGAGAGAGAGAGAGACTGGTTTCACATGAACACACGATTGGCCGGGTGGGCTGATGATGTCATGTGTTTAACTCGGGGGGGTTAACGTGTGGCTCTGCATGACATCTCGCTGTGTTTCGACCTTTTCATTATTGGTCACTCGGCAGACGAGGTGGGACGTTCTGCTGCATGCACGAGTCTGTGTGTGTGTTAGCAGCCGCAGATTATCAGAGCAGAGTCACAAGAGTTAACAACCACACTGAAAGCCAGGAAGAGCGAAGAAGAGACAGACAGAGAGAGAGAGAGAGAGAGGCAGAGGGAGGAAGAGAGGTGTGTGTCATACTGAGCATGCTCTTTGTGTTAACTTCCTGCTCTCTTCTTCCTGACAGAAAAGACCGTTCAGAGAGACCGGCGCTCAGACGGGAGGACAAACAGACGAGCGGCTCTGAAGACAGCCGAGGAGAATTAAGTCCCACCCGAGGAGTCACCGCGACATCCAGGCTGAACTCTGCTCAGTGGATTTACCTTTTTTACCCTCTCTGTTTTTGAGCTCTCGTACATTGGAGGTGACATCAATCTTTTCTTTTGACGGTAAAGTTTGGCCTCCTACATGAAAGACCTGGTAGTTCTCCGTATTTGTGAACCTTTTCAAGACAAGAGAGAAACTCTGGGAGCCTAAAGGGATTTTGTTCTTTTCACTTTGGACTTGCACAATCTCTTTCATTTTCACTTTTTGCCTCCCCGTTATCTCAGCCTGTCTTTTCCTGATAACGCTCTGCGTTTCATAAAAGGAAGAAAACGGTGTGACTCACTCAAGTTTCTCTAACAGGAACTTGAGTAGCATTTGCATTCCAGTTTGGCTTTCATAAGGGACAAATCCTCTCTTGTGTGTGTGTGACAGAGTGTGTGTTTGTGTAGCTGAGCGTCCCTCTGTGATACATTAACGTGTATCAGGGGACAATAACCGGCCCTGTGTGTCTCTTCTGGGAAAATGGGCTCAGAAAAGGACTCAGAGTCGCCTCACTCCTCGGTGAGTGGAAACCCTAAGTGCCGTGCGGGCAAACGTCAGGGCCGCATCTCCTTTCACAGCCTCTTCCACAGCAAACGGGGCTCTCGGGGCACCAGGGGCCCCAAAGGAGGAGCGGCCACCCCTTTATCCCATCACCTCCACACACAACAACAGCTTCTCCCTTCTGCCTTGAGCTCAGCGCCCGCCGCAGCCTCTGCTACGCCCACAACGACCACCACCACAGCCGCCACGACCCCCCAGGATGCTGCCTCCAGCACCCCCTCAAAGCCACTCTCCTCCAGCCAGCCGTCCCTGGGTGGAGCCCCCTCATCGGGGGAGGCCAACCTCCTGGAGTGCCCCCTGTGCCTGGTGCGCCAGCCCGCCGACCAGCTCCCCGAGCTGCTGGGGTGCAGCCACCGCTCCTGCCTCTGCTGCCTGCGGCAGTACCTCCGCATCGAAATCACAGAGAGCCGAGTCCAGCTCAGCTGCCCCGAGTGTGCCGAGAGACTGGCCCCCCAACAGGTGGCAGACATCTTGGATGACGCGGCCCTGCTGGAGAAGTATGAGGAGTTCCTGCTGCGGAGGTGCCTCGCCTCCGATCCAGACTGCCGATGGTGCCCGGCGCCCGACTGCGGGTAAGAAACCTCCACGTTCACATCCTGTCCCGTTTTTTAAGATCCACATCCGGCTGTGTGCAGGCTCTTTTTGTCTGCTTCTATAATATCATCAAGTGTATTTCCTCTGCTGACCAGCCGACGTGTTTATGTCTCTGACTCATTCACTGTGTTCAGGGTGGGACTGCAGCTGACGTTTGTTTTAATGTTTTAATTCTCGCTAAAAATTATGAAAACCTCTGAAGGCCTAAGTTCATGTTTTCGTACTTCCTGTTGGTTCAAAAACCCAAAACACAAAGATATCATAGTTATAATCATCTTAAAAGAGGAAAAAGATGAACATCTTTCCATTTTAAGAGCTTGAACTGGTAAATGTTTGTAGTTTCACACTCAGGCCGATAATGATTGACCAAAGCTGTAGTCTGTTGATTTTGTCAGCTCATTGTTGCGGCTCTGCTCAGTGGACGGTGCCGTGTCATGCTGAGGACACTGTGGCCTTACAGGAAAAAGGAACAGTTTCAGGGTTGGAGCAGGGCTTAGTCATGTAGCTTATCAATGTTTCAGAGGTTTGACTGAGCTTTTCAGCTGCTGGTCTGTGCCAATTGCAGCTGTGTTTATTTCCATCTTCCTGTTCCTGTGATATTATCAAGTTATCTGATCGGAGATTAATCCATAAAAAAAAATATACAAAAAGCTTAAGAGCACTTATCTCTCATTTGCACAAAGGTTTGTCCCGGAATTGAAATTAACTCTATTGCCCTGAAGGGAATTCAGCTTGTGCAATTTTAATAAAAACAGTAGGTAATTGTGAGAAGCAGAAACCAAATTACTATAACTGAGACAAAAAAGGGAAAATGTTGCAGCGCCAGAGGCATTTGATTTTCTGTGACAGATGTTTGATTAAATGCAGGAAGAGTTGCCGGAAGTAGTTTTATATTTGAGAAAGAGCTGATCACCATTTAGGTTCTTTAAGCCAGAACAAACAAGTTCAGTTTAGATTAAAGTGGAAGAACCGCCGTGAGGTTATTTCCTCATTATGTCGAACGTAATTGCCCGGATTTCCAAGAAGCTGTGTTGCTTCAGCATCCACATAAATGACTCCATTTCTCTGTCTGGGTCGAAGACAAAAGGACCATCGTGACCTGCTCTGTTAGAGAGAGAGAGAGAGAGAGAGAGAGAGAGAGAGAGAGAGACGGGCAGAGGAAGTTGAATTTGCAAGCGGAGGAGAGAAACTGTAACTGGGTTAGAGGGCTGTGAATCCGGCCGTGTGGTCGGAGGAGGGGAGCGTCAGATGGGTTTGGAGGTAGAGCTGCTCTCGTTGGGTTTCGGGAACAAATGAGAGGCGTTTGTTTCATCATAGAAAGCAAGAGTGATTCATTGTGTTTGTGTTTCTGTGTGTGTGGGAAGGAGCAACGCAGATATTCAGTGATATTTTTCTGCTTTGGTTTTGTACAGTAATACTGGTATTGTCACAGGGGAAGGCCACAGCGTCTGCGTGGTACCTTTGTGTAAATCAGCCTGTATGTGCCTTCATCTGTGTGTGTGTGTGTGTGTGTGTGTGTGTGTGTGATTCTGTTTCTCCATGTGTGTCATACCCCTACATAAAGGGCGCATAGTTTTGGGCGGAAAAACAAATCTGGCAGAATTTACTTTCGATTTAATTTAATCTTTAATCTTGCAAACATTCAGGATTGTTCAGCAGGTCTGCAGCCTGTGAAACTTTTATTCTTACTCAAAAATGGCAGCTAATCTAAGAAAACTATCGTTGTGTGATCAACATTAACTCAGTCAGACTTTTATCTGTCTGTGTTAATCTTTTTATGTTTTTAATATTTTGTCATTATTTTCCCAAAAAATATTTCACTTGTGGGGACAGAAGCCACAGCTCAACACTTGCATTTTAAAGCCAGACTGCTTAAAATGTAAAAGAATAAATATCACATCCTACCCCTAAGAAATTAAAAGAATTCATAAGCAGTAAAATCCACCTTCTCAGTTCATTTCACTCGGTGGTTTTGCCACTTCAGCCTTATTTGGTCTGATGTGACCAGAAGCTTGCAGTGACTAATCTTGGCCGATGTGAACACACTTGAAACAGAAACTAAAGGCAACACTTCAGTAAATGCATCTTTCTTCTCTACTCGTGCTGCTGTAAAGGCTCGACAGCCACAGTCACATCGTTTAACTTTAATGTGGTTTTTAGTATCTTGGTCGTTTGATTTGAAAGTTTCCTGTGAACGTTCTGGGTTTATGATTAACGTGACAGTCAGGGAGATGATAAAAATGAGGGTTCAGCATCTGGGGACAATGAATAAAATCCAGTTTTGTGAGATACTTTGTTGGTACTTTACTTTGTTTGTCTCAGCGGTCAGCAGAAATGACTGCGCTCTCTGGAGACTGATCATATCTGTAGTACAGTCAGCTCGCTCTGCAGTCTAAACTGATTTAATCTCTATTCTTTTTCTGAGGAATATTGCAAATTTCAGTCTTCCCCTTTCTTTATAAACAGGTTTTTTACTGTCTGTATTGTGTCAGACCTCTGCTGTCTGAACCACGTGAGCGAACAGAGAACATTTCTGTTTTTATGGTTCCTTGTTTTTGAAGACTGAGCCGAGCATGAAACTATGATTTGAGATAATTTCCCCTCTTGAGGGGGATGAAAAGGAACCCGAGAGAGGCATATTTAATTGCTATTATGACTATTATTTTGGGAAGATTGATGCCTCTGTGTGACTTTCTTTCTGTTTTGGATAAAGTTTGCCGTTAGTAATGTAGGTTATGAAGGCTAAAATAAGAACACAAGGGATTCATTTAAGTCAGTACAATTACCTGGTAAAAAATAACCCCAAACCAAAGTGTGTGTTTGCATCAACAGTATCAGAGGCGAGGTGGACGTCTGACCTACATATTTACCAGGACAATCCTCCGTCTGACGCCAACGCTGACTCACTCGCCTCTTTAAATCAGAAAAGTTGACTAAGTCCAAATTGTTATTCACCACAAACAGCCCCGGCTGGAGACACACACAACGCTGTACACACACACACACACACACACACACACCTGGCAGCCTCAGACTGTCAGTCACTGGAGAGCAGCTTCCACAGAAACAGAGCAATAGGTGTGAATTCCCATCAATATAACTGTGAAAGGAGCGTTCATAACTGAGAATGGGCCTGTTTTTGTGTGTGTGTGTGTGTGTGTGTGTGTGTGTGTGTGTGTGTGTGTGTGTGTGTGTGTGTGTGTGTGTCTATCCCATATTCCCCCCCCTATACGAAACCTCTATACATACGCCAAATCAAGAGAGCACACCTCCACCCTC
>JBAJHX010000040.1:17950192-17966318 GCA_037176925.1 Amniataba percoides
CTGTCTGTCTGTCTGTCTGTCTGTCTGTCTGTCTGTCTGTCTGTCTGTCTGTCTGTCTGTCTGTCTGTCTGTCTGTTCACACCTGCTGCTTAGTCAACTGGATGCAGACAGATGTGCAGAGACATGAAGGAGGGAAAGAGACGAGGAATGGAAAAAAGAGAGGAGGGGAAGAAAGAGAGACAAGAGAGCCGTGTCAGCAGAATACAGAGTGCACAAACAATAAACACTACACACACACACACACACACACATAAACACACTTCAGCCAGATCTGTCTCCCTCTTCAAGTTAAAATGCCAAAATGCCCTTTAAAGAGCAGAGAGCGTCCAGAATTCAAGCACAGTAAATTGACTTTTTTTTTTTTGCTTCTTGGCTTCTTTCCTTTAAAAAGCATTAGAGGACAAACTGCTGCAATTGTCCGATCCATTACGCTAATGAGGTTTGAGTTTGTTGCCAACAGAAAAGGAAAAAAGCAACTAAATGAGACCATTGTACAGTTTTTCCTTTTGGACTGAATCTGAAATCTGCATTCAAGGACAATTTGGTCTTTTGTAATTCTGAAGACATTTTAATCTTTTTGTCTTTTGATTAAGTTTAAGTGCAGCCATTTTAATCAAATAGAAAATAGAAATATTATTAAAATATTATTAACGCTTACCTGGTGGATTTAAAGATGCACTTTATCTAAAAACACAGATTTCTATCTGAGTTTTAGTTTTTTAAATTGCACAATTAGCTGCCGTGTTTCTAAATAACATCTGATGCAGGTCGCTGTGCTCTGAAATGGAGGCAGAGGATGTCAACATTTAGAAAAATGTACTCATTCACTTTCTTGCAGAGAGTCAGATAAGAAGATCGATGTGTGTGTTAGATATGAAGTTATAGGTGGCATCTGGTTAGCTTAGCTTAGCATAATGACTGAAAACAGATGGAAACAGCTAGTCCAACTGTCAAAATGTGACAAAATCCACCTATCAGCACTGTTAAATCTCATTTATTAATATCTTTCATTAATTTGCACAAAAATAGAAACATTAAATCGACTATTTGTGGTTTCTGGGATTTTTCTAGGAAGTCCCTGCACCGAGCCAGGAAGTGATCTGGCAGATAAAAAAAAAAAACCTTAACCACAGAAAGGGGAACGAAAACCCTTCACGTCTGAATGGTGTCACTAAACGCTCTCTTCTGTCTCCAGCTGATGACATCAAGCCCTGCCCTCGCTGCGGCGCTTACATCATCAAGATGAACGACGGGAGCTGCAATCACATGACCTGCGCCGTCTGCGGCTGCGAGTTCTGCTGGCTCTGCATGAAGGAGATCTCCGACCTGCACTACCTCAGGTACAGACGACTCCAAAATGTCTGTCAGTGTCAGCGACGGGTCGTCTTCCCTTTTCTTTCCCTCCCTCCTACACCGTCTCACATCACCCTCCTCTTCCTCCCATCAGTCCATCCGGCTGTACGTTCTGGGGGAAGAAACCTTGGAGCAGGAAGAAGAAGATTTTGTGGCAGCTGGGGACCCTGATCGGAGCTCCGGTCGGCATCACGCTCATCGCAGGCATCGCTGTCCCCGCCATGGTGATCGGCATCCCCGTTTACGTCGGCCGCAAGGTGAGAAACCCGCTCAACCTCAAATTAAGAGCTTCATCTTTGAATGACTGTGTCGACTGACCTTTCTCACTTTCACCAGGATTAAAATCTTTACTTACTTCACTCGATTTAACAACATTTAACATGAAAACATGCACATAATTCGTAGTTTTGTATCTAATTTAAAGCAGCACAGTGGAGCTTTTCTTTTTGTGTAGATTTTGGCGACCCCTGTGGACGAATTCGGTAACGAGCAGTGTTGAGTCTGACGTTGTGGATCAATCTCTCATTAAGGCATTAAGAATAATTATTAGAAACTAACAGAGAAAGACATAAAGGGTCATAAAGTGGCATCAGTATTCATTTTAAACAGTTTTATAACCAGTTAAAACTCCACTGAGTTGGTTTAATTGAGGGTTTAAGTTTTGGTGGTTCGCTGGTTTTACATTTTCTGTGTTTTTTCATGTTTGTTAATGAGCACAAAAGTGTTGTTTCGATCACATGTAGAGCTCAACAACCGTTTTTAGCCAAAATTTCTCACTTCAACACCTTTTTTTTATCTTGAGGGTCAGTTTATCGTCCACGCTGCTGAAGAAACCAGAAGTGGAAAACCACAAAGTTGTGACAACACACACAAATAGTTTACAGCTCGGCCACAGTCGCTCTTTGCACAGTCCGGCTCCGGAGATTATCAGGAATTTACAACATTGCAGAACGAAAACCCCGTCTGAGTTTCAGTATGCCGCCTTCATTTTTTTTACACGGTGCTTAACGTTTTCTAGAAATGTCAGAAAGTCCTCTCACTTCCTTTGTACACCGCAAAACAGTTTCAGTTCACTTGAACAGTCACACTGACCTCACACAGAATTTGTAATCATAGCTGACGGATGGTGTGATGGACAGACTTTTAATAAAGTTATTATCCTTAAAATATCTCAGATAATCTGAATCCATCCAATGCTATTATTATTAAAGTCTCCTGGATGTTTTAATAAACAATAACAGTTTCTATGAATAAATAAAAAGATGCTGACATGCATGTTGGTTTAGGTGATATTTAGTTGTGGGAGAGCAACTGAAACAAAGAAAATGAAATGAAATGATTCACACAGTGTAAGTGGGAGCAGAAATCATAATTTCCTGCTCTCCCGTGTCACTTTAGTTCACAACTTCACTTCTTCTGTTTTTTATTTTGGCTCTCAAATAAGTCAAAAATCTGTTTAACATGAAGACCCAGAAGCCGCAAACTGACACAAATCGTCTTTTTATCTCAGTAAATGAGACAGAAATGTGCTTTTATGCAGCTGAAGGAAGTGAAAAGACTTTGGGAAGTTCTTGCTGCACATTAACGTACTGCGGCGCTCTCTGGTGGACAACGAGGAAGCTGCACATCTCACTTTTTAAAGACGTGGTTGGAGTTGTTTAACTTGCCAGATTAACTGGAGCTTTAAACGGGACGGTTCACTGAGTTCGTCTCCTTCAGCCCACACAGCCGAGCCGCCGTCGTCTTAGTCAAAAAACAAGTGAAGTGAATCTTTTCAGGAAATGTTTCAGGGCTAATTCATGTAGTGAAAGTGAAATAAGTGTCTGTGAGTTTTGACACAGAAGCTTTGAGGGCTGTTTAAAAGAAACAGGTCCGTGTAGAAAGCGTAGAGGATGATTCATAGCTCCCGGTGCTGTTTTTTTTTTTTCCATGTGAAAACCGATGTGAACATGGTTTTTAGTCACTGTTATCTTTTGTGAGTATTTGTGGGTTGTGGTGTTTGTTCCTGATGAGAAACCACCAAACAATTTTTTCCGCTCAGTCTGGCTGCCACAGAAAGATCGTATCCGTGTTGTTTCTGGGAATTTGGGGATTTACCAACACAAATTAAAGTAAACACAAATCACACATAGCAAGTTTTTTAAGGATGATTTTGATGTTTTGTAGGTTTTAAATTTACTGAGAAACATTTACTAGTTCTCCAAACATACCTGACATACTTTTGTCTGTCAGTGAGGTAGTTCTGAAACAGCACAAACTTTAGATAATGAAAACATTGTAAAGTCTGTTTGAGGGGAAATTTAGACTCCTTCCTGACAGTCTGAAGGAAATAAAGGTGGCAGGGCGAGAAACCAAAATGTCTTTTTTTCCTGATCTTGATCTGAAATGATGCAGTATGTGGTTAAGTCTGACATTTACGGTAATATTTGGCAGACAGTGACGCCAAATGTAATGAAAAATGAATGAAAAATACAAACAGTTTGCACCAAATGAATAAAGAGTTGGTGGGTGTTGAATGTTTCATTCTTACTATATATATTTAACTATAAAGGCAAAGCATTAAAATGCCAATTAAGTGTTTATCCTTTAATTAATAATCACTCATACTGCATCTTTATTTGTAACCATGAAGTTCTGAAGTGATTCATTTACTGCTGACATGTGGAGGATTTCTGTTTATCATTTTAAAGTCACCGTAATGTCTGATTGTCCCAAAACAGCCTCAACCTTTAACCTCTCACCTGTGTTTTTTTTTAATGTGTGTGTGTGTTAACTGTCTCTCTCTTTTCCTCTGCCACAGATCCACGCCCACTACGAGCTGAAGAAGTCGTCCCGTCACAGAAGGAACTTGGCCATCACAGGCGGCGTGGCCCTGTCCATCGTCACCGCCCCCGTCATCGCAGCCGTCAGCGTGGGTAAGAAACCAGATGAGACCCTCATCCGTTATTCAGAGTGGATCCCTCGAAAAAACCAAAAAAAACAAAAAACCCAGCACAGGTTGTTTATGAGTGTCCAGACACTTGTCACCTCGAGGAAGGAAGAGTGAAAAATACATCAGGATTTTAGTTGAATGTAATGAAAAGCTACAACCAGACAAAATATGAGGCAATTACATAGAAATAGTTAAGATTTAATAAGTATATTTAATCAATTTTGACTCACTGGCTGTCCATTATAAGTAATTCTAATATAAAGACGAGATGAATCTTCACCTTTTGCTCTGATTATCAATCTCTTTCTCCTCCAAAGATAAAAACGTTCACGTTCAGGTTGTCCGAACAGGTGTGACAGTGTTTGCGTCTCCTCTCAGGTATCGGTGTTCCCATCATGCTGGCCTACGTCTACGGTGTGGTGCCCATTTCTCTGTGTCGAGGAGGAGGCTGCGGCGTCAGCAGAGGGAAGGGACGAGGCGTGCGGATCGACTTTGATGAGGACGACGGTCCGATCACAGGTGAGGAAAAACAACAACAACATTTTGCAGTTTCTTTCACATTTTGTCTTTTTGCATTTTTGTAAAGACTCCTCTGATCCTGCAGTGGCTGACGCTTGGCGAGCACTCAAGTCGCCGAGCCTCGGTGAGAGCAGCCTGGACGGGGCTGTCAGCGGTCTGAGTACCACCTCCCCCAGCGAGGGGCTCTCCGTGGCCCCCGGGGCTCTGGGGGACACGCCCCACTTTAACACGCTGGCAGGCGGCGCTTTGGGGACCCGGACCGGCAAGTACAGCAGGTGAGAGAAAGCTCAAGATTAAATTCAAGAGTAGTTGCTTCCTGTCCTGCCCTGCTCTGTCTTCACTATTCATATTTAAAAATAGGAGAACAAAAATTATTCAGAAGATAAAATATTTTAATTAGCTCCATGCTACTGATATCTGTTCAGTAGTTTTTGTGGAGCTTTCAGTTGTATCACACTTTCAGTTTCCTCAGTGCACACAACTGTCACACCATAATATCACACCATATTATCACAGAGACCTTAGGGCTTCACACTAATCTGACACTTTAAAGTTGAATTTTAACTTTATGTCTTGACCTTTGCCACTTTTAGTGAGATGAGTCAGCAGAGTTGTGTCCAAACGCTGATTAATACTTTAGCTCCTTAGCAGTGCAGTAAATTAAATGAATACTTGCTAACAGTGTATGAAGACAACCAACTCGTGGACATAAAACAAACTTACAGGTGTGAAAACATGACCACCGTGTGTAAAGGTCATAAAAACTTCACCACCCATGATAAAGTTACAGCTCAGCTTTATTGTCATGATATGATAGCATAAAAACAAACATTATAAAATAAAACAATAAAATGTAACAAACCACAAACAAAAAAATGATTAAATTGTATTTACAAGGAAGATACCGGTATATACTTTTGCATTTGCACACACATAAAATATGTACAGTACGTTCATTATCGGTTCAGTAGGTTTTACTGCAAATGGAAAAAGGAAACGTTGGTTATAGTGTGAATAAGAAAAATATAAAAAGTTTTGGTGTGGTAATATTTAAATCCAGCATGACAGAAAGGTCTGTAAAAATAAGGAAGTGAAATCTGATGTGGTTTGTGTCTCTGCTGCTCATTCATGCTCAGTAAGTTTCATTGATCGTGATGTTTTGCTCTCGTTCAGGCTGGAGGTGCAGGCCGGCGAGCTGGCTAAAGAGTCGGCCCAGAGGGAGACGGGCAGTCTGGGAGCGGGGAGCGACTGCGCCAGCACCCGAGGAATGGCCGGATCCATCATCTCCTCCTACACACTACCTGACAGGTGACGCTTCTGTCTTCTTCTGTGGTGTCTCTTCTTCTTCTCTGTTCCCCCCCCTCCCCCCCTCCCCCCCTCCTCCTCTTCACGCTCTGGGGGCTTCGTTTCGTCTGCCGCTCTGTCAGAGTTGATTTGGACGCGATGTGATTGAGATAACAGAATTAAAACTAATCTGATGACTTGGCAGGTCGATACCACGATCTCATATCACTGTCTCATTTGCAGCGACGCGTAAAGCTGCAATAAATCCCCCTGTGCATGAGTGGCAGCTGTACATAACAGGAAATGAACCCGATCACAGCGGAGCTACGTGTGTGTGCACGTGGCTGCTGGTAAATCCTCGATAAATAATTTGATACCAGCAGACTTTAGTCCATGAAATTAAAAAAGGTCACTCAACTTCTCCCTAGTCCACCATGTTTTAACTTGCTTTCATCAGGATGGTGTCTGAGGTTGTTTGCAGCGCCTTATTTTACAACCAATTTTAAAGATATTCATTTGTAAATATAATCTTCCATCTTGACACATCAGTGGCTCGAAAGGTTGGACGTCCGTAAATACAGGAGCAATTGGTGCACAATTTTAGCTTCATTTTTTAAAAAATATTATAAACTAGCTTCAATGTCAAACTACAGTTGACTCAACACATCAAACCTTTTAATACATTTCCAGTTGTTCTCAAAAAGTTTTCTGCTCCTTGAGAACGAATACGATGTGTGTGTCCATCGATGTCTTTATCTGTTTGTCAACATCAGCCTCTCGCTGGGACTGACTCGTGGTAAATGGTGTGTTTCTGCAGGGAGTGCACCAACCTGGAGATCCAGGTGGACATCGAGACCAAACCCAGCCATCTCTGCCTGACCAGCGAGGAGGACTTAACCCCGCCTCCGGGCTCTGCTGCCATGGCGACCGTCTCAGGAGGAGAGGAGCCTCAGGACTGCAGCTCCAGGAGGGGCGGGGCTTTGTCTGGCTCGGCGTTGGGACTGTCACCAGGGGCATCAATCAGGGAGGGGCTCCGGGACGTCACCTTGGCCCAGCCGGAGAGCATCCGCAGCGACCTGGAGATGTCGGACACTCAATCAGACGACATCGCGGAGCTGACGTCGGACGACTGTGACTCGCCTCACCCGAAGAGCTGCCACCTGGCGGCCGGCCAGCAGCCCCAGCCCCCCTCCTGCCGAGCCCTGAACCCCCCCGAAGGCCTTCACTGTCCCGCAGACAGCAACGTCATCCTCTACGTCTGAGAGAAGAGCAGCTCTCAGGATTGCACAAAAAAAACGAACCAATCCCCAACAGTTACATCTGAGCTCTCCTTTACTTCATAGCTTTTTTTATTTTCCTTTGTCATGTCTCGTTTGCTGCTTTTGCGACTCACAGACACCGTCTTAAACTCAGACAGCGTCGGTTTACTTTTGTCTGTCTGTCTGTCTTATCTATCTACCTGTCAATCTCCTCGCTGAGTAAATTGTCAGGGTTCTACCTCTGAGATTTATAAGATGATGATTTATGTTTACTCCTTGGTGCAAAATGCCTTGGCTACTTAAGCAAAAAAAAAGAAAAAAAGAGGTACAAATTTTCCACAAGATATATTGCAAAATTGAAATTATGAAATAAGGTGAAATGTCACCAAGCACAGCGGAGGGAGGAAGTTGGAAACACAGATGTTTGCTGAGGAAGAAGTGGATGTTTATAACAGTGTGTGTGTGCGTGTGGACTTTGTACTCAACTATTGTGGCTTTATTTTCTTCTTTCCTTCCTATTTATATTCAGATGACCTTGAATTTTTGTTATTTGCCGTGTGCATGAGTCTGCCATGCCTCGTGTGAAAGTTTAAAAGGGCAGTGAGATCCTGTTACACTGGTGAAAGTTAAAGTTTACTTTAAAGGAAGAAGTTGCACTTGAATCTCACTTTCCCTGCACAGATGAGGAAGAGGAAGACTGGGAGGACAAAAAATAGTGTTTCTAATTATAGAAATGAGTGATTGAGTTCTGACAATGACATGGCGAGTTGAAAAGGCACTTAGAGAAGACGATTTATAAAGACTCTGTTCAAGTCTGCGACAGTGTGGGACCTTTTACACACTTCATATTTACAATTTAAAGAAAATTGAAATTGTGATTTATCACAGTTTATAGTATATAAAAAGAATTACTTTCATTACTGAGCAGTTGTGTTCTCGATTAATCGTTATTTTCAGATGTCACTGAGTTAATAGCATTTAATTTCAGGAACTGTTTGAAGTCCCAAAAAGGTGAAATATGTGACAGAAAAAGCAAAAAGAGCGAGTTTCCAAAAAATGAATCAAATAAATAAATAGTGAGAAAATACTGACAAATACAGTAGCGACACAAATAGCTTGATTTCTTTGACCACTGAAGAAGAGTTGGTATGAAGAAATAATTTAAAAAAAATTTTTTTTTGATAATTGAGTAATCAATAGGCCAGTTATCATTTCTGCTTAAATTTGTGATCATTTTTGAAAACTGGTCTCTGAATCTGCCGCTCGTTGTCAGAACTCTGGTTGGTTCTTTTCGTTGGAGTTTGTGGTGTGACTGGACCTGTGTGCTGCCTTATAGACACTCACTGACCAACACAACAACAACAAAACAACACACTCGACTTGTTTTGGTTCCCGACGTGTTAACTAGCTGTCTGACCCACTTGAACATGTGTGTGAGTGAGTGAGTGAGTGAGTGAGTGAGTGAGTGTGTGTGTGTGTGTGTGTGTGTGTGTGTGTGTGTGTGTGTGTGTGTGTGTGTGTGGGCTCCTGATGAATGTATTTGTTTGTCTCACTTTGTTTTATGAATGAGCACTTGTGCACTTTATCTGAATTTATCCTATTTATCTTTTTTTTTGCGATTCATTGTCTGTTGCTATGAATGAGTTTACTTCAGTTTCATACAAAAGTCTGTGGTACAACCAAAATAAATCACCTACCGGAAGGCCTTTTATGTTGGATGTAATTGAAGAAGAGTTTGGCTCCAAAACATCATTTAATCACTCTGGAAAATAAGTGTTTTGCCAAGTTTATCATTCAGTATTTTTATATTTTCTTCTTTCAGTTTTTATGTTTTACTAATCTGTCAGTTTCTCTTTTGGGGTCAAACACTTCAAATATTGTCGCCGATAAGCTCTTCTTAATCATACTCACTAGCCTGAATTGTTTCTTAGCTTTGTATCACCTCTGTGCTTCAGTTTAAAAAGGTTTTCCGCTGGGTTTTCCTTTAATCCACAAGGAATCGACTTGGGAACCTTTTTCATCTCAGAGTAGCTTTATGAATTTAGCTGCTTATATAACCTGGCAGTGCTTTGTTTGTTCTGCACTTACCACTTGTTTCTGCCTGCCTGCCTGTGAGAAAACACACGAATGTACCACGGACGGAGCGCGAGTGTTAATGGAAACGTCCCATTAAGACCACAGGTGGTCCTGTCCTAATTTGAAAAGGTTTTAGAGTAAATAGATAGCAATATTTAAGTGTTATTATATTGTTTGTGTATTTCCTGTCACTGTTGAAGCCCTGCCACATGTGGGGGTTGTACATGCAGGACTGTGAAAGACAACCTGTGGACCTTTGGGGAAAAAAAATAAATAAACACAATCTGATGTTGCACCAAAGCACCGAGTTGTTGTTCATTCCGGGTTTTATAATCTGTTATAAATCAGATTTTAATACCTGCACATGGCAGAAATTCTTAATTTTTTTAGCTGCTTATCTGGTTCTTTTCAAATATAAACATGCACTCTGATGAATTAAAATATACTGTTATTTATATGTGTTAAACATAAGTGTGTGGTTAAGAGTTTATAAATAACATACTTTGGATCACATTAATCACTGAATGATTTAAGATTCAGGATCTCTGTTGAATATAGAAGCTTTTATATAGAAGCAGTGGTTGCTATTTAAAGTCTTAAATCTCATACTCCTTCCAACAATACCACAATAAAAAAGTATTTGTAAAGAAAAGTAAAAAGGAAAAGGAAAAAAGTATAAAAACCTGAATAAACAGTTGCATGTATCTCTATTTCTGCGTACATACACAGAAAGTATTGTAAAACACCAGATTCAGATTCCTATTGTGTTAATATACATATAGAAATGTAAACAGAGATGTAAACAATGTAAACCTAAATGAATAAACAATGATGGTGTTATATTAGAAATCATAATGGAAACCAGATAAAGATTTAATAAAGTATTTGTGTGGATTAAGCTGATTTAGCTGCAGTTTTAATAGCAGTGTAGTGTTATATGTATATTTGTACTTACACACACTACACAGTAGTTTTTGCTTTATGTGTGTACCTTCTCATACCAGTAGTGGGCGATGAAGCACAGTGAAAGTAGTACGTCTCTTTACGACACTTCTCACTTTACGGTCCTGTTTTGGTCAGCCGTAAAGCAGACCTTCGAGGAGTCGCAGGAAGGTTAAAGTGAATCGACTAAACTCGGTAAATAATGTAACTTATGCTGTTATTTAGTCTTTAATGTGTCATTTTAAACAGCCTGTTGTTTTTGTGAAGATCGTGTAGAGTTTTTTTATTTGTTCGTTTGTAAACTGATGAAATTACGCGGCTGAGTCGGTGAAGGAGACCGACACCGACAGGAGACACGTTTATAGGTTTTATTCAATCACTCACATTCATTCATAAAAGTAAAATGATTAAGTTTAACATGAAAAGAGTCGATGAGAGAAAAGATGAAACCGCTAATTATTTTATTTCGTTCAGTGTTAGCTGTTAGCATGCTAATCTGAAGAAACGGTAATGGCGGAGCGGAAACAGATTTGAAAAAAGATATTAAAATATACAAACACGTTAATAATATTGATTGTAGAGTTATTTACTTTCACTGATGACAAGAGTTTAAGAAAATAATATACGTGTCTATCCATTATGTTTCTTTAAATTTCATTTGTATGGTATTTACATTTAATGTAAGGTATCAGTGGAGCTGCTCTTTTGAATTAATATTGTTATTATTTATTTGTTATTGTTGTTGTTGTACTTACCAATATTTTTATACTGCTTTTATTATTTTAGCATTCCAGGGCAGCTTCGTGTGTGTTAATGAGTCTCTTCATTAGGAGAAACATCTTGTGATGCAGAAACATTTTACAGCCACTTCGTTAAACACACCTGATCAGCTCTGAATAATTCTACTTTCATGAAGCTTTTAACGTCTCAGTTTTTGTTGATGTTGTCAGAAATGTAGTCATTTTACTTTAAGGTGAAATCATTAGAAGAATAATGTCATTATTGTGTTGGACTATATTAGACTGTGACTGACTATGGGATTACCATATTGGGATTTGATGTTGAATGTCTCATCAGTTTGATTTGTACAGACTAATGCAAACATTAATGCTGGTTAATATTTAATCTTTATAAAATAAAAGAATAAGGCCAAAAGCCTGAACACTTTTCCATTAAACTGAGCGGTGAGAGGCTACAGCAGCAATACATTCATCAGTTCCTTGTTCAAAAATCAGTCAATCTGTCTGTCACAAACTCAATCAGGGGTCTTCAGATAGCTTTAACCTTTGGTAGTACCCAACATGTGGTTCATTTCATACAAATGAGATGTCGGATGTTGTTTTGAAATTAGGCAAAAAGACTTTTGTGTCTTCAATGTTCTGGTTTGTGGTCTAAATTATGTGGTGCTGTATAATATAGTATAATAACAATGGCAAGCTGGGATTTATTCAGCCAAATCGATATTTTTTTCAGCTGTTTCCACTCTTAACATCCTCAGTGCCAGTTTTAATCTGTTTCCCTCCATCCTCTCTCCTCCTTCAGCATCATGCCGTTCGTGGACGTGCAGAGTCGACTCGGCATCGACTTGGACCGCTGGCTGCTGCTGCAGAGTGCAGAGCAGCCCAACAAGAGGCCGGCTCGCTGCCATGCCTTCGAGAAGGAATGGATTGAGTGCTCTCACGGCATCGGGCGGACACGCGCCCAGAAGGAGTGCAAACTGGAGTTTGAGGACTTCTATGAGTGCATGCACAGGGACAAGACTGTAAGTCTGTGAAAACTAGATGATGTCTGAGTGCATTGCCTTTGAAGTGTGGTAGTGGTAGTGTTGATTACTGGATCATAGTTTAATAAAAACCTGCTGTGTATACTTCAGAGCCATTATTATGGTTGGTACGTCAGATGTGCATGTTGCATGCACCTCTGACATCTGATAATGTGACTTTTTGTGATCTGTCTTTCTGTTATTGGCCAGTATAAGCATGGTGCCAGCAAAACTCTTAGATTTCATTGTTTTACAACATTTATTCACAGAAAAAATCATCATTTTGTTTACTGATCAATAGATAAAAACATCAGAGTGAAAACTGTGGCACTGTTTCTGTTTAATACTGTCAAAAAATCCTAATCATCTACTGTGTTTTTAAGCTTTGAATCGATAAAACAGAAGAAAGTCTAGAAGGTAGAATAGTCTGTACAGGCTCTGTGTCAGAGCTTGTAGTGGATCACTCAAGAGTGTCTGCAGATAAATTAACCATGACCTTACCCGCTTGAGCTACACCATTAAATGAAATTGCTTGCAATTGTCTCATAAACTCAGTAAAAAAAGTATCCGCTTTATTGCTTAAAAGAGCCCCTTTTTTGCCTCAATAGCTTACATGATCTGTTAACTCAAGCGACCTTAAACAGCCTGATTCCTGAAAAAACTTTGGTGGATTGCTGGGAGGAAAAGAAGGGATCATGTTAGCAAGAAAGAAAATATAGATTTTTATAAAGATAAAAACAAACGGAAATTAATAAAAGTTTGCTCAGGGAGAAAAACAGTGCCCAGGTCTCATTGTTTAAGTGTCATTAGAGTTAAACTGCGGTCAGTGTCGTTGCCTGTGTGTGTCAGCAGAGCAGAGTTTGACAGACGCTTGCTGTGAATGTGCTGCAGCAGCAGGAACTTTCTTGGATGACAACAGCCTGACTTGCTCGTTAGCTCTGTCTCTGAGAGTGATGGAGATAAAGCGCAGATTTAAATTGAATGTCAGCTAAGCCAAACTCAGAGACTGACGTAAATCTCACATGCATTAAAGATGTATTAAGGTTGTTAAACAGCTTTTTTTTAGCATTTTAACTTTGAGGATAACTTTGAAGACCACCAGCATCTCTCATGGATTTTTCATTTTGAGCCTCTGAATTTGACTTGGAGCACAGAACTCTGGTAGGAAGTTGTTCATTTAGTTCTTCAGTTTCTCACAGTGACACGTGGTGGAAGGAGTAAAATAGTGTAAGAATCACAAGGTGGAAAGATAGAAAATAGTCTCTTTTTGAATAACTTAACAACTTGGTCCTCTGTCTTTCTGTGTTGTTCTGCCTCAGCACTTATCTCTTCTTCTCTTCCTCCCTTAGCACGCAAGGCTGCACGCGATCCGTCAGCAGCGTGACAAGCTGATGAAGGAGGGGAAATACACGCCGCCAGCCTGCCACACCGGCAAGGGCCCCGAGGCTCCATGAGGGAGCACACGACTCCTCCGTTCTTGTTTATAGTAAATCCAATATCACTATTTCCTTGTCGCCTCTGCAAGTTTGAAAATAAATATTATCACCCACTATCCTCTTCTTGTCTTTTCCTTCACCATTTTCTCTTTTTTTAGTGTAGTAGTGTGTGCAGAGAAAATAGATTGGCTAATTAAACCAGCTTGAAAATGTTGGTTTATGTAGTTTCTAGTATTTTAGTGTATTTGAGGGTTCTTAACTGTATGTAATTATACAGCTCTCAGTACCTCCAAATACATTTCTCAAGAAGTAAAATTATATTTGATATTTGCAGTGAAAGTGTACTGTCTCAACTAAAGAAAGAAATAGAAAGCCCACCCTAAAAAGTAAAACAAAGAATAGTAAATGTAACTAAGTACATATACTCAAGGACTATACTTGTACTTTACTTTAGTATTTTGATTTTATGCTACTTTATTCTTCTAGTTCACTACAGTTTAGGATGAACTGTGTATTTATTTGAAAGCACCACTTACTAGTTGCTTTACAAATTAAAATTTTACATTAAGTGGGACAAGATGAGTTTATAGAATGTGGCACACGGTTCCAGATTAAACTACAAAGGATAGTATTTGATTATTTTTACAGCACAGATAAATATGTAATCTGTAAACATCCTCCATCTCTACAGAAAAAGCTATAGATCACCATAAAATATCTCTCTTGTATAAATGAGCAGACAAAACTTGATGGTGTGAAAATGTGTGACAGTGTTTGATCTCATGTTTTATTATTTTAATTATTTCAGTGTTCTTATGTGAATTTTTTTTGTTTTTTTTATCCAAAGTGTTTTATGTGTTTGGTCTCACAGCCTGATGTGGACTGTGGTTGTCAGCTGAGGTGGATTAGTGAAGCAGTAAATTCAAAATGCCCCCATTGCTCTGCCCTCACATTATATAAGTCAGGAAATAATTCAAACCAGTCACCCTCTGCGAGATGACAAACAGTTTTTAATGAATGGCGTCACCACAGCTGGTTAAGTGGCCGCTGCTGAACGATTTAATGTCCCTCCTCCAGCTGTAAATTGAGGTTTAACTCTGGTCCATTTTCTTAACCCACTCACCTAATTTTAGTAAATCATAAAATGGATTAGCGGGTAAACGCTCCCAGAGGGACGTCTGGACCACTGTGATGAGAGGCTGATATGAAAGATGCCGCTTGACATCCTTGATTCAATTACCAGTGTTTAACTCTGCCTGATGGGATTAGGAGGCTCCACAAAGCGCCACAAGATGGAGCCAAGAGCACAGATAATGTTAGTTAGAAATCCTCTGGGTTGAAGTTCTCGAGTTCATTTGTATGTGCAGAGAGTTCAGCGTGAGAATAATGAGCAGGCCTGCAGCTACCACAGAGGACACACAGGAGTAACGTCCTCTAACATTCATGGAGATTTAGGGGGGTTAATGACATGAACAGAGTTTACATTACAACATTACACGTTTGTTACGTGTTTTTTAAAGCTGGTTCTCATGTTTAAGACTAAAATGAGTATTGTCTGCCAGAATTACTCCTCATATCCACATGTGAGGTATAATTTTTTAATTCAGACTTTAGTGTTTTCTAAAATCTAAAATCAGACCATGATTATTATAGGTTGCTAAGTAATAACTGTTTGATAAGAAGCTGGGAAATGTTCTGAGTGTTTATGCAATAGAAAGATGTGGTTTTATATCACGGAGACCAGTTTGTGACCACCCAGATTTATCTTTTGATCCTGAAAACTGCATTTTCATTCTGATCCAGAGCTGAAAATATTATCTAAATGTTCCAGCTGTGTTCAGGGTCAAACTGACAGTGAAGGTTTGTGATGTCACAACTTAAAATCTGACCCAGTTAATGCTGATGGGTTTTTTTTTTTTATGTCTGTGTGAATAAATTTGTTTTCCCATGAAGAGTGACTCATAGGATAAGCGGCGCCTCAAGGAGGTTGGCCTCATTGTCCCTTTGAATCTAAATTGGCTTTATTAGGTTGAAAATTACAGATAATCATGGCTGCATTGCACAACTCTGCACCGTACCTAGATCCATGACTCACGTTATCACAAGGTTTCAATTGTATAAATCAAATTTTGTCTGGGTTCACAGCCAGAGCCGCGCCGTCTTTGACCAGCAGATTCATGTCTGGAGCTTTATGAACCGCGGCTCTGTTCATCCTGAAGGCTGATCAATCCAGCGTTGTTCAATAATTAACAGACACTGAAGGAATGAGCAGTGAGAGTCGTGAACTTCACCCCCTGTGTGTCGCCACAGCGGCCTTCAGATTGTGCTGCCTGTCCGTCCATTAGCTGCTGTTTGATTAAAGCGGCACAGATAATCCAGCTTCATTCTCTGGAGGGAGGATGGGACAGTCTGGATTATCCTGCAGCAGAGCCCAGACACCGACACCACCCCCCCAACAAACTCAGACCCAGTGACACCCAGTTGACCCACACTGTTAGAAATTGCTGTAAAAATACGGTGTATTTTCAACAGTACTGCACCATTTTCCACTAATATAGTTGAA
>JBAJHX010000040.1:17980169-17990734 GCA_037176925.1 Amniataba percoides
GCTGGAATGTGGAAAACGAATACATTAAGCTGCTTGTGCCGATGCACAGTTTACAGTCCAGCTAAAGATTGAAGAGACGAGTAGAAAAATGCTTTTTTTGATTTGATATTGATTGGAAAGCTTGCAAGTACAGAGACGGAGAAGCCAGAAAATATGTGCAACCTGTATTCTCTTCTACCTGAGACATTTACTTTATTAGACAAAGTGCTGAAATAAACATGAGAGGAGGAAAAAAAGTCACTTTCCCACAAGACAGAAAAAGAAAGTTGAGGCAGAAGTAATGGAAGGACAGAGAGAGAGAGAGCAGACAGGAGGAGCTTTGTGGACAGATGAGTGCTGAGGATAAAGAGAGACGCTGCCGTCCTGACTGGACTCTGTTATTCAGCCTCTCCGGACCGCGCTGCCCTGCCCGCTGAGCATGAATGTCAATGAAAGCTCCCGACAGCTGCTGCTTTTTCTGTTTCTGCCAGTGAGAGTTTTGGGGGTTTACCTCGTTAATGATAAAATGCAGTGAGTGGACGTACAGAGAGCAATCAGTGTCCAAAAGTGTGAAGATTTGAGAGTCATTCATGGGTTTTTTTTCTGTTCCACAAACAAATACCAACCAATTTTACAAAAACAGAACCAAACTAAACACTGCTGAATGTATTTGCACAGATCATATGTGTGTTTGTGGAGTTTTGAGGCGTTTAAGTGCTGCGGGAAAACTTGGATGTCATACAGCATCTTAATCTGTTTTTAATTTGCTATCTTGGATTCAAATTGATCACACATGTTATTAATTATCAATCTTGAAGTTGTTTATTCAAGTTGTCCTATTTTTTAGTAAAATTGTTTTGCATTTGTTAAAATTGGCTTATAGATGTAAGTCATGAGGAAGTATTTGTCACCAGTACTGAGAGAAATCTCTAATAAGACATCTAATTAGTATTTTGATTTTATGTAACTGTGTATTTCTGTGTGTATGTGTGGATATTTAGTTGAGTTTCACCATAAAATAAAAAATACTAGTAAAACTGGAAAATATGAAGATTTACGCAGGAAATTGAGGTATGAAGTTATTAAAAATAGACTGAAAGGATATTTTAATAATCCTTCACAGCAAAACAAAGAAAAAAACTCAAGAGGACACCTAACAAAGTGTGTGTGTGTTGCACCATATCTGTGTGTGTGTGTACATGTGTGTGTCAGACTGCAGCAGTGATGATCCATGCACGTGAACATCAGGACCCCAGACGTCTGTGCCTGCATGTAACTTAGGCGTCCTCCGTCCTCGCCTGCTGCCGCTCCTTCCACATTTCTTTCTCCGCAGGCAGCTGAAAGGAAGCCCCGGCCCACAGCCCAGGCTTTTCCCCAGTTGCCATGGCGACGTGGTCTCCTCTGTTTCCATGGTTATAAAAGGCGAGGAGAAGCAATGGCGGTGGGGGTGAGAGAGGCTGACACTGGATATAAAAGGAAGGCAAAACAAATAGTGAAAGAGAGAGAGAGTGTCAGAATTTTAATTTGGAGCGGGAGAAAAGAGGGGGGAGTTTGTAAAAGAGAAGAGAGAGAGAAAGAGAGGAGTGAATGATCGAGTCGGTGTAAAAGGTAATGAAGAGAGTGAAAAAATAGAGTCAGAGATAGAGAGGGGGAGGTGGTAATGGGGGGTGGAGGTAAAAGAGGGCAAAGTTCAAAGAGGAGAGGAAAAGAAAGGATGACTTGGCTAAAGACGAGGGCGAGAAAGGTCAGAGAACAGAAAGAGAAAGAGAACGATGAACAGAGAGAGAGAGATTAAGACTGAAGCAGAGGAGAGAAAATTTAAGAGAGACGAAGGGTGGAGAAGAGAAATGAAAATAAAACGAAAAGATAAATGGAGGCCATGGAGGAGAGAGAGAGAGAGAGAGAGAGAACTGAATGAAAACAAAGATTAAGAAACGTTTGTGACCTGAAGAAAGAGCGAGGAGACGAAGAGAGAAAGTGGGTGGACTGAGAGAACTTGAAGGAAGTTTTTTTTTTTTAAATAAGAGTAAGAAGCAGATAAAGTGGGACAAAGAAAGGTGTGTTATTTAAACTTCAAGTCAGATAAGTTTAATATTTTTATGGAACAACCAACAAAGAATTTCAAACTTCTTAGGATGCACCAACATGTACAGAAAAACGTGAAAATCTGCACACAGTTTGTGAACTTTGAGAGACAAATCTAAAAACAAACACTGTTAAAACTGAAGCAGCAGCAGTCGACGTCTCCTGATTTTTAGTCTCTGTATGCATCAAGCTCCTGAATTCTGCACATTTTGCTTAATATGTTTTATAGTTTTATCTGTGTTTTGTCAGTTTCTAAACACAAACATTGTTTTACATTTGCACAATACAGAAATACTTCAAACTGAAGTACAGAATAATAATATAATAATTGAAATGATTAATTAATTATAATTAATAATAATTGAAAATTGTAATTGAACAATATTTTGATCTAAAACTGTGAAAAATTGCACAAGAAAATCATGTGTTTTGAAATCACACCACTTTTTTATTATAGATAAGTAGATAATATCTAATTTGATCATTATAATCTAAATCATACTTGCAGTTTACTGTTTTTATAAAGCAAAGAATAAAACGATTAGCCAAAGTAAATAAAATCCGTGGCTCAGATCCAAAATACTGATCTGCTGCTCATCCAAATCAGTTACTCGTGTTCCTGGTGCAGAGCGGAGACACAGTTCACACACTCAACACACTGTTGTCTTTAATGAGCCTCCTCATAACTGCAGTTTGATGCTCCCCGCTGAAACACCACCGACTTTGTTTACATGCTGATTTATTGGACTGCCGACGTCACGGTGATTATCTGCATTCCTGAAGCAGCCATGGATTTTTATGCGTGTTTTTCGGAGGCTGTTTTAAATGTTTACGTCAGTCTTTCAAAATATAATTGTGTTTCAATTTCATTTCTGGAATTTGAGACTGTGAAGTAGGGATCAGACTTCACAGAGAACCTTTTCCAAAATTTAAACGGCAACGTAAAACACTAATCTAAGTCACACACATTTTAATAATTTCATTTAATCTCCTTCTCATTCCTGGTTATTTAGGGCACCAAGCTGCTGTATTAGCCTGTAATTCACACAAAAATGCAGCCGTGGATAATCACATCAAATTGTCTGATGTGAGAGATATCTTTCATTTGCAGCTGGTTTTCATATGTGGGAATAACAGAGAGGGTGAGATGTGATCAGATGTTGAAAACTGGAACTTAAATGTGCTCCGAGTCGAAGTTTGCACCAGAGGAGCTCTGCTGCTGAAGGCGTGGGTGATGATGTGTGCTGAGGACTCAGTGTCCTTTTGGCTCTCGTGGCACAATCATCATGCAGCTGGACTCTGCATGACGGCGCAGACACACACACACACACACACTCACACACACACACACACAGTGGGAGTGACAGGTCGAGGCAGGCAGACATGAGGAGGAAGAGATGACTCATTGTTCTGTCTGCCCTCCTCAGTTATAACAGCTACATTTCTATACTCTCATGCACACTGTTCACTACTTTTATCATGATCTTACTTTACATTTCTAACACCCTGAAACGAAAGTTACAAATGGATGAGCATAAATAAAAGAAAGAAAGTTTTTACAGTTAGAAAGGCCCCAAGTTTGAGTCAGAGTTTGCTGTAGTATCCATCCTCCACCACTAGGCGGAGGCTTTCACACATTTATGAGCTGTATTGTGTTTATTTTTTTTGGAGGGTTCCTTGTTGTGGTGTGTGTGTTGATCCCAGCTGCGTTTGAGTGGTAAAAGATGCTAAAAACATCTGTAATCTTATGAATTATGTTTAAATGGAGAGCCTATTATGTTTTTCTTCAACAGTTTCAAGCTCTGCATTTTACTGGAAATGAAATGTTGCTGGGACCTTGAGATCGGTGTCACAACAACCTCCCTGATGTTTGTATTACGTGTGTGTGTGTGTGTGTGTGTGTGTGTGTGCGCGTGTGTGTGTGTGAGAGAGAGGTGGCTGCAGATGGATAACAACCATATCCTGTTTTGCTTTCATTATAAAAATCCTCCCCTTCCCTACTTTCTTGCGTGTCACCCTGTGTATATGTGAGTGTGAATGTGTGTGTGTGTGTGTGTGTGTGTGTGTGTGCCAGATTGGGATCCCTAAGGTGTTTGTTTGTCTGTTTGCATTTCCACTGGTGTGTGTCTAATGTGATACGAGCATCCTGTAATAAGGCCTGAGTCAGGGCGAGGACATGATGAGGACATTAAAAATAATGAAAGACGGGAAGAGAGAAAGGGAAGAATACCTGTTTATATAATTTACCCATCAGTTCTTAATTAATGGTGATAATTATGCAGACACATGAGACCACTTTCTAAATGACTGGAAGCATTTGAGACACTCTTATTGTTATAACCTAGAACCACATTTCCCATAAACCTGTTACCTCCATCATCTATTTCTAAAGCAGTGTGCTAAGTGTGCTCAGTGTGTGTGTGTGTGTGTGTGTGTGTGTGTTTGTGCGTGCGTGCGTGTGTGTGTGTGTGCATGCGTGCGTGTGTGTGTGTGGACATGATTAGCTGTACATCATGTTGGATAACAGAGCAGTGGGAGCCAGGCTATTAAAGGTGTAGTCTGCAATGCTTGGACAACAGCACATCCTCAAATCCTTGAATCTTGATGTTTCCATCTGCCTTTAATGAATGGAAGTTTCATAACTAGTGTGTCAAAATAAATAAATTTTCATTGTATCTAACAAATCACACATCAGATTAATTAATCTGAATTAATCTACAGCAGCATAACCCCATAATAAACTGATTTAATCACAATAAATGGACCAAAAGGATGTTGAAATAAGTATACCATGATGCCAATATGTAAGATATGTGACCTTAACAAGGTTAGGGTTGTTTATTTTTGGTTGTAATAATCAAAAATGTGGGGATATATTTTAATGTTTACAAATGAAACCACAGTTAAATGTGATGTTGATCATTATATGGAGTGATATTTAAATTTTTAGTTCCCACGTTTATGTAGATGAGAGGGCAAACACCTCTAAATATAAAGCAGCACAGTATAACCTCAACATTTCACCACCTTTCTGTCAGCGTGAATAAAAACATATTAATGAGACGCTCACCTTAATGGCAGAATAGTTTTATTGTACTGTATCAGATTGCACAGGCATCTCTAATAAAGTGGCCAATGACTGTAGATTTCATTAAATACAAAGTTGAGGTGTGGAAAAACTATTTTTCCTGAGAGCAGGAAGTGTTTGAAGTTGGATTAAACCTCTCTGCCCACACAGACCGGATCTCAAAGTCAGCGGTCCGTCAGCCTCGTGGAGCCGTTCATGCATCTTTTATTTGCGTTTCGATCCGGTATCGATTCAAGTTCAACAGAAATCCACACCTGCTTCAACGCTCGTCAAAAAAAGAAAAAACAAAGCAGAATACATGATGTCTTCTGCTCCACAGCCAGATAAATGTTTAATTTTCTGATGGTGGGGCTGACATTGTGCTTCGCTTTAAGATCATCTTTATGTGTCTGTTTAGGGATTAAATGACATAATCTCTGGGCCATTTCAATAAGGCTGCTTTATGGGCCTCAGGATGATCGCATGCTGAGATTATCCACTGATGGTTGTGTTTCGCGCAGCAGGACGCAGATTCACCTCACATCAGAGGGAGTCAAACATGGAGGCTCACTTCACTTATCGCACAAAGTTTATTCTTTTAGTGCTGTTTGAAAGGAGCATAAATATCGTTTTAAGTAACATATATATTGTCTGTTTTGCATCTCTGTTCCCTGATATGTTTTCTTTTGTGCATTTCTTCTGGTTGCACTTATTTTTGACTATGGATCTATGCGTTTGTTAACAAGGCTTTTACTTGTATTTGAATCTTTTTGCCACAGTTCTCTGTAATATAGATGCAGGTAGCCTTTAGATGGCAGTGTGCTCCTGTAATTCAGCTCCTCCAAAACCAAAACTTCCTCTCATGCAGACACAGTGCTGAGCAAACTAAAGACCTTTGATATTTGTTGGTCAAGCTCTGGTTTTATATTTGCAAGGTGACATATGCTAATTATTAGTTTCCACCAGGTAAATTTATCTGCGTATGCTTCAGTGATTTGTCATTGTTTTAGATCTCATCCCCCTAAATCTGAGAAAAGGTAGAAATATTACAGTGTGGAAATACTTTTAAAAAAGTATTAACATAAAAATATACTTAAAGTAGCAAAGGTTGAAATTAATGGTTCACTTCAAAATTATAAACACTAATCCTTGATCTATAATTATTGTTTACATCACTTTAATTTAGTAGAGATGGAGCTTATTTCTACTACTTTATCAGCCGGGTAACTTGTGTATTTGTTGCACATCTATTAATGACGTTTTATCACAATCTTTAGTTTCACATCATTATTTATTTATCTGGATCTGCCAAGTACCAAGTAACTAAAGTTATCAAATAAATGCAGTGGAGTAAAAAGTTCAATATTTGCCTCTGAAATGCAGTTAAACACAATTATAAAGTAGCAGACAATAAAAATATTCAAGTAAAGTTCCTGAAAATTGTGCCTAATGTAGATTTAATACTTGAATCTGGTTTATTATCAAGTAGGTTTTCACATACAAGGAATTTGTCTTGATATGTTGGTGCAAAAACATATAATATATACAAAAGTAAAAGGGCAAAGAAAGTACTTTGAGTCAAAAGTGTAAATTAAGTAAAGAAATAGATGATATTATATAAAAATATAAAAAATAATAAAACAATATAAGACAGAATGTTATGTAAAGTATAGATATATACTTTCCAATTGATAATTAATAATATTCATCCAGTTAATGCATATTGATTGTAATATATTTCAATAAGTCTTATAGTTTAGTAATAAAATCGAAGAAATCAGTGTTTTTCTCTTCGCATCACCTTTGACCTCTGACATTGAAAATACAAACAGCCGTTATGTCCGCCATGTTGTCTCCCATCTTCATCAACTTTCTGTACGTCTCTTTATTTTTACCAACATCTGTAAGTATCCCGAATTGAACTTTTCCCACGTAAATTAATTAAAAAAACTAAAAATACCCCAAATTCAGCCTTATGTTCCTCACAAGTTAACAGGTTCATTATAAATTTGCACTTTCATAGTTGAGATCTGGACTTTAACCGCCATATTTTTGCGTTCAAGCTAACGAAAATGAACCGTTACCGGTAGTAAAATAATAAAATATAGATTATATAACAAGCTGCAGGTGTGTAATTAGTCAAATGTCTGACACAGTCCACGATAATGGAATTGGCCGTGTTATTAGCCTATTTTCGGCCCAGTCAGCGGGTTTAGCGGTGATCTGTCGCCGAGCCGAGCCCGCCGTCTGGGGGCGCTCCGGCTCCATCTTCCAACCGGTCGCCACGCAGGCCAACCCACCCGGCGGCTCCGCTCCCACCGGCGCCTCACATTCCTGCGGCGGAGCTTCCTGGCGCGGCCGGCAGAGAGAGATGGAAGAGAGGCGAGAAGCCTGAGCGGAGGAGAGAGAAAGAGAGAGAGAAATATAACCACACCGAGGAGGGGCAGACCGCGAAGCCTCGCACGGAAGCGGCCATTACGGCTGGGAAGCGTGCTGACGGGAGACACATCCACAGGACGCCGGGGAGAGGGAGCCCGAGGCCGGATACGGCTGCGTCTGGAGCTCCGCCGAGTGTGGGTTACGGAAGCCAACGCGCTCCCTCCTCCCTCCTCTTCACTCATCGGGGGTGTGTAGGATATTTACCCCCCTCCCCACCTTACACACACACAGCAGCAGTCACCGGGTGGAAGCCGATATAAGGAGGGACTGAGCGAAGACAGCACACCGAGCGATGCGACCGTGTGTCCCCGCACACAGACACTCGGTCATCATGGAGAGATAGCGTTTATATAACCCTCCTCTGCGGCTTTATTCACACACTTGGGCGCTTTTTTGTCTTTTTTTATTTTTGAATTCTCCATAAGAAGTATCCCAAAGGATTATCCACCCCCCTCCCTCATATCTTACCTCTGCGCCAATGCATCAGCAGCCTCACACGGGGCGGTGCTGAGCTGTGGACGCCGACCGGGAGAGGGGAGCTGCGGGCTTGAGGCGCAGCGGCGGACCGGCTCACTGCGGTACTCTGCAGGTCGACCCCTTCTCCGCTCCAGAGCCGGCTTGCAGAGGCGCCATGGCCGGCTTCATACCGGGTCTGCTGCCCACAAACCACTCCCAGGAGAAGGAGTTCGCCCAGGCGTACGAGGATGTGCTGGAGAGATATAAAGGTAAAAAACGGGGGAAAAGTGCTATATGTGGTGCTCATAACCTTTATGATATAATATTCTGCATAATGCATGGAAATATCTTAGGAAAGTCTGTGAGGCAAAGAGGAAAACTAACATACTGATGAGGTGATTCAACTTTCTGCACCCATTTCACACATCCATGTGTCATTTTGAGGAAAATGCGGGAATGGTGTGTTTTTTTTTGTTTTGCTGAGGATGAAAAGGCTTCAAACAGTGTGTGTGGAAGTATGTGTTTGGGAAGACAGCCAGCCTAGTCTGCCAGTTTCATAATCTGGATTGTTTCATTGTTGATATTTTGGATAAACAAAGCCGGGCCTCTGGCTGTGCCACATTACGGCGGCTGGGTCGAGGCGAATGGCAAGACCTGACTCCCCTCTAATCACTTGTATGCCTTTGAGACACCAGTGGAAGCAGGTTTTATGAAGTCTATCCCCCCTAACTACACACACACAGCTCTCCTCATCCCTGCCTGCCAGCCAGCGTCAGGGAATTTTCCCCACATGGCCTCATGTTTCGCCTTGTGTTTGCTGTTTGACCTGTAAATATGAAAGCTGCAGCTCAGCCAGTCAGTGGAAAGGCTGAGCGTGTCTCTTAAAACACATTAAGGTGAGGAAACAAACCCGCTCAAACAAAGTGGTACTCATTGGGCGACTGCAGATATCTGTGTGTGTGTCTCTTATTGTTACCCCCTGCAGCAGCAGTGTTACCACCAGCACTGAGACTTGCTGTTTTATAATCCCAGTGACAGGGGTGCTTTAAAAATGAATGCCTCTACTGAAATTGTCTGTGGTGGGAGGGGGTGGGAGTGTGTGTGTGTGTGTGTGTGTGTGTGTGGGAGAGGATGGGGGTGCTGCTGACAGCCAACAGACTCGGGTCACATCTGTGATGCTGGCGCTGATGAAAAGGAGGTGGTTTTTAATTATTGATTATCGTAATGAAACTGAACTCCTTGAGGTTAGGAACTTAGCTTGAGCATGTTGCTGGGAATGTGTGTTTGTGTGTGAGACAGGTGGAAGATATGTGGAATATTTCGGAAGTTTGCGTCATCAGCAGCTGTTTAATCCCACGATTTTCAGTATCTGTACAACAAACCTGTCTAACCGCAGAGGAAGGAGCCCTCTGGGAGATGTCTTGGTGACAGTTTGTAGCATCTCTGCCATGACAACGCTTTGCCCGGCTCTTGTGATTTCCTGGAATAAGCTTTGTATTGAAGGAAAGTGAAAACACGTGGCTTTGAGCTGTCGCTGCCATATCTGGAGTGAATCTGGGCCAAAATATGCAGACGGTTCTTCAGTGAGCCTCCCATATAACGTATCAGTTAAGTCTTTTTGGCCAAAATCTCAGTCTGCTGCAGCAGGCGGTTTGCTTTGGGCATAGTGAGGTATAAATAACAAAGAAATTAAACTTACAATACTTTGCTTTGATTTGAAAAAACACTGTGGCTCAGACTTTATTGTTTTATGTAACAGATCCCTCTTGTAACTCAAGGTGCTGTTAGATCTGGACCTCTGTTTTATTGACATACAGGGATTTGTATTCACACGTCTGGCATTGATAATAGCTGGTTAATTGTTAAATCTTAAATGGTAAAGGTGACAAAGCTCCTCAGTTGACTTCTATTAAATCTCTCTCTGTTTCTCACACACTCTTCAGAGCTCTGTAAATTGACGATTGGTTTGCTCTAGCTGCAGTCCATTTCTCAGCCCATAGCGAACGATTGCTCTCCATTAAAGTGCCGTTTGTTGATCGCAATCACGGTTCAGTTTTATCTGCCAGCACGATTGTTTTACTTTGATAAATACTGAAGGCATTAGAGATGTTGTTTCCCACGAGGCTGGCGATTAAAGGAAGGGAATGTAAGCGCTTTGATTTTAATAGACCTGCACACGGGCCTCTGTTAGGAAACTCAACATGTAACCGCCTGAAGGTCCAAAACTGATCATAAGTCAGCCGTCTGATATTGCTGGTAGATACGTACACACTGTGGTCCTTTATTTGGCAGGTGCAGTCAGTGTGTTGGAAGCTGCTTTTGGTAAACTTAATGCAGGAACAAACTCACGTGTTGTTTCTTAAGCACCAGCACATGGTACAAAAATAACAGGACCTCACAGATCTCTTACAATCAATGTTTTTTACTGGATATCTGCTGGAAAAAAGTAGTTTATTTTTTACTTGTTATCAGCCAACTTTCCTATTTTCTAAACTTTTATTCGCTCCACAAAGTAATCACTGTTAAAGTATTGCCGCAA
>JBAJHX010000040.1:18007172-18017360 GCA_037176925.1 Amniataba percoides
GTGTGTGTGTGTGTGTGTGTGTGTGTGTGTGTGTGTGTGTGTGTGTGTTTGTGTGTGTGTGTGTGTGTGTGTGTGAGAGAGAGATGAGGTCTTTTCAGTGTTTTGTTATGTAACTGTGCTTGGTGATCCGGGGAAGTCCAGGCAGGCTGCGTTTGGCACCACAGTTTCATAAAGTACCAGCTCGCAGTTTTCTAATGAGCTGTCAGTGCCACACAGACCTCTCTCTCTTTTCAGCCGCTCTCACCTCTCCCCTCATGTGACGCTCTCTCTGCACCCCCCCCCCAACACCCGTCACCACTCGCTGCCTCCTTGCTGGTGTTTTCCCTGCAGACTCATCTCGCTCTTTTCCCCTCCAAAATGTTCATCATTTACATATCCCATGTCTCTCTCAGCTGTTGGCTTCACACCATCATTAACCAACTGTTGGCTTTTTATCGCCTCCCCCTTTGGGAACAGTCAACATCGTTAACTGGTTTGATGGCATCTAATTGCACCATAAATATTCAGAGCCTCTAAACATTTTATACATTTGATTTGACTGGAGAAACTCAGAAATGCAAATTTATGATCAGGTGAGTGTTTACAGCTCTGTGTAAAGATAATCTTTCTAATTTAGTAAAATGAAGCTGTTTTGTCTATTTAAGGTGTTTTTTTTTTACCTTCAGATATTTCTCATCAACTTCTACTGAATTAAGATCAGTAGAAATGAGTGTGCTCTTTATAATAAAACAATTCAGAGAGCTTTTTCACGCTCTGACTGTACTGTTAAGGCTGTCACCTGGCAACTAAAGTGATCACAAAACATGAAACTGTTTCCAGATACTCGTACCACCTCAGCCAGCAGGTTTCCTGTCTGTACGTTGGCAGATTGCGGTTTGATTCATGCAACAGTCGCGTGTCTGAAAGCAAGAATGAATTTAGGTGCTGTCTTTCTGTGGTTGTTTAACTGAACAGAGCCAGCTTAATGCCTGAAATATTATTATGATTATTATTATGATTATTGTAGCTAAATTAGTCTTGATTTTGGACTGTCATACAAAGTGTTCGGTACAAAGGATGTTTTAGACCTCTGGTGTCAGTGGGAACAAACAACATCAGGCTAGTTTAATGCAACATGCTTTACGTCTGTGGTGAAGGGGTTTGTTTTGGGAGAAACACATGCATGTTCTATTTTCGTCAAGCAAAAATAAAAGGCTGTTTGTTCCCCGGGAGAGACGCCCTTCCTCTCCCCTGCCTGGTTCAGACTTCAGGTGCAGTATGAGAGAAAAACTGCTTGACCAACAGAGCTGAAGAGCAAAGACATGGCTAACAAAAGTACATAAAATAATTGATTATTGTCAGATTTCATCATTAGATTTGTGACTGTACACCTTCATACACAGAGCCTGTAACAGGCAGTTTTATTATCCAACTCTTTGATCAGCAGTCGAAAAATTGGACAGTTACTTTCTCAAACAGCAGTTGTTTTACAGCTAATGTGCTCCAGAACGTCGATAACGACAATCAGATTTTATGGTGTGTTGTATTCACATTCCTGCCCTCATGTTATCTGTCTGAGTAAACTGGCCTGAATAATTCATTTTCGTGTCCTGTCTGTCGGCCTGATGAGCTCCGGTTATGCCTTGAGATCTGCGAAGAGATGATGTGACTTTGTGACCGAACTGCTTTCATCCTGTCACCGTACGAACACTGCCACTGTGACATGAACACATCACACACCCTCTCCATAAACATGCCACAAGAACTATTTATATCAACGCAAAGCTGCAGTCTGTTGTAGTTAATGGATCCCTTTTTTTCTTTTGCTGCCTTCAGGGAGGTCAAAGGTCAGGCTCAGCTGCAGAACAGCTGGTGGAGATTCGCTGTCACGCTCGAGGACGTTTCCTCGACGTGGTAGCTTGAGTGAATCAGAGGCTCTCCGGTTGAAGGACGCTCTCCCAGCTCGCCCCGCCGCTGCCCTGCTGTCACGCCCACATACGTGCATATAATCACAGCCCTGTCTTGAGTGAGAGGGCAGCAGCACATCAGCGAGCCTTCAGTTTAGTCTCTCTTTTGTATTTATGGCCCTTTCCCTCTGAAAGACTCGTTCAGTTGGACTTTTGGTGTCAGGTTCGCAGATTCGGCTCAGTGGTCTGATGTAAACCTGCTGTAAACATCGACAACAGCAGAGTAGATTTTCACTTTTTTCACTGTTGCTGCATCTGTAAATGTTTTTTTTTTTCCCGCTGACAGTGACGTATTCCCGCTCCACTGCGCTCCTCCGGGTCTCAGGGATGAACGAGCAGGCCGCCTCCCTCATCCCGAATCGAGAAACTGGTCAGCATGACGTTTGCAAAGGGAGCCTTTAAAAATCAGCCCCCAGCAGCTCCTCCAGAGACCCACTTCTGCCACTCTGAGCCTCCTTTGGTCTCTGAGGGGTTTGAGGATGCAGCTACCAGCAGTGCTGCAGGGATTTTATTTTGCCCCCCCCCCCCGTCTACCTCCACTCAAGCACTCTGAGGGGGGATAAACTGGCCTGCGTTCTGCCTCCAGTGTCTCTCTCTCTCTCTGCCGGCTCCCTCTGTGGAGTCGGGGTGAGCAGAGCGAGATCACAGCCCCGCACCAGGCGATCTCTCCCTTTCACTTTGTTCACATCAATGGGGAAGCAGGAGCAGGGCAAAAGAGAGAGAGAGGGAGTGAAGGAGAGAGGACAGAGGGAGGAGGAGGAGGTGGAGGGGGAGGTGAGAGCAACAAAGGCCAAGAGAAAGGAACAGAGGGGAGAGGGTGGAGGAGGAGGGAGAGAGGAGGGCACAGAGTGGCGGCGTTTGTCCGAGGCGAATGAATAAAATCTTTATCTGTGTTGCAGAGGAGACGAGGCCGCTCTCACATGTCTCGTCCTCCCTTCAGTTTTATCACTCCCTTTTACTTCCTTTCTCTCCGTCTAGTTCTTCCTCTCTTTACATTGTCTTTTCCGGTATCTCCCTTTACTTCTATCCCCTCTCATCTCTTTCTCCTCCCTCCTCTCTTTCTCCCTCTCCATCCTCTCTGAACTCAGCCCCCTGGTGGAGGTCAGGAAACTCTCTCTCTGTCCGTCTGCCTTCTTTTTCTTTTCCTGACTCTTTTGCGTTTGGAGAAAACAGGAAATCGCAAAAAGAAAAAAAACACAGCTTCTCCTTGTTTTCTTTAAATCACCCCGGCTGCCTCGGCTGCAAGTTTTGAGTCTGAAAGTGGAGTAGCAGCGCTGTGTCAGGAAATACGAGACGATTATTGGGCCAGTCGCACAGAAATCTGAGCAGAAATCTGAACGAGATAGTCCAATAAAGCACGTTAACGTTGAGTTTTATCTTTAAAAAGCCTGACATTCAATCCACGTCACGTCGACAGTACTCTGATAAGAAAACTTCACCTGAGGAAGTCCTGTAATTACTTTTTTTTTCTTGAGTGGCTCATTGTAGCGAATGATTATGATGGGATAAGATTTCTGACTGCCACGATGTGAACGACCCAATCAGATGTCTTATTTCCTAACAGCATGGAAAAGCAGCTGAAAGGTTGAAAGTCTGCAGAAATGTGGATTTATGTGCAACACCGAGTTGTTTTCTACCATCCTCAAAAAAACGCTCGCCCTGTGGGAAACCTCTCAGTCCCACTCGAGCCGATGCCTGAATGACTCTTGGCATTAAGGGTTTTGCTCTAAAGTAAGAGAGGGTTAATTAGTATTGCAAAACGCGCACTTAACAGCGCCTGAACCTGGGAAAGGAACATTCCCGCCACACTGTTTACATGTGAGCCACACATCGACAAATGTGGAGGAATAAGTGAGCTTGCTGCCACACATTCAGGCCATGTTAGTATTTTGATTTCAGTTTTCTTCCTCTGTGACCTTTTAGTTCTTCTGAGTCCACTGAGTTTTTGTGATGATATAAAATATTTTTAGACTTTGTGTCCTACGTGCTGTTGATACATTGAGGAAGCAAAGTTTAGTGCCTGTCATACACTACAAAAACTGTTGTACAAATACAGATCTTATCCGATTTCACTTTTTTCTTTGTGCTTTCCCTCCCTTGTTATTTTATAATAGTAAACTGCATTCAGTCAGTGTGTTCTTAAAGATGTGTAATCTGAGAGAGCCGGGGGAGAAAGTTGTACATCAGAGTTGTTACAGGAATGCAGGGAGGTATTGTGAGTGTAAACGTTTGTGTAATGAGCGCTGCTGAAAGAAGGAGAAAGTCGTGCAGAGGAATGAGGCTGGGCCGGAGATATTTCACCTAATTGTTTAAACGAGTAATGTATGTGAACTCTGTGATCCAGGAGAGGAAGCAATGAGGGAGAAAGAGAGAGAAAGATGGCGGGATGGGAGGAACAGATCCAAGATGGGAGGCAGGGAGCAGGAAGGGCACAGGGAGCGAGCGAGAAGTCGAACAAAGGCCTATTTTTGCACCGTCCGTTTTGCAGCCATATGCAGCTCTTTCCTCCAGCAGTCGCCTTTTGTTTTGTCTGACGGTGAAAACCATCCCTCCTGACTCACTCCCAGATTTGCCCGCCGCGCTGATGCAGCAGCCGATTTGACGCAATGTGCTTCATCATGCGGGTTTTCACAGTCGCGTGAGGCGGTCAGTTTGCTGTTTGAGGTTAACTTGCGTGGCCGAGCGTAGTCGTGTGGCTCCGGAGGGGACTTTTCTCCCATTTAGCCTCCCTCTAGACTCAAATTCCTTTTACGCTCTGAATGCTGGAACCAAATCCAGCGAAAGGCTCCCGAGGTGCCCCGTATACAAGCACAATTTCCTGTAAGCTGCATAACTGTGTATTAATAGTGGCCTCTGCTGCTTTGCCCCGAAGAACATATTGTTCTTTCTCTGAGACATTGCATGGACAGAGGGATAATGCACATGACTGTGAGAGCAAAGTGTAAGAGCCCGCAATTTTATCTCAAAGGGGATTTATTCTAGTACTTCTGGTCCTCCCAAGACACATAAAACAATGGTCTAGTGCGGCAGATGTCGAAATGTGCTGTTTTTTTTTTTCTTAGTCACTAGAATGGGTCAAACAGGATCCTACATTTCCCATAATACCTTTCAAATCAGAAATTTAAGCTGCCTGTCATGAAAAAGCTCTGCCTACATTTCATGAGCAGTGATATACAAAAGTAGTATTTAAGTTTGAACGTTGCTGTGCTTGTGCAGATTTGCAAAATCACTTTTTTTATGTGACACCAATAATAATGATGATTTATGATGATTTATCTGAGCCTTCTGGTGTATAGCCAGATGATGTGGGAATGAAAAGCTTCCTTGTGCTCAAAGAAAGTGATGACGTCCTGTCTGGATGTTTAAAAGACAGCAGACGGAGGAAGCTCATGCGAGAGAGAGGGTCAAACAGGTGTGCGGCGAGCCCGAATTCCTCCTCACGCCTGGATACGAGCCGCCGAGAACAACTGACAGGCGCCCTGCCCATCCCGAAAAAAAAAAAAACCTCCCTGGGTGGCATTAAGTGAAGGCCGGTGGAGGGAAACTATACGGAGGAAGAAAGACATGAAGATGAATGATTGATGAAGAGGGTGTGAGGTGAACGTGATACGGATGTCATGTTCCCCCAGCTGTCCCGCTCTCTTGTCGTCCACCTGTTTCTCTCGGCGCACCCAGTCTGCCATATTCCTGCTGGGGAGAGGATTTTTCTGCTTCCAAACATACAGTCCATCCCATCTCCTTTTTACCAGCTCCTCTACACCCTCTTTTCCAACAGTTGACCAAAACCAGAAATGACAGCCTTGAACTTCACATCAGAGTATCAGCTCTACAAGAGGCTGTTCCACCCCCTTTAGTAGTGATGATTCACCCTTATTAGCGCTCAGTAAACTGTGTCGCTGGTATCTCCAACATCAGGAAATGATGAGTCAAAAAATAGCATCAGAAACTCTCCCTTGGACAACAGCATGTTGTAATTTTCTGCCACAAAGGGACAACTGGAGCTTTTTAAGTAGCTAGATCTGCCTTTTCACTAACCCAAATCCTGATACATACACGCGGCCTTCATGCCTCCCCCAACCCCCCCGTGTTCCCCAGCTGTTTGTGGTTACAGGGTGTGTCGGGGGTCTGCTGGGAGCAGTCACATCGGTATTTGCATGTTGCGCATTATGACTGACTGCTGTCACATTACAGGGTGTGGACGCCTGCTGAGTGTCACTTCATGTAAAAAGGATCTCAAGAAAGACAAAAACCTTTTTACTGAATAAATAAAATAAAGGGACACTTTTTGATTAAATGATAAACAAAGAGAAACAATAAAGAGGGATAGATTTCAATGGGAGACGAGAGTGATGTTAAAAGGTTAGAAGTTGAATTTACACTTTGGGAGCTGATAATTCAGAGTGAGTGAACGACACGGCTTCTCTTGCTCACACTCTCTGGAAATAGCCGCTTAGAGAGAGAGGGGGACTTCTGAGCTCTTTTTGAACTGAGAGTGATGAGATGAGAACGTACACTTGTACTGCAGGGTGTGACCGGGGGCTGGAGGTGACCACCAGCCAGATACGGTCAAATACAGTTCGTAACTTTATCTTCCCGACCAGCCTCCATCGTCTTTGGAGAATCCTTGTTTCTAAAAGGAGCTCTGCGTTTGGCTGCGGAAGAGTGAAAATGTCTGAATGTGGGCCAGCAGAGGACAAATGTGGGCTTTCTTTCCCGGGTGTGACTGGGCCAATTTTCACAATCTAATGACGGCTTATGGAGCGAGAGACCAGTCGTATGATACGGCAGATGGAGAGAGGAATGGAGGAAGGGTTTCAAAATGAAAGCTCTGCTGCCAACAGAAGAACACGATGTAATGAAGGACCTGTGGTGTTTTTTGTGTGTCCTCACTTTACTGTAAATGACCTGATCAATAGATGACTAAATAGATGACACACATTCTGATCTTTGGGTTCAGCTTCCACACTTCCCCTTAGCTCATCCCTCTTTTCTGTTCCCTTCATCCTGAATCAGCTCCCTCACTCCTTCCAGCTTTAGTCCTCCATCTTTAATCCTCTCTCCACTTCTCCTCATGCTCCAGTCTTTCTCTCCAGCTGCTTTGTTGGGCCTTTTTAATGAGTGGTTGTTAATTACACTCTCTAATGAAATGAGGAGCTTTTTAGCCGGCCACTAGCTGACACTGCAGCCTCTGTGTGTGCATCGGTGTAGCAGAAATATTCTTTGGGCGCTCATTTTAGTCGTTCATGTCCAGCTCCATATCTGCCGAAGAGGAATTCCTCTGTTTCAAACAACAACGGCGCAGATATCTCCGCCGAAATCTCTCACATCGGCTCTTACTGGAAACTTGCTGCAAAACTTTGTCATTTGTCAGAGTGTGTTTATCCTCCTCAGCAGGCTGCTTCCTGCTACTGTTTAAGCGTTTAGTCCCTTCGTGTTTCCTTTGATCGTCGCTGATGAATAACTGCATTTGTGTCTGTGCAAACTCGTCCAAGTCCTCCATTTATTTCTGGAAGCTGATATAGTGGGAAACACTGTCTGCACAGCTCGGTCTAATAACAGCTCCCATCTAATAAAGTCATTTTTAGTGCCCTAACAAGGAAACATACACTACTTATTAGTCACCGTTAGAGTCTGCTGTGCCTGAGTGTGACAGGATGAGACAACTGTCAATCACATTCACTCAAAGAATCACACCCTGCTGTTTTCAGGCTTTAATATCCCAAAAATCACACATAATATTGTATTAAATATCTAACTTCTTATTGATATTATGTTTTGGCTTATATGTCAAGATCAGGGGATGTTTGATATCTTTACAAGAGTTAATCTTAATTAATGTTAATTTCTCTCACTTTCTGCTTCATCATTGGCTTCATTCGTTTTTGCCTTATTTCTTCACAGAGGTGGATAAAGGGAGGCATTTGAGCTGCAGCTGTAAAAGCCAAAGTTATCTGTTGATTCCTCCAAGGAGTGTGTGTTGAAATAGCAGCTGCTCATAAAATGTATTGATTTTTAAAAAAATTATATATTTATTTTTTCAATTCTTAAGTATTGCCATATATCACAATTCCCCTCGACAGCCATTTTGCACTGACCACAAGAGAGGAGCCTTCAGAGGCAGCGTCATCGCAGTTTCAGCTTACTGGACTTATAACCCCCCCATTAAAAACTCATCCATCTCTCTCTGATTGTCACTAATGCACACTTACTATGAGCCATCCCCTCATCGCGTGATGATGCCCAGGAGTGCAGATAAATCCACAACACACCATTAAACTAATAAAAATACTTCTATGTACAAAAAAGGTTGATATGCAGTAGAAGATTTTACCCAAACTGCTTTTAGATAAGTTATTTCTCACACATGAGGGTGAAAAAATGACTGATTAGTGAGTAAGTGAGTGAAAATACTTCAGTGGGATGTTTATATCTCAGTAATAGGGTAGTAAAAGTTTTACTGCATGACGCTTTAGATAAGAGTGTGAGCTTAAGTGAAAGTATTCAAGTCTATTCACTCTGAGTATTATCAGGATTTGTAAAGATGACAGCGTCTCATTTGTTAGTAGCGACATGCAGCTCTTTATTAACACGAATCAAAGGGAGAACATTATTAGGTGGCTGTGTAGTGTTGGCGAAACGCTATCATGGGTTCAGTGACGCACAAAGGCCAGCCACTATATCTAGAAGTGACTGTGTGTGTGTGTGTGTGTGTGTGTTTGTGTGTGTGTGTGTGTGCGCCTGCCTCATAAACAACTGTGCAATTCAATCTGAAGTGGGGAACTCAAACTATGCACAGCAGACAGGTGTTTGAACGTGTGTGTGTGCACGCTCAGATGTGAGCGTTGTACAGTACATCAGATTTGTGTCTGAAATAATCTGCTGTGCATGTGGCTTCTTTTACTTTTATTTCTTTATTGTTACATGAATGTTTAGAGGGCGATGTGCAAACTTAACTTTAAACCATATTCCAGTTTTAACAGAGTGAGATCAGATTGCAGTTAAATTTATTTTCTTTACACAGTACAAGTAATAATATAGTGAAATTCCCACGAGGGCTAATTTCTATCTGCAGTCTCTCAGCAGGTCACAATTATAAACTGGCAGACATTTCTTACCCGTCCTATGTTTTTGTCTTTTATTTATCCTCTTTCTCTCTTTGTCCCGCTCCTCTCTCGTTCTCGACGGCGTTGCTTTCTTCCCACGTCGCCGCTTTTTCCCTCCCACTCATTCTACCTACTCATTCATCCCCGCTTTCCGTCTCTCGTCCGCATTATCAACTCCATTTCAGTGTTTCGCCCACCTTCTCTTCTCTGCAGCTCTACATTGATATTCAGACCTGTGTGTGTGTGTTTGTGTGTGTGTTTGCCGGTTTTATTTTAGCACCACCTCTGCTCTGCCTGTCTGCACAGCTGCATCACACACAACATACTTTACAACAAAATTATTATATAATAGGTGTAAATTAGTTAACGTATTCCATATCCTGACATTTGCAGACAGCTCACAAACAGTTTGAGTTTATTCTTGCTGTTTTGTGTCATGTTTTCTTCTTGAACTTGTAAATGTGAGTCTTGGGGTGCTCTTCTCTTTGTTTTAGTCACTGCAGCCTGCAGCGAGTGCCAGGTAGCCGGTTTTATCCTGTAAACAAAACACAGACTGCTGCTGCTGGAGACTGAACAGATGTGCATCACTGACATTAACCCTTCAACCGGGCAAATATCGCATCCTGCTTTTCTTCCTCTCTCTCTCTTCCGGTCTCCATTTTTATTGAAACCACAATGGCAGACAGCCAGTGCAGAATAAACGACATGGAAGTGATGAAACCTTTGACTGCATGTAACTGTGCACAAAAACAAACATCCCTCCATAACACCTCTGCATTAAAGGAGCTCACAAAAGTGATAATTCTCATTGATTTCAACTTACTAGCAAATAAAATACACACTGATTTAAATTTTACTGTACGTATAAGCAGCAGCACTCAGAGAGGTAAAGCGGACGTTCACTCCAGTGAAAATGCCGCCATTCATTACAGATTTGTTCAAGCCTGCAGCTGCTCCCGTGTCATGGCTCATGTAATGGTTTGTGGGTGGACTTGTTGAGGCCTGTAGTGGATGTCTTATCATGCTTTTCAGCTCCAGCCCCTCCCTGCTATTGTGTGTACCTGTGTGTGTCTGATGCAAGTCTCTGAAGGCATTTAAGGAAATCTGGGTTTATGTTTGAAGATGGATTCAAGCACACA
>JBAJHX010000040.1:18028370-18054045 GCA_037176925.1 Amniataba percoides
AAACACAACCGTGCCGAGGCGAGCCGAGTCGAGGCGAGCCGAGTAGGTACTATCAGGTACTAGTGGAAAAGCGGCATTACAGGAGGCCTTTTGTTTCAGGCCGACTGCTCCCAGGCAGTGAAAATGGTAAAAAAAAAAAACTGTAAGCTGCCATGTGTGGCTCAGTTTATAATAATCCGGTCATGCGAGTGGTTTTTGTCGTAAACATTAAGTCCATTGTTGTCTCCGCTGTCATGAGTTTGTCTTTTGCAGACACGGTCATGTGTGTGAAGTTCTGTTCGAGCTGGATTAAGTTGGATTGGAAGGATGAATGTGTGGATTACATACATGTTAACTTTTTTTTTCTTTGCCTTGAAGCAAAACATCTCGAGGTTTGAGGACTTGTTTTGTAGATAATGTGAGATGTGATTGTGCAGATGACGTCCGACCCTCTGAAGTAGTGCCATGCTGCGAAAATTACCTTAATGAGAGGGAGGTGTCGGGGCATGTGTGTGTGTGTATGTGTGTGTGTGTGCTTCAAGGGAGGGGACAGTTCAGCCATCAGGTTAGTACAAAGTGTGTGAAGTAATTACTTTGTTTGGATGGTAGCTCCACCTGTAAGTCAGGGTGGGACAGCTGGCCGATGAGCAAATGTGTTTTTGGTGCACAGCAGGTACATGAAACCAGTGTGTGTGTGTGTGTGTGAGAGAGAGAACAGCTAATTTGGGTCACTTAGCTTGACTTCTCCCGTTCCCCCACCAACATTTTAATCCATCGGGCTAACTCTGCTCAGCCACAATCCCTCACAACAAACCTGCGCTGTTACATGACGGCACCAGCGTGTGCACATATACACACACGTTTAGTCTTCAAACATTGTATATATATGTTTCTCTTGCACATAATACACATTAATATCCCAATATTATGTCTGCTATAGGACTACAATGATTTATATTATCCATCAATAGCTCTGTGATTTCTTTGTTTAATCGTTTAAGCCCTAAAATGTCAGATAATAGTGGAAAATTTTGTTCCAGAGTCATGTAAAGTCACTCATTTGCATTTTGTGCTTGACCAAGAATTTAAAACACAAATTACTATGATGTAAAACAGAAAAAGTCAGCAGATATTCACATTGAAGTAAGTTTGAACCAGTATATAATTGGCATTTGTGCTTGATAAATAAGTTGATAAATCGATTATTCAGTTCGAGTTTGATGACCTCCTACACACACTCACGAGGAACACGCACCACCAAACACGCATCTCCCGCTCACCCGTCACGCGCCTCAGTTTTCCATCCCCGTTCGAGTCCATTTCAAACATCCTCCTTCCATCGCCGTTCCTGGATCTGAGTCCATTTCGAAACCACAACACCCTAAATAGTCACAAAACGCTCCAGTCTGACCGCCTCTCACTGTCGCAGAGAACTCATTAGTTTGTGCGGATATTCTGCTGGCTGCATACCTGATTTTATCTGAAGTATTTAATGTAGGAAAAACATTATTTTGGCTTTAATGCTCCAGTTAGGACTGATGGCTTGAGCAGACTGCAGAGGTGAAACCACTGTGCTCGGATAAAAGGTCCAAAACACCCCAAAATAACTCGCCCTGCGTCTGAGTCAGCGTTTTAACACGCCGTTCTCGGATTTGGTGTTCGTGGTCTGGCATGATTAACTGAGACTAAGTCCTGTCAGAGTGACTTTAATGATCTTTTTAATTCATTATTGATTGAAGTTGATTTTTATGTTCACCTCGTTGAGCTTGGTGTCCTTGTTTTAAGTTGTCTGATTTTGTATGTGTACATTAAGAGTGAATTAAACTGAAGTGATTGTGGCTGTTCGGTAGGTGGGCTGTACGTTTGACTCAGTGTGTGTTCATGTTGTAAAAGTGAGCTCAGGACCACAAAGCCACAAATTGTTTTACTGTAACTTCAATAATAAAATCTCTTTATATCTTAAAAGCCAGGTCTGAGTAGTTGAGCTCTCAAGTGAAGTCATTTCACTCAGATTAATTTACAACAGACGTTTAATCCCGACCCGCCCGCACCAGAAGCCTGTTAATACACATAATATGTCCTGAGCGGTGGCGAGAGAACGAAGCGTTACTTAACAAACAAGTTGTTTCTTTACATTGTTTTGGTGTCACGAGCCGACAAGCTGCCCGAATGAACTTCAAAGCCCGCTGATCAGGTTACATAAACGTCTGGAATCTCGTTTCAAAGCTAATATGAGACCGGCTCCACTGCCAGAAAGTAGACGGAGGAGGAGGAGGAGTCACTGTGGTGGCTCAGGAGTGTAAAAACCTCTTTCTCACCTTTAGCCCAAAGGTTAAGACCCAAAATACATTGTCTTAACATGCCTTCATTCTCCTCTCTGAGACATTTTACAACACACTTTCAGGTAGACTAATTTAGATAAATCAAACTAAACGAGTAAGAAAAAAACTGAATAATTAAGACATTATCTTTAGTTTTTACTCCCATCCTCACAAAAACTCATATACATCATAATAACAATAAAAGTGCTGCTGCATCTGTTGAACATTATGTGTTATCACATAATGTTATCATAAGGTGCTATACATTATGTCTTATCTCACCGTCAAACACTGTGACAGGTTTAATGATCACATATGGGAGATGAGGCCAAACCATTACAGCACTAAAACACAACAGACCGTTTTTATGTGCGCTGAATCTAAAGAAGCTGCAGTCACATGTATATCCAGACATCCAATAAGAAAATGTTCGCTCCATATGCCGTCGTTAGCTTCTGTGGATGTGACCTGAATGTAAGATGGAGAAAAATGGTCTGAATGGATGAAGCCACTCGTGCTAATAATGTCTTTTTGTAATGGGGTTTTTATAGCAGCTGAGTAAAGTTATATTAGGAAGATTAATGGAGGAGATGTGAGGAGGGTTTCTGTGTCAGTGTGTGAAGGAATGAAGGACTGAAGCACAAAAACTCCCAACAAATAAAAAAAAAAAACTCATATAATCTAATAAGTCTCAGGTCTAGTCTTTATTTTCTTTTCCACAATGAAAATCTCATGTAAGCTCATGAAACATAAACCTGAAAAGAAGAAACCGACCCACATGGCACACTGAAAATGAGGTTTAAAGATGTCACAGTCAGCTGTTGATTTGTGCCAAGTTGTGGTAATACAGAGTGGAAATGTGTGTGTCCGCCTCTCCTGTTTTTCTTGATTTAATATCTGCTACCTCAAGGAGGAGAGTTAATACGATTGACAAGATTTTATAACACAAAAAACAACTTCCAAACATCCTGAAGCTGCTAGAAAACACTCGAGCAGGTGGCATCTTAATCAACATGGATGTTCAGCTCAATTTCTAGGTCACCCTGTCGTCCAATGACACACACACACACAGACATGTTTCCAGTAGCGGTCACACAGATGTGTTGAGCATGATAAGCGCGCTCTCGTCTTTATCAGCATCGCTCCTCACTCGGGTGTGGCCCCACCGTTGCTTCGCCAGCCGAGCTGAAGTGTTTGCTCTTGTTGTTGTGAACCTGCGCTCCCCCTAAAGGACCCCTCAGAGACCCTAAAAGCTGCTGGCGGGCCTGTAGCGCCTCCCGTAGGTTAGATTAATTGATTTGTTGTAGTATCAGTCGTAGGAGATGATGAGATAGTTTAACATCTTAAAGAGGTGTCGTGCGTGTTTTACTGGAGCCACATGTTGAAGGTTTTGTTGGCACGTTATCACCTCTTCTCTCTCCTCATCCTGACACGCTGAACGCTCAAAGCCTCGGCTCTCTTACCGCAACCCGCTCTCTGCACTGACGGGGCTATAATCACACACTTTGTGCATGTAATTACTGTGAGTGTGTGTGAGCTGTCTGACACTGTGACTTCAGGGTGTAGGCGAGGGAACAAGAGGAGAGCAGGAGCAGAGGGATGATCGGAGGCGAATAAAGAGGAGGCTGAGAGTCAAGAGGCTTAGCTTAGCTTAGCTCAGCTTGAAAACAGGAAAGCTCCTGCTAACTCACCACGTCATTTTTACTCTTAGTTTAAGACATCAGGTAAAGAGTGAGTAATGAGCTTGAGAGGTGTTTGTAGGCAGATCTTGTCACCTTCATGTACAGCCAGGCTAGATTCCTCCATGCTAAGCTAAATTAGCTTGATACTGACTGTAGCTCCAGTTTTTCGTGACTCTATTTGTCCCATTCATCTAAATAATAAGCTAGATGACTTGAGACTTGATATGATACAAGAGAATAATACACCTCAGTTTACCCACCCTCCGTCAACACCTCTGTCTTCTACCGTCTGCTCCTCCAAGGCCCGAAGGTCCCCTCGAGAACAGCCGTGATGGAGGACTTAAAGGTCAAGGCACAATGGAGAGAGCCGCTCAAAATGTCACAGCATGTCCGCACAGCTCACGTTCAGGGGGTGTTTTCTTTTCCCCGCCATCTGCTAGCATCACCGTTTCTCACAGTTTGGCACGTCGCAGGTAGCTCGATGTCCCGCTGAAGGAATGAAGATGATGTCAGAACCAATCGAGGATGAAAATTTCATTAGCTCGCCAACCTGGAGTTAATAAGGTTTTTAGGTTGTCTGCTGCCAAATTGCCTGGTGGAGCTGCTCATTAGATTCCTCTTCTTTCCCTGATAAAGATGCAATCAGGGAACGTTGCTTAGCTCAGCGATGTCCTTCGGCTCTCTTGTTGGTAATAATGTTGTTTACATACCTTTGTATTAACACTGAATGAATGGAGGTCTACTTAAACTGCTGTGACTTGGTTTTCTGTAGACTTTCTTTGTTTACTGCCGGCTTTTACTGCTTCATCAGCTTTTTTCACAACAACATAGTTGATCTTGCAGATACTGACCAATTCTTTCATTTAATTTTAAAGTATTCTGGTCATTTTTACTAATCAGTGTACGGTGATTTATAGCTGAACATCTCCAGCGTCTCCTCTGCGAGCAGCGTCGGTGAGTGAAGGGCTCGATCAGACTCTCTCCGGCTTGTCTGAACAGTTTGTCGTGTTAATGATTTATGACTTGTGCGATCGGAAGCGAGAGGCTGAATAGATGAGTGTTTATTTTCGGCTGCCTCGAATCAGAGTTCAGACCCTGACGGAGGTCTCAAGGCCAGAAATGTTTTGACTACCATTAAATTAAATACTGATAACGTGCCGTCTTCTCTGTGACATGCAATTTGTTTTTAAGTGGACATTTCCCAACAAAGAGAACGAGTCAGTTGGAGTTTATAGATTAGTTTAAATCACTTTTCTTTACTTGTGTTTCTGCAGTGGTTAAAGAGTTTTTACTTATGGGTGTGAGATTGGGACAGTAGCCTATTTATAGGCTGTAAAGGCTTATAAAACTAATATTTGGAGACACTTGGCTTCTTTGTTATCGTGGAGACCCTGCGGGGGAAGTATTACTCAACTCATCTGTCAAAACAAGCATCCTTATCATTGCGACAAATCAAGCAAAGAGGAAAATTTTAACTTCTCATATAATCCAGTTGAAATTATTAGACAATTTAAGTGTCTTGAATTATGTTTAAGAAGACAAATTGGTTGTTCAGTTGAAGAAGCAGAGCCAAAGCTTCATAAATGCAATATAAAACATGAACTCCAAAGCAGACTTACAAACATCACTTGCTTCTCTTTTTAACCGTATTGTGTTTTCTGTCACTTTCATCGTCTCAGGGAGTCTCTTCCTGTTTACTTCCTGTTGTCCCCAGACTCCACCGGGCCCTGCAAACTCCACCTTAAGGAGCTCAGCTGGCTCCACTTCCTGGAGACAGGGGCAGCGTGGGAAATGTAGTCTTATCTCATTGTGACGCAGAGCCGACTGCTCTGAAGTCAATAATTTACCCTCCGTCGGTGTCGAGAGAAGGTGGAGAAGAAGATGTTTGTGTGTTATTAAGGAGAAAAAAAGGACCAGAGTTTATTCATTGAAATTGTTCCCTCTGTCCGCCTGGAAACATTCAAACCACGTCAGCAATCTCTGTGTCGGCCTGCGGGTTTATTTCCAAGATAGAAACGGTTCTACTTTAGATTTATTTTTAGAGCTTTTGAAGTTACAGAAACACGCTGCGATGCTGCAAGGGCGGCATCAACGCTGGAAATGGGACACTGGGATTTCTCTTCATCCTCTGTGTGTGTTTATGGACAGATAATCTTAACAGAGTTGACACAGGCTGTGTGTGCAGGGTGGCGAGTCTTTGTTTGTGCTTGTGTTTGTAGGTAAATTAGTCCTGAACGTTTGCATTAGGACTTTGTTACTGTTATCTTATTTTTCTTCCTCTTTCTCTCACTTCATCTTCATCTCTCACTCATTTTAGTCTGCGTGTTTCCCTCAATTTAATTCTCATGACAGACTGACCTGGACTGACTTTTCCGTGCTTCGATCTCCGTTAGTTTTTCAAAGGTGTTGTCTGTTTATTGAAGGCCCCCTGTCCACTCGTTTGTATGTTGTTGAAGCCCAGAGGGGCCGAGCCAGCATTCGATGGGGACTCACACTAAAAGCAGACAGAACATCCCTCCACTCATCAATAAAGTCAATGCTCCGCTCTCTCTTTCATTTAATCTTTCTCACTCTCATCGGCTACCTTAATGAAATCCAATCCAATCAGCCAAAGTCAATGCTGAGAACACAAATGACTTTATATTAACACAGACGACACTGAACATTTAGCTGCTTGAATTTAACTTTGAGTAGTAGTTCAAAAGTATTTTCATTTCATTATCATATAAAGAGTGACAGAACCAGAAAATATTCATGTTTGAGATGCTGAGATCAAAACATTTTTACCATTTTAACCTGCTGTTGTCCACAGATAAATTTTCTGTCAATCGACTGAATAAATAGTCAACCTGCTAGTTAAACAAGTATCATAATATAATTATAGCAAGTATCAGGACTGAAATGATGAACAATATTGAAAATACGACTCTAAATTGTAAGTTTTTCTCTTTTAAGTAGTTTAGCCTTATTTCGACACACATCTCAGTTTTTTCCCAGAATATTCTCACCTCTCCTGTCGTCCGGTCTTTTATCCCCTCACTTTACACCTTTACTCTCCTCTCCCACTTCGCCCCTCTCTCCGACCAGTCACCACATCCCACTTTTCCACAAAATGTTCAAATGCCGGTCTTGAACTCATCTCCCTATGAGCTCGTTAAAAACGGATTACTGTCCCTTTATGTAAGCAGACTAAGTCTTAACATACCTGACTCTCTAATGAACCTGTATGCTGTGATGCAATTAACGCCGCCATTGATCACTTTCCAAGTTAGTCTGCCTGTCGGGCACGATTCACATTCCCGCTGCCCCCGAGCCAACAGAGACACGCTCATTTGTTACCTGCTTTGCCACATAGTGAAAAGAGCTGCGGTTATATGGGATGTGTGTGTGTGTGTGTGTGTGTGTGTGTGATTACGGAGTGTGAACACGATGAAAAGGTCTTTGTAGAGAGGCAGAAAGCCGACACAGTGAGAGCGTCTCTGATGTATGATTGCTCCTCCTCTCTCCTCCGTTTCATGGTCCGCCTTGGTGGTCTTTGGCTTTTCGTCACTGAGATTCTCCAACACACAAACACACACACAATAGTCCACTGTCTCTCCATTACAGCCTCTCACACATTAACCGACTCACTGACAGCCACATAAACTCACACCTGCCTGCACACAACACCAAACAATTACGACACACAAGACTTTGGACCCATAAACACAAAAGTGAAAGTCCTCCATGATTTTATCGTTCGTTCAGGCTACTTGATACGTTTAACAAGCTGTTCTCAGGACAGTTTTACACAGCAAACCCATTAAGACATCAAGCTGGATCAAAGGCAGACCTGCTGATACAAATGTGGAGAGGAAACAGCCTCTGACGTCCAGTGAAGAAGCTGCACCGTAAAAATTTCACATCAGCTTTTATGAGAGTAATTTATATATTTATTACGCTTTGCTCAATAACTACATTGCTTTTTAAATTAGAGATGTTTTGCACACAGGGAAAGTCAATTTTTACCATTTCAGCTTTTTCACGTGACAAATTTGATACATCTTTTGAAGAAAAGCTAAGTTAATGAAATTAGTAGTATGTTATTAATTATTAGTTTTGGGCAAATTGATATTTTCTGCTCATCTCCAACGCTGCTTTCAGGTGCTTTAGCGTTTCCTGCATCACCATCATGCATTGGAAATTTAAGGGTTAAAGGTGATGAAATACCAATACTGAATCTCTGGCGTGATGCAAGTGTCATCTTGGGATGTCAGTAAAAAGGAAAATCCCCTAAATAAAAAAAGAGGCCTCCGTCGCCGAGACCTTTACCAGACTGAGTGTAAACGTTGACGTCATGGCGGCAGCGACAGCCTGATAATTACAGCTTTTTCAGGAGCTCGGGTCAAGTGCCTCAATGAAAGGCCAGAGGACGAGACAGTGTGTGTGTGTGTGAGTGTGGAGGGGGCGGAGGGGGGGTCCTAATTGAGAGGTGTCCATGGTAACGAGAACAGCTGGGGTTAAAATTAAGGGCCCGGTTACCGTGGTTATGCGTCAGGGTCCCCTGTATTTGTGTACACTCTTCACATTCTTTGCCCTCGCGCCTTTCAGTCCCCCACTTTTTGTCTTTCTCCCTCTGCCTCGTCTTTTCCCATCGGCTGACCTCATCGTCCAAGTGTTTTTTTTCTTCCTCATCTTCGTCTCTCTCTCACGACCTTATAGATGTCGTGCTCTTTCTCCCCCCGGCCCTCACAAACACACCTTCTCTTCCTCACCCTCCTCTCATTCGCTCTCTGCTTCGTACATATGCAGCAAAGTTAGACAACAGCCAGAGGTTTCAGGTCCTCCACCTTCAGAAGTGCAGTCCTGATTGCTGATTGATGCATCACTTTGATCAAGGCTGAAATATCTCTGCAACTTTTGGACAGACAGTCACAATGAGAGGAGGAATCCTGATGACTGATGGATTCTCTGACTTTTCTTCAGGCACCAACATCAGATAAATGTTTGAATATGCCATTTTTATTTTGGCTTTCTAAACAAATACCTGCAAAACTAATGTTTACTGCAGGTAAGAAATTAGTAATACATTTTATGGTAATGAAGACCAATAAAAACTTAATTTGTATGGCACCTTTCATACTCAAAATGCAACTCAAAGTGGATGAATGAACTTTCCAAGTAAATTTCCCAGAAATGGATGATATATCATGAGTAATATCTGATGAATCTGGGGTAAATAATGGGGTAATTTCAACTAAATTGAAAAAAGTTACTTGGTTATTATCACCAACTTACTATGAAAATTGTGGCAGTAAAGTGAAGCGTTAAAAGAGAAAGAGCCACACTGGGAACTATTGGTCAGGAGTTCACTTCTCTTTTTTTTCTGTCTCTTCTTGCCACCACTCTCCTTTAAACTTTTTATGATTTGTTTTCTTTCACTTTCATCTGGCTGCCTCACATTTATCTCGTGTTTTTGTTCCTCTCAGACTTTGATCTTTTATCTGTCCTTATCTCATCCTCTTCATCCCTCATGTGTGCTCACATAAAACCCTCACCCTCGACTCCTTTTTCACTTTCTTTCCGGTTGCGTGTCAATTTATCTCAACTAAAGCACAATTTTTCTTTCCCCCCTCCTCATTCACCCTCTGTCCTCTTTTTATTTCTGTCCCTTTCACTTTTCCCTCGCTCTCAGTGTCCTTCCCTCTCCTGCTCATTAACCTGTGATTAACTAAGGCCCTAAAACCAAAAGGACTTTGGATGAAGCCTCTGTTTTCTCACGGGGTCATAAATCCATTGCTCTTTCTCCTTCCCCCTTTTTCTCAGTCTGTCCCCTCCCTCCTTTCCCACCATCCATCCATGCGGGGCTTCTCTCTGCCATCCTGGGTGACAGCTCTTATGCTCCTCTTCCTCTATTTCCCCTCCTGGTTGCTCTGATGTATCGAGGAGGTATTTGCCTGTGCGTTTCTTGTTTTTTCTGTACATGTGAATGGCTGAATTTAATGGTGACGGCTTGACAAGCGCCTCCCCAAACCGTGCAAGATTACCTAGGTGACTCTAGTGTCAACACACACTCACACACACACACACACCAACACCATGACCTTTACCCCGAGGAGAGCGCTGACCAGGCGGTTAATGCTCCGGAGGTCGACGGCCATGTTTTCGCGTGGCCTGATGGCCGAGGATGGAGCAGCGGCAGAGTCACGGAGGTCGTGTTTGTTTCCTGCTTCCAGCCAGAATCGGTGTGTTTGTGCTGCACACAGAGCAAAGTCCATCATCTGTCACACGAGAAATTAACCATGATGACACACTTTATGTCCGTGCCAGAAAAAGATGCAGCATTGTAGTGATCAGGGTGGATGGAAGTGATAGTGCCTGTTAGCTATTCATTTTTGCCTTAACTTTAAAATAAACCCCTTAGATTTAATTAAAGTCTTTAAATAAAAGAGGTCAAATGATTTAAATTGCTTTATTTCTTTCCAATAATCAGTCTTCGATTGATTATTGACTTAATGAATAATTGTATCTTGTCTGAGAAGCTGGTTAAGAAGGACCGAAAACAGAGATGCTGTGTGAGACGATGAAATATGATCCAGGAAGTCCGATTTGAGCGACAGAAGAGGATCAGTCAGATTGAGGGTTCATATCGCTGAAGACTGAAAAGCTTAGCAAAGTTATCACAGCGGCGATCATTTGAATTTATCAGCACGACAAGTGTGAGAGTCACGGAGGAAGCAGCAATGTGCATTTGCACCTATTTGACTGCACATTTACAGATGTCATGTTGTGTTTTTTGCAGAAGTTAAACCATGTTTCGTGTTTTTGTTTTTTAGATTGATCCCTTTAAATCGATAAAGAGGCTGTGTTGTTTTTCCGCATTTTGAAAGTCAATATTAAGTCATCTCTTTCTCCACATGCAGCATCTTCAGCTGTGTTTGTGCTCTTTAGATTATATTATAAGGACAACATCTTGATATTAAATGTTATAAAATAATCTAATATAATCTACTCTTAGTGTGCGGCCCAAGGGAACAGAGCAGAGATGTTAAATGTTCGAGCCTTTGTTCTTTTCTTTTTATTATGCAGGGTGAGAGAAAGGACAGGGGTAATTGGGCTTTGTTTCCTGAAAACAAAAGCTTTGTCACTGCTCTGTGTGTGTGTGTGTGTGTTCCTGGGTGTGTGGACTCAGAAACCTTTTTCCTGTTTTCTCAGCCAAGTCATTTAATTTTTCTATGCAGGAATTCAGGCTTTCAGAAATGGAGTTGCTCTCTTGACCTTTTTTTACTCTAAACTCAGCAGCAGGGCCGCGACCTAGTTTGACTCCCAAAGTTGAAATAAATGTGCCTGACGAGTCTTTCTTTCCTCATTTCTCTCATTTCCTGAAACACTAGACAACTGCAGGTCATCCTGTCACTGTTTGGGTGAGAATGAATGTACATTTTTCTCACAGTCAACGTGTGTTTAATGGGCACATATTCAAGCTGTTGTTAGAGAAAAGAAGCTTTTATGAGATAAATGTCATCTCTCTGAGCTCCCAGTTGAAGTTGTGAATCTTAAGCTGACCTCAGGTTTATCTCCAGACGGGTCAACTTCACCCTTTCATTACTTGTTCTGACGTCGGCTGAGCAGGTCGCTGTCCACTTCACTTTGTGTGTTGTTTTGTGTGTCTGTGTGTATCCTCACGTCAGCTCCTGTTAATCCTCTGTAGTTTATTTGGGGGCCGCGCTCGTCCTCCATCCTCTCCTGTTTCATCCCCCTCTCCCCATCTAATCTCTTAATGGCATCTCGGGGTATCGCTGTCTGTCTGTCTCTCTGTCTGTCTGTCTGATGACTTCTGGCTCTGTTCCTGTCTGCTCTCTGGAACGAGAGCAGCGATCCGCTTAGTTCTCCCGTCAAAACACAACTTACTTAGCTGTCAGCAGTCGCAGCGCCGGCAGCTTCGATGTGTTCACTGAACACGCTGAAAGAGACCTCAGCAGGTAACAGAGTGGACACGGTTTACTCCGAGTTACACACTTAATGTGTGCTGCCTGCACGCTGGGACACTTCAACAAAAACATAATTGTTAAGATCATGTTTGTAGTGAGGTTTTTATTGGACAGTACAGAACTGTCGGGATGTGGTTATATGGTACCAATACCATCAGGAGACATGTTTATATACAGGTACTGTGTATGTATGTAATTGTTCATCATATAAGAATTATATAAGAAAATCAAACATAAAATGAGCAAAAACCTCAATCTCCCATGTTTATATTTTTAATCTTCACCTAATCTTAAATAGTTTTGTGATTAAATATATCAGATATTTCTCCTTTTCATCAGTGGAGTACAGCTTCCTCCTCACTGTCCCTTCGTCTGACATCATTTCTGCTCTTCAGTTAACTGGCTTGTCAGCGAAGCCTCGATCGGGTCCAGTGATCGCGATCGTCCAGTCCCTCGCTGTGTGATTAGTCATGCCTGACTAACTAACAGTCTGAGGTCGAATGCTTGTGCCTCTCTGACCCGGCGATGCCAAATCCATTTGTCTGGACGGAGCTAAAATGTGTCTGTGTGTGTAAATGTTTCACACACTGAACTGGTTTATTATTACTATAGTTTAGACCGTTCAATCGTAGTTTGTAATTGTAATCTTCCTCCTGTAGGTTCGGTGACTTACCTGTTTATTGATGCAGTGAAAAGTTTGGACATCAAATTCCAAATTCAGAGAAAAATGTATGAGTAAAAGGCAACTGGATCTGAATTGCTCAAAATATGAGACTAAATGTTCCTTTGGAGGTTTGAGATGAATAAAATCAATCCTGCAACATTAAGGCAAACTGAACTGGCTTCTCTGTATCTGGACCCAGTCTGCCCCCTAACTGCAGAGTGTGGTACTGCAGGTGTTTCTCTGAGATCATCTCTGAGTTGGATGCATTTTAAATGGGCTCCAACTTTCTCTGCAGACATCAAAAAATCGTCCGGATGCCAGGAAACCTTTCACAGTGTAGTTCAGAGCAGCAGACAGCCAGGTGCCTCGCTGTGCTGATGGATATATTATCAAAACACACCCAAGTACCTGCTTCCTCTCGGCCACCTTATTCCCTGTACATGTTATGTCTGAAACCTCCTGGTGCTTTCTGTCTGAGCGGCTCAGCTCCAGGATGGCAGGTCAGCAGTTGATTTTCCAGACAGGAAGGGTTTCTGCTGCGTCTCACCGGTGGAGAGGTCAGAGGTCACGCAGCTGCCGGACACTGCGGGAGGCGGGTGGGCAGCGGTGATGTGCCACAGTCACTCGCTTCATGCAGCTGCATGTTGAAAGAGTCTTAGAATAGATGTTTTTATTCAGAAATGCTGAGTTGCAATGGGACAGCAACATGATTCACAACCAGGACAGCATCGAGTAAAACTGTGATTATTTATTGACTGAGAATGTTTCATCACAAAAGCTCACAGTTCCTTTATTATGATTGATCGATAGTTTCAGAGAATTTGAGGATGCTCTCACAGGTAGAAGCTGATATTTCTTGCTCAGTTCAGTCTGTTGGCGGACCTTAAGGGGGCGAGAGAGGAGGAGATGGAAAGTCCTAATTTTTGTCGTAGCGAACAGACATTAAAGTCCAAGGTCAGAGGATTATGCTCCTCTTCCTCTGATGCGTCCGTCCTCTCTCCTCATCCTGCTCTTGCTGCTCATCCTCCCGTTTGTCCTCCATCGACACATTTGTTCCTGTTTCCTCCTGCAGCTGTCCTCGGCCTCACAGCGGGGATGGTGCAGTGTAAGAATGTAGATACCAAACTTCACTTTGATGAATGCTGCTTTTTTTGGTTTGTTATAAAGCAAACTTAACCAATGTTTAATTTAGTCATAACACAGCTATTTAAGACCATTTTACTTAATAATTTACAGTCTAAAATGATGATTAAATCAGGAAATTTCTTGTCAAAGAACAAAAAACAAAAGAAACAAATAATTTAGGAGATTTAGTTCCAGCTTTCAGGACTTTACAGTGTCCAATATTACATACCCTATAATCCATGCAGGAACCCATCAACCTCTTAGCCTATTAAACACAGATATCAGTCCTCAAAGATATTCAGTTTATCATATTCAACACATGAAACAGACATTGAATGTTTGGCATGTTTCCTTAATGATTAAGTGTTTATCAAAATGGCTTTTATTTTCGTTTTATTGACTAATAAGCTGATAGTTGTGGCTATAGCTTGTACCAAAGACTATATGTCTCTTAATCGTTGCTGCAGTGAAAAGGTCCGTTGTTTCCACCATGAGCTTTACACTGACCGACATCTTGTGAGCTGCTTTGAATAAAAGCGTCTGGCAAATAAATAAATGACATGTAAATGAACTCTATACCTCGAACCAGACATGTTTTTTCTTTATATCATTTGGAGGAAAAAACAAAACTTTTAAAGAAATGAGGAGGGAAATGCTCACAGGAACAAATAACAGGTTTATGAACATGTACTGTACTGTGTGTGCGGTCAGCTTATTTCCATATGCTGATACGATTATGGCTCATCTCTGCATGTGTGTGTGTGTGTGAGGAGAGAAATTTGTGTGTTACAGTATTATCATGCGAAGGCACAGGGCAGTAAATTCTGAGCACAGACATACAGGATATTTCTGGGCGTGTTTGTGTGTGTGTGTGTGTGTTTGCATACTTCTTTGTGTGTCAGGGTGACCTTGCTGGCATCCCGGCTGTCTGAGCGAAGGATGCTGACTGGGAGAACTGAGCCCAACTGGAGGAGGGGGAGGGGGGCGGCTGCTGCATTAAACATGTAAAGGAGACACACGCGAGCAAAGAGGAGCATCACGTAGGCACAACTTATGCAAAATCATTTAATTTTTCTTGCTTGTGAGGCTAAATGTCCGAGCTTCAAGTGCATTATATTAAGCTAATAAAGTGAAAGCAGAGACAGTGCTGAGACTGTCGGTCACAAAAGGCTGTGTGTGTGTGTGTGTGTGTGTGTGTTTTTGTGTGCGTGTGTGTGTTTTTGTGTGACAGCGAGTGTGAGATTTCTCTCTGATATCTGAATGAAAAGGGTCATTCACTCTCCAACACAAGCAGCCAATACAACACCGGGGCCTTACAATAACACTGTAGTTTCTCTCTGCGTCCCTCTTGATGCTTCCCACGTCGTCTTTTTTTATTTTTTTCTTCTTCTTCTTGTCTCTCCATCTTTCTTCTTCTTCTCTTTCCTCCCTCTTTTGTCCAGCTCATACTGTAGTCTGACATCACCCCCAGGCTTTGTGTGTGTGTGGGGTTAAAGTTTACAGACGCAGCATTTTCTGCAGAGGGAGGTTGGACCCCTGACCTCTTGACCCTTTAAGCTGGCATGCACAGAGGAACAGGCATGCTCAACATCGGCCTCTAATTCAGCCAGAGAGGGTCTGTGAATGTGGGAAGGAGAAATGATACTGATAAAATGTCCTTTTACGTGTGAGTGATGTGTTTCTTTGGAGGTGTAAAAGCGACGCAATATGTGTTAAATTCAGCAAGTTATCTGTAATGTGTGTGAGTGGATGTTTAATGAATTGAGACGACATGAAAAGGAGGATTATTTTGGGTACAGTGGTGATGAAACACTTGATAATGAGGTGAAACATGCAAGAAATCTTTTAATTATGAAATAAATATACATATAAACAAAACTAGAAAGTGTTAAAATCATCATAAAGCACTTATTAAAGGAGGTAGATGTTGTTAAAGTAAATAAATTGTAATATTTTAAGGTTATGGACATGATTATAACAAGAAGATGGTAAAGAAGAGGCTTTTCAGGGTTACATGTGACACGCGTAATGTTCACTCGTGCAGCCCAACACACACATGTTGGTCTCTTCTGCCCCACAGTGGCAGCATCACACTCTTTACCACAGCACACGTGTGTGTGGTTGCTGAATTTCCTCTTCAGCTTCTTCTGAGTCGTCACTCTCTTTCACTCCGTCAATCACAGTTTGTCATTTAGATAAAAAAAACAAAAAAACACTTTGGATGTTTGTATTTTTTCACACTTTTTGGGAGTTTAAGTGTTTTGATTTTTAGGACATAAAGGACTCTGGGTAATGTTGTTCTTATCCCTCAGCTGTCAGAGTGATACCTTTTAATTTTAATGAATTCTTAAGAAAGTAAAACATTATTGGCTCCTCATCAGGACTAGAGGTCATTTTAGGGCAAAAAGCATTTTGGGTAATGTAGTTGCATTGTAAGGGCAAATAACTGAGTGAGTCCCAGTACGCCTCAGTGGTGGAAAGCACCGGAGAAGCAGCTGGCATCAGGATCACATCTCCATTACCTCATGTTATCTGGTAATTGGGTGATTAGGAAATGACTAATAGGAAACAGCCTCATTACTGCCCCCCATGTATCCTCCAGCACTGCCCTTTATTAATTCTATGTGACCAAATCGCTGCAAGATTATTTTCTTATCAGATTATTGTTCATCTCCGGTGAAAACCCAAAGGCAGACTTGTTTTTAGATTAACGTGCGAGCTGCCTTAAGCTGCGGCGTGCAGCAGCTCTTAAAATTAAAACAACACTCAGTGAAGTTTGGAGATGAAGTTTCGGCGATGAAACGTTGTCAGATTGATTGCTGTTGTTTATTGTTTTGCCTGGAGGTTGCTAAGGCTGAAATGTCAGTGGTTTTTCAGAGCTGATAACTTTACCACAGACACACACACTTATACACACACATGCACAGACACACAACTCTCTGCAAGGTGAGAATAACTCTGAGACCCCCTGGCTTCCAGTCTGCAGCCTGATTCATGCTGAATCACACTGTAATATATCTGTCTATCACACACACACGCACACACACACTGTGACCACCTTGGTTTGTTCGCCCCCTCTGTCTGAAGCTTTCGAACATCACAGTCAGCAGACATCATTCAAAGATAGCCGCTCATAAATATCACAGCCATGATACATTGCTCACTCATAGCAACAGAGGTAAACACATACACACACACTGAAAGTATGATCAGATACATTGCTCCTCTACTAGAGTACAAATATATAAAACGAGACACACACACAGGAAGATGAGCTTGTGGGTATCTCCCTTGTGGTTTCCTTCAGAGAGTGTGAAGCAGCCCCACACACACACACACACACACACACACACACACTCCCTCTCTCTCTCTCTCTCTCTTACGTACACACACACATTTCCGTCTGTTTCGTCCCATTTCATTTATTTACTGGTTTTCTAACGGTGCGCTGAGCAACGGCCACAGTCTGGTCGCTTGTTTCAGGGGAAAGGAATTCACTGTGAGAGTGTGAGGGAGCGAGCGAAATTGAGAGAGAGTGAGAGAGAGAGAGAGAAAGGAGGGGAGAGAGAGAGAGGGAGGGAGGCATGGTGGAGGGAGGGAGTGTATCTGAATGGAGAGACGAACTTAGAGAAAGTATTAGTTGCAGTAGTTATGTGCAGTAGTTGGAGAGATGCTGGAGAAAGGAGCGGATCTTATTTTGTCTTTTGTCACAACAGAAGAAGTGAAAGCAGAAGAAGGATCCTTGTTTGTTAACTGACATTTAGAAACTTTCTGTAAAATCTCCCTTTGTTTTTTATGGATACTGCTGGTTTTTGGACTTTCCTGCAGTCGGTGGAGCTGCACTAACATTTCTTTTCGGATCACCTTCGGATCTTTATTGTCTTTTGAGGCTACCTGAGACTTTTCAGCAGTTTCTGAGTCAAGATGGACTTTCTGACAGACCCTGCGGTGATAACGCCCATCCTGGTGGTCACTTTTCACTTCTTCACCGCGGCCGGATTTTGGTTTTACCGTCGTCGGCGCCGCCGTCGTACGCCCAGTTTTGAACAAGGTAAACTTTGGATGGAGGAGGATAAGCTAACCATTTAAGTCCCTGCTTCCTTTTTTATTATCACCATTAATATTTATTATTTTAACAACAGTCTCTCCTCTCTCACTGCTCTGCCTTATCATGTAGAGAGACAAGGAGGATTTGATTTTAGCTCCATGTGCTTCCTGTTTAGGCTCCACCCCCTCTGGTGTGTCATCTTTGCAACAGACAACTTAATTTTATCTCTCAGCACGTTCATCTCTTCATTTGAATCATTACTTTGCGCCTGCCTGGCTTTTCATTCCCTTTTTGAAGTAGTTTGAACCGTAGTTAGCTCGATGCTAAAGCCTCTGCAGCTGGTCACCTCCATGTTTTCTATTTTAGTTTGAGTGGAATTTAAAGCGGCGTGCGCTGTAAAGAGCATATAGTTCCTCCTGTTTCGTCTCCTGTTACAGTGAGACACCGTTTTTACGCCTTTGTGCTGCAAGAGCTGATTTCTGTATCTCATCAGCTTCGACTGTGTGAGTCAGTGCAGCTCAGTCTCCATATTTGGCTCTTCTGTGGAGAGAGGCCGCTGGGTTTCACAGATTATTGAATCATATAGTCAGATTTGTGTAATTCAACCTGCGTGCCTCTGGCGTCTTACACCTTACACGCTCCTCACCAAACAACGAGCTGCTGTGTTGCCTTTAAGCTGCAGAGTGTGGTCATATGTCTAATTATTCATAGCTAATTCTAAACACTGATGTAACACCACGTTTTCTGCAGCATTACACAAATTCCTGTTGGCTTTTGTAATTTAGCCTTGCACTCATTTAACGCCGGATCCAAATATCCGTTATGTAACAGCCTTTTAGATATAAACCATTCTGACTGGATGTTTATTCTGACCTTTATATCTTTGCTGTTGGTAACGCGCCGAATGCTGGTTAAAATCCAGTGAGCTGAATTCTGGGTTAGTCCTAATTGGCAGATGAGCTCAGGATGTGTGTCTAATTTTATCTGAATGCAACGATTGGCTTGGATGCACTGGGGGAGAGATAGCCGGTCCGACATGATGGCGCAGATCGATGAGTTTGATCGATGCCGAGAGAGCAGCGGACGCAACAGTGAAGCGAGGGGGCTGTGAAAACATTCGGTTAGAACGAGCCCCAAAAGGAAAATCATGCAGTTATGAAGAAAAATGGAGTCGGAGGCAAGGAGGCAGAGATGATTTTGAGGAAAAATAATGAGAAAAACTGATCATTAAAAACCTGAGAAATAATCAAATTACTCCTTTTTGATATTAAAGTGATGCAAATTGTACACTCACTCTCTGTGGCCAACATGTGGATAAAATCACTTCCTGCTTGATCGGTTTCACAATTTATTAAGCACCCAATGTCCGCATAAAATAACACTGATTTTAAAAAAACAAACAAAACTTGGTAATATATTATGTGGTTTCGCTTCCTAATATGCAACAGGAGCCTGACATGTTGTCTCTTACACGGTCAGTTGAGGGCGCTGTGCACATTGTGCCTCACTAATCGAATAAGATGCTGGATGCTTGTCCTGCATCTTGAACAGCTGTTGTTGACACTCTTTTAATTTAAAGTAGACCTCATGTAATTAATTAAATAGTGAATGTGTGTGTTTTTCCTGATGAGTGCAGGGTTTTGGGGAGGTGTCCCTTTGAAAGTACAGTGAGGCAGGTTTTTACTCGAGCGTCAAACTCGACTTTCGTGTTTACTCGCTTGTTTGATCTCGTCTCCAGGTTCTCGATGATGAGCTACTGAAGTGTGACAGCAGTACAGTGTGTGTGTATGTGTGTGTGGTCACATTGCGTGATACTGTGGTCCTGCCGTTATTTTTTCTCATCACAGGAAACCGAGCCTGTCACAGTGGTAGGCCGAGCGCGGTGGGGTGTGTGTGGGTGTGCAGCTCTGTATATCTGCACACGATGCGGTTTGACTTGACACAACATGTAAATCTTGGTGGTTTTTACACTTTTCTTCGATATTGCTAAGCCGCGTACTCGACTAACCCCTTTTGCTGCACAGCCTGTCCAGTAATCCGGTTGTAAATTAAAATACATGACAGAGGGTTCAGCTGATTATGATGATAAATGGATTATAAAAACTGAGCTCCTCTTTGTATTAAACTCCCTTAACTCCTTAAAATGTCCAGATAACTTTGAATGTCACTGATCAAACAAATGTACTGAAATAAAAGAGGCTGGCTCTGTTTATTTCTTCATGACCTCTGAACAGGATGGATTGCTTTTTATATTCTCACGTCAGTAATAAAACCACGCTGACACTGAATCATCTCTAATTATTAACATGGACTTTGCTCAGGAATTTCCCTGCTTTATTTGTGGCTCCTCCTCTGCGTTATATATCATTTCAGGTTAGTTTAAGACAAACAGCTCGTTTATAATGTGGTGTTCATCTTCAGGAGTTCCTCTGATCAGCAGATGTTTGCTTCATTTAAGCTCTCAGGTCTCTCTCTGCTGTGGCCACAGGAGGGCAGATTGAATCTAATCTTAATCTGATGACAGCACCTGTGGCTGATGAAGCTCACTGGACAGCTGGTTAGTGTGTATTTGGGACGTATTAGCTACCAAACATGGAGAGAGAAAGTTTAAATATACAGGATTAAATAGTGAATAACCCCCCCAGTCAGCTGATTAACAGATCTGGGGTGAGCCTGCTCTGCTTTCCAAACATTTAGCATTCAATGTTCGTAGCTCTGAGAGAAAAATGGGATAAGAAGCGGAAGGAAGGCAAGAGAGAAATAAAAAAAGGAGGGATGGAGGCTGCTGCCAGCCTTCGAGTGTCACCAGAGAGGAGGAGGAGGAGGAGGAGGATAAATGAACCCTGGGAGCCAGCCTGCCTGAAAGAGAAACCGAAAAAAGAAAGAGAAAGTGAAAGAAGGAAAGGCGACACAATGGACTAGGGAAAAAAAACCCAAAATAAATAAATAAAAGAGGAAAAGGAGGACACTTGGAAAAAACATCCCTCCCACTTTTAATTTTAATTGAATCACAAGAGGAGAAAACCAGAGCACCGGAAGACGGGGCAACGGAGAGGGAGAGCGAGGGAGATTAGAGGTGATAACGGGGCAGAAGGAGGGAGAGAGGGATAAGTGACGCTGCGTGGTATTAGAGGCATAAGCTCCGTCTGGTATTTTTAGTGTGGATGGTCCCTTAGAGATGGAAAGAGGAGAGAGTCACTGTGCAGGCTCGCAGACAGAGGAATAAAAGAGTCCGATGGCCAGAGGAAGCAAAAAAGAAGAGGACGCAGAATCAGCAGGAGGGATGGAGATAACGGAGTGACATCGCCGGCGGAGGAAACAGAGGAGGAGGAGGAGGAGGAGGAGGAGGAGGAGGAGGAGGAGCTTGTGTTCCTCTGTCTGAGCTTGTTGTGACTGTGGAGGTGTGTGAGTCAGTGTCTGGCCCGGTCAGGTGTGTGTGTGAGTGTGTGTCTGTCTGTACCTGTGCAGTCACACTGAGTACACCTGCTCCTTATGAGCCGGGATTTGCCGCCATGTCGGCGCTAATGACGTCCGTCCTCACTTCCTGACTCCTGGCCCGGTCACATGACCTACTGAGGACGAATCATTTTTAGACTTACTGCTTCCACACGGCTGATTCAGGGTTTTTATTTTTTTATGTGTTTTTTTTCTTCTTTTTTTAAAACATGACAGAGCAGAAATTATTCAAAGCCATGTTGGCGCTGTCTGGGACGGCAAAGCTATTTTGAGAGATGAATAAGGAACGAGGGAAGGCAAAGAGAGAGAGAGGCTTCAGGAAAAGTTGAGGCCGTCAGCTGTGAAAGGAGGCAGATCTGGACAGTGGATCTCCTCTGGTGTTCGGCACCAGGCTGCTTCACTGATCTCTCGTTGTTTCTGCCTGAAAAGCAAGTCTGGATCGAGGCCAGAAATATGACCGAGGCTCTCCTTCATTATCATCTCCCATCTCACACACTCGACACGCATGAGATGAATGACTCTCCTTGGGCCTGTTTTTTTCTTCGAATATTAAATTAAATCACGTCATAAACTCCAGCAGGCCTCCCTTGTAGAGACTAAAGTCCATCTCAGGCCAGATCACAGCCTCTCCCTCTTGTTTTCATCAGAAAGCGACGGAACTCACAGCGCTTGCAGCAGAAAAGCTTCAGGCCTGGTGACTGATTTACAAAAGAAATCTGGGAAGTTTGAGTTCGTCTCTTAAGGAAAGGAAATGTGAGAAAAGGAGCAGGAGGAAAGGAAATAGAGATATCGAGGAGCGGCTGCGTCTGGTTTTTGTCACTCTGAGCGAGGAGAGTGTGTGTTTGCATACTGTGGAATAACAAGCCATACTTGTATATTTTTAGATTGTGTTTGTTGCATGTAAAGAGGAATCAAGGGTGGATTACATCATCTCAAATGGATATGTCTGGAACTTAAAAAAAACCCTTCAGATTTGCCTTTTAAAACTCTGCAAGGCACAAGCTCCTTTGAACATCAGCGCACTTCCTCCAGATCTGCTTGGTGACAGAAACTGAAAACTCAACGTATACTGTCCTTTACAGGCGGTCAACTAAAAATAAAGAAGAAAACAAGAAAACGGTCCCTCTGGATGGTACATGTCAGCAAGGAGAGTTGCTTACCTACGCAGAGCAGGAGCTGTAGAGAGAAAGCAGAGAAACAGATAAACACAGCGAGCACCCCTGCAGCTCTGCAGAGCCGCCGTCAGCTGCAGCCCGAGCACAGACCGTCTGTTATGGCCCGGGAACGAGAGAGCGAACGAGCAAGAGAACAAGTGTGAGAGAGAGAGAGAGAGGCTGCGTGGTGAGGAAGTAGAGCTGAGTGTAAACAGGGAGGGAGGGAGGGAGGGAGGGAGGCCGTCCTTTCTGGACTGTGGGCGAGGAGCTCTGACGCTGACTTTGACACACACGTGTGAGAGCAACTGCTACTGTGGAAAGTGTGTGAGGGGACTGAGGGGGAGGCCGACATGGCAGCTACCAGCACGTCGACCGAGGAGAGAGGAGACGGGTGAACCGCAGCAGAGGGAGATTAAACCACGAGAAGGAGCGCCCGGCTCGGGAAGGGAAACTGGTCATACCTGCCTGGGCTCTCCTGGAGGAGTCAGCTGTTACTTTCGGATACGTGGAGGCGGCTCGTTGCCAGAAAACGTCCCACCGCTAAAATTATCTGACTCCTCGTCTTGGATTATGAACCGCTAGCATCAAAACTGAAGCTCTGATTTGAGGAGGAGGGAAACGTGGTGGAACAATGTGGCCTGACTACAGGAACGAGTGCCACCTTAACGCTCACCTGTACTCGCTCATGTGCTGTGCAGGTCAGTGTGTCCCAGCGTGTGTGTGTGTGTGTGTGTTCATAGAGTAGCTGTGCAGCGTTGTTTACATGTTGCCAGTGTGCAGAGCAGCTCCTGTCAGCACGTGTTTCACTTTGTGTTTGAACAGTTCCTCTTTGTGTACGTACTGGTGACAGCTGAATCTATTAATCATTATGGGCGTCAGGGCAAAGGGCAAACCATCAGTGTGTGTATGTTTGTGTGTGTGTGTGTGTGTGTGTGTGTCTTTGGACGGCGTGGAGGGGTGTGTGTGTGTGTACATCTTTTAACAATGCCCTCCTCTGTAAGCAAACGTGCGCCTTTCCGTGGCTGTCACTCACATACCTCGTGTCTCCAGCTGGGGTTTTATAAAGATGATGAGCCCAATATCACACCCAAGATCACAACCTGACAGATTTACGACCTGATCACCGTACCTAGATGTCACAGATAAAGCCTTGCAAACGAGTGTTTAGATCTATGCGGTCGACTGGTTTATGTTGTGTGACCGAATAAGATGTAAAAGCCAGACTGATTCCTCTGGGCTAACTAGCTCATCTACCCGGGCAGGTTTGGGAACCAAAGGCGTGTTTCAGTGGTGAAACTATTTTGCAAGAGCGTGTTGAAATATGTGTTCTTCGCCCAGGGGCTTGACCTTTTTATGTAAACTCCTCAGTGTGTCAGAGTGTGTGTGTGTGTGTGTGTTACGCAGATTGAACTTGAGTTTTATCCAGTTGAGATATTTGACCTACTAAACCCTAATTCTAATTTCCTCTTTGGAAATCCTTTCTACTTTTGGCTCGCTGACGGGCTGTTTAGAGGTCTTATGGAAATCTGTGTGTGAGAGTGTGTGTGTTTGCATAGGTGTGGATGAGAGCGACAGACCAGATAAGAAGCTCTTTGAAGGAGGAAGTGATACTGTCGAGCTCTCCACATGGCTGCTCTCCCTCGTGGTATCTCCATGGCGACTGATAAACAGCTGGCAGGAGGGGATGTACCTGCAGCCAGCTGTTTTCTGATTGGCTGGGACTGAACCTGTGTGACAAACTGGAGGGAAAATACTCTGCTGTGATTGGACCGTCCAGTGTGTGTACAAGTTTTGATGAGATTAACAAAAAAGCATCCTATCAGGTTCTTATTTGACACATTTTTAAGGAGGGGAGTGAGTTTTTTCAGTGATATATAATTTTTAGAAATTAATATGTTTGACATTTAACTACAGAAACTTGCACTGTGATTCAGGAGAGGTGGGAAAGTCAACTTCAGCTTCTTTAGAAAAATATATTTATGGATCCGTGTTTATTAAATTTTAGTTTGTTCTCAGGTTTTTGTGCTGGTGGGAAAATTTGTCTGAACGATTGTTGCATTTCTATTTCTGCAGACATATCAGTCAGAATTTTTTTTTTTTATTTTCAATATGTACCAGTGTCTTGTAGTGCTGCAACTAACATATTAGTTTTCATTATTGATTAATCTTCCAGTTGTTGTCTTGAATGATCATTTATGTGTTTGGGTTATAAAATGGTACCAAAAAGAGTCACAGATTCCCAAAGGCCACTGTGACATCCAGAAATGTCTCATTTAGCTTGAGAGAAAGTTAAAAACCCAAAGATATCCAGTTTGCTGTCACATAAAACCGAAAGAAAAGCAAGCAAGTCTTCAAAACAAATCTTGAATTTGAACTTGTTTGACATTTGGCTCAGATGATTCATTTCCTATGAAACCTGATGCACATTATTTTTCTGTTTTTTCAGCTTATCAACTAATGGCGTTTGTACACTGACTAAAGCTGTTTTTAAAACCTGCAGTATCACTTTAAAGGATGTTTAACTGTCTGTCCAGCAGGAAGTCAGATATTTAACAGAATGGCGGGAAAGGAAAAGGAGAGAGGGTCTGTGTTTTCTCCCGGGTTGACTGATAGGAGCAGAGAGAGGCAGCGTTAGTGTGGAGGAAGAGGAGGAGGTGGTGAGGAGATAACACAGTTGTGGCCCAGCATCAGGCTCTATTCCTGGCCTGGCTGCCTCACTCCTCTGGCCTGTGGAGGACGCAGGCTGGAGCTCTGCCTGGCTGAGGATCAGATAGAGACCAGGAGAAAAGTTAGACCTTTAGACGGCACATTGAACTAAAGAAAGAAAAAAAACAGGAAGAACTTTCTGAGCTTCGTTACAACCTCAGTTTGCTCATAATGACATCACGGTGAAGATATCTGTTCATGACTTTACGAGAGGTTTGTCATTATCGAGGCTCTTATCAGCGTGACCTCAGAGAACCTCCTTAACAAAGAGTGTTTAAATCAGCTCTCATGCTGCTTTACATGAATGCAGAATGAGATAAGAGACATGACGTGGCTGTGAAGAGTCACCTCAGAGGTGTTGCTGTAAACGCACGTGTGTGTGAGTGTCATCCAGGGTGTTAGCATGTCTTTTTTATTGAGTTTGTGAAATGAAAGTGTGTTAACTGAAAAGCTTAGAAGGAGTAATTCAGTACAAGCAGCTCGTCCAAGTGTGGTGTGTGTCTGTGTGTGTGTGTGTGTGTGTGTGTGTGTGTGTGTGTGTGTGTGTGTGTGTGTGTGTGTGTGTGTGTG
>JBAJHX010000040.1:18081800-18129170 GCA_037176925.1 Amniataba percoides
CTCTGTGCGTTCAGTTTCTCATCAAGTGTGATTTTCAGGGACATGCACCTTTAACCCCTGTGTGTGTGTGTGTGTGTTTGTTTGTTTGTGTGTTTTTCAGGCTAGAGCAGCTGCTTCAGAGGGCCAATAAGATCCAGAACATGGCTCTGGACTGTGAGGAGAAACTCACCCTCGCCAAGAACACACTCCAGGCTGTGAGTACTGAACCAATCATATCTTACTTCCTTTTAATTTCCTCAAACACACACACAGAGACACACACACACATGCAGGGTCCTCAGGTTCATGTTGGGTAAATGTTGGATAATTTGTTGAGGTAATTTACAATGTGTTAATGTGTGCAAGCCGTGAAAGTGAGTGGCCTTTTGGGACAATGAATATTTCCTCACCACTTTCTTCGCTCTCAGCAAACAGACTCCTTCCCTCCCTGTCTGTCTTCTCGCCTGGACACAAATATACTTTAAAATCAGCAAATATTTCCTTTTTTTTGGCTGTTCAACAATTTCCATTTGACTTTGCCTACATGGTGACTGTATTTTAGCCCTCATGTGTTTTCTCTTAATTGTTGCAAAAGTAATCTTGCTGGTGTTTTCTGCTGCTTTTCTCATCTCTGCTTTCCCTGCATTGTTTCTGAATATATGGCTGGAGAACTCTTAACTGCAGAGCAATATATAGCTCATAAAAACCTTAACACAAAAGCCAAACCAAATCTCAAACTGCGCCATCTCTGCTGTCCAGGACATGTCTCGAGTGGAGAGCGGCGAGGCGGTGCAGTGTGAGAAAGAGCTGGCCTGCTACCTGCAGGACTGCGAGTCTCTGATCAGACAGCTGAACCAGGAGCTGAAAGTTCTCCGAGATGAGAAATACTACCAGGTGGAGCAGCTGGCGTTCAGGTGAGTCTGGAGTTAGAATTTGATGGTCTTTATTCTGGTTTTATTTACTGAAATGAGGAAGTACAGAAGGGTTCAGCTCTATTTTACTGTAATGTTATAATTAATTAGTATAATAATATATAATATTACCAGGAATACAAACCGCTCATTGTAATTCATTATAGGTCAACAGGTTGCAACATAATTATCTGCTGCTGCTAATGCCTTCCATCTTTTGCTGTTTATCAAGTGTATAAAGGTGCTCTGGTGTGAATCACAGGTGTTGTGAAACCCTTTGTGGCGGCTCATCAGCGTGCCCCTCCTGAGTCTGAAGGCTGTCGTTACGAAGCTTAATGAAAAAGCCATTTTGAACATTTTTACTGCATTTAACTTTCTCTGCCTGGACCGTCTGGATCATTATGGAACTCAAATTGGGCAAAATAATCCATCTCCCCTCCAGTAACTGTATATTTTCATCTCCCATCACCAGAGTGTCCTGCCTTCAGGAGGAGCTGGTCTCCCTCAGACTGCAGTGCTCCAGCGTCTACAGGAAAGGCCACTTCACGCAGGCCCTGGGCAGCACCGGGGCCGAGCACGTCACCCAGAGAGCCACAGACGGCGGCCTGTCGCTGGGTCAGACGCTGCTGGGAGCTGTGGGCGCGGTGGGAGCGGTCGGCGCCGCGCTCCTGAGGCGGCCGATGGCTCACTCCCAGCTGGTGGCCATGTCCTCATCAGAGGACGAAGGAAGCCTGAGGTTCATCTACGAGCTGCTCGGATGGGTGGAGGAGACACAGGTCAGTCTTACTCTTCAGAGTAGGGACACAACTGATTTTTTATTTTTTATTTGATTTATCTGCTGGTTAATATCTTGATTATTTCGTAACTCATGTTGTTGATGAAGTGTCAGGAAATTGTAGGAAAAATGCGAATCATAATTCCTCAAATGTTTGTTTTCTTAGACCAACAATTCAAAATTCAATTCAAATACAATTCATTTTAAAAGGTTAAAAACTGAGAAATTTGTGTAATGAAATCATGTAAAAGAATAAAAGGAGCATTATAGTAAGGGCTTTGTATTTAAGGGGAATATATGAATGAGTAAGAGATTAGATGCAGTTTAATATTACCACAACAGAACCAAATCTACATTCAAAAGGCAAAATGGGTCTGAATATTCAACAAATAGAAGATAAAATACACAAAGAATAGGAACCTCTTAAAAGATAAATGTTTTCGAGCTGTGTTGATCTTTGTTCTTGTGTGTTTCAGGAGCTTTTGGAGCGTGCTGAGTGGGGCGCAGACCTTCCTTCTGTAGAAAACAACCTCCAAGAGCACAACACCATACACACCGCAGTGGAAGAGCTAATGAGTGGCCTACAGGAGGCGCGCAGCTACGAGGTACAAACACACATCATTTATACATCAACACTGAGGTCTCTCTGCTGAGTTACTGTTTGTGATGAACTGTTCTCTCCTGTTCTCTCCTCCAGGCTAAAGTTTCTCCCAACTTCAAGAGTAATTACTCTGAAACTCTGGCCAAGCTGGAGCATCAATACTGCAAACTGCTGGTCAGTCTCAGACACAGAGCTGCGCTTGTGTGTGTTTGTGGGAACACACTTCTTTGTTTCCTGGTTCACCCCCTTTCCTCAGTTTAATCCCATTACACCATGACGGGACTCTCATGCTAAGAACACAAAATTCGACATCTGCTCTCTTTTTGCTCCTTTCTCCAAATTCTCCCCCTTTTTCCAGTCTTTTTGTCTATTTGTTCACACTTACTCCTATTGTTGTTATTTAATATATTTTGGTTATTAATTCCACACTTCTTCTTAAATTTCTTAAAACCACCTGAACTCTTCCCTATTTTTATTTGGTTAAATGTTCACTTGATCTTACGTTCTCTCAATTCACTAACAGTTTTGTATTTGTGTGCTTACAGACACACATGTAATGGAGCAGCTTAAATAATATTATAATTATAATTAGAGGGAGCTTAGAATAAAAAATAGGCTTGGCTGCTTGCTCCGATGGTCTTCCAGAAAAGTTGTTGTCTTCACAGGGTTAAATGTCCTTAATAGTCTGTCTAAATGTACCAAAATAAACACTATAATCTCAACAACAGGAGAATAGAGGATGATATTTTTTTATTATTGTTGTTATTGTTTCTCCCTGCCCTGCTGATCAGCATAACGATGGTGTTTGTTTGTGTGGTTGCCATAGGAACATTCGTCATGGCGCCTGCGGAGCCTGGAGAGCCTGCACGCATTCGTGTCGCACTGCACCGAGGAGCTGATCTGGCTCAACGAGAGGGAGGAGGAGGAGATCGCCTTCGACTGGAGCGACAGCAACTCCAACATGAACGCCAAGAGAGAATTATACAGCGTGAGTGAACGGAGGCAGAGACGCCGCTGGTTTCCGCTGTCAGGAGAGTCAGAAAACACAAAGTAGAAACCACAAACAAAAAAAGTTTTACAGGAAAAAAGAGAGAGATGTCAGTGGTCTCCTCAGAGTTTCTACAGAACACAATCATGTCCAAATGTGTTTTCCCACGTCAGAAGTAAAAGTATGTTTACATTCGCAGAAACGCTATTTTTTACATCAGGCCTGTAATCTGCCGTCTTCCTTTTCCCGCCCTGTTTACAGGAAATGAGGTTGGAGCTGGATGAAAAACAAGAAGTGATGCGGTCGCTTCAGGAAACGGCCAACCGTCTGTGTCAGGAGAACCATCCGGCCAAACAGACTGTGGAGGTGAGTCTGTGATTTCATTCAGTCCGACTCAGTGACCTTTAAAGATGTCGGGTTTTGGCTTCTGTGACTCATTTGTTGGAACAGCTGAACAAATGTGCTTTTGTTGAACCGCTCTTTTATTCACCTGACTGCACTTTGTGATATTTTGTTTTGTTGCATTTTTGATAGTCTGTAAATGTAAATTAGATTCAAAAGGGCATCAAGTAAACCTTAACCTTTTGTATTTATAACCTGTGTGTGAATTATGTCCATGCTCATACTTACTCATGCATATTTCTGCACAGCTGAACAGAACACAGGCCAGAAAATGATTATCAACATCTTTGCCTCTGAGCTACCAGTGGAAACTTCTACTGTGTCAAACTGCTGTGTGATAAAACATTTTGTGCTCTTTTCCATCTCTCTCCCTGTTATCAGGCCTACAGTGCAGCCCTGCAGACTCAGTGGCAGTGGGTGAACCAGCTCTGCGTGTGCGTGGAGCAGCACCTCAAAGATAACACGGCGTACTTCCAGGTGAGGAAGCAAACCAGGCGCAAATATCATGAACAGAAACTGAGAACTCGCAAACAAAACATCACTGAGTCTGCACAAGTTATGGTGAAGTTGTTATTGCAATTTCATGGCATTAATAAGTCCACATGATGACCTCAGAGCAAGACTGGCTTTGTAAAGTCCTCTTTGTCTTACGCAGACAGTTAAATGAGTTCTGTAAAAGTGAATCTCCATAATGATTCGTTTATCTTTATTTTACTTGGCTCATGTCCTCTGGCTTCAAACATGATGCTCACTGTAGTTTATGCCAGTGAAAAAATGTTTTTGTCTCTTTTGTCTAGTTTATGAGCGATGCTCGGGACTGTGAGTCGTACCTCCGCCAGCTTCAGGAAACCATCAAGAGGCAGTACACCTGTGACAAGAACAGCAGACTGAGCAAACTGGAAGACCTGCTGCAGGACTCGATGGTACCCGACCCCCTTTCAGTTTCCCGTCTCAGTTTTTATCTCCAGGCCTCCATGGATCACAAAATTACGTTATGGGCAACTCTACTCAGGAATAAAATCACCCATTTTTGTTTACTTGATATTTATCATACAACATTTACACTCATGTTTAAAATGTTTACCTGCAGTTAATGAAGATACCAAATTCTTTGATCTCTTCGTCATCAGTACCGGTCTCTTAACTCTCGACTGCAGTAGAGACTGGCAGTGGCAGACAGTCGAAGTCAATTGAAAAAGGTTTTTATTTCACTACATTCAATACAGGAAAGATATTTCCCCTCCAAAATAAAATGATCTTATTTCGCTCAGTATTTTGGAGACTGTTACTCAAAGCCCTCGATATTTGTGTCCAGCTGACTGCGTTCCTTCAGGTTTGGCAGCTTTTCTGCCACCCTGAGTGCGTGACAAATGCAAAATAATCCTGGACACAGACTTTAACAGGGGTGATTTGACAATATTTCTGTCCTAATGTAACGGAGCAACAGAGACCTGGAAGCGTTAACATACCAGCGTCCTCCTGATTGTTGTGCTCTGCCTCAGGCAGCTGCAGCACGCCGCATGACAGGGTGAAATAATCTGTTAGAGAGTGCCTTCGCTGAATCATCCCCCCTGTGGCACATTTGTGAGACTGCCATCTTCACACCTACTCTGCGCACACACACACACACACACACACACCTCTGAGTTCAGACAGATGGCAGAGTTGGTGCAGGCGACGCTCCACAGGCCAAAGCAGTGAGCTTATCCTCCCAATAAAGAGGTGTGTTCGTTTGTCACAAACAGCTGCTCTTTTCACGAGTCCGTGTGTGCAGTCAGCATTGTCCCAAACACTGTGTGGATACATTCACGTTATCTGATGATGTTTACGTATTTGTGTGTTCGTACATGTGTGTTAATCAGTTTCCAGCTCCGGTTAATGAAGTTTCCAGCTCGCTGTGCTCCACGGGAGGAAGCTAATACTTCAGAAAGCTTCTGAATAACACACAGTCAAACCTTTTGTTAACCTTTTGTTAGTTTAGCTTAATAACTGAGGAGAGGATATTAAATCTGTCTTTCCTCCCTGCTTCAGGCAGAGATTGGGGTTTAGGAGAGGCTGTTTGATCAAACCTTGCCCTCTCTGTTGACTTATTTCATCGTTTATTAAATAAATAGTAAATAAAAAGTAAATGTATCATCACCAAGTCTGCATTTCATTGGCCAGACTCTTTGCCCAAAGGGTTTTTTTTTTTTAGAAAATCCTTTAGATCAATGCTTCTCTTATAACCTAACGTTGATTGATTTCCTGGTTATAATCAGTTTGCAATTCTTCACACACCCGCATGTTCATTTATCTGTCTATGAATTGCATTTCTTCCTAGTTTGTCATTTGACATGTTAAAGTAGCGCTGACTGCAGTGAGCGCCGTCTCACTGTGAAATTCATTTCATGGGTGTAATGTAAAAACAGATTCATGCCGGACGCCTCTTAGCTTCCCTCTCTCTGTCTCACTCTGTCTCTTCCTCTCTCTAAACACACTTTCTCTCCTTACCTGTCTCTCTCTATGAATCCTTAATGACTCTCTCTGCTGGGGACGAGACAGAAATGAAATGTAGTTCCACCTGTCAGGGTGAAGAACTCACCTTTAAATCTTTAATGGTTATCGCCCAAGCTAACACGAGCAGCTGGGTCAGGAAGTCCACTCATCTGAGGGACCTTTTTCTGATATATTGGCTTCATATGTTTGATATGATTTGGCCTTTTTATTTGACACTTAACTTTTGGCTCTTTTTGTTAATCAGCTGTTCTAAATCAGTGGCAGTGACGGATGATATGAATGAATTAAACATTCACACATGGATGAGTGGAACAAAATGATGGGCTGATGAAAATGATCTGTGAAATTAACCACTGCAGCTGAGTGTCTGATTGAAACATGGAGTGACTGACAGTTTGATTTCCTCCGTCTCTTCAGGAGGAGAAGGAGCAGCTGATCGAGTACCGGAGCACGGTGGCGAGCCTGGTGGGCCGGGCCAAGACGATGGTGCAGCTCCGCCCCCGCAACGCAGAGAGCACCCTGGGAGCCACGACACCCATCAAAGCCATCTGCGACTACAGACAGATCGAGGTATGGGACCCGCCATGTTCTCTGCTTCATGAACTCACAGTTTTAAAAAAAAATCTAGAATCTACCTTGTTTGTCCCCTCTCAGCTCTCAGATTTGTGTGTTAATGAGGGTTCACATCAGGAAGCCGTCGTCTACCCGGATGAGTTTGTGTATAAATAAAAGAATGTGTATAAATACATATGCAGCACCAGCTCACCACTGACCTCACCACTTTATTGTTTTAACCCTCACCACCAACCGCCTCCTCTCTGCCCTGCACCTCCTCTCCGAGCTCCTCCCACAACCAACTTTGTGGCTGTTCTATTTGAGCTGCTTCCTCCATGCTGTTAAATACTTTTTTTTTTAGTCTTTAGATTGATGAGTACGTCAACACAGGCTCTTTTTCAGCCTAGGTGGTCCATATTGATGAATAGACAACAGCAGTGGATTTTTTTTTGTATCTGCTCCAACTGTTTTCACTTCATTTTAGCTGGCGAGGACAAATAGCAGCTCTCGATTTGGAAACTGACTGATAGCAATCCAGAGTTAACTGCAGCTCTCACAATAGATGAGCTTTTCCTTTGTTCCCTTTCGAAAACTCTGCGACTGGATCCTTGTAAAAATAGCCAAAAGACAACTTGGAAGTAAAGAAATGATTCAGAGGAGAAATGCTGTTTTTTTGCATTGTTTTTTCCTCCTCAGTGCCACTTTTATATAACACACACTCTGCCTCTCATCTCTCAGCTGTGATGTCCTCAGGGAATCTAAAAGCCAATCAATTATACATCTGTCTCATCCCCTTCGCGGGTCCAGTTGAGAACCGGCACTCCTGCAGCTCGGTCATGCCGCTGCCCCCTTCTGCTGCTATTTTTAGTTTGCTGTGTTAGCTCCCCCAGGGTCAATTTGCTCATTGAGGCATACTGTATGTGAGGTGTTGTATCCAGGTGAAGAAGGAAGGTGGTTCGCTCCCCATACCGCATCACTGATCGTTAAAAAAAAAAAAAAAAAAGAAAAGGGAAATATGCCACAGAGCTGAACGTTACTAAAACAGATCAGTGTGTGCTGATGTTCACCAAACTTCTGGACAAACGTGCGCATGACCAACAGTAATCTTTCTCTCCTTCACTTTCCTGTGTCTCCTCCTCTCTCTCCATACCCTCATGTACCTTTTTTTGCCTCTCCCCTTTCACTCCCTCCTCCTCTTCCTCCTCCTCATCCTCTCCCCTTCCTCTCGTCTGTCGGCTGGGCTGGCAAGACAAACGTTCAGGTATAGCTGCCTATATTCTCCCTCTCTCACCTCAGACTCTTACACTGCACACACCGCACTGCCCTGGTTGCTCCTCTCTTATCAGACGATTTCAGGTTTCGCTGTATCACATGCTCACTGTGAATCTGACACCTTATCTGCTAGCTGCTGGTTAAACAGTAGGTTTGCACTGTGTAATTTAGATTTATTGGAATTTATATGAAACAAACAATTAAGAAATGGAAAAAAGGGACAATTAAACACAACAGATTCAGTCTTCATTAGAATAAAGTTTTTAAATATCTTATGAAAACACGAGCCAGATAAATTAACTGTTGTGTCTTTATACTGTTGTGTTTTTATGATGATAAACTTCACTAATCTGGTGGCATGACTAAGACAAATAAGCTCTCTCAAAAATATAAATAAAGTAGAAAATGGAAACACTGTGGACGAGTTAAATTGTTCCAAAGAAGCAGAATATCCTCTGAAATACAGAGACAGACAGTAGATTATTTATTCAGTCTCCTGTTGTACGTGTGAATACTTTCATACTCTGCACACAGGAGGTGAAAGGTGAGGATGGCGCTGACCGGATCGTTGATAAGAGCAGGTGGCAATCAGTGAACTGAACTGAACTGAACTTAACAAAGTCCTGAGGGGCTCATTCAGTCAGTCAGACGATAACAAGTCACAGCTTTAAGCTCTAATTTACATCTCATGTATTTACTGTATGTGCATAGCTCTGCATTATTGATGTATTAATGTGTGTGTGCAGGGAAGGGGTGAGAGAGGGTGGTGGGTGGGGGAGGCAGTACAGCAGTAGCCTTTTTTTTTTTGTTTTTTAATGCGCAGCCCTAAAACTCTTCCCCACAGTTATGGCTTTGCCTTGTGTTTATTTTAGCTGGATTTATTTTCCAGATTTTTTTCCACAAACTCTTTGCTTCTGTCCCGTGCTGGGTTCCTTAAAATCACCACAGCAGTCATGTTTTTTTCCGTGTCGAAGAAGTGCTGAATTTGTGAAACCCAGCCTTTGAGTTTGGACAGGACATGCTGCTTTCACAATAAAAGCTTTCAGTTTAGAGGTGCAAAGCAGCTTTCAGTCCACATGGCATCGTTTCTGTGTCGAGGTTTCTAATGTCACATCACTTTAGGGCTTCAGCTAACTTCATGAAACTCATGAATGTTGCTTTTTGTCTCATTTATGAGTCTGTTGCAATCAGCTTTTGGTTTACATGTTCTCCCTCCTCTCACCTCCTTTGCTTTCTTCTTCTCTTTCACCTCATATCTCCTCCATCCATCATGTGTTCAATCCATCTTTCTTTTTAACCATCGTTGTAACTCCCTGACTTTAAAATCCTCCTTTCCTTCCTTTCTATTAATTTTCTCTCCTACTTTCCCATCTTGTTCTCCATGCTCTCTTCATCTGTTCCTCTCTGTCGCTCCATCTATCCTCCTCTTCTGTTTGTGCATCCATCCCTCACCCCCGCCTCCTCTCAGATCACAATAACCCGAGGCGAGGAGTGCGTGCTGGAGGACAACTCTCAGAGGACCAAGTGGAAGGTGATCAGTCCGACGGGGAACGAGGCCATGGTCCCCTCTGTGTGTTTCACCGTCCCTCCTCCGAACCAGGAGGCCATCGACACGGCCAACAGGTGAGAACAACCTGAAACACGACACAGAGTTTAATTAGTTTTATTGTGAATCTGAACACTGGTTTAACAGACATAATGGTCGCAAAGTTGTTGATGATGTGGATGAATTTGGTGATTTTCACATGTTATGGACAAAGAATATAGCAGAGTATGAATTTTCATCACTCTTACACTATAACCACAAAATAAATTTGTCATACTGTGTGTGTGTGTGTGTGTGTGTGTGTGTGTGTGTGTGTGTGTGTACAGGGCAGAGCAGTTGTACCAGAAGGTCATGTCTCTTTGGCATCAGCTGCACGTCAACATGAAGAGTGTGGTGTCCTGGCACTACCTGCTCAAAGACATCAGGACGGTCTCCGGATGGAACCTGGACACGGTGAGACTGAGTGTGTGTGTGTGTGTTTACTCTTTTGTTTGTTTGTTTTGTGCCCTGTTTCTCTCTGTTGTCTTTTTCTACTCTGTTCTGTTTAAATGTAATCTGCTCTGTCCTCTTCTGTCGTTCTTACCGTCTCCCTCCCTGTCTCACCCGTCAGGTTCGCTCTCAGTCTCCGGCAGAGCGGCAGCAGGTCCTGGATCACCTCGAGTCCCAGTTGGCCGACTTCCTGTCCGACAGCAAAGAGAGCTCTCTGTTCACGCCAGGCGAAAGACGAGAGCTGGAGAAAGACGTTCAGAAAGCCCAACAGTACTGCCAGGACCTGCTGCTCAACATGGAGACCGGTGAGACGGGATGGACAAATACACACATGCACAAACTTTATTTTATGTATTTTTAATAATGTTGAGACTTCGACTGTTGGTTGGACAAAAAAAGCGTTGTGAAGGTGTCACTTAGGACTCTGGATGATGATGATTTCTTACAATTTTCTTCAACTTCAAAGCCAAAAATGTTGATTAATTAAGAGAATAATCATCACAACCGACTACAACAGTAAAATTCTGCGTTAATATTATAATGTGACATATTATAAAATATACAGAGGCCATATTTCTGCATTGAAGTCAGTTTTCGTAGATTATCCTTTTCCTTGATTAACATTGACAACACTGAGCAGCTGTCTATCAGCCAATCAAACTGAAGCAAAAACATCAGCTCTATATCAAACGGACACTCCTCACAACAGTGAAAACATGAGTTACTTTAAGGCATTTAGACACAGGAGAGCTCAGTGTGGAATAATACTCAGTAAAACATATCATAGAATATTATTAATCTTCACTTTGTCAGCTCTGAACAATGAACAAACTCTTTTTAAATAGACTCTGAATAAAACAAGCAAATGGCTGCAGTGTTACAGTAGATGCCCAAAATAACTCTCCTTTCTTCTTCTCTTCCTCTTTCTCTCTCTCTCCAGTAGAGAAGGATGAGTCAGTCTCTCGATCGTACCTGTCGGAGCTGCAGAACATCACCCTGCGTCTAAATGAGGCCGAGCAGAGACTGATGAGGGGAATTCAAACTCCGCCCCCCAGCCGGTTGTCAGGCGACAGCATTGACAACGCTGTCCAGATCGCAGAACAGGAGGTCAGTTTGAGTCCCTCTGCTGGCTGCAACAAGCAATGACAGCCCTTTATGCAGTTAATGTTGAGTTTAATCAGTTGATGTTAATTATTTTTGCATATATGAAAGCTCCATTTCTTCATATACTTGGACATCAACATAAAATAAAATGTTGATCAGACTCAAATAGTCTTTCATATTCATCAATATTCCTTTTTAAATTAATCTCTGGTTTTACTGTTTCTGTAAAATCTCATTCTTTGTGAAGAAGCTGCAGTCAGAGCTGGACGCCCTGCGTTCCAGTCTGGGCGATGTGTCCCGGCGATGCGTCAGTTTCTTCGAGGAGAAGCCGACATCCTCCAGCATTCCCGTCCTCCGGTCTGAACTCAACCAGGCTGTGGAGAAGACAGACAAACTGCACAACCTCTCGTCCGTCTACCTAGAAAAGTCAGTGAGCTTTTCCTCCCCCTAGTGATTACATCCATTCTGTTTGTTGGTCATCTCAGAAACACACATCAGTGTTTCGCTTACCTAATGTCAGATTTATTTAATTTTTCTTTAACTTTACCTCTTCAGGTTAAAAACAGTAGACATCCTGATGCGCAGTCTGAATGAAGCTGAGAGCCAGGTTAGGAAGAATGAGAACAGACTCAGTGAAGAAGACGCTGTTCCTGCAGACACAACTGCCATTCAAAACCTCAGAGATCAGCTCCGGGTAAAGGACAGATTTCACATGAACTCCTCATGTCCAGCTAAAGAGAAATACTGTGAAGATATTTGACGCTATCTCTTGCTAACTGCATCCTCTATTTCTTTTTGTCTCTGTTTCCAGAAGTGGCAGTCTGAGCTTGCTGAGCAGGAGGGCATCTTCCAGTCTCTGCAGTCGGAGGTCAGCAGGGCCAAAGAGGCGGGGTCTCAGCTCAGCAGGCTCCACCCGGACCGCAGCCCCGAGCTGGAGCGCTACCAGGAGAGAGCCAATCAGCTGGCAGAGAGGTGGAGCGGGATCAAGAAACAGATGGAGACACGGTGAGCAGGAGAAGGTGTAAATGAGAAGAAAAAGAAAATATTTCAGAAAGAGAAGAAGAAGAAAGAGGAGGATTTATTAAGTTTAATTAATAGAGTGAGGATGAGTGTAAAGACACTAAACAAAAAATTAATACAGTAAATATTTTTCAGTATTGAATATTTCTTGTTTTTATTACAGACAAACAGATCTAGAAGCTTTGGGTTCAGGCCTGCAGCAGTACAGAGACGGTCACTCTGCTCTCATCAAGTGGATCGAAGAAACAACAGAGAGACAAGAAAACACCCAACCTGGACAGACAGACAGCAAAGCGCTGTCTGAACAACTGGCCCAGCAGACGGTCAGTAACACTGATTTCTGAGTTTGATCTGTAGGTTGATAGACTGAATGGATGGTTACCCACGATGGATCCACTCTAAAGGAAAAACTGACTCTGACTATCTCGGCAATATTGGTTCAAAACAAAATGGAAACTGAACGCTATTATCTGACAGGCCTAAATATATGATGTGTGTTATTTTTGTCTGATAAATTTCTTCAGGCATTAGTAGCTGAGATTGAAAAGAACCAGACCAAACTAGACGAGTGTCAGACTCACTCCAAACAGTACTGCACCTCAGTGAAGGTAAGATATCCTGTTTCTGTTTGTCTTTTAATCACAGGATGTCAGATATGTGAAATTGTTGTTGAGTGTTTTTGGCTGTAATCTGCAGGATTATGAGCTGCAGCTGATGACCTACAGAGCCTTTGTAGAATCTACGCACAAGTCAACCGTCAAGAGGAGGAGGATGCACTCTTCCTCTGACGCCATCACTCAGGAGGTCAGGATACAGACTCTTGTCTTTTCTTTAACTTTGTGAATAATAATTTTTATGCACTGCCCAATTCTGGTGTAAGAAAATGTACCATCACTGATTTCTGGGTCTTTCTCTGCAGTTCATGGACTTGCGCACACGCTACACGGCCTTGGTCACCTTGACAACCCAGCATGTAAAGTACATCAGCGATGCACTGAGAAGACTAGAAGAAGAAGAGGTGGGACTTTGTCTCTCTAAATATCACTCTCTTGCTTAAAATTAAATTTTTTGGTTAGATTAAATCACTGTAGTGCAAATCAGGAAGTCTAGCATTCATATTTAATGTCAAATGGTTGCTCTAACGGGGACAATAGATTGAAGTTTTTCTTGTCAAACATTTGCAGAAAGAGGTGGAGGAGGAGAAGCAAGCGCGGGTCGGTCAGGTTTCAGACCTGCTGGGCTGGGTCAAAGGCCTCCAAGGACGAACTGGGGGGCCCAATGCTGAGTCTTCACTTGCTGCACAGCAGGTACAACAAAAATTTGCTAACATTTTTCATGTATTTTATTTAACAGACAGGTTTTTATATAACTTGATAACTGTTTATATTTTTAGATAGACAGTATAATGATTCCCCTTAAATTAAATGTCATTCACTGTGTAAATTAAACACTGAAATGGGAACGGATGGTGGTTATAATGCACTAATCATATCATGCATTTGTATTTTTCAAAGGCCATTAATGAACAGCTCGCAGCCAAGAAAGATGAAGTGGCCGAAGCAATAAGGAGCACTCAGGTCTTCCTGTTATCAAAACAAGCCAGCAAGTAAGTTCTGCACACTCATTACTGCACACACTTCCCAAACACAGAGCACCATGGTCTTTCACACAATGCAGGATCTTTTAGCTTGTCAGTTCTAAATTGATTAAAAAAAATACACTTTGCAATTTTGCGCATTGGGTAAAACATTAAGGGGAAGATGAAGAATATTAGGAAGATGTTTGAAAAAAGACAGGTCTACTGAAACATACATGTATTTTCAGCTTATTTAACAAATGTATTCTACCAGATGGTGTAGAGTTATTTTTTTCCATGGATAAACTGTAGTGCAAAGTGTTTATCCTGAATAATATTAAACTGATGAGGAAATCTTTATTTTGGCATCACACACTCAGTCACTCACAGACCCCACCTGCTCTAACCTGGTCCCCTGTGTCCTCTGCAGGTTGTCCCCAGAGGAGCGTGCTCATGTGGAGGCTCAGCTGGACGAGCTGACAGCCACCTACAACCAGCTGTGTGACAGCTCCACCCAGCAGCTGCAGCAGCTGGAGCAGCAACTGGCCAAAGAGGAGGAAAGAAAGGTAGATTGGTTGGAGAGGGACAGAAGGTGCCACAGACTTCTGACAAAAAATGTATTTTTGGCTTTTGCAAGCTCGACGAAATATACTTTTGAAGGTGTTTTTATAAAATGTTGCTTTGAGTCTCAATATGCTCGCAAGCTAAGCGCGAGTTCATGTGTGGGCCAGCGAGTGTGTGAGTGTTGTACAGCATGTTGTGTGTTCACAGAGTGTGCATTTTTGACAAACATCACCACGATTTGCAAGTCTCACTCATTGACTTAGTTTGGTTTAACAAACATCACAGACCCTCTTCAGACGTGTATTCAGATGCTCTAAAAATGCCATTTTTCTACTTTTGTCACTTTTGTTTGACCTCTGACTCATTCAAGGGGAAGCTACTAATACTAGAATAATTTGGCTGTGTAAAAGAATTCTGTCCACTTTTTACTGAAAGTGAGATTTTCTTTTATAAAATAACACTTTCAGTGAAAGGGCTGGTGCAGAAGAACAAAGAGTTCACTGGATGATGCTGTCTGAATTGGGCCTTTGCATGGAGTGTTCCACCCTCAACATTGTTCTCCTTAAAGCCTGCGGTCATCTCATTAACTATCCCTACCCTAGTTTTTGTCACCTTCATCCTCATTGTCATTATCAGAAAAAACATCTGCTGAACTGCTAACTTGGTTAATACATGGCCTTAGTGGTGCCGCACAAGAGCAGCGCTGCCCAAGTCATGATAGCCATTAGTTAGTTCTGCTCTCTGTAGATGCATTGTTAGAAATAATCATTAGTGAAGTAGATGCACCTTCACATTTGACTATCATCTCTGTAGCCACAGAATAGTAGTCATCTTTATGTATTGGTAAAATAATGCCACTGCATAAAGACAACACATCACATTTCAGTATTTATTTTTATTCTGGATTAAATTTACCCCATTTATCCATGTGCTCGCACATTCAGTCAGCTCCTGCTTGGTCATAAAGTTTTTACTCTGTTGTTACATACAGTTTGGTACGTTGGTCAAGAAAGGATTGAATGTGTGTGAGAATTTCAGATTTCAAGCAATTCTTGGTGATAATTCTTATGTCTTGACAGCTACACCTCCATAATTGATTCCTATGTGAATGTTGTGTGTTTTTACAAGGGATTTTTACGTGACTAAAAGAAACTACTCACTGAAACATAGATGTCTTTAAAAACTCACTTGTGGTTTAGAGTATAAGTGCACCAGAGGCCAGCTATGCAAAAACCCCACTTCACCATTTGAGCATGTTGTGTCCAGATCACAAGAGTGTGTGTGAATGAGAATTTATGTGTTTGTTCTAATGCATACTATTAATGTGTGAAACTTTAAATGAGCATTTTGCTTGAAAACCACTAACAGCTGCCAGAGGAGAATTGTGGACATCCGAGCTCTGAGCCAAGGATCAGAATGAGAGATGGAAAACAAAGCAGGACATTTATAAACGCACTAAATGTTATTAAGTTCAGTTCAGTTCAATTTATCATAACATACACATATAAAGCTGAAGAGGTGAATTTACCTTCAGAATGGTGTGTATTGTGATAAGTTGCCATTTAAATAAGAAGTCAGTTTGATTTTCGAGTCAGTTCAGTTATTCTAGTTTAAGTTGAGGTCAGCACAAGGATTAAGTTTAGTGTCAGGGGTCAGAATGAAGAGTGGCATGCAGAATGCTAACAACCAGCTTCTCACCTGTTGCGCCTCGCTCTGCCGAGCCATAAGCTGGCCCATTAGTGTGTATGCCGTGGGACAAGCCCGTACGGTAAGTAGCGCTCGCTTTCTCTCTTACCGTTGCCTGTAAGTTTTTTGTCTCACTTAGACATTTTTATTCTTCTCTTCTTCTGAATATTTCTGTGTTGTTTTATGTGTGTTTGCCTACTTCTATCTTTAGCTCTCTTTAGCTTCTTTTCTGCATTTTTTTTGTTTGTAGTTGCTTTGTGCATGCTTAGAGCTTGCTTTAGAATAGCAGTGGTAAGTATAAAGAGCTTTTTAATATCAAAGAGAAATTAAAATATGGGAAAGAAACAATCAAATGCCTTGTATGTGCAAAGAAGTAACATGCCAACAGAAGCAATTATAGTTTTATTTAGTTTATGTGTTTTGTTTTGTTTTTTTTTTTGGTGGCATCTGGTTGTGGGTTTTCCTCTTTCTCGGATTTTACAATCTGATTCTGTCTATAATACACTATGATAATATAATATATGATATCAACGTAACAAAACATACATTTACTCACAGTGACATGCCACATTGATTTTTAACATTACTGAATGAATATCAATTGGAATTTTGTTTTCTTTCTTTTTGTAGAACCAAATTGCCATTGCTGGAGTAATCGACCTGGGAACAGTGGAAACATTCCCAGTCTTCCAAGCAGCACAGCGAGGTCTTATTGACCAGGACACCTGCCATGTACTACTGGAGGCCCAGCTCATTATGGGTGGCCTCCTGCAGCCTGACTCACCTCTCAATCTTTCACTGGAGCAAGGTCTGTCTCAAGGCCTTATTGACACTCATACCAGACAGTCCCTTTCCGAGCTCGAGAGTGCTTTGCTTTTGGTGGAAAATACAAAGTCTACAGACGACGAGCAACAAAATATGTTGCCAGTAGCTACAGCCATAGAGTTCGGGCTGATCAGAGAGGAAATAGGTCTTCGTATTTTAGAACTCCAGATGAACACTGGAGGCCTGAGAAACTCAGCAGGAAGAATAATGAGTTTGGAGCAAGCAGAAGACATGAAACTTTTAACCCCCAAAACTCTCACCAAGCTCCAGGCAAGGCTAGAACGCAGAGAGCTGATTGATCCAAACACAGCTGAAAAATTGAACCTAAGTGAGCTACAACAGCGCTGTGTCCTAGACAATGACTCCAGTCTCCTCGTCCTCCCTATCAAGCAGCAACCAGGAGGAACTGTCTGCCTCAGGTCTGGAAGAAAAGTTGGCATCTTCCGTGCAGTACAGGAGGGTCTGATTGATCGTAAAGTTACCGTACGACTTCTCGAAGCTCAGCTCTTTGCTGGTGGTATTTCTGACCCACGTTCTGGCCACCGGCTGACAATTGATGAGGCTGTTCGTCATGGGCTTATGGACCAGGATTTAGCCTGTGCCATGTTAGCTCGACAGCTGCAAAATGGGGGGATTTTAGATCCTTTCAGTGGAGAACGTGTGGATTTGGAGGAGGGTATTCGCAGGGATCTTCTATCCTCTCGTTTGGCTCTGTTGGTACTTGAGTCTCTCTGGACTTTCATGGGAATTCTGTGGCCTGAATCTGGAGAACTCCTGCCCATTGTTGAGGCTCTACAACAAGGAGTGATCTCAGGGGAGCTATCAAGGAACATCTTAAGGCAGCGACATGCTATTGGGGCGCTCTACAACCCAGAAACCCTCCAGGTGCTGCCCCTGAACCAGGCTGCTGAAGAGACCCTTGAGCCAAGTGTAGTCAGTTTTCTCAGAGACATCCACATCCCAGATGTTCTTTCCAACATGAACCAGTCAGGTACCCCATCCCTAAACCGCTTAAGCTGGGGTTCCACTAGCTCCTCTCCTCCTCCATCCTCTCCACCACCTTCATCATCTCCCGAAGGCCTTGTCTGGGATGCTGCACCAACACAAGAAATGGATCCTGAAGAACAGGCAAAACACAATCTGCTGTTTCACCTCATGACTCACAGCTATGTGGATGCACATTCTGGAAAACGATTGGTGCTGCTTGACCCTGAGTTGGTGGAGCTGGTCAAAGCTACTCGACTGGTTGCTGGAGACTCTGTGTATGAAAGTCAAGTTGAGCCACAAAGTAGTTTGACCACAAGTGAGAAGGGAAAGCTGCAAATGGTGAGAGAGTTTAGTTTGACAGATAAAGGAGTAAGTGTAAAACAAACCCAGATTGAAGAAGAAAGATCAAATGTCAGAACACCAAGCAAAGAATTTGAGCTGAATGGTTCAGGCAATCTTAAAGACAGGAATGATGAAGAAAATTATAACAAATTGGCCCGCACACCACCTTTAATGGTAGAGAGTGATGTAGCTAAAAGTGTTGTTGCTGTAGAAAGAAAAGCAAAAATAAAAGCCCAAAAGAAAGAGGTCTCTGATCCTGAAAGTTCATTGGCTTCAGCTAAATATCATGACGTGGACATGACAGAAGGCCTAGAAGAGCTTAAAGCAACTGAATTCAAACACAGTGATCGTGGTGGTCAGGAGAGCAGAACTACAACCACAACTGTAGGAAAGAAAACACTGAAATCAGAAGGAGATTTTAGATCATTGAGAGAACCTGTCATATTGGGAACAAGAACAAATGATGTTAATTCAACACAACTTGATGCTATGAAAGACATCAAGCATTCACAGACTGAATCAGAAAGGGTCAAACAAAAGGGGCCGATAACAGAGACTGACCTGATGCATGCTAAACCTCAGGATGACACCCTGCAATCAGCAGTGGAAAAGGAAGGGGAGGATACTGAATTGACAAGGTTAGTCTTAGAGCTGAAACAGGGAGGTCTGATGACTGAAGAAGGGGAAAAGCTGCTCCCAGATGAGGCAGTAGCTCAGGGTGTCCTCCCGGGTCACACAGCAGTTAAATTAATGGCTCAGGCAGGTCTGTTTGGGGGTTTCCTAGATGCCAGCAGTGGTGAGTCACTCAGTATGGAGGATGTTATGCAGGAGGGTTTGCTAGATGAAGATCTAATGTGGAGTGTCCTGAAGTCAGAAAAAACCCTTGCAGGGGTTGTGGATGTAGAGAAAAGGCAGATCTGTGAGATAAGGGAGGCAGCTCAGTTAGGGTTGATTGACTCTGATACCGCTGCTCGACTTCTGGAAGCCCAAGTGGCGTCTGGGGGAATTGTTGACCTACGCAGGGATAAGAAAGTCTCTGTCACTCTAGCAGCAAACCTTGGACTGATTGAAGATGACCAAAGAGAAGAATTGGTGGCACTAGAGAAAGCATACAAAGGAAAGGATACAGATTCTGCAACATCCCTCACTAAAGCCAGTTTACAGCTTCAGATGGAAGGTGTTATTGACCCTGAGTCCAAGTCTCCAGTTCCTCTTGAACAAGCAATTCAGAAAGGTTTAATTGGGTCTGATGAGGCTTATAAAGTGTTGGCAAGGCAGGTGGCTGAGGGTGGTGTAATACATCATGCTTCAGGGATGAGGCTGTCAGTTTCTGATGCTGTTGATAGAGGACTAGTGGATCGGTCCATTGCTCCTGGGCTGGAGGAACTAGAGTGGGTCTACCAAGGAAAAATCAGCCCTTCATCTCACCCAGAAGCTGTTAATTTCCAGGCATCAACAGGGGCCGTTTTAGACCCTGACTCTGGATGTAAACTGACATTGATGAAGGCTGTTTCTAAGGGTCTTCTGGATGAGAATACTGCCAGTGAAGCAATGGCCTCTTCTACTGTAACAAAAGGCACTCTCGACCCCAATACTGCACACATTGTTCCTTATTCAGAGCTTGTAAACCAGGGAAAGATCGATATTGAAACAGGTAAACGCTTCTTGGAGGTGAAACCGTTCAGAGGTGTTCAAGATGAGCAAACAAAAAAGAACTTGACCCTCTACGAGGCAGTTGTGTCAAAGCAGGTTGACCCAGTTCCAGCACTGAGACTGCTCCAAAGCCAGGCTGACAGTGGAGGAATCATTGATATCAATACTGGAGAAAGGCTTCCTTTATCTGAAGCCTGTAAAAGAGGTTTAGTTGGAGACAACATGGCCAGGGTAATAGCCACTAACCAGTTTATGAAAGGAGGCTTGGTTGATCCTTCCACTGGCAAACGAGTCTCTAGTGTACATGATGCTATTGCTAAAGGACTGATTTCCAGTGACTTGGCTTCAGAGATTCAGGACAAATTGGCATCAGTGGCGATATATGGTGATGAAGGTAGCATTACACCTGTTGCCTCATCAAATGGCACATCCAGCCCTGCTATTACATTGTCATTGTCAAGCCCAGACAGTCCAGCAGACTGGTCAGATGTAAACGCTGAGGTTCTCTCAAGATCTCCACTTTCAAAGAAAGGTTTAGAAATTGCACAGGGTGATGGAAAGGCAATTACAGCAGTGGTATCAGATCAGTCACTGCTTTATGACACCACTACAGAAGAGGACAATATAGTGGCACCATTGTCGGTGGAAGAAAAGGTGTCAGTTGAGCCAGACCAATCCATAGACCTCTTGTCTAAGTTTGCCACTAATGTTGAGAAAAGAATTCAGCAAGCCATTGAAGAGATAGTACCACAGACAGAAAGACAGAAGCTTGACAAGAGACTGCAAACAGATGTGTGCGACACTGATAAACATAAGCGGAACGTTTTGAGAGATTCTGTTGGAGAATCTGTTCAGTTACATGTCAGTGATGTTGAAAAAGATTCACAGGAAGATGTCAAAAAAGGGGTAGGCATATTAAAATCAGATGGGAAACCTGTAAAGGTTGGAGAAAATGAATGTGGGCCCAGTGATGAGGGCACATCAGAGGTTCATGATGATAGTAAGGATGTAAACCTGACAGCAGAGATAAGAGATGACAGAGAAAGCAAGGATAGTATGTCACCGTCAGACTGGAGTGAAGAGGAATATAGAAAGAGTGATGTAAATGAGGAGGGTAAAAGAGTGGAGAAAGAGAAACCTTTTGAGACTGAGATCAAGTCTAGCACTGATGTTGAGCTGTCAGACCAGTTATTGACCTCTCTGTCCAAAGAGGCAGAAAGCAAACGCAAGAAGAAGAGGAAGAATAAAAAGAATGGAAAGGGTAAAGAAGCAGAGGCTGAAACACGGCTTCTAGAGATAAATCAACCATCTGAAATCAGTCAAATTGATGCCCCTGTTGAAGAGCAGTCTGAGGCTGTTGAGGCAGTCACACACAAGCTTACATCACAAATCACAGACAAATATGTGAAATCACAGATTCGTGCTCCGGCAGTTTCCACTGATTCTCCTGGTGCAGAAAGTGAAGCGAAGATTGGCAGGAAAATTGAGGCAGAAAATGATTTGGGAAAACAGGGACAGGAAACTGTTTCAACCACTCAGAAATTCACAGAACATACGATTCAGCCACAGAAAGATGCAATAAAAGTTACACTATCGAAGGATACTGCAAAGGTTGATAAGCAAGAGAAGATGCAAAGGGAGGAGCAGAAAGAGAAAGTGAAAGAGAAGATTTCTGTCTCTCAGCAACCAGAACAACCAAAGAGTAGTCAGGAGACAAAGAAAAAGAAGGAGCAAGAAATGCCTCAGAAATCTTCCCTACCAGATGATGAAAAAGCAGCCTTGATACTGAAAGCCAAAGAGAGCATTCTCAAAAAGGTGTTTGAAAAAGGAGTGAGTGAGAAACAAACAGCTGAAGAGCTGCAGGCATTGCGCAATGAGGTGGGGAAGAAGGAGAGTCGAGGCACAACTGATGGAAAAGCACAAACTCTGCAAGCTAAGGTTGATGTGCTGAAGAGTCATGATGTCAAAGATGGAGTGAAGAGACTCAATGGTTCACCAAAAGAGACTGAGGGAGAGATGAGTGTCACTGGAGATGAAATGAAACTGACAAAGGTCAAAGAAGATGTGACTGTGGAGGAACGTCCTGTCAAAGGGGACAAAGAGACCAAACTACAGGAGCCTCTTTCAGATGAGAGAGAAAAGAAAGAGGAGAGTTTTGGAAAGGAAGACATACAAAAAGACGTTGAAATGGCTCCGTCAGCTCAGCCTAAAGAAGCCCAGCAAAGTAAACGAGGTAAGAAGAACAAGAAGTCAAAGATTCCAAAAGTGACAGAGAAAACTGAGCCCGATACTAAGATGTTACCGGCTGATGAAAAAGTGGAGACAACAACAGAAATTACCACAAAATCTACATCGACAAAACCAGATTTAGATCACTCTGCTTCAACTAAAGACAAGAAGATGGACAGACCTACTGATGTTGAGTCACCCAGAGGTGTCAGCAAATCTTCAGCTGCTGATAAGGAAAAGGAAGTGAAGACCACTATAATTAATGTTAAAGCACCTGAAATCAGTCTACAAAGTACATCTTATTTACGTCAATCAGAAGAACCCACTTCTCACATTCAAGTAACAGAGGTTACATCCACTGGGAAAGATGAGTCCCATTCACAAACCACAGCTGCTGGTGAATTTGTTGACTTTTCTCAGGAGGCTGCCAGCCAGAAATCAGACAACCAACCCAAAGTTCAATCTGTAGCTCCCGGCACAGAACCAGATAAAAGATCAGGAAAAGGTAAAAAGAAGAAAGGCCGCAGACCACCTGAAGCTGATAGTACAAATGTTCCTGAATCAAAATCTTTAAAAGACCAACAGCACCATCTTGAGTCTCCAGAAGATGTTTCAACTGAATCTGAATCCCTTCAAGTCCCTGAATCTGATACAGCCACCGAGAGCTGGGAAGAGGAAGAGGATGACGTCCAAGAGAGTCGAGGAATTGTGTCAAACAGAGAGGCGGCAAAGTCCAAGACGGGCAAGGTAAGAAGTGGTAGATCAATTGTGAGGGATTCTTTCCTCAGTGTTCATGTAGATTTATTTAGTACAGGCTACCTTCTGCATATGTTACTGCACACAGTGTAGTGATTAATAATGGAGAATTTTACAAGGTTTCGTCGCATTGTTTTTCTGTTCCCGCAGTCGTCATTGGTGCGTCAGGAATGCTTGGAGCATGACCAACGAATAGTAGCCCTTGTCTCCATGGTCAGGCATATTGAGGTCCGACTCAAACAGCAGCAGCAGCAGTCTGTCGGCCGCAGCCTCGTCGCCTTGGACGACATCATCACACAGACTGAGGTGACAGAATATGCATGTTATCCTGATTTTAGTAATGTCATGACAGCCCACATAGATTTACCTTTTTGATGCTTAAATCTTTTTGTAGTTCCAGTATGACACAAAAAAGCTGATTTAAGGATTAGTCTCTTATTAAACAACAACAATGAAACTTTTGTTCTCCGTTCCTAATCTGTCTCTTAGACTCTGGACCTTGAATTGCGTGACTTGGAGCCTGAGATTAACAAGGAAGTGAAGGCTGCTGAAGAGCTGTTGAAGCCCCAACCCAAAGATGTTCCTCCACAGCTCCTGTTGGCCCTGGAAAAGGACGGCCGAAGCTTAGCTCGAGGATATGAGGCCGCTAGAGCACTTTCGGAGGGCATTCTGCGAAGCCTGCAAGATCATAGAGACTCATATAAGGTAAAAGAACCAGTCAGGGCCAAGTGTGTTAGGTGCTCATTAGTTGTATAGTTGACCTCGAGCAGTTATTGTAAGTGGAGCAACTGGTCACTGAAGATGTTTTATATTTGAATCTTATTTGTGCCCAGAAAATTCCATGTTTTCTGTGTAGATATTTATTTACAAGACTCGGACAAGACTACAGTCCTCAAGAGCAAAAGGTAATCACGCTCACGTTTCTCTCCCAGGAGGCAGTATTAGCTGAGCAGAGGTCACTTGGAGAACAGGTGGAGAGTTTGCTTTCTTGGCTGAGGGAGACAGAGGCTCGGATGAATGGAGGAATGGCTGGGATGGAAAAGATGGAGAAGGCAAAGAAAGATGATAACCACGATCAACTCACACAGCAGCTGAATCTTTGCAAGGCAAGTTGTGCACTTTTTAATAATGCTCCTCTTTTTAAAGGAAGTCATAAAATTGTATTTTAAAATTGATTCAGTTTTGAAGACTCGCAGTCTTAAAGCTAATTAAACAAACTCATGTGATATTGTGCCTCTTTATAAGGTGAAATAGTTCCATTAGTTTATGCATTTTTGGGATTTGTTGCATCAGAGTTCATCTCATTGTTTTACCCTCAGAGTTGTGGTGGAGTAACACTTTCCTCCGCTCACTAAGCCCTCTTCTCTCTCTTCCCTTTAAGGAGCTACAGTCCTCTCTCATGGCTCGCTCCAATGAGGTCAACAACGTGGCCTTTGACATTCAGGTGTTCATCTCAGAGCGGGCTCAGGATCTGGCCCCTGAGCAGAGCAGGCGCCTCCTCGGGCAGCTCCAGCAGCTCCAGAGAGCTTTCCACCAAGCATCGGGCCAAGCTCAGGCCTGGGCCGATGCCCTCTCCGCCCAGAGAGGAAGGGAGGAGCAGCGGCAGAGCAGGGAGAGAGAAAAAGAAGAGCAGAAGGAACGAGACAGACAGAGTGCAAGGGAGAGAGAGGTTTGGACAAAGATGATTGTGTCGGACTGGTTCGAAACGCTGTGCTATTTCTCACTAATACATTTTAAATGCAGTAAGCTATCATATATTCTGCCTCACAGCTTTACTTGTCATGCTGTAAACTATTGCCATGCTTTCTTACATAGTACTGTCTTGATAATTACTCACATTCCAGAAAATCATATTCAACTTGTTTAAAACTAGAAACCAGAAAAGCCTGATATGAACTAGTGAATCAACACCTCAGTTTAACTTGTAGTGCCATTATTCATCATTTCCTACCTACTTTCATACCTTGATAGCAACCCACTGCTGCTCTTGTTGCAAACGCTTCACCACTTGACATGGACAGGATCACCACACTGACTCCTAGTACACAGGCTTTTTACGCAAGCGTGTTTGCTACTCTGCACGTCTCTATAACATGTGTTTTATTAACCTGTTTGCCTTGCTGTTCCAGATTGCCACTGAAGGAAATCGCTTGTGTCACGGCGGTAAAGGCTAGAGATCTGATAGCAGAAAGGCCTCGCTGGCTATAATGCTTTGCTGTTTTCCCTCTTGTCTCGCCTGAATGCAGTGGAGAAAGAGGGAAAACAGCAAATAAATGTATATTTGTATTGTATTGTTTGTTGTTGCTTCACCAACGTGTTGACGTGAAGATACTATATGTGTGTGTCTGTGTGTCTGCCTGTGTGTGAATAAGTGTGAACTCTGGACACAATCTGCTCAAAGCTTGGCAAAGTGTGCACTACACAGAAGTTAGAGTCAGAAGCAAATGTGCATTTTTAGAAGTGTAAACTCTGCAAAATGGTCCATTCCTGTCACATGATCCAGTTTATTTTTTTATAATCGACTCGAACTCTAATTTACGTTAGTATCAGTATTTCTCACGTTCTTTCTATGTGGGTCTTTTTTCTTCTTCCCTCCTCATTAATTTTTCTCAGGTGGTTCAACAGCAGAAAGCCGAATGCTCTCAGAAACTAGAAGGCCTTAGTATGTGGTTGGCGGGTGCTGCCAGTTTGCTCGCCAGTCAGAAAGCTGGAGCAGAGTCAGGTGACGTGAACGTCCTGCAAGAGAAGCAGAAAAAACTAAAGGTATGAAACTTTTACTTATCTTATTTATATACGCATGTACATTCATATCTATGAGTTATTTCTTGCTGCTCTAACTTGTTAAAGCCTTGTTCAACCTCATCTAGATTTTCAGATACTAACATGTTATTCGCTGGATGATTGTGTTTACATGTTTGACCGGACCAACCCTTCTCCTTCACTCTCCAGGAAGTACAGAAGGACCTGCAGACCAAAAAAGAGGGCATCGCCGAGGCTATCCGCTCTGTGGAGGAGCTCCTGGCAGAGCGAGGAGAAAGTCTGAGCCCAGAAGAGAGGGAGAACCTCCAGGCGGCGCTAACAAAAATGAAGGAGCAGTACAGCGCCCTTACAGACTCAGCAAACACGTCACTGTCAGAGTTGGACACAGCCATCAGCGCCACCGTACAACAGAACACACAAAGGGTAAGAAGATAAGAGTGGTTATAAATATATGTATTGTACAAAAATGTGGGTAGGTTTGTAGGTTTCTTGTATTCATTATCTTTTTCCTCTCCTCCAGGCAAAGGCTGAGGAGGAACTCCAAGAGACCCAAAGCCAGATCGACTCTCTGCTGAAGGAGCTGTCTTCCCTCAACCACCCAGGCAGGAGAGCAGTTGGATCTGGAGCGACCAAAGATCTTACTGATGCTCCCTTCTCACAGCCAGAGGGCGCTGTGATGTCTCACACAGAGATGTTGCAGGTGAGGATGTCTCATCTGTGTATAGCTCATTTTTATTTAATCATCTCATAAGATCACCAGATTTTAACTCATAACCTTTGACCTCTCTCGCAGGCGGAGCTTCAGCAGCTCCAGGCTCAACAGGCTCAGCTTCTCCAGATCACACAGTCAACTCGCTCACTCCTGGAGCAGCCTGACTCCACCGTTCCTCCTGAAGAGAAGCAGCGTCTCCGGGCTGCCCTGGACCAGCTGCAGGCTCAGCACCAGGACAGGCTGCAGAGCTGCCAGGTATTCAAGACAAATACTGATGTTTATGTTACAGTAGGTCTATGTGGACTTAATGGGGTGACAATCTGGTATTCATTTAAATGTTTTTATTTTATGAGAGTAAAATTTGAAATGATATATGACAGATTTTACATTTTAGTGGTAGTACAAACATTTGTTGTTTTTTTTTTTTACTTGATATTTTTGTTATACATGCTGACAGTTGCTGTAACTATTTCTCATAGGACCGTCTGAGGAAGTCTGAAGCTTTGAAGGATGAGCTGACAAAGTTCCTCCAAGAACATGGAAGTCTAGGAACCTGGCTGGAACAAAATGAACAGGAGCTCCGTTCCTTAGGGGAAGGAGAAACTGATGCACAAGGACTGAAGGGCAGACTGGAGGAGCACAGAAAGGTGCACAAAATACACATCATCAAATGAATGGATTTCTCTATGCATTTGTATTGTTAATTCACCTTTTTAATGTTTACATATGAAACCCGTGCTGCGTGATCACAAAAAATAGTTTATGATTCCCATTTAGCAGGCTGCAGATTCTCCACAAGAGGGAGATGTTCATTCATTTTAGAACAATCTATGACACTTGCAGGAAAGTAAGAGCAGCAGCACTTCAGACCAGCAGAAAGTGACATGTTGCCACCGACAGGAAAAGATTTAGTACTTGAAACTCTCAAAAATAGTTGGAAAGCTTGCTCCTCCTTCCCTCTCCAAAAAAACGAGGCAAAACACCCTGAGAGCAGTGTGATCTCTGCAGTCCTCTTGGTGCCGGAGGCAACAAAGAAAAGAAAATCCGAACACTCAAATGTTTTAGAAACTTAATAAAATCATTACAAAAAGTCATTTTTCCAGTGTTTGTCTCAAGATGGCCCTAGGATTGAAATTGCAGAAGCTAATATTTTCTTTGTCTGTACATGAAAATATCTTCATCTTTATGTTCAAACTGCAGCTTTAAGTGGTGGAGGTTGCATTTTAACAGAAGACCTAGAAATGCTGGCAGTGTGGCTCTGTGGTTGGTTTATGCTGGCTGATGCTGGTTTCAGGTACCTTGAAGTGAAGTGAATTTGCAGAGGAATATCAGTCACTGCGTCAGTGCCCAGTGTAGCAGAGTAAAAGCACATATGCCCAACTTTTTTTGATCTTTAATTTTCCATGGAACACTGAGTTTCCACGCTCAGTTTCCATCCACCCAAATGTCCGGACGTGCTCTCATTTACTCTCACACAATCACACATTCTCATCTGGGAGCCAATGAGAAATTCCACTGAAGCAGTTCAGGATAATTTTCTTGCTAAGACTCCCTTGAGATTGCATTTGCAATGTTTTATATCTTCTTCTCACACATTTTTTCCCAGCCATTCTGGAAATTTGAACAACTTTTTGGTTATAATCATGCTTTCCATTAACACTACAAAAATGTCGTTTTTCCAGCAGACATACTGTACATATCTGCATGACATATTGTCCCCAGCTGACCTGTGAATGCGTCTGTGTTTCCAGCTTGCTGAGGATGTCATTTGCCACAAGGCGGACCTGCGCTTTGTGTCCATCTCCGGTCAGAAGGTTCTGGACTCTGTTCAAGGAGCTCTGGAGCAAGCTGGTGGATCTGACCCAGCTCTGGAGAGCACCAAGCAGCTGGTAACAGACAAACTGCAGGATGCTAACCACAGATACACAACCTTACATACCAAGGTGAGGGATACTGAAGTACATATATACATAATTGTGCTCAACGAATTGGTTTTACACTGTATTGAATTTGCACATACACTGATATTTTTCGTTGGTGTGTGCAGTCAACAGAGTTGGGTGGCCGTCTGTCCGGCCTGTTGGAGAGGTACCAGCAGTATCAGGATGAGGTCGTCTCGCTTCACTCCTGGCTCAGCACTCAGGAACAGAACCAAAGCATCGCCAAGCCTAGTGGGGAGACAGACCCCCAGAACCTGCAGAATACACTACGACAAGTACAGGTGAGGCACAAGTTTAAAAAAAAAATCAAGCAAGCATTGATATACGCAAAACTTTAATCAAGAGAGAAGGCGGAAAAAGAGCATGGACGATTTTCAGAGTACGGAAAAGTGTTGTTCATGATCTGGGCTTGTCGACAGGTTGATTACTGATCAGATATTTTGAATTAACATTTGGAAAAAATGCTGTAACTCAACAATGGAAAGTAATCTGTCTGTTAACCTGACAGTGAGTGTATTTTCTGTCCTCAGCTGCTGCAGGACGAGATGGCTGAGCGTTCGGTGCAGCTGGAGAAGGTGAAGAGAGCAGGAAGAGATCTGGTCAGCACAGACGAGTCTCCTTCCCTGAAAGCTGTCGACATCCTCTGTGCTGCAGGTAACTCACTCAATATCTCCACCTTAATGTTGACTACATGTAAAAATGACACAATTGAATTTGAAAGGCCACGTTTTTATTTTGCTGGCTCCGTCTTTTCAGATGGTTTGGAGAAGAGGTTTGGCTCCCTCTCTGCGTCTGTGTCAGAGCGGGCCGAGCAGCTGCAGACAGCTGTGGCCCAGTCGGTCAGCGTGCAGGAGGGCCTGAAGGGTCTGCTGAGCTGGCTGGACAAACTGGCTCTGAACTCTGGACCAGTGGAGCCCACCGCACAGGCTGTGCAGGACGCCCTGACCCAAAACCAGGTAGGCGTAAACCCAGAAGAAACTCCTTTGAACAAAATATCTCAAAAGAGTTTTAGGCATCCATGTGTGTAAGGATTAAAAAAAAAACATTCAGTCCAACTGAAAAAAATGCCCCACCTGAAATGTCTTCTGTTTTTTTTAAAATATATATATCAGCCTTTAAAAAAGGTTGTTGTTAATGTTTTTTTTTTTTGCTATAATACAGCCAAACAATACATGCATATCACAAATAATGCAACAGGTGTCCCCGGGGATTGATTAAATATTTGATTGTCACATCATAAAATTTCCAAGGAGTGAATTCTGAATTTCTTAAACTTGACTTCTCCTCTTCTTTCTTCAGAAACTTCGTCAGGAGCTGCTTTCCAGACAGGGCAGCGTGGAAGCAACGAGGGACTCTGTTTCAAAACTCCTTCAGAGCTCTGATGCCTCCACGGCCTCTGGCCTCCAGGGCTCGTTAGACGAACTGACCCAGCGGTACGCTGCAGCGCAGGCCAGCCAGGCCGAGAGGGAGTCTGAGCTCAAAGGTCTGTTGCCCAGACTGGAAAGCTACGAGCGGCTGGGGACCGACCTTCACGTCTTCACCGAGAGCCGACTGAAGGCTCTGAGCCCGGCGGGCCAGCCAGACCGCAGCGTGGATGACTACAGGCAAACAATTGAGGTCAGCAGAGGGGTCAGATTTTTATACATTGTGATGAAAATCATTGAACATGCTGGGATTTTGAATGAAATTCTTGAAACTGCTCAGTGGTTATTAGTAGATAAGTTATGTTGTCGGTCTACTCAACACTTTTGCCCTGTGTGTCTTTCCTCAGGAGGTCAAGTCTGAGCTGGAGCAGGAAACCAGTCAGCTGAAATCTTTCTGCAACCTCGGCACCGATCTCAGCCAATCGAAAGCTTTTAGCAACACTCAAAGCTTACTGGATAATGTCAAAGGGGTGTCTGATGAGTTCACCCAACTGGAAGCCAATGTCAACGAAAGGTAAAAATGTTAACAGATAACAATGAGAAGTAGCTTTTTTTATTTTAAGTGCCCATAAAAACCCTTAATAATCAGTGATAATTTTGCTATGGAAGTTAATGGAGTTTGGTTAATAGCCAATCAAACAGTAGTTCTTCACCCTGTTGCATGTTTGCTTCAGCAGGAAATATTTGTAATTCTATTAAGATTAATATATAAATAGGGATAATGGAATTATTATCTTAACTTATTATTATCTTAAAAACAAATTTTAACAGCCTAAATATTTTTAATGCCATTCCCGTCACAGTTTATTATAAAATACACAAGAGGGCAGCACATACAAAGCTGTGAGGAATCCATCAATCAATCAGCTGTATCTTTTGTGATGTTGAGCTGACAACAAACCGGATAACCTTTACAGACAGGAGGAGTCAAACTTAAAAATGAAGATTTGATTAGACAGGATGGGAGCACTGTTGCCTGAAATACTGTGACCGGCTCTGCAGAACAGACTATGCCATTGGCATTTCCAAAATTTGTTTTCTAAATCTGTAGCCTTCATGGAGCACCAGTTGCTATGCCTACCCTGTTTGACGTATCCGAGAGCAGCAGCCACACTTGAGGCCTGTCAGGAGGGGGGCTGGGAATTTAAAAATACTGTTATACTTAGGTTTGGGGAGCCAGTCACATAAAAAATCATCCAGTGTAGGCTTTCATACAGACGTATTTAAATACATCCTGATGAGATATTGAGAGATAACAAATCTTTAATAAATCACTTATTTATAATCTTATATATCTCTATCAGTAGGTTGTTTTCTTTTTGCTGGTAGGACTCATAGAACATGCTGTACACGATGTCGGGGGATTAGTGAGCGTGTTGCTGATGTTTCACAGCAGTTGTTTACGTGTCTCTACTGTATGTGTGTACAGTATCTGTGTGTGAGCCGATGAGCAGGCCCTGGGTGCTAATATAAGCAGAGTGGACACGGCTCATTGTCCGTCCTATAAACGGCCTACTCGGATGACTCCCGGCCTCGAATCCCAAGGGGGAGAAAATAGCCGCATGATAATGATACCGCTCCATGCCAGACGGCTTCTCGGGGCTGTTTTGTCTACGGGCAGTCAGCACTTTTCCAACCATAGCTCCACACAGATCACATACAGAGAGAGAGGTCAAGGCTGCATTAATGCCGGCCGGTGTGGACCTTGAATATATAATCTATAACCAAAAAAAATGTTAAAATGTGATTTTATTTACTCCTCCCTGTCATCACCCTTTCTTTTTTTGCTTTTCTTTCTTTCCTTATTTTTCTAACTCATCCTCTCCATCACTGCATCCTGCCTCCTTTTGCCATTCTTCATCTTCATCTTCATCCTCTGACTCTCATTTTCATCCATTTTTTCATCCTCTTCCTCCTCTCACAGGTTCGTCGCCCTCCAGGCCTGTGAGCAGCAGCTGCTCCAGTTCCGCGGTCTCTCCGGCTCCCTCCTCAGGTGGCTGCAGACGGCGCAGGACCAGCTGCCGTCCAAAGAGGCCAACACCAACACGGAGGGCCTGCAGAGGAGAGTCCAGCAGCTCAAGGTGACTGATAACTGATAACAAAATAAACACATGCACAAACCCTGCATATACTGTTTATGAAAAACTTCAGCATGCACTCACTTAAATGTGTTACGCCTTCAGGACTTGTTGAACGACTGGGAGTCACAGGGATCAAGAGTGCAGGAGCTGAACAAGACGGGCTCAGAGCTGGAGTCCCTCATCATCGACATCACCGCTCCTCAAACCAAAACTGGTAAGAGAAAGGACGGAGACGCTGTCGAACACTCTTCCACTCTAGCTCGGTTTGAATGACTTTATTTCCCTCACGAGAGCATTTTTGCAAGCGATTTAGGTGAGATGTAAAAATGAACGTAGGTGGAAGGAAGGAAATCACCAAGGGTTTGAAAAAATGATTTGACCTGAGAGAAAATGAGCTGAAAAACAAATCACAAACAAATGGAAGCAGAGAAGACAGCAGTACAGGGCAAAACAGAATGAAATAAATTACCTTTTATAATCAGTTCTGTTACGGCAATTTGTTTTTGTACAGCTAAGCTGCGATGGCAGGTTTAAATAATGTCACAGATATGAGGGTGTACATTCAAAATAGTCTTGTTTCCTGCTGTTTGGAAATTATACAGGAGTCATCAAAGACAGACACCATGCCACATATTAAAGATAGGTTTAACTTTTTGTGCCACATAAAGACTATGGCTTCCCTCCATGTCTTTCTCACTACTGTCGCCTGTTTTCGTAGCCTTTGTGCTTCGTTCTCGGCTCTCCCGCTGAGCTCTGCGTGCGCTGAAGTATTTCTGAGCTGGCAGGACTTTCTGTTTAGAGCTTGTGTCAGAACTTTAAATGTGTCCACATGTTTTTTTTGTTTTGTTTTTTTTAACTTGTCCGTACATCACTGGTCCCGTTTTGTATGTGACCATGCTTGCATGAGTGTGTTGTAGTGCCGCTGTCTCAGTCGGGTGTGTGTCTTCCTCCCAGGTGCTCCACAAATCAATGGCTCCTCAGGTCCCAGCAGTGTCAATGGCATTCACACCTGTAAAGGTGAGCTCTCCCTCTAGGTCTTATTCTTCTTATTCATTGCCCCCTGAAAGTCTCCAAGATAAACTTTACCACCAACTGAATGGCGCTCCTGCTATATTATAACCGACAATTTGAGAGATTATCTGCACTGTTTTCTGTTTTTACTGTTTCCAGTGTCCTGTATTGTCCTGTCTCTGTCTCTCTGTCTGTCCATGCAAAACATCTGTTAGTGGCAAATTTGTTCAGTTAAAAATATATTGGTTTCACAACATTACTTCACATGACTCTCTTTATCTAAGCTGCCCTGATCAACACATCTGTAGGTTAATAAGTATAGTTTTTATTAGCCTTTGTGAGTTCATGCTAGATCTATATTCTACTTCACTTGACCTTTTTCTCCGTAACTGACCTGCTGTTGTTCTCTCCTCTTTTTTCTGACCTGCTAAGTAAATTTCTCCTTCCTCTTCCTGTGCCTTCAGACCTGACAGAGCTCCAGGTAGCCGTATCTGATGTGAACGGTCGATACGAGACGCTGGGCGGCGAGCTGAAGGAGCGTCTCGGTAGGCAGCAGGCGTCTTTGGAGCTGAGGCAGAAAGCCAGGCAGGGCACTGAGGAGCTCAAGAGCTGGCTGACGGACAGAGAGCAGAGCCTGAAACAGGGACAGACCGCCTCCCCCTCCAGGCCCGAGGTGGTACGCGCCCAGGCCCAGGAGAACAAGGTGAGGGACTCCAGCCATCTATTGTGAAAACTGCAGCATTGTCTTATCTGCTGATATCACAACTCTAATGTCTTGGTGAAGACATTGAAAAAGTGTCTCCTTTAAGTCCTGTAACAGCCTTCTCCCCTTTCTTCTTTAGGCCCTGCTTTCAGAGCTGGCCGAGCACTCTGGGAAAGTAGAGGAGCTGAAGAGCACGCTGAGGAAGCTCATCGCTGATAACCCTGATTCTCCTGAGGCAGACACCTGGAGACAGCAGCTGCAGGAGATCGGTGAGCGCTGCAGATGGCAAAATATACACAAGGACATATGACAAGATGATGGGCCATCACTGAAACATCACAAAAAATGAAAGATTAGAGCTCATGCAGATGCCCAAAGGCAATAAACTAAAGCAGAATGAGTGAAAGTAGATTTTAGGAAACGGCAGCGACTGTATAAACTGTACTCTTGGGGTCATATGAATACTGTACTTATAGCACTGCATTTCCAAGTAAAGGAAACCTGTGTGGGTGCTGAAGAAAGTATATCATGTCAGCACCTGAGGCGGTCATGTGGAGTACAAGATATTTGATTTAGTAATACAGAGAAAGAACACTGCCTAAAGGACTAAAAGAGTCATACATGGAGAGAAATGTATATGTTTATGACTAAAAGGTGAAACCCATGACATGCTTGAAAATAAAAGAAGCAAACAAGAAGGGTTGTTCAAACTAGGAAAAGCAGGAAATAAAATCAGGCCTTTTCACTGTGGTGTGTTTTTTAAAATGGCTATAAAGAAAGTGGCACAGTGTCTCAGAAAATTGTAATGATTTCTCTAAGAGATGGTGAGGAACTGAGATCAATATTATCCAGGGAGAGAGTGGGAAGTGTTCCTGTCAAAGCTATTTCTTTCGCTCGCGTACTTGATATTTTTACCAGGGCCTCCTATGAGGTAACCAAGACAGAAATATTTAAGGTGAAATCCAAGAGGGGGGCCTTTATATTTCATATTTCATAATGCCTTTTCAAAGCCGTGTGGACTGAACACACACACACTGCTGGATGCCCAGAACATGAGTCAGAGAGGGAGAAAAGACGGGAGAAGTAGGAGGAGGAACAGAGGAAGAAAAGTGTCTTATTGTTTTGTCAGTTTTCTTCACATTGAGTCAGTTTTAAATCAGCAAGATTGGTTTCATCACATCAGTGATATCATTTGAAAAGATTGCCCTCATTTTTATACTGAGCTGCGGTGGGACTTTAACAACGTACAACCGATTCCCAAAGATGAAAACTAAACAGACAACATGGCTCAGTGAATCTCCCTTAATGAAATCTACACACATTCATCAACATTTTGCATATAGCGTGTTACATGTTCTCCCACTCCTGCCTCCATTGGTGATTTCCTCAGACTCCCGCTGGCAGACGGCCAATCAGACCGCAGCCCAGAGACAGACCGAGCTGGAGACGTGCGCCGATAGGCTGGGCAGCTTCGCCGCAGCAGCCAATCAGCTGGGCCCGTGGCTGAGGGAGAAGGAGCTGATGATGAGCGTGCTGGGACCGCTGAGCATCGACCCCAACATGCTCAACACACAGAAACAACAAGTACAGGTATGTGAGAGAAGACAGCGGACGGGCTGCCGAATGGCACGTGTACAACAGCTGTAAACACATGAAGGATGTGGTGATTGACACAGAAACTCCTGCATGAGAGATTTATCAAAGTAAGCAAGAGGAAAATTAAAATAACTCTTATTCATTAATGATTGAATCCCATGAATAAACAGCCACTCTTGTTTGATGAGATTAGTTGTCTTATTTGACACTTAAATCCCCTTCAGTCATGAGAGAAAGTCAATAATGAAGATAAGAAGATATTTCAAAAGTTTTAAGTCTTTGTACAAATGAAATGACAAAGTAATGTGTGATTTATTCTGCAGTTATGAAAGTGGTCAGGATGTCACACAACTTAATATTTTGCTAAGGAGATGTTTTATTTTTCATGATGTTTTAGTTTCTGATCACTGAATAACATGCTTACCTGTTACCTGTCCTCTCTTCAAGTTCATGCTGCGAGAGTTTGAGACCAGGCGGCCACAGTTCGACCAGCTCACCCAGTCCGCAGAGGGAATCCTCTCTGGCGACTCTGCTCAGGACCCCAAAGACCTGGCAGAGGTGCGGGCTGAGCTGGCCTCCGTCTCGCAGCAGTGGGAGGACCTAACAAACCGACTGAGTCAGAGGTCAAACCACATCGACCAGGCCCAAGGAACCAGCGAACGATACCAGGTGAGCCTCCTTAGAGGGACAGTTGTAGGGTTTCACCTTCTCCACGTCTGTGTGGTTTTCTTACCTTTCTCTTCTCCCGCTCAGGCATTGCTCAGGGAGCTCTCCTCCAGTGTTTCGGCTCTGAGCGAGAGGTTGGACGCTCAGGCCTCGCTGAGCGCACAGCCCGAGGCGCTGAAGCGTCGCCTGCAGGAAACCGGAGAGATCCGCTCAGAGCTGGAGAGGCGGCGGACTGAGCTGGCCGAGGCTGAGAAGCTCTGCCAGGAGCTGAGCGCCATCGTGGCTGAACCCTACCTGAAAGAAGAGCTGAGTAAACGGCTGGAGAGTGTCAGCGGGCCGCTGAAGAGTTTAGAGGAGCGCGCAGGTTTGTGTGGTTCATGTAGCAAGTTTGCTTTCAGTGGGTTTTGATATGACTCAGTGTTCTGGGATGTGCATTGTTTATTTTCTTATCGTGATCTTTTAAACAGAGATAATGGTCCACTTTAAGGACTAAGGTTTGTTGTTGTCAAACAATATTCCCTGTCAAACATAATCTATCTTCAGCTGTAATGGGAGTATTGTTTTGATTACAAGAAAACACTACTGAGAAATCCCCTGAAATAAATACAGCTAAAACTCCACCAGTCTTTTTTGTTTAAAATTGTTTTTCGCCGTTTATGTTTGTAATCCCTTGTGCTTTTCTTTCTCTCTAGCTGACGGTCTGTCTCAGCTCCAGACTGCCCTGTCGTCCACTCAGCAGTTCCAGCAGATGTTCGAGGAGTTGCGCTCTTGGCTTGACAAGCAGGCGGATCCCAGAGAATCGACCACCGAGTCACTACCCTGTCAGCCGGAGGCCATCCGCTCCCTGCTGGCACAGACGGGTGAACTTCAGCGCGGCATCGCCAGTCAGAGAGGCTCCTATGAGCTGCTTCAAGCCGAGGGAGCGTCGCTGCTCGCCTCTCTGCCCGCAGGCGGAGACGAACGGTCGGCCCTGCAGTCCCGCCTGGCCTCCTTGAGGCAGGACTGGGAGGGGCTGAACCAGAGAATCTCAGATCGAGAGAACAGACTGAAGACCACCCTGAGCAAAGCGGACACCTACCAGCAGCACAAGGCCGAGCTCACACCGTGGTTAGCAGAGTGCGAACAGAAAGATGGAGAGATCCAGCCCTCGTTGGACCCACTGGCCGTGGATGAGGCCTTGCAGAAGGCTCGAGGTCTGTCTCTGGACCTGGAAAGACGACAACCCCTCCTGGAGGCCTTCAACACTGCAGCAGATCAGCTGCTGGAGCTGTGCTGCATCGGGGAGGAAGAGGTGTGTAGTTTTACTGACTTCAGACTTTTACTCTCTCATTGGGGTGTGTTTCACTATATCAACACTAAGTATTGTTAATCCTTTAAAAGTCACAGATCAGGTAAATTATTCAAAGTAAACTGATGTAATATAAACACATTTTCTGAAGGTACGAGATGAGAAGGCCCAGCTGAACCGCAGGGTGGACAGACTGGGCGAGAGCATCCACAACCGCACCTCCCAGCTGGAGGAGCTGGCAGGCCGCCTGAAGGAGTTTGAGGAGGGCAGACAGGCTGCAGAGAGGAGGCTGGAAGCTGCCAGGCACCAGATTGAAGTCCAGGAGGCTCTGGGACCACAGGTACTGAAAAAAATGCTAATTGTCCTCATGTCAACATCAATAGTTTCTTTTAAATTGAAAAACCAAGCAATGATGGTATAAAAATGACATGGTTGATAGAAAAACATAATTCAGGGGTTGGCAAGTAATTTTTCCTTCTCTCTCATTCAGGCTTGCAGTGCTAAGAGCCTGGAGCGGCTCAGAGGTCAACAGGAGAGTCTGAGGTCCCTGAAGCCTCAGGTGGTCTACCTCAGAGACCTGGCCCAAGGACTGGTACAGGACTCACAACAGACACCGGGAGGCAGCACCGAGGGGGCGCAGAAGCTTCAGGAGCAGGCCAAAGAGACGGAGAAACAGTATGATGACGTCACTGACAAGGTGAGGCGAAGAGGAAATGTGTCACTGGGTAAAAAAACACCAACATAATAAAAGATATTTTCTCTTGACAGTAATCTTTCCATTAGGGCTCATTTTTATTTAGTAACTAGATTTATAATTTTCTGACTGATGAGATTCAGAGGAAGTAGCTTATTGTCACTCAGCACTGTCACTGAATTTCCTTCATGGCTTCTTCAGGCGGACTTCCTCCTCTTAAACCTGATCAGGCATCGCCAATGAAAGCGAAGTGAATGTCCAAAATACACTTGACCCACATATTAAAGCAGTGCAGAGTCACCCAGCTGTGGAAAAACAGCAGAACGTGAAGAGAGGAGAGCGATGAAAGGAATCATAACAGTAATGAATTAATGTAACCTCAACAATTTGTGCTATCTGGAGTGAAAATAAGTTGTACAACCAGAGGAACTATTTATACCAAGTGTGTGAGAGGGTGTCAGAGTATGTGTGTGTGTGTGTACAGTAAGTGTGTGTGTGGGTGCTCAGTAGACAAGTGTCAGTGAGCTGAGGGAGAGCAGAACAACTCGAGCTGTCACAAGAGTTTTGCCATTTGAGTTACAGGAGTCATATATGGTCATTGTGGACATTCAACACTTTGTCACAGTTTGAAATGTAAACCAGAGACAATTCAACACCCACAGCGTTGCATCTACTTTCTGCAATCCGACCTCCAAATATTCCATTTAAGGTTGCAGCTATCACAGGAACTCCAGCTGCACATGAAACCATCACACTGTTAGTCACAGAGATGTTTTATTTCTGTCTTTAAAATATTGATTTGATGTCATTTTTGCTGTTCTGTTGGAGACGACAATCCTTCTGCTGTCTCTTTTTTGCACCTACACTGGGAAAAAAATCTATTTTTACTTGCTCTTTCTGGTTCAGTTGCACATTATTCTGTTCCAGTGTTTCGTTCAGCTTTGACAGACGTCCCTTTAACTGATTTAATATGCAGTTGGATTAAGTAATCTTTTTGTATCACACAAATAACATCACTATCTTTTATTCATAGTGAATTTTCAGTTTGGCACAAACTGTTACTGAAAATGTTTCTTTGTAAAAATCCAGTCATTGTCAGATTTGATACCTTTTGAATAATACTTAAAAAAACTAAACAATCTTCATCTTCTTATTTAGTCTGACACGTTGAATAAAAGTATTCTGTATTCTATGACAGAAACATGGCGAGTAAAGAGACAATCTTTCAGCTGGAAGGAACTCATTTAACTTAACTTTGTTTTTGTGCCTCCTCTCTCCATCTCTCTCCTCCATCAGATCGAGCAGTGCTGCTCCTCCCTGGAGTCGCGGCTGCAGGGCGTCGGCGAGGTCCAGTCTCACGTGCGTGACGTCTTCTCACGCCTTGCCGACCTTGATGATGAACTGGACTCCCTCAGCCCCGTCGGACGCGATGCAGACTCCCTGGCGTCCCAGGCGGACGCTCTGAAGGGCTTCTTGTCCCGTCTGGCGACCCTTCGGTCGGAGCTGGAGGGTCACACGTCAGAGTGCACCTCCATGCTTCGGCGAGAAGGCTCCTCCCCTGACCTGCTGGCTCTCAGGAGGGAGGCGGAGGCTCTGAGCCGCCAGGCCGGCAAGGTGAGGGAGACGGATGGTGGTGGTTGTCATAATTTGGGGGTGACATTGTTTAGTGCGGTCACTGACTCTATTTGTGTGAGATAAGTTAAAGAGGAGAGTTATTTGTGTTCCACACTCTCCAGCTGAGCGAACGCGGCCAGGCCAGGTTGGACCAGATCGAGGACGCCGCTGAGAGAGTTCGTGAGTTCTACAGGCAGGTGGCCGAGCTGCAAGGCCTCCTGGGAAGAGCCGAAGAGGGGCTGAACCCACAAGGCATGGTCGGCACAGAGGTGGAGATGATCAAACAGCAGCTGCAGGAGTTCAAGGTAGGATGGACACACTCACTGGATGGGGTGTGTATGGGTGGATGAGCGAGTAGAGGTGTGTATGTGAAGCAACATCATGTGAATGAAGTCTCATAAAAAGGCATGCCAGTGTTTGTGTTGTGTTGAGGGGGGTCGGAACGGCTTTCTCATCCTCCAAACCTCCTCTTTCTTTATGTTTCCATTCAGTTTGTTTTTACGCATGTTTGTGGTTGGCGGTTATAATATCAGCTTGATTGTTTGGGTAAAAACACGAGAATCCATCTGAATTCGGGGTGAGAAGGTTGGACTTGTTTGTGTTCACAGTCTCTGCCTTTCCCATCATGCCATTGAAACTAATTTGCACAGATAAACAGAAAGCCTTCGGCGTAACATGAGCTTAGGTTTAGGGCACTGCGCTGTGTGTGTGTGTGGGTATGTGTGTGATGAATAGTGACATTCAATATTTGCAGAGCCTCTGAGGAGGTCTGTGTCCATCCTTTCCTCTTGCTCATATCTCAAGAGACCATGAGGTAAGAGTGTGTGTGTGTGTGTGTGTGTAAGAGAGAGACTTCAGTAGTGTGTCGGGAGCTGGAGATGGTGATTAGTTGAGTCACACATCTGTTTGAAATTCCTGACACGCCGCTGAATCACGCAGCTTTTTTTCTCTTTATAGGACAGTTGTGATGCTCTTTCAGTGTTTCTTGTAAGATTTTCCCACAAACATTTTTTTCTTTCTCTCTCACACACTCACATATTATTCTCCGTCCACTTCATGTGCTCACCCTCTGGCGTTTTGAACTTGTGAGCCATGTCATCATGATAATGGTCTTTGTCCTAATATTGATAACTCTTTTTACATGTTCTCGTGCTCAGTACTGTAAAAGCATCAGAAATGTTTGTACTGCCTCGCTCTTGTTTCTGTTGCTTTTAGCTGATCTGGCAGTTAACTTAAATCACAATATGTAGTTTGTGCACAAACCTCAGTAAAAAGTCCTTGGAGGTAGTTTTCTGCATAGTTCATGTAAACTGCTTTAAAAACAGTCTGCAACTAACAGACAGAACTTTTTGTGTGGTCAAAATGTTTTTTAACCAGTCAAATTACTTGAATTACACCAAGATATGACAAAATATTAATCATCAGCATGAGACATTGCTGCAGTATTTACCAAAAACAGTAAATTGCCACATTCAGAGTAGAAACATACGAGTTAAAATGTGAGTCAGTAAATAAATGCGTGAACTAAGCCTGCAGAGAAATGCAGGAAATCCTTCACATTTGACAAACTGAATTCAGAAAATGTGTGGCATCTTTCTCAAGAAGGACAAGCAGACGATCAGTGTTAGAGAGTCAGTGTTTACTGAGTTATTTGGTTGTAATGTTTATACTTCGATGTGCTCCGAGCGAGGAATATCTACACATACATAAATACATCATAGTATGTCGTTTCCTCCTTGCGATAATTTAGCATAAAGGCCTACATAATTGAAGCTTGTTTCTCCATTTAAAGAGAAATCCCCCTTTACTTTCTCCAGTTTGGTCGGCGCTGACCTCAGGAATGTGCTCTGCTGGCACCTCCATTGTGTTTTACTGCGTTACTCCGCTGCTCGTTTTATGGGCACAGACTGCTCCCTCGGTCTGTCTACTATCATTAAAAAGCACATTTTCTTGCCATGATGTAACATCCTGTCCACTTTAGACAGCTATGTAAGTATGTGAGCGCTCAGGAGAATCTCGCACGAGTCACCCCACCGTTTTCTCCCATCTGCTTTTGCCGTGATGCTCAGAGAGGGTTGTGATTTTTTTTTTCTTCAAAAAAATGAAGGATGACTCATGTGACATGAACACTAATCATTTTCGTGCATTTGAAAAATTTAGTAGGATTCCTGCTCGTTCCCTGGAGAGTTATCGGCTCCACCGTTGTTAAGACGTGTGGGTGGATCAAAGAACATTTTTCTCCTGCTTCTCTTTATCCTCTTTCCTGTTTTTTCATTCCTTATTTTCTCTCCATTTTTTCACCTTTTCTAATTTAATTATTAGACATTTAATAAAACATCTTCATTGCCTTTACATCTCTCTTTTGACCTACTAACCTCTCTGTGTCTGCTTGTTTTTTTTCCATTCCCGCCGCCTGTTTCTAGGTCTCTCTTTCTCTTTTTTTTCTTTCTCTCCGTCTCTTCTTCTCTCTCGCCGGTCTCTTAATGAGAGCAAGCCGAATGAATATGTGGCATAGAACAAACAGACAGAGGAGATAAAGAGGTGTTGAGAGACGGAGAGAAGGATGAGGGGAGGGAGAGAAAGAGACAGATTCAGAGAGAGCGAGAGAGCTGTGAAAAGCTAAATAGGCTACACTTGAAACGGAGAGGCAGATCAGACAGAGTGAAGCTGATACATGTTTCTGTGTGTGTCTGCTGTACGGTTTAATGGATCATGTCTGTGAGCAGGTTTTACAGACACACTAACACGAATCTGTTTAAAGAGACGTTTCAGTCAACACGTTTCAATTAATATTACCCACTTTAAAAAATTCATATCAAACCAGAGGAGCTCAGATCTTTAGATTTATGGACAAAAGTGGCAAGCTAAAGAATAAAAAATTTAAGCATCTTTCACAATAAATAGCTGAATAAAGAAAAACCTACTATTGTTAACACACATCTGTGAAGAGCTAGATGAAATAGATGACTTATATTTCATTTTAAACACCAGATTCTTCCATTGCGTTCCATCAATTTAATCATTAAAAAAAATCAAAGACCCTAAGCCACTCAAGGCATCACTAAGCCCAGATGAAATAAGCCAGAATGTAGGTGTTAATCATGTTATTTTGTTATTTGTGCACCGATTAAGACCCCCCCCCCTCCGTTGAAGCTGTGAACTGTGAGCCGGGGTGCAGACTGTCTGGGTGCAAAAGTAATAGCACGGGCAGCATGTATAATAGGTACTGTCTGCGGGGTATGTAGAGCATGGAGAAATGGTCTGTCATTTTATCTGGGGGCAGAGGGGGTATTTATAGGAGGGCGACGAAGGGAGGGATAGCGGGGGGCATATTGTGGAGAATGGAGAAAAGGGCAGAAAATAAGAGTCAAGCGGGGGGGGGAGGCAGATCATCATGGAGAGCAGGCTTACAGATGCTCAAAGAACGATAAGGAAATAATGGGATGGGGGGTACAGTGAGAGGGTTTCTCCATATTTTGTCCTCTATCTAACCTTTTTTACTTTATTTCGTTCTTATCTTCTCTCTGTATTATAGCCGCAGTAAATTATTACCTCTGTACTTCTCTAATAGTCCGAAGAAGGAGAGGGAGAGTCGCGGGAGAAAGAAAGAAAAAAAAAAGTGAAAATCACTTTCGTCCACTCTTTGAAGCCCCCCCACCCCTCCAGCCTCGCTTTGTTTCTACCTTCTCCCCCTCTCTTCCTCTGTAACCGATCCAGCTCGGCTCATTTCAAACCTAAACATGTCTGTCTGGCTCCAAAACAGACCAGGCCACCCCTCTCCGCTCTCCTCATCCTCACTTCCCCTCCCCCACCAGACCCCATTTCCAATCCAGAGGGATGATGTCATGCCGATGCTTAGAGAGCCGCGGGGTGGGGGGCTCGGGACGTTGTGTGTGTGTGTGTGTAGGGGGGCGTTTGGGTGGAGGGCAGCCACGGGATGAGGGGTCATGGGAGTGGGAGGTTGTCAGATTGTTTTTTAAACTTCCCAACAGTGATCTCACAGACAATTACTGATCCACTGAGAGAGAGACGGTGAAAGAGCTCCGTCTTTATTAACACGCCTGTCAAAAACAAGCAACATGTCATATCATAGTACATTTATATATAAAACCTTTTGGGTAGAAGTACTCAAAACCTTTCACGTAACAACTAAAATGTGTCTCTTGCACCAGGAAGTGAAAGTTCAGATATTTGATCTTGTTTACTTTTATTAATTTTTATTCAGCTGAACTTTAAACTATTTTATTTTAGTAAAGTACTTGTACAGCTTTTTGTGTTCACCTCTAACTTTTGAAAACGTGTTAAATAAAAAATGTGATATGTAAATAATGTGTCAAAAGGAACTATTGTTTTATAAATACTGGTACCGAAACTTAGCTTTTATTTTGTATCTGCACTCATTTGAAACAGTATGCAACTGATAAATGTGAAAACACAGAGAAAACTGTGTGTTTGCAGCTTCAGTCCTCCATCAGTGTCACTACAGACTTCAGAGTTCAGGGACTGCATCTAGATAAATACTTCCTTTACCTATATGAAGTATAAAAAGCCATGAGGAAAGTTCCCACAATGAAACAAATGAAGAAGAGTCAGTGGCACGTACAGGACTTTCTGCTAACATGGCCTCAATACGGTGCGAAATCTCAATTTGCTGCCCACTGATGGAGTGAACTTCTCAGTCTGTATTATAAAGGGGTTAGTGAGCCAAGGAGGGAGTGATTATGAAGTTTTGAAAAAGTTGCCACTTGTCTCGTTGTTTCCCGGTCGGTCCTGCTGTATATCATGTACATGTTTATACACGGCCGTCCTGTCTGCACATATGTGCTACTGTGGAATCTGTGTTTGTATTTAGAGTTGCTCTGTGGGTCGATGAGAGGTGTGTGTGTGTGTGTGTACACCGTGCGGAGGATGCCTTTAATTCCAGTCTTTTTCAGGGTGCAATCTGGAATCTCAGCTGTCTCCTCACCGCACCCTCACACACACAAATACACAGACACACACACACACACATTAGGGTGTGGCATCAACATCGCTCTGCATGCCCCTGGCTCCCTCCATCCCTAAGCAGCTGACATAGTCGCTGGGTGGGATGAGAACACACACACACACTGGTGTTTTAGCAGAGGGGCGTTACGAGGCTCTAAACTCGGGGCTGCAGATGGACATTCCTGGGGAGGGCTGGTTAGTTTGGGTGACAGCAGAACGGAGGACGCATGTGTGTGTCTTGTGTTTGTGAAAATCTCTGCCCTAAATCACGACCGCACGCCTCCCCTGTCCTCACCCCCTCCATCTCCCTCTCCCTCAAACCTTCCACCTCCTCCTTTCTATTATTTCACCCTCCCGTCATCCCTCTTACAGTCTCACCGCCTCATCATCCCGCAGTCTTTGCTCCTTGGAGAATCTTTGAGCCTGTGACTCATTGTCCTTCCCCGCACCGACTGTGTCAGCAACTATTTAATGATGGGAGTATAAGTCAGGCCAAACTGGGCCAGCTCACTGGTCGTCTCTGGGCGCCCGCTGTGAGCTTGTGAGTGTCCTAATTTTCACCTATAAAGCTGCTTACACATTTAAATTTTAGTCATTAGCAGTTAGAAAGTCAGATATAGTTGTTTTAACTTTAGAGCCTGCCCAAGTTTTATTCTGTTTCTTGTAAAATACATTTTTACCTGACTGAAATATAGCCTGTGTTAAAACAAACCCATGCGGCGTAACTCAGAGAGGCCATATTTAATGTGGATGAGTCAGGAGCCCCGTTCAGGTCTGGAGCTCATAAATCATTAGTGACGTCTGAAATCCCGGAGTAACCCTGCAGGTCCAGCGTTTGAGGGGTTACTGCACAAGAGTCTGAATGTAAAACAGCAGCTTTTAACTCTGAAACACTTTTTTTGTTGTTTAAAAAAACCCTCAATGTTTCAACTTTTGTGGGTTTTGGAGTAAAAAAAAAAAAAGCTCTGTTTATGATATTGAGCTGAAACGTCTGTAAATCCTCAAAACCAGAAAAGGAGACGATGAAAAATGAACTGTCGGAGTACCCCACCCTTCAAGACCGTACCTGATGAGTTTTTGTGGCACCCGGAGTCACAAGTTAACCCGTGTTTAGCTGCGTTGGCTGCACTGATTCAGACTCAAAGGTTGTGTGCAGTCAGGAGAGTTCAGTGTGTCAGAGCCCAGTAACCCTCCCATGACTCCCGAGCTAATCCAAGTCATACGTCATCTGGACGGCGGCGCTGTTTACTGGCTCTCTGGATTTTCCTGGACTAACTTCTGTCTTTCTGTTCTCTTTCTTCCTGCGTATTTACGTCTGTTAGTGTGTGTGTGACTTAGTTTGTCTATATATCTGTGTGTGTGTGTGTGTGTCTGGTTGCATGACTCTGATTTCTGTTCATCTTGTCTTTCTAAGGGGCTGATTGGATCACGCTAACATAATTTGTCAAATCATATAACCTGATTCGTCCGGCTGAACTTTCCTGTAGCCTGCCGACATAAACACACACACACACACACACACACACCTCTCTGTGTGTATGTTTCAGTGTCTGATTGAGAAATGAGTGATTGTTGTGGCTTAGGACTGTGTGATGTACATACGTCTGGGATGGCGTGTGTGTGTGTGTGTGTGTGTGTGTGTGTAACATCTTAGTCTTTCCACTCTCAGGTCCTGTATTGTTTCAGCTGTTGTGAATTAGAAAGGCATGCCACGGCCCGGCCCAGCCCTCTCACTCTCCATCCTTTTTCCTCTCTCCTTCTCTCAGTTCAGTGAAATCCAATAAACTCTCCCGAGACGACTTGAGACAAATAATAATATAATACGTTCAAGAAGACAGAAACGGCATGAATTGAAAAAGAAAATTCATGTTAACAAATGTTTTTTATGTGTGCAGTTGTTTATTCCGTATCACAGCTGATATTATTTCCATCCATCCGAAGGAGCAGAATAAATCATAAATGATAATCATAAATGTCATGTTAGTGACACAGCTGAGAGAAGAGACAAACTGATGCGTCATGTTGAAGACCTTTTTTATTGTGTGTGACATGTAGTTAAGAAAACAAATTTACCTTTAAGCTTGAAATCGGTTTTATTATTTTGCAGCTGAAGGAGACATCTGATAAAGGTGCCACAAACAAAGGCTGTTATGAATAAAACAAGTAGTGGAAAGTTTGGTGATGATGTCACAGTTGATCTACCTGCTGATTTACAGTATAATATGCAGTTAATAGAATAAATATCCGTCATTCCTGAGGATGTTTGGTGTAGTGGAGGTGGTGTAAGATCCCAATGAGAAGGAGAACCAGGTGGGTGTGGATGTGTGGGAGGTGGAGGAGGCTTAAAGAAAAAGAGAAGAGGAGGTTGTGTGTTTGTGTGTGTGTGAGAGAGAGAGAGAAAGAGAGGTGACCTTCAGCATCGACCTCTCGGCAGGACGCCTCACAGGTGTTGTTTGGTGTGTGGGAGAGAAAGAGAAAGAGGAGGTCACCGAAAAGGAAGAAGAGAGGATGAGTCTATTTTTACCGCATTTAAAACTCCCCAAATGGTGTAAACCGCCGCAGAGAATTGACCTCCAGAGTGTTTATAATGTGGAAAGTCCTTCCTGCATTAATCGCACATGGACATTAAACTCCATCTGTAACATAGACTGCCAGCTGAATGAAAACACACACTGAGAAGCAGGCAAGGGAAAGTGTGAAGTTTTTATTTGCTTCAAAGAATGTGTGTGTGTGTGTGTGTGTGTGTGTGTTTGCGCGCACATATGCAGACTAAGTTACCGTTAAATTGAAAAGCACACACACAGTTGCCCACACACTCGACTCAAATCAGCCACAAAATCTGCAAAATCTGAAGCTACTATTACAACCAGCAGCAGTGTGTGTCTGTGTTTGTGTGTGTGTGAGTGTGAGATTGACGGCCATGTTTGTTGAAGTTATTGAGTGAGCTGCTGGAGATTCGTGCCTTATTTGCTTACAGGTGTGTGTGTGTGCGTGCATCAGTGTGTGCTGGATCCAGGTGGCTTTGTGTCTGCCAGAGGAAGGTTGAGAACAATAAATGCTTTCACACACACACACACACACACACACATACACACACACACACACACACACACACACACACACACACACACACACACAC
>JBAJHX010000040.1:18131053-18165790 GCA_037176925.1 Amniataba percoides
ACACACACACACACACACACACACACACACACACACACACACACACACACACACACACACACACACACACACGCCCCAGCCGGATTGGGTTTCAGTGAAGGCGCAGACGGGAATGCACAAGTGGAGCCTGTGAATATCACAGACTTTTGTGTGTGTCTGTATCTTTTCCATATTTATTTTTTACACTGCCGGCTCTCTCATGCCACCACCGACTCCACTGCAGCGCGACAGAGGGGATCGTGTCTCAACTGGAAACCTGTGAAAACTGACAAAGAGGAAATAATGGAGTGAATAAAAAAAAAACCCCAACAGACTGGACTCACTTCCTTGTGTGCCTGCAGACCTGGACAACCACTTTGGGGAAGGGAAAAAAAAAAGACAGCTCATTACTGATAAGCCTCTTTCTCTCCCGTCGGCTAACAGTCCCTCCCCCTCTTTCCCTCTCTCCTTTCTGCTTTCTTTCTTTTTCTTTGACTCTGTATCATTTCACTCTGAGGACAGTGTTTTTGTGCTCCAAAGAGTGTGTGTGGTGGTGGTTGAGGGGGGAGGCGGTGGTTTCCCCCCCGGAGAATTAAGAGTGGATTACAAAGCTGTGATGAATGTAGCCGTGAATGTGGCCATCTCACATCTCACTAGCCCCCTTCTGTCTTTCTCTCACCGCACCAAATCTGGCAACGGCAGTGGGGTGAGATACTGTATAAAATATTACAGTTTATTAAAGCATTTTTCAAATCATTCCTCTTTCACATTTTTCTTCCTGCGTTTATTTGGAATCAGTTTTCATAGCAGAACGTCGCTCGCTGCTCAGCGTGGGATAATCAGCTGCGTGCCGGTATTCAGCTGATATGTTTTTTTGGTAACGAGCAAAATCCTCCTCTGCACAAGTCTCTTTCTCTGTGGCTCCACGCCCCCTCTTAGCACCCTGCCTCCCTCTCTATTGCTACTTAACTCCCCTACGCCTCCCTCCCTCTCTCTCTCACTCTCTCTCACCCCCTTTCTGTCTCATGGTTTTTTTCTTTCTCCTTTTTTTTTCGGGGAGAGAGGAAACCAGCATGATTGGAGCACTTCCTGTGTTTTAATACCGATGCAGGAAACAGGACAAACGGAGCTGAATTCAAACACAAACAGCAAGAAAGCAGGGAGGGAGGTGAGGTAGTGGGAGAGCGAGAGAGAGAGAGAGAGAGAAAGAGAGTGAAGGGACATGTGAGTGAGAGAGAGAGGAGACGAGGGGGGAGCAGCAAGAGAGCGAGAGTGAGGAAAAGAGGGAGATTTTTTTAGCAGCTGCAAACCATTTCAGCTGTGTAGTGGCCTGAGAACAGAGACTGGGAGTGAAAGAAAGGAAAGAGGGAGCAAAGCTTGGGAGAGAGCACACATCTCTGAATGAAAGAAAGAAAGGAAAAAGAGAGAAGAGGAACTGGGATTGCGTGGCACTTTGTTTCATTCTCAGTACGGAGTCAGGAGCAGGAGAAAGGAGACGGCAAAGAAAAGAGCGAGAGGGAAGGGAGCGTGTCCTGGGATTGTCTGCTGGTGAAAGAGGGGGAAGACGCTGCCTGCAAAGCAAAGCTTGGACTGGAGCTGCGAGGGCTGTCTGGGTCTTTGCCCTCTGGATACAGTCCCACGACTCGCTGCTCTGCCCCGCTCGCCTGCCTGCCTGCTTGCCTGGCTGGTCCAGGACCCAGCACCCCCCCCGCCCCCCTTTTTCTATCTACCCCCAGATGCCCTCTTTCACTCCAGCCGCACCCCCTCCAAGATCCTGCCTGCTTTCGATCTACTGTACCACCTCTCCCCTGGAGCTGTGGGTGATCTGAGGATGAGAGAGATAAAAGAAAAGGATTGAAACATTGACAGGGATTTCTTCACTCTAAAGCGGACTGCTTTCTCTCTTTGTTCTGGATTTAGCGTTTTCTTCAAATGCTGCACTGTTGTACGGATGATGGGGTGGATTTTCTTTCACTAATGATGACTGTTATGGTGGTGATGAAATGTCTTAGACAAAATTAGGGTTTGTCCTGCAGGCACAAAGCTCTGATTCTTTGTGATGGAAGCAGAAGACAGAAAAAGAAAAAGAAAAGCTGTGGACTGCTTGAACACTCACCGGACCACAAAGTGGCAGTGACTTGGTAAAGAGATTTCTATTTTCATATTTTTCCCCGAGTTGGGTTTTCTTGCCTCAAAAAGCTCCAAAGGATAGACATTTTCTATACTTCTCTGTCTTTCATTAGTGGATTTCACATTCTCATTCATTTTTCTTGCAAGAAACGCTTTTAAACAAAGGGAGATAAAAGTGAAACAAATCCCTGGAGTATTGTACTTTCATATTCATTGCACCCCACGCAGCCTTTCTTTTATATAACACAGAGTGGGTTTTCTCACCTTAAAAGGAGACTTTTACACTTCCCTGCCTGCCTCTCACTGAGACTGCTGAAGTTATCCAAGCCCTCTCTGCTTTTTCCTGTTGTGCCACGGGGAGGAGAGGAGACAGAAGAGGAAGGAGGCAGGAGCTTATTGAGAGTAAAAAAAAGGGGTCAAGGAATGAGTTGCTGTACATGAATATGGAGGAGAGAGCTGTACTCTCTGTTTTTGACAGCGTAACAAAGAGGTGTTATCCGCATGGTCCTCACCTCGCCTTGGACTTTGGACTTCTCACAGAGGGAGACGATGACTGTTTCTTTCCCTCCCTCCCTCTGCTCATCCCTCCACCTCTGCCTCATTCCGAACGGTCTTTCAAATAAACAGCGCTGGTGATTAATATGGTGCCGAGGGGGAGGGCTGTCTCTCTCACTCCCTCGCTGATGCCACACAGCATCTCAGAAAGACCAAGGAAATGCACTACTGTTGAGGTGACATAGGCAGGAACGCAACACACACCAATGGGAATGATACTGCGGATGGTAAAATGTTGAATATTTTCTAGAATGTGAAACCTGAAGGATTTGTTTAATGCAGCCAAATGGACTGTTTGATTTTGTGGATTATTGGACTGGGGACAATTGAAGGTAAAGGAAGTCATTTTCCACAAAGAATCTTTTTTGTCTATGTCCTTTTTTTTTAAATTATTATTTCTCTTGCCACACATGCACCTTAAATAGGATTTCTGTGGCAGCCTAATAGAAGTGAAAAGGACAAAATGGGAAAGCCCCTGAGCCGTCCGGACTGCCTGAGGCAGAACCCTCGCTGCCTTGGAAAAGGTGATGAGGATGAAGCATACATAGAGGATTGCTATGTCCCACAGCGATCCATATATGATACCATGCGCATCAATGAACAGATTGACCAAGGGACCAAACTGTGTCAACCCTCCAGGAGCACTCTGGGCTCTGGTGGGGAAGTGAGAGGAGAGGGAAGTACGTTATCCAGCAACGGCACCATTGGAGCTGAATTAGGGGGTGTTTTTGTCCCCAGGAATGCAGATAATGCCGGTGGAGTGAAGAAACTAGATGAGAGAGTGATCTTTGATGCCTTAAAGCTAACCGGTGATCTTCAGATAATGTCGCCACCGGTTGGCATCGTGGGTTCAGGTTTGCCTATTGCCCCGTCATCGTCGGGGTCTAGCGGGGTAGCTGCAGTGGCCAAGAGGCGGCATCAAGGTGGGGATAAGAGGGACAATCCCAACCGTCGCTCTTGGAAAGCCTTTATGCCCCCAAGTTATCCAGAGTTTGCCGAGAGACTTGAGTTCTCATCTGCTGAAGGAGCAGAAAAGCGTCTGTCTGGAGCAGGGATCCCTCTCTCTCCTCTACAGCCCATTCCTTCTCATCTCCCCCCAACTACCCCAACCTCGTCCACTCCCTCCTTGCCTCCTTACACGCCCTCCCCCTTATCGTCTGCTCCCCACACGCCTCCTGTCTCCTCCTCGCCTTCTTTGACACCCACAGTTAGCCCTGTTCCTCCTCTCCAGCAGCATCCTCTCAGCAGGCAAAAGCAAGTTCATCCTGTGCTGCAGAAGCAACACAAGCAAACTCACGCGGTGCCGTCGCCCTCCAAAGAACAGTTACCTGCCTTTGGCCAGACTCGGGCACCCCAGGTTTCTGGAAATACACCGCAGCATAGCCCCAGTACGTCCAGACAGGTGGAAAGAAAAAGGGAGGAGCACAGACGGACTCCTAGCGCTTGTAAAGCTGGAATTAGACAGATCCCAGAGGAAGCAGTTGAGTCAATTAAGACCTCAGATTCAGAGAGGGACTCTCCTCTTTTGGACCAGGACCAGGGGGACAACGCTCCTCTCATCCCCCCAAAACCAGTCTTCTGTCCTCCTACGAAGGCTCGCACTTGGCCCCGCAGTATAACAACAGGCAAAAGAACCCACGTCGGACTGAGACACAACTTCCCTGTACTCCCCCCTTTGCCTCCCCTGTTAGGTGAGGATTGCAACACGGATGAAGAGTCACTTTATCTACTAGACCCCCCATCTCCGTTCCTGAAGGAGGAGGAGGGGTTAATATATGGTGGTCTGCCTCTCTCCCCCTGCATCAGTCAGGAGGGAGGTGATGATGGGCTGCTTGGCTGGGGTGCTCATGGCGGTGAGCTCCGAGAACGCACAGCCTCCGAGCTCAAATTTGAGGAAGACGAGCGCAGGATACTTCAGGAGCTCGATGAAGAGGAAGACTGCAGGCAGATGACTGAGGAGGAGGAGGAGGAGGAGGAGGCATGGAAACAAGAAAGGGATAAAGCAGAGGAGGAGAGAGCTCAGCGAGAGGAAAGAGAGTGGGAGGCAGTTCTTAAATTAGAGAACAGGGAGATAATTGACCAGTCTTGGGATAGGGATACACTGGAATCGGAGGGTTGGGGTTTAGCAGGTTCTTCTGGACACTGGCCTGTATTGACTCCCCCTACAGGGTTTGGAGGTCCTGGAGTCCCCAGTGCCTCACCCTGCCCCAGCTCGGAGGCTGAGTCTGATGACCTCTTCCTACAGCTGGAGAGGCAGTGTGAAGAGGATGAGGGAGAGGAGGGAGTGGAGATGAGTGTAGACCCTGAGCCCTTTGATCCCTACACACTTCCTTGTTTACAGGAAGAGGAAGAGGAAAGAGAGGAAGAGGCAAATAAAGCCTGGGTAGATTTTGAAGGAACGCTTCCTTTAGATGAAGTTAACTCTGTAGAGCCTGACAGTGTTGCACCAAGCTTCGAGAATATCACAAAAGACTCTCAGTTAAATCACTCTGAACAAATACAGCATATTAGAAACTTTAACTTGGTGAGAGCACAAGACTGTGAAAAGGAGCATAGTCTCATAGATGAAGAGAGTGATATTGACTTTAATGACGATAAGGCAGATGTTGAGGAAGAAGAGATTAGTTACACAACAGATTCTGCTTTTGGTCAACAACTGGAGTCGGACTCCAGCGGGATCCACATGTCCCACCCAGACAGAACTGGTATCAGTGATATTACTCATACAGACTGTGAACAGGAGAAGCCTGCACAAACTGAAACAGAGCCGGATAGTGGGGCATCATCGGAGCGTGACGGTGAAGACTGTGAGGAGAGAGCCTCCTCTCCATCTCGTAGCCCTCTGAACCCTTATGCTGAGGAGGCGGAGCGAGCGGAGGAGGAGGTTGAACAGGATGAGGGAGAATTGAAAGAGGAAGAGGAGTTAGGAACAGAGTGGGATGTGTATGACCAATCTGAGCCAAGTTTGGACAGTAGCGAGGGAGTTCTCATGGATCAATCCCTTGAGCCTCTCCACACAGTTGCAAAAGAAATCGACAGTGAATGTACACAGGATGTTGACGTTCAAACGTCCTGTCAAGAAGATCCAGAATCCGCAGAGATCAACAAGCCTGCTGCGGCAATAACTTGTGACACAGAAGAGACATGCCTTGCGTCAGAGACTTTTGTTGTCCCCACAGATGTAGCGTCAGGACTGGACACGCCTGGACAAGATACAGATTTGGAAGCTACATCAGAAGTGACAGCTAGTACCCCAAAATCAGATTCTGTTGCTTTTGTACATCCTCAGCATACAGACTTAACTCCCCCTTCTTCTTTACCTCAGTCACCTTCTAAATCGGACTCTCACGGTGCTGGGTTGGATACTAAAGACTCAGAGGCCTTTGTGATATCAGATAGTTTTGTTTACCTGGCTGTGTCTGCACCTCCCCAGTACCCCAATGACTGCCCCCCATCTCCGCTCGAGGACTCCATTCCCCCAAGTCCTGTCCCCAAACCTCCCTGCTGCCCAGACCCTGAGGAGGATGGAGCCTTCCTTTCCCCTGACAGCTTTGTTTACATGGCGGCACCTGAACGGCCCCAACCCGGCCCCTCAGATGTCTGCTCTGCCAGTGAGGATACTCAGGAGCTGGACTTGGACTCGTACTCTGAAGGGACCCAGTCTGGGATGGATGGGGTGGAGTTTGTCCTGGGCTCAATGACCGGCGACAGTGACTGGGAGTCGGATGGTTCTGCCCTGGATTTTCCTCCACTCATGTCCACAGACCAGGCCTGGGATCAGCTTGAGCCAGGCCTGCTGCAGAGCCTATTTACACAGACAGAGACAAGCCAAGCACAGGCCTGTAGGCCCCAGGAAGACGGGGCCCAGACAGGGGCCGAGACCTGTCAGACAGACCCTCACTTAGAATCAGAAAGGAGCTCTAAACCAGAGACTGAATCGACACCACACACAAGTCCCGACACTGACACAGAGACAGAGGTACGCTCCCATGTTAAATGTTTGTTAATTAAGATACACAAACTTCGTATTGGTGATGTGAGTTGATTTATTAGTCTAGAAAATTGTGCTGTCCAAAGTGATTTGGAACGGATATAACACTAGAATGCATTGTCCATAAATACAATGCCAAGTGGAGAATTAAATTTAACCCCACAGAGCCCCGTTTATTCACCTGTCTAACCTAATAAGAGAAGATTGATAGGTGAGGAGTGAGCAAAAATCTGTTTTTAGCAATGAATGCAATGGATGTGGACACAGAGGCGAAGCATGGGAAAAGAATTGGGTCAGGTAGCCGAGCGTTGAGTATAACAGATGTACACATAGCATGGAAAATGTATGTGTGTGTCTGGAGGGGGTGCAAAGTTATGTAGACGCCATAATTAGCTAGTTGTGTTTGAGTAGTAGGGCTTTAAATGTTTGCAATATGATGCTCAGAAGGGGGGTTTTGATACTTATGGGAAACTACCTTCAGGGTCGGCCAGTGTATGTGTGTGTATGTGTGCATATAGTGTCTGCTTGGGTGGGGGTCAGCACTAATCTACACTGCATGCACATATTTGAGATTGATCACATGTTTATTTGTGCGAGGCTAAAAGAGCAGTATGTGCCTGCAGCCTACTTATAATTCTGATCTCAAGTGCAGAGTTTATAACATTTATCTCAAGGGCGCGCTGTTGTTGTGTTTACTCCGTCTGTATATAAAATGCTAAGTTTCCATACAAAGTCATGGGTGCTGGGTGTATTTCAGCTGTGTATGTACACAAAGTGAAGTGATTGTTTGAGTAATTTGTGAGAAAGGTCAGTGTTTGAGGAGTGTGTTTGTGTTGTGAAGCAAGACTTCTGGATAACTTTCACTGTTTGGGTTGATTTGGTCTCTGAGAATGTAATCAGCATCACAGTATACACAGTATTACCGCTGTGCACAAATCTGAAATGGATATTCTATAAATGCTGTGAGATTAGCTCGGTGTGGACGTGACACACAGGCCTGTCAGCGTGAGTGTGCGTGTCGGACTAGTCTCTCTCCGCATTCATCTGCATTCAGCGCTCTTCTCCCGTCTACCTCCGTGTCTGTGATGGACTGTGTGGGCTGCATGCTAAGGTGTGTGTACATGCCGAGTGGATCTCAATGTGACAGTGTGTTTGACAGGCTGTCGTGCTTTCCAGGAGCTCTGCTATGACTCAATGTCTGGGCCAGATTTGCCTGATCTGAGCCCTGTTTTCATCGGGCGTCCTTCTAGCGAGCTTCTGCAGTTCACCTGTAAAATTCGAGTTGACAGGAATGTTCCTTTTTTTTGCACATGAAATATGCTCAAATCTAAAATCACTGTCTAAATTTAGAAATTCCACTCTGTCACCCTTTCACTGGCAAATTCTAACAAAATGAGCCTCCCATGAAAGAGTCTCTTCACCAAATTTAAGTCTAAAGTGTTCGTCATAGGAAATATTTTGTGACAAACAAAGTTGGTTTTATGTTAGACAAAGAAACTTCTCATCAGTGCACATCATGAACAAGCACTTTGTGATTTGTGCGGCCGCTGATGCGCCTGATCCCATGCTGACGATGCAAACTGCTGCTCCTCTGTTATTACGTGATAGTTTCCAACAGGCGCACATTTCCTGCTCTCACCGGTCAGTCACAACTCATTTGCTCCACCCTTTGTGGCTTTGTGAGTACATTTGACTATGTGTGTGTTTGTGAGAAGGTGTGTGTCTGCGCGCGTGGTTCTTTTGTGTGTTATCAGTCCACGTCTGTTTGTTCTGTCTGCAGCGTCTCTGGCTTCACTTTAATGTAATCAGATGTCGAGTCCACTGAGCCTCAGACTGAACTGTGCTCGAGTGCAGAGCATCTGTAAGAGCATCAGGCAAAGACAACGTTTTGAAGTAAAACAACAAAAAGTGGCACCTCCCTTTTGTGTGGCATGTTTGTATCAAAAGTATACTCACTGACCAGACTCTTGGTTTTGAGGACGCTTTGTGATTAAGTCTGATTTTTGCAGCGTTATGTAATGCTGGCTCCTAGTTAAATCTCTATTTCCCAGGTCAGACACAGAAGAAACTTTTAGCACACAGCAAAGTAAACTTTAGCTCAAAGCCTACAAAGTTGTGTCCATAGAGGGCTTTTTCTAGACACGATACTTGGGTCCAATTAAAAGTTTTGTCCCAAAAGGAGACAAGTAGCATTTAATAATGCAAAGAAAATTATTTAAATATCACTGCATGCTACCACAGAAACACTGGCTCCTTTATGTATTTTGTGGTGAATGATGGATGGTGATTTTGGAAATTTGACTCTCCGCTTTTTGTTCGCATTTCTGAAAGGTGACACATGCACTTTTGTTGCGTTACGAAATCCCCTTTATTCAGCCATGCTCCTTCTCCTCAACTGACTCTCTCCCTCCCCTCCCACCTCCCCCTCCTCTCCTCCGTGCTTTGATGGTTTTGTTGGTGAGATAAGGAGGTGAGAGCTAAATACTGTGGCTCTCTGTGAGGGGCAACACAAACAGTGTGTGAAGTCGTCTGGGGAATATAAACCTCCATATCAGATACCGATGTGCCAGGGCCAACAGTGGGGCTGTGAGCTGGACTCGTTGCCCGCTGACGGTCCTGTCTTTCTCTTTCTTGTTTTGTTTCTGTCTGCCTGAGCAGTCTCACTTTTCAGTCTGTCTGCCTCTCTCACGTCTTTCCTTTTCCCCACTGCATTAAGTTTTTCTCACATCTGCCTCTTTTCTTTTCTGTTTTCTGTTTTGTGTCTCCCTCCCCGCTTCAAAATTCTGCACCGGTGCAAAACCGAAACACACACACAAAAAACAAACACCAGGCAATTTTCACGTTAAATTACTGATAGAAATTAATTGAAAAGGGATGGTGACGAGAGCATGGGGAGGACAGATAGACACGCTGAGTTTAGAAAGACAAAGGACAAAGACGCAGAAACAAAAAGAGTTATGACAGGCGACAGGGTGGTTGGGCGGAGGAAGCCATTGTTTCCCGCGGGGAGCACCTTTTTAGCGCTACGTGGGGTTTTGGTACAGGGATAAGAGAGCCACGCTGGCAGGCAGACACAAGCAAAAGGATTATTATGGAGCTCATTTTTAAGGCACATTGTATGTACATGTGCCCCACAAACAGACAGACAGATGGACTAGCTTTGCATGCTGTTTGATGAGCCGGGACGAGGGGAACGCGCAGTACAGACAGACTGACCGATGGCAGCTTACACACAGATTTAGAGGCAGGCAGTTTGGAAATTGCATGTTTCATTCATAACCCATTAGCATTTGTTGTTGCTGTCTGCAGATACAAGATTTTTATGGTCCTTAGATCTTCCTAAATTATCTCCATGTCCACATAGATGAGGACATTTTGTTATTTTGTGTCTAAAATCATTCAGATTTGGACTTTTTTTCCTTCCAAAAGTAGACTTCGGTGTTGTCTCTTATGATTGATGTTGAAATTAGTTTTGAAATCAACTCTGACGCAGTAAAGAAAAACTACTGTAACATATCCCATTTTAGTTGTAAATCTTTATCAAATAAGATGAAATGCTTGGAACGAACGGCCCTGAGAAAGATGAGGCATTAAAACACAGATGTTGAAGCAGAGACGGAGACAAACAGGGTTAGAGAGAACCAGGTGGCTTCAGGTCCACGGCTCATACATTTGTGTTTTGATTGATGTGATAATTCTGGTACTGAACAACCGCCTCCGGGATAAACCTGCGGAAGATGGAGGGAGAAGGGGGGGGAGACGTGTTCGGGGACACAGAATAGCATAAAAGCAAAAGCAGGAACACATTGATCTCCCTCTGGAACTGTAGGGAGATGCGCTTAAAATGTAAAAAGTAGATGGTTTTTCAGTGATTTTAGAGAGTTTTTGTCTGCATGCCTGCCTCCACATCACTCCCCGTCCCTGTCTATCTGCAAGATTTTAGAGCAGCAGAGGTCTCCTGTTAGATTTGAACATGTTTCCAAGAAACCTCAAATCCCAACAAGAAAAAAAAAACAATCATATATTACTCTTTCTTTGTCTGTCTCGCTGGGAGCTGATTAACGGCCTGAAAATCCGCCCAAAATTTGAACAACAGTGACGGCATGAATGAAGGAAGAATGTTCACAAGAAATTGCATTCCTAGAAGAGAAAAATAATTACTGCAGGGACAATAAATGAGGAGAAAAGGAGGCTAGTTGAGAGCCAACGCGCTCTGAATGCGAGCTACATTTGCATGAGATTTGTATCTGTTTGTTGATGTTCAAATAAGGACACTGGATTCAAATGGGATTTATTAACCCATTAACCCCTTTATCCCTGAGTCTCAGATTGGTCAGTCCGCAGCTTAAAGCAAAGCCTCTCTGGCAAAAGTGTTTCACCCCCTCCTTTCAAGGTTAGTTTGGAAACAGATTTCTACTCTTTTCCTTCCTCCGCTCATTCCTCGTTCCATTAAAAGAGAAAGGAGGGAGCGAGGAAGGATGAGGGCTGAAAGCCAGGAAGAGAGCGAGGGGCGAGGGCAGGTGGAGGAGGGGTGAGGGAGGAGGTGAAGGAAAAGCAAAGCGATAGCCGCTCGGTTAACCGGCTGCCATATTGTTTTCAGGAGAAAAACTTTACCCACGGCACAGGATATTCAGGCTGTTCATTTTTTCCCTCTGCTTTTCTATTTATCACTCGTGTACACCGACTCCCTTTCAGTTTCAATGCAAGGCCGATGTTTCATTTCACCGGCTCTTCAGTTCTGTAGCTTTGAAAGTGCACACTTGGTTTTTATATTTTTATATGACCACTAGCTGTTTTCACGAAGTAGAGGGATCACGAAATCAGTCATGAAGGGAAAGAGAGATGAAAGGAGAGTTGAGAGCACAACTCTAAAGCCCCGATAACATTTTGGAAGTGTAGCTGGGCAACATCCGGCAATTTCTGAAGCATATTTTATTTTTATTATACTTTCTGATATTTTTGCAGCAGTGAATGGAAAGCAGTCGTGTTTATGTGCAGTCGTTAGTGAGTCTCTGTTTTTATGTTTGGAGCTGCTTCCTCATCTGTCCCCCATAAAGACATTGATTGCCCTTGAGTGAAGTTTTGGACTGGAGCCATCGACACAGTTATTCCTCTCCTCAGTTTTATCAGCCTGACAGATGAAGTGTAGAGCATCCACACGCATGTGCTGTGTCACTTCAGAAACACACTGTTATGTAACTTCCAAAGTAAGATTTTGAGATTTTAGAATGAATTTTTATTAGAGATACGTATGAAATGTTTAGCTTTGTCTTGGAGCGTCTGTGTGTTGTTACAGAGAGGCAGCACAGTCATGTGCTTTCACAGTTTTAAAGTATTTGACCTCATTTGTCACTCGTGAAGTAAGACAAACTGTTAGTGACCACAAAGTGATTTTGGAAACACTGATGAAAGATTTCTGTGTTTCTGTTTTGTTTGAACTCCTCTGAGTAGTCTGATCCTGTGTGATCAGATTTTATTAACATCAAACCACATCCAGGCAGTCCAGATGATGTTTTTGAGAGTTAAACTCCTAATGACTAATACATGCACATGTTTTTTAACTTTGAATGTTGCTTATTTGGTCATATATATCTTTCATGTAATGGAGAAAAAACCTGTTACCAAGTTTTTTAGGCGCTTTAAAGTTGGGCTGCAACTAATAATTCTTTTCATTCTTGAGTGATTTTCAGATATTTTCATGATTAATCAATTGTTTCGCTTTTGAAAAATATTCATGAAAAATATTTGCAAGTTCTTTCATATTTCCAAACATTAACAACAGCAGCCTCTTGAGCTGACGTCTGTTTGATGAGACATGTTGATGCGCGTGCTGTTTCGCCCGTAACTGCCTCTCTAGTCAGATCAACTTTCATCTCACAGTTTTTTATCGCCTGGCCACATTTAAACTGCGTCCGAACGTCCAGATGGAGAGACGAAGCCGGATGAAATGAGAGGGGGTGGAGGAGGACGAAGGAGGAGGTAGAGAGAGATGAGCGGTGACATGGTGGGAGGAGGAGGAGGATGACAAGTACAGCGGCGGTGGTTGAGTTTGCTCTGCTCGCTGCGTGCCGGCTGAGGTAGGGAAGAATGACAAGTATGTGGGACATTTTCCAGGCCTCTGGTTTTAGCGGAGCCAACGACTCCGAGCTGGTGAAAGAGAGAAAGAGCAGAGAGGGCGTCTGAACGAGAGACAGAAAGAGAAAGAGGGGAAAACACAAAGAGAGCGATAGATGGAGAAGAAGAAGAGGAGGGACAGAAATGTGAGCGCACACGGCCTGTAACACGTTTATATACACCCCCAGTGTGTGTTTAGATGATGAATGGGTGTACTTTCCCTGTTTTTTCCTTTTCTGGTCCCCTCTATCTCTGACACACACACACACACACACACACACACACACACACACTCACACACACCAGGATAAGGCGAAGGGTGGAGCGGGTCACGGCTGCAGTCATTGTTGTTCTGGCCGACAGACTTCCTGTTCTAAGTAGCTATGACGCCCATCACCACAACACAGCTGCATCCAAAATGGACAGGAACACACACACACACACACACACACACACACACACCTCGCTCATTCATATTTAGCCATGCACAGAGATTCATACCTGTACTCTTCATTATTTCTTTTCACTCTCATAATTTCGCACCTCGATTTGTACTTTACACTTTACACTTGACAAACACATGCACAGATTAGGAGAGGTATGCACACACACACACTCACACATACACACACACACACACACACACAAAGCCTTGGCATAGAGAACCTGTAGTTTGCAGCCATATTTAAACCAGATGAGCAGAAACCTGTAAACCCTTTGATTATGACCCACTGCGGAGACTCAGAAACACGTTCCAGCTCAAACGCTTCCAGCCCATCGAGAGAGCAGCTCACTGTTATGTCTGCAGGTCTGTAAACATCCCCGACACGTCATAAATCCAAATTTAAGGCACTGGAAGGTTTCAAATAAAGGGGAATACGTTCTGAATGGGGAGAAATGAAAGGAACTCAGATGTGAAACATGAAAATCCTTTCATTTGGACTTTTATCTTTTAATTTGAAATCATCTGAGGATCTTGTGAAGACAAAGATCCACCAATATTCTGAGGTATTAATCTTCATACTCATGCATTTATTGATTATATTATTATTTTGCTTAATACTTATTGTGAATATTAAGAAGGATGAAGTGAAATATTCCTACATCCAGTCCAGATCCTCTTTCAGATCCACTGCTGGTCTGTTCGCTGTCTGTTTACGAGAGAAGATTGGATGGAAAATGAAAAACTGATTGCGTCACAAATACTCCTTTTAGATATTACAGTGAAAAAAAGGGGTGAAGAGCCTTTTCATGTTCAGCATGTTCAGATGTTTTCACTGCAGTTGTAGCGGGTATGAGTGTGCAGTGGTTTATTATTATTATTTGACTGTTGGACACCCACCACTGTTTGCAGCCTCTTCCAGGCCATAGTGGTGTTTCACTGAAACCCAAACCTACATTTTCCCTCTCCCTCGCTTTAGCTACACCCCCCACTTCACTATTTTCACACCAGTTATTTTCCCCCGGGCACGGATTTACCAAAATCTGGTGTGTGTTTGTCCTGCATGTGCATATCTGGTTATTTGTGTATGTGTGTCTCTCCGTCTCTTTGTGTGGCCATCAGGGTTTGGCTGCTGCAGCATTACAAACCGCCGGGCTTAATTCTCCCGCTGTGGGCCTGTTATGAATGTCAGGACTTCTCAAATGTCCCCCCTCCGCTTTTTGACGGGATTTTGTCCCAGAGACGAGCAAACAAAAAAAAATTTCATCGATGGTGGTTTGCAGTTTTCCCACTGCTGAGGGAGCTGGTGGAATACCGTGAAATTGTGAAAGTTGTTTTGTGGATTTGGCAAATTGTTGGATACAGCCATTGGGTTTACAGGAATTTAGCAGAATGTTTTTTTTCTCACAATGCATTAGCTGTCGGTTTTGGGTTGTTTTTCTCCCACAGTACTACTGACTGTGGGTAAGAACCAGGCTGTTTATCACCAAGAACAGCATTAACAAACCAGGCAGGAAGAACATTTTTATGGGTCAGCTCCAAATTATGAAATGAGAACTCGAAATTATGAAAATTCACAGAAGTGACACAGTTTTGTAATGGGCCATGCTGGAGTCATGGTGGAGTCAAAAATACATAATGGGAGCCTCGAGTAATCTCAAGAGACAGCTTTTTTTTTTTTTTTTTCCAAAAATCAAATTCAATCAAATCACCATTTCTGAACACAAACATATTAAATTATTAATATTAAACAGAGAAAAGCAGCAGCATTTCCACATTTGTTAAGTTATAACCATCCCAAACAAGCATCTTGGAAAACTTCTGCTTTGTGTTTGTGTTTATACGGAGCAGAAGCACAAATTTACTACGACGCAAAAGCTGTTTTGGCTGTTGCTCAGTCTTTTTCGGCCAGAGAAGTCAGGTCTGGTTGTCTTTAGTATCGGGTGGCTGCTCCTATTGTCATCACAAGATGGCTCCAGCCCTCCACTATGACACGTGTGTGTGTGTGTGTGTGTGAGAGTAATGTGTCCAGACAGGCGAAGTTGTGTGTGTGTGTCTGCTTGTGTGTGAATCTGGGTGTGTTAGTGTATTCTGCGATGTGTGTGTGATGTCGACTCAGCCTTTTCCAGCCAGCCCCTTACTCGTCTAACCCTCTAATCCCCGTAATCCTCCTCTCCCCCTCCTCGTTTTTTTTCTCCACCCTTATTCCTCCTGTTCCCTTCCTGTTTCCCACTCCTCTCTGATCTCTGCACATCCCTCTGTCTGTCTCCCATCCCCTAACATCCAGTCGCTTCTATATATATGTGCTTAATGTAGTAAAGTTCATCCCGTTTGTCATCACACAGATTGAATGTGTAGTTTATTTTTGTCCACCGACTTCTGCCTTCAAATAGACTCTTTAAACTGAAGTAATCTTTTTTGACTCATATGTTTTCTACCTTTGTCTTTCTCTTATTCATTCACTGGTGGAGAGATAAATAAATAAAACCCTTTTCTTGCCTCCTCTTGCAGGCCGTGGAGAGAGAGCAGGTGGACAGCATTCAGCCGAAGCTGCAGCATGTCAACGCGGTGGGTCAAGGTCTCATCCAGAGCGCCGCCAAGCACACCGACACTCAGGCGCTGGAGCACGACCTCGAGACCACCAACCTTCGATGGAACTCGCTCAACAAACGGGTACGACGACTCTGAACTCGTGAAGCCCGGAGAGCTTTTTGCACTTACATACACACATTTCTCTTATATTCACCTCTCGACTCACAACCGTCTCTCCCGTCTTCAGGTGGCGGAGCGGATCGCCCAGCTGCAGGAGGCCCTGCTGCATTGTGGGAAATTCCAGGACGCTCTGGAGCCTCTGCTGAGCTGGCTGAGCGACACGGAGGAGCTGGTGGCCAATCAGAAGCCCCCGTCTGCCGAGTACCGCGTGGTCAAGGCCCAGATCCAAGAACAGAAGGTACGAGAGGGATGAGGTGGTACCAAATTAAAAAAAAAAAAAAACTCTTTCACACGCAGAAACACGAGTGATGAGAAATCTCTCTCACTGAGAGATGAAACGATCAAAGCAGCAGAAGTGTCTTTCTTTAGGTCATCAAGGGGTCATTTTAATGAGAAGTGTTTTTCATTCAGTGTTTGCTCCGATTTTTCATTTGTGGGATTTGAAGCGGTGATCATCAAGCTCAGTTGTCTGAGCTCTTAGCTTCTACCACCCACATCCTCCTCCTCTTTCTTTGAAGTGTCCTGCCAGCTTCTGTCCGCAAATCAAAGTGGATCTGAATTTTCACTTTTCATTTTCCGAGATTATTTGTCTTTTAAACAGTAGTGCAAAGAACAGATCTTCCATTTATCAGACAGATGAGTATTTGAAGTGAAGTGAGACATTATTGATATTCAGATGTCCTCATTGTCCTTCAACCATGCACAATGGATATTTGAATGACAAACACACACACTAACCAGCGTACACACAGTCAATGATCCGTCTGCCTGGCATCCAAAAGGCCCCAGTTGACCGTCTGCCAGTCAGACTGGCATAAAAACAGACACACACACATGCACAGTGGATTTGTATTGTTTTCAGAGGCGCACTCACACACGCGTTTCCCTGTTTATCCAACATACACTTCCTGTGTTTGTGCGCATACGAGTGCTGCAGTCTCGGCCGGCGATCAATCACACGAGTGAGTTTACATCCGAGACGAAGAGCCATGTCACCGTTTGGCTAAAAAAGAGAGAGCAAACTGTAGAAAAGTGCATTCCTGGGGCCGAACCGAGCTGTTGGTTCAAAGCAGACGGAGAGACTGCCACCAGAACAGGAAGGAAGTCTGCTCATGTTTGCTGTGTGCTGATCTTAAAACAGTTGGATAGCTTGTAAAGTGAGCTTAAAGTGTCTCCTTTTAAAAAAACAACACCTACCCCCATTAGATGTAATCTTTATGTAAGAAGAGAGATAAAAATTCAAGAGGTTTTTACAAGGGTTTCTTCCAAATCTCTAAAAGGTGGGAAATGTTTCTGTAGTTTAAGTGTAGATTTAGTTAACAGCAGGAAACAACAGCGCCGTTCTGTTGCAGGAAAATTATTAATTCTATTATAAAAAGGCACAATTTACTTATTTCATGCCTCAAATTTCTGCGTGGTTAGAAGGACTGTTGGGTTGTTTTGAGGGAGCAAATTTTCTAATTTGTATTAGTCAAAAGTGTAAACATCACTTCCTTTTGCAAACATGGAGGGATTACTGTAGCTTTTAAGTTCATACTGATTCATGGAACATGTTGACAGAAAGAAAATATTTATATGAGTTTAATTAAGCAGTGTACACTCACTGTCACCGATTCATCAGGTGTTCCTAAGTCCTGCCTGAAGGTAGTAATGTTCAGTCTTTGTTTTGACAGGTGAGGTCATTATTGAGGCAGTTTATTCACTCCTTGAAATGTGCAAAAAAAAAAACCCATCTGTGTGTGTTTCTCTCCCTGCAGCTGCTCCAGAGGCTGTTAGACGACCGCCGGCCCACGGTGGAGATGATCCGCGCTGAGGGAGCGAGGATCGCGGCCACGGCGGACACTCAGGACCGAGAGAAGATCCAGACCCAGCTCCAGAGTCTGGCAGAGAGATGGACCGACCTGCTGGACAGAGCCAGCGGCAGGTAAGCCTCCTCTGCAGGACGGGGTCGGCTTCAGGGTGAAGAAGATCTGGGTATAATCTGTGTGTGTGTGTCAACCAAACATGATTGTTTCTCTGATTAGAAAAATGTTCTTCCTGACATTTGTGGATATTCTTAACAACCTATTGATTATTCTTGATGCTTCAAAATGATCAATTTTATACCCTGTAAAGACAACACAGTACAGTACACGAAAAGCAAGAAGTTGTAAATAAGTGGTTTGTGGAAGGTAATTGGTGGTGTTCCTCAACAGCATGTTATCTTGTGGTTATTTCCTGTTTCCTCGTTTCATCTTGGTGTGGATCCGTCGAGCCCCGCTGCACTTAAAGAAAAACTTCTGTCATTATTGTTGGTTTCTGTGGTCTACAAGTAATTTCAGCGGCTCTTCTGTTCACTGGGGAAAGTAATGATTCTCTGGGTTGGGATGGGAACACACATGCAGGACACACTCGCAAAGCAGTAATATATAATTTTTATAGCAAATTCAAGCCTGACAACTTACTGTAAGACATTATATAAAACATCTGTTATGTCTTTTGTAATTTATTACACTGTCTATTAAGAACACTACCAAAAAGATGTTTTCGCAGTGCTTTGGAAAACATCCCCCTCTGTGTCTTTCTCAAACACGCAGATGCTACAATAATACATTTTATCTGTTTATGAAATTCTTTAGAATTGAATAAGATATCATAAAAATTTCATGAATATTTGATAAACCTCGTTTATGAGAAAGCCAACAGCTGTATGACACAAAATCAGCTCCATGTTGAACAATGAAGCCTAACATAGAAAAAAAAATCAGTAAAAGCAATAAGATACCAATAAAAGCTCCCCTCCTCCACCTCATCTCTCTGTACCCCCCCCCCACCGCCTCCCGTCCCTCAGGCAGAGGCAGTTGGAGGAGCTGCAGGTTTTGGCACTTCAGTTCCACGAAGCCCTGGAGCCGCTGGGAGAATGGCTGAGTGCCACCGAGAGACGCCTGAGCTCCGCCGAGCCCATGGGAACCCAGACGGCCAAGATCACCCAGCAGATCAGCAAGCACAAGGTACTGTTACAGAAGACCCCCCCTCATGAAAAGGTCGGAAAGGTGGAGAGATTTGTAGATGTGCCAGCGAGCTCCAGAATCCCTGCCAGCCATGTTTGCTGTGGATGTTGTCGTCTGAACAACAAAAGAGGCTAAAAACACAAAAAAATCTTCTCAGCAGTCCCTTCAAACTTAAAAAATGTGGTTATTTTATCAGAAGGAGCTCTTAGTCGTTGACATGCTTGGAAATATAAAGGCAGACACACTTCATTTAATAGATTTACAGATGGTGCAGACAAGAAAATACTTGCTTGACTTTCCAGTTTTTTTGAAGTGACAAATAACAAAGAGCGAACGACAAACACACACACACACACACACACACACACCCGCACTTGATCTCATTGAAGATCCAACAATGCAAACACAGTCATACCTTGTCTATTTCCTGTTTTTATTCTCGTTTAAGTTGAGTTTGTAGTTTTATCTCTGTTGTGTTCAAGTGTTTTAAGTTCTTTTTTTAAGTTACTCATTCATTCACCCATTGACGTTTATGATTTCTTGTCGATCTATAATTTGTCATTTGCATGCTCATATTTTGAGTTTTCATCCATCTGTTCTTTCTGTTCTGTTATTTTCTCACTTTCTCTACCCCTCAAACAAACACACACAAACACACACACACACACACACACACATTTCCCAGGCGCTCCAAGAGGACGTGGCCTCACGCGAAGCTGAGGTTAACCGCCTCGAGTCCCTCAGCCAATCGCTGACCCCGCTCAGCTGCGCGGCCGACCGCGATTGGTTAAGCGAGCGGGTGGGGGCGGTGAGGTCGGGTCACTCTGAGCTCGCCGATTGGTGCACGAGGCGGGCCGGCCTGCTGGAGCAGGCGCTGGCTAACGCTCAGCTGTTTGGGGAGGAGGAGGTGGAGGTGCTGAACTGGCTGGCTGAGGTGGCTCAGAGGCTGGCTCAGGTCTCCGTCCAGAGCTACCAGCCACAGCTGCTGTCCGAGCAGCACAAACACACCGTGGTACGACTTCATGAACACACTGACCGCCAACTTTAAATTAGTACATTTATTAGGGAAGGGCCACAGTATATATGTGGATTATGATAATAAAGTATTTTGAATGAAGTGAATGCCCTTTAATATACAAATATATCAGTAAAATATTTGTGTATGACATTAAATGCAGTCTAGTATGTATATATGGTGTAGAGAGGCAAAAACTGTGTGACTTAACGCATAGTGAGAAATCACGAGAGAATTCAGATGATTATCTCTTTCAGACCATCAGTATAGATTTTTACTTTCTTTCTAAGCAGTAAGTGATTCACACTCTGTTTCTCCCCTCAGTCTCTAAATGAAGAGATTCTGAGCAGGAAGAAAACCGTAGACCAGGCCATCAAGAACGGACAAGCCTTACTCAAACAGACCACAGGTAATTAATAATTCTTGATATTATCTTTTCTGTTTCCTCCTAAAAAGATATTAAGAGTTATCCTCATTTTTCTGTTTGTGTTGGAGGGTATCTGATCATCTGTTGATCTTAGCAACATAAATTAATAAATGAGACATTCTGTACATTTTGAACTTTTCTTTGTGAAGCCTAACAGGACAAACGCACAAGAAAGAAACTTTAACCATGTTTTCATGTAGTTGTTGTAGAGTCACATCCAAACCACACATTTTTACATCAGCGGTGAACCGAACTGTAACATCTGGTTTGTGTCTCTCTTCTCGTGATATTAGCCACGCTGACTGTTAGCACGATAAGCGAGTTGATTGTTGGTTTACCCCATCAATTCCCTCGTGTGTGTGCTCTCATATTTATACGGCCAGACAAATGTTGCGGCCATGAGAGGTATGTGGAGCTGTCAGCCCGAGGGTGCTGAGAGATTTTACAGAACACGAATGTGACTTTTATGAGATAACAAAAGAATCAGGAATCAGATTATTGGATATTTGAGTTTGTCTGACTGATCCTGATCCTGCGCGTCCTCCTGCAGGTGAGGAAGTCCTCCTGATCCAGGAGAAGCTGGACGGCATCAAGTCTCGCTATGCGGAGATGACGGCCGGCAGCAGCAAGGCCCTCCGCACCCTGGAACAGGCCCTGCAGCTGGCCACGCGGTTCGCCAGCGCCCACGACGACCTCACACAGTGGCTGGACGGTGTGGAGGCGGAGCTTAACAATGTGGAGCCCGACGCCACACCGGCCTACCAGGAAAGACAGAAGGTGGGTTGAGTACGAGAGAGGTTGGCTGTTATGAATGTGTCCCTTTTTTTTTGATAAAAGACAAATAAAAATATTGAAATGATCATCATCACATCTCATTTTTAATTAGCCGTGATTCAGTTCTGCTTTGCATTGTTTGTTTTTGTTTCAGCCATTTAAAACAAGTGACTCCTGCTTGACTAAATTATTGATACGGACAGAGTGTAAGCACGGTGTTTAGTTGATAAAACTTCACAGACTTTATCATCCACACTTTACTCTTTAAAGATGACGCATTTTGTAATAGAAATAAAGGTACATATTGTTTGAAAAGAACAACTATTTGATGACAATTCAAATGTCTGTAATGACATTTTCACCGTTCCAATATCAACCCACCTACCGTTGAGTAACCATAGAAACGTTCATTTCTTGAAGCTCTGTCACATTTTTTAAAAGCTATTGAAAAAAAATTGCCATATAATTTGTTTCTGCCATCCTGTTTTTTCACTCTACAATGACATTTTCAGCTTTTACCATTTAATGTGCTTCCTGTTTATCAGACATATACTCTTAAAAAGAACACAACTTCAGGCTCTGCTGAATTTCACTTCATTTTAAAAATGATTTCAGCAGATGTTTCCACTTGATTTTTGCTTTCTTTATAAAACTAACCTTTGATTTTCACTTTTTTAGGAGCTGAAGAAAGTGTCAGCAGAGAAGCGGCTGGTGTTGGATACGGTGAACGAGGTTGGGAGCGCCCTGCTGGATCTGGTGCCGTGGCGAGCCCGCGAAGGCCTGGACCGCCTGGTCGCTGATAGCAACCAGCGCTACCGCCAGGCCGACGAAACCATCACTCAGCGGGTGCAGCTGGTCCAAGCTGCCATCCAGAGGTCACAACAGGTACTGCAAGAGGTTTAACATGAACGTTGGGCTGGTTATCTTTTAACATTTTCTTTTTCACTGCACTTTGTGAACGTGCTAAACACCAACTCCTCCTTCCAGTATGAAGAGGCCGTGGATGCAGAGCTGGCCTGGGTCGGGGAGACGGAGCGTAAATTGGCGTCTCTGGGGCCCCTGAGCCTGGAGCCTGACGTGACAGTGGCCCAGCTGCAAGTTCAGAGGGCCTTCAACATCGACATCATCCGACACAAAGACACTGTGGATCAGCTGCTCAGCACCAGAGACGACATCCTGGAAACCTGCAGCGACGCCCAGAAGGACGCTCTGATAGTGAGTCGCTGACGGAGAATAAAGAGGAAAAGACGCCACCGTTTGTTTAAATTTGTGTGCATCAACACTAATACACACCAATATCATCTCCATCAGGTTAAGACCGACTCCCTCAGTGCTCGTTATGACACCGTCAGCCAGAGCCACAGTGAGCGCTTCTCTGCCCTCGAGCAGGCCCAGGTTTTGGTCGCTCGGTTCTGGGAGACCTACGAGGAACTGGAGCCATGGCTGGGCGAGACCGAGACCCTCATCACCCAGCTGCCCCCTCCAGCCATCGACACGGACGCTCTCCGACTGCAGCAGGACCAGATGAGGGTAAGAGAGGATCTGAACTCTCTTTTCCTTCAGCGCTCCTCTCATGATCGTCACAGTCTAAAATCTGTATGTTTTATCTGTCGCCAGTTGCTCAGGGAGTCTATCGCAGAGCACAAGCCCCACATTGACAAGCTACTTAAGATCGGACCGCAGCTGGCCGAGCTCAGCTTCCAGGAGGGGGCGACAGTGACGCAGCGTTACACCGAGGCCGAGAGACGCTATCTGGCCATCAAAGAGGGGGTGAAAGGTCGGGCGACGGCCCTGGACGAGGCCGTGTCTCAGTCTTCACAGGTACGTCACAGAGGACGTCATCTTAAACTTTGTTTTAACTTCAGACAGGTCTAATAAGTTTTATTATTTAACCCACTTTGGTACCAGAACGTCAGAAGGAATTAAGCTGTTTAAACATAATTCCAGTAAACTTAAATCACATTTTGTGTTTTTGACCAAATTTGTTCAGCTACACACTCGTTTATCTCTCAGTGCAGGAGTGAGGAATTTGTCATTTATAAATGCTGTTTGGCCCAGGTCTTTTTTCAGCGTGTTAGAGAGTGTCTGCAGCCCCAGACAAAACAGACTGACATGATTACTAAGCAGCATGAGGTCTGTGTGTGTGTCAGTGTGTGTGTGTCTGCTTTTTGCTTTAAACTAATAAGGATTTATGGTGCCAAGTCATGAGTTCAGCAAAGGTTTTATTGAGATTTGCTGTTTTTTTTGCTTATTACTGATAAAAGCTTGCACACACACCCAGCAGACTTTAGCTTTGCTTCATATTATTGCTCAGGCAAAATGTACCTAGAGTAAAATTCATCATTTAGACTTTTCATTTATTGCATCATGCCTTCTTTAAGTGCTAGTTTTCTTTACAGATATTTTACTTTCTCTCCATCTCATGAGACATCATTGAATCACCTGTCGATACAGCCTGTCAGTTTGTACTGTATGCATGTCTCTGATTTAACTCATTGTATTATTTCTCCACCCTCCGCTCCCCCCTTCAAACCAACTCATGTATCGCTCCCTCTCCTCCTCCTCCTGCATCTCCACCCTGTCCTCATTCCTCACTCCATCCTAAACCACCCCACCCCTCCATCTCTCCTCCCTCATCCTTTAACCTGAACTTAATTCTCCCTCATCATGTCCACCACCCTCCTCCATCCCGTCCCTCGTTCATTATGGATGTGCTGTGTGTGTTGCCCCCCCCTTCTGCTCCCCACACCATCATTTTCTCCATCGTCACTGCTCACTGCAATCACCCAGCTGGTAGAGGTAAGACCACTGACTGACAACATCGAAGTGACACTCAGGCTGCGCGAACGCCACATGATTTGGTCGACTAATCGAGAATGAATCAATACTAAGGCACTAATCTTGTACTCCTCAATCACTAATCCAGCACTAATCTCACAAGACAAAGACATTTTTCTCAAATTATTACTAAATACAAATCATTGTGTTTGACCACAGCTTGAGATTTCCACTTAAGCTTTGTGTGATCTACATAATGGTCCAAATCATGTGACTGCCAACCTTGAGTGACAATAAAACTGAATCAAATCTATTTGTGTATGTTTGCAGACTTGAATTAAGTCTAAAACTGAGACATGCTTTCGGGTAAATAGTCTCAGATTAGGCTTGATTTATGTCACTGAAACTATAGCTGTCCTTTTGTATCACAAATAAAAATCTTTCCCTCGTGGCTAGATGAGATTTGTTATGTTATGTCAAACGATTTAATCTCCCTCAGATGCATAAATAAGCTCACAGCCCAGCTAGAAATTGTACCATGTTGCTCGTCCATAACGAGCAATTAGTCTGAATTTTGTGGATTAGCAGCTCCCCTCTTGTGTGGTAGATCAAGTTTTCAAGCTTTGTCAGAGTTACACAACCTGGATGACATGCTGAAGGTGAAGTATTGAGATATTTAACAGTGTGATCAGACTGTAAGGCTGCTCTGCATCCCCTTTTTTGGCATCTGGTACAACATTTATAATCAGAAAGCTTAAAGTTAAAGCAGTGTGCCACAGATGGCTGACCGCCCACATGATATCTCAGTATTTTCTCACTTTCAAAATGTCACCCGGCTATCAAAAACCCAAACCCGGCCCCCTCAACACACTCTCTCCTCCCCCTCATAATACTTTCTTCCAACTCTCTTTCCGTCCCCAGTTTCATGACAAGATGGACCCCCTGTTGGAGACCCTGGAGGGGGCGGTCCAGCGTCTGCGGCAGCCTCCCTCTGTGGCTGCCGAGGTGGATAAAATCAGGGAGCAGCTGGCCGAGCACCGAGCCCAGGGGCTGGAGCTGGACAAACTCCTGCCGAGCTTCTCCGCCCTCTGCGCCCGCGGAGAGGAGCTCATCGGACGAGCCGCTCACGACGATCCTGCCGCTCAGGGTGAGTGGCCGGGACGTGTCTGACAGTGAATGACAACCACGTGAAATTACATGACACACAGGCAGACAGTTAAGGTGTTAGACAGGGTGACGGGCTTTACCCTGACATGAATAATCTCACTGTGTTTGTAGACTGTTTTTTAATCACTCATTTTAAAATAACTGCTGCTGTAGTTTTGCAGCAGTTTAGGAGAGGGCCTTTATCCATCTCGCCATTAACTGTAAACTTATTCTGAATAAATGTTTTTTTGTCTCTCAAAATCACCCCCAACTAAACAGCTAAGTAACTAAACAGCTCTGCCAACTCTTGTTTTAGGCAGTCAATGTGGCTGTAACACTTGCCTTTTCATTTAAAATGGAAAATATTGGCTATCAATGGAATAAAACATTAAACAATCAAAAGTTTAAAGGGCATAAGAAATTGAGTTGGGTCAGAACACGACAGGCCTCTGTAATCTGGGTGAAAAATATTAAAATCTTATTTTGGGCTCTAGTCCAACTGGTTCACAATGAACTGTAAAGTCACTGTTTTAGTGGCACAAAGCCAGTGGGCAGAACCTGTCAAGTTACAAAATGGAAGAGATTCAGCAGTAAAGTCCTGCATACTTCTTCCAACGCCACCGCATTGTGAGGCAAAACACACACATGTGTCTTTGTTATATTGCCCTCTGAATAACTTTGTGCTCTGATACCCTTCAGGCCTTCACGCTTCACGAAAAGTGAAAGGCCTCAGTGTGCAGCGATAGTGGGAGTGGACTGATGAAAGACTTAATTTACCAGGACTGGAGACAAGATTCAAAATTAAAACAAAGACAACATTATTAGTGCAAAATCTCACTTCAAATCACTTCACTAAAGAATGACTATGAAGTGTTTTTCTCATATGCCCAGTTAGATTTCACCATCGTTAAACTCCGACTCCTCTCTCTCCTCCAGCCGTTCGTTCGCGCCTCCTGCGCCTTCGCTCACTGTGGGATGAGATCCGGCAGCGAGCCGAGGAGAGGGAGGGGAAGCTGAACGACGTCTTGGACCTGGCCGGGAAGTTCTGGGCTGACGTGGCGGCGCTACTGAGCACGCTGCGAGACTCCCAAGATATTGTGAAGGATCTGGAGGACCCTGGTGTGGACCCCTCACTCATCAAGCAACAGATCGAGGCTGCAGAGGTAACGAGAGGGAGTGATTGACTAACAAGGAATAGGGAAGCAGAGAGTTGTAGTGTTTGTTTTATTCAAAATGTCTCTCCATCCCTCTTTCAGGCCATTAAGGCAGAGACAGACGGTCTAAGGGAGGAGCTGGAGTTCGTCAGGACCCTCGGAGCTGACCTCATCTTCGCCTGTGGAGAAACAGAGAAACCTGAAGTCAAGAAGACCATTGATGAGGTGAGAAATCAACACTGTGCTCTAATGAGAATGCCGATGTTTGTTTCTGAATATAAAAATATTTTCTTACTTTCATTGAGCTGTACCACATGTTGACCCGCTAACATGATTCCTCCGTTCAGATGAACGCTGCCTGGGAAGGCCTGAACCGGACGTGGAGAGAGAGGATGGAGAGACTGGAGGAGGCCATGACAGCATCTGTTCAGTATCAGGATGCACTGCAGGTCTGTACATCAGTTAGTCTGTGTTTATAGTTAAATGAATAATTGTCTTCTTTTCATGTTTCTTTTTTAGAGGGTAAGTATAACTGGATAAACTATTGTGTAACATTGCTGCACAAAACACTTTACTTAAGTGAAACATAGAGAAAAGTCATTTTATTCATAGTAACTGTGATCCTGTTGATGTTCTGTACTGTAAGATTGTAATTTTTCAGTATTTAAAATGTCTTGCTCTGTATCTTTTCCAGTCTATGTTTGACTACCTGGACAACGCAGTGATCAAGCTGTGTGACATGTCGACTGTGGGAACTGATCTGGGAACTGTCAAACAGCAGATTGAAGAACTCAAGGTCAGCAAACCACCTCAAAATCTGTATCATTTAGATTTCTTGCATGTACCTTATTATTTTTGTAAGTAAGTTGTAACAAATGTCAAGGACAATTCTTTGTAGGAAGATTAAATAGCAATGTCTGGCTCTCCATGTATGCATCAATAACAAAATGCTTCTTTTCTTTTCTTCCCCTACACTTATTCCTCCACTCACCCTGAGCAGCAATACAAAGTGGAGGTTTACCAGCAGCAGATCGACATGGAGAAGCTCTGCCACCAGGGGGAGCTACTGTTGAAGAAGGTGTCAGATCAGACGGACAGAGACATGATTCAGGAGCCGCTGACCGAGCTCCGACACCTCTGGGACAACCTGGGGGATAAAATCACCCAAAGACAGGTAACGACACAGTTTCAGAGCAGCTGAAGAGTTTGAATCTGCATCGCAGACTGAAACAAAAATGTCCCATTGAGACATTATTCTGTAGCTGACCTCCAGCTCTCATCCCACTGTTTCCCTTGGGAGTTGTCGATGTTGGTCTCTGTTGGCATCCTGGAGGATTGCATGTATTTCACAGCTGCTTTTCATTACAGTCCAAATATTTGAGTTCCTATTTTTAAGCATGAACTTCTGTCTTTCCTCCACCACAGCACAAGCTGGAGGCTGCCCTGCTGGCTCTGGGTCAGTTCCAGCATGCCTTGTCGGAGCTGCAGGCCTGGCTGAGCCACACACACACCACTCTGGACACACAGCGACCAGTCAGCTCTGACCCCAAGGCCATCGAAATCGAGCTGGCCAAACACCACGTACGTCTCTGTTCATTCAAACTAAAAAAAAATTCATCCCTATTCTTTTCTTTAGACTTGGGACTTTTTGGGATGTCAGGTTAACATTTAAATCAACTTGTAAATAATTTAATTGAATTTAAAGACAAATCATTAGACTGTGATCCTTTCTTGTCTTTTCTTCTCTCCCACACACAATCAATGCTGGCTCTCTTAACCTCTAAAAAGAGGCATCTAATGTGCCCTTATACATACAGCTTGTTGCATCCCATCTTCCAAAAGTTATCCTGTGTAACCGTTTTCTTTCTCCCTCCTTGTTCTCGCAGGTTTTGCGTAATGATGTTCTGTCCCATCATGCCACGGTGGAGACGGTGAACGGTGCTGGTGCTGAGCTGCTGGAGTCCTCTCCTGGCGACGAAGCCAGCCACCTGAGGGACCAGCTGGATCAGCTCAACCAGAGCTGGAAGAGTCTGCTGCTCAAGACTCAGGAGCGCCAGAAGCTCCTGGAGGCTGCCCTGCAGCAGGTACTGTCGAGAAACTCACAAAAAGAGATTTCTCTTCAGCAGCGCTCTGTCATGTTTTATTAGATCTTTAAACTGTTGATGAACAATAATCCCATTCTCATTTTAATGATGAGAGGAGGTAGAAACTGAAAACCAAAGCTCCAGAACAGCTACTAAATAAACTTTTCATGAAGTTTCAGTAGTTTTAATGGTTGTACAGTTATTATAGTTGAATTATTGTTTTCATATAAATCATACTTAAGGTTAATAGCCCCAGCAGCAGCCATGTTTGCAGTTATGGTGGTAATACTGCTGTGTCAAAACACTGGTATTATGATTAAAAGCAGCATTAACAGCAGCAGAGGGAGTAAATGAACTAATAGCAGCTGGATTCATCACAGCTGCAGTGATAATGTTTCCGTGATGTCCTAAAATAATTCATTCACGCCTGTTTCTCTGCCTTACCTGTGTCTGTGTAGGCTGAAGGTTTCCATGGCGAGTTGGAGGAGTTTCTCCAGTGGCTGAGGAGGACGGAGAGTCAGCTGTCTGCCGCCAAGCCAACAGGCGGTCTCCCTGAAACAGCCAGAGAGCAGCTACAGCAGCACATGGTACGATCCGATCGCATTACAGAGCACAACACAGCACCTCAGAGTCTAAAGTGGTAGAATTTACTGATGCATTTATGTCCCGTCTGCTCAGAGTATTAGTTTACACATGCTCTTCTATTTAAACGGAGAGACACTCAGTGTATGGTGACTATAAAACTTTAATGGCGTCTATTGTTCTTCGCGACATCACACAACCATTTTGCTCTCAGTTCACATTTGTGTCTTTCCTGTGTGCAGGAGCTTCAGGCTCAGCTGACCCAGCGAGCAGAGCAGTACAACCGCCTGCTGGATCAAGGAGAGTCCATGCTGCTGGCTCGCGGAGGAGAGGAAGCAGGACCCGGTACCACCCAGACCCAGCAGAACCTGGCCATGCTGCAGAACAAGTGGGCCAGCCTCAACACCAAGATGGACGACCGCAGGGTAAGAAACACGGAGGATTTATTACTCCGTTCTGTTTTAGACTGATAAAAAATCGTATCTATTGGTCCAATATTATGTTCTAATAGTGATTATTTGCTGTTGATTTAGTTGATGTAGTTTTTGTCAGTGAGTAAGTAAGTTGCTGAGATACTTTTTAGTTTGTCGTTAACTTTATGCTCAAATCTTTCCAGGCGAAGTTGGAGGAGGCGGTTTCCTTGGCAACAGGTTTCCAGACGTCTCTTCAGGACACCATCAACTGGCTCACGCAGGCTGAACAGACCCTGAACATGGCCCAGCCCCCAAGCCTCATACTGGACACTGTGCTCTTCCAGATCGATGAGCACAAGGTACTGAACAAACCTTAATCTGATGACTTTGGTTTTATTTTTTGTTTGCAGTCTTGAGATTCCCTAACTCGCTCTGCGTCCTCGCCTGTGTCTGCCCAGGTGTTTGTGAATGAGGTGAACACCCACAGAGAGCAGGTCCTGGCTCTGGAGAAGGCCGGCTCTCAGCTTCGCTTCGCCAGCCTGAAGCAGGACGTCGTTCTCATCAAAAACCTGCTGCTCAGCGTCCAGGCCCGCTGGGACAAGCTGGTGCAGAGGTCACTGGACCGCGGCCGACACCTCGATGAGGCCCGCAAACGTGCCAAACAGGTACTGAACTGAAAGAAGGGCGACAGGCTGGTGATTGAATGCTGAATTTGCTGCACAAAGACAAAGAGCACATTGTGAACATGCAGGAAACATGAAGATTAGTTGAGGTTTACAGTAAATGAAATGCTTGTATGGGCATGTGGTCTTGTTTGTTGACAGCAGTTGTATTTGCTTGAGCAAGTCATAAGTCGCTCCTGGTGATATTCTCAGCTACATTTAACCCATTTAAGAGACTTTTTGCACATTATATGATCAGAAATCGAGACTGTGAACATGTCTAGGAAAGAGCTGAATCAATAATTACTTTAACTCTCTTTCTTCAGTTCCACGAGGCCTGGAGGAAGCTGACAGACTGGCTAGAGGAAGCCGAGAAAAGACTGGACTCAGAGCTGGAGATCTCCAACGAGCCAGACAAGATCAAAGTCCAACTGGCCAAACACAAGGTAGCATCATAATGCGCACTTCTCGCATGCTAAAATACAGAAAAGTCCATGAGATCAGGATGTTTTATTTTATTTTTTTGTGTACTTCCATCTACATCTTTCTTCCCTCCCGTTTTCCACCAATCCAGGAGTTTCAGAAAGCGTTGGGGTCGAAGCAGCCGGTTTACGACACCACAGTGAGGTCTGGGAAGGCCATGAGGGACAAGGCTCAGCTGCCCGCAGACACCCAGAAACTGGATCACCTGGTGGGAGAAGTCCGCGACAAGTGGGACACCGTCTGTGGCAAGAGCGTGGAGAGGTAAAGAGGACGAAGAACACGCAGTGAAACAGGCTCAGTGCAGGTGTGACTTTTCCTACAGGAAACATGGTCACTGACAGCTGTTTGTCTTCTCTCCTCCCTCCAGACAACACAAGCTGGAGGAGGCTCTGCTGTTCTCAGGCCAGTTTGCAGAGGCTCTCCAGGCTCTGGTGGACTGGCTGTACCGGGTCGAGCCCCAGCTGGCTGAAGACCAGCCCGTCCACGGAGATCTGGACCTGGTGTCCAACCTCATGGACTCACATAAGGTAAACAAACCATCTGAAAAGATAATAAATCCGGTTTGAATCACAGGAGGTCTGACAGTCCTCGTACCTGCTGTGTGCCGTCTTCATATGCTTTCTGATGTCTGAACCTGCAGGCTTTCCAAAAAGAGCTGGGAAAGAGAACCAGCAGTGTTCAGGCTCTCAAGCGTTCAGCTCGGGAGCTGATGGATACCGGCCGCGACGACACAGCGTGGGTCAAAGTTCAACTTCAGGAGCTGAGCAACCGCTGGGATACAGTGTGTGCCCTGTCAGTCACAAAGCAGACCCGCCTCCAGCAGGCCCTCAAACAGGTCAGAGAAGAAGCTGCACTATTTAATCCTTCGTTCCTTCAGCATCAAACCAGGGATATTAAATTCTTCTGCCTTTCCTCTGTCAGGCGGAGGAGTTTCGCACGGCGGTCCAGGTTCTTCTGGAGTGGCTCTCTGAGGCGGAGCAGACGCTTCGTTTCCGCGGCGTCCTTCCCGAAGAGGCTGAGACCCTGCAGGCGCTGCTGCACACACATCGTGACTTCATGGGCACCGTGGAGGAGAAGAGGGCAGATGTCAACAAGGCAGCTGGCATGGGAGAGGGCATCCTGACCGTTTGCCACCCTGACTCCATCACCACCATCAAACACTGGATCACCATCATCAGGGCTCGCTTTGAGGAGGTGAGGAACAGAGGGCAGACAATCATAGCTGCCAAAGTTTTATTCATCAAAATATGTAGAAAAGAGACGTGCATTTTAGTCTTTACACATAGTTATGTATTAGTTAGGTAACTGCTTCACTAACTGTAACATTAAGGTTACTTTGAAGTTTGTCTTTCCAACATTTTAGTTCCAGTTTTAGGATTTCAGAAGACCTGAATTTACTGACCCCCTGTTAACTTTTATTTAACAAGGGACAAATTTAATGAGGCATATCACAAACAATGAGACGGACATGGTTTACATGAATCTATTAAACGCCTTTGCAGGTGCTGACGTGGGCCAAACAGCACGAGCAGCGGCTGGAGACGGCTCTGACCGAGGTACTCAACAACGCCAACCTGCTGGAGGAGCTGCTGTCGTGGCTGCAGTGGGCCGAGACCACGCTGGTCCAGAGAGACACTGAGCCACTTCCTCAGGACATCCCACAGCTCAAAACACTCATCACAGAACACCAGGTGGGTTTCCCTCGTCGCTCTCACTGACTCATCAGATGTTTGCCGGCAAGCCAAACGCCCAAACGTGGTTTTGGGTATTTTAATTCCCAGCTGTCTGTGTTTGTACTGTCCATTAACAGTTGTGTTGTCTAACTTTGCTTATTTGCTGCCGGCGTTTGTCATTCTCAGATGTTTATGGAGGAGATGACGAGGAAACAGCCAGATGTTGACAAAGTGACTAAGACCTACAAGAGAAAACCAGCCGAGGCTCCCAGCAGCCTCGCTGAGAGGAGAGGAGCCCGTAAGTCACCTGTGTTTACCTTTGGATGCACAAATATTATCATTATCATTATCTTTTGACGACAGCATGAGCGTTCATGTTAGAAACACAGAGATTGCTCATGAGAAATGACAAAGTGGATACACTAACTCTGAACTTTCTCGACAGGCAAACAGCAGCAGCAACAGCAGCAGCAGCAGCAGGCGGCCATGCAGGTCTCCGGAGGAAACCCTCGACTCAACCAGCTCTGTGCCAGGTGGCAGCAGGTTTGGCTGCTGGCGCTCGATCGCCAGCGTAAACTCAACGACGGTCTGGACAGACTGGAAGAGGTATTTTTATGTCGGCTCAGCGTGAACCTTTATTGTGCCAGTCTAATTGAAGTTAAATCCCAATGAAGACAGTTTCGTAGGCAATAAACACTGCTTACTTGTTATTTACCCATTTTTAGCTCAAAGAGTTTGCAAACTTCGACTTTGATGTGTGGAGGAAGAAGTACATGCGCTGGATGAACCACAAGAAGTCTCGCGTCATGGACTTCTTCAGACGCATCGACAAGGACCAAGACGGAAAAATCACACGGCAGGAGTTCATCGATGGCATCCTGGCATCGAGTAGGTCACGAGTGATGACGTGTTTACTGTGGAGATTATTTGTTTCAACATTTATAAAAAATATTAAATTAATTCATGTTGTCCGTCTGTGCAGAGTTTCCCACCAGTAAGCTGGAGATGACGGCGGTCGCAGACATCTTTGACCGAGACGGAGACGGTTACATCGACTACTACGAGTTTGTTGCCGCTCTGCACCCCAACAAGGACGCTTACAGACCCACCACTGATGCTGATAAGATCGAGGATGAGGTAAGAAAACTTTAAAGAAAGCAACACGGAAGTAGGTCATGCACACAAAGAAACAAATATGAAGTTATGTGGACACTCATGGTCCAGGATCATGGCAACATTTGAGCATCCAGTCAGTCATTAGACAGGCCCGGTAAAGGCCTGAGGGACAGTGAGTCTGAATTAATTCACCATCATGTTGTTTGTTGCTGTGCAGGTGACTCGACAGGTGGCCCAGTGTAAATGTGCCAAGAGGTTCCAAGTGGAGCAGATTGGAGAGAACAAATACCGGGTAAGTTCAGCTCAGTCTTCCCTCCAGATGAACACAGATATTTTTTATAATAAACTATAATGTACTCAAGATTCTGTAATATGTGAAATCTTAATGATGGTAGATATTAATTGATGTCTAATTGTTAACAGATCAGGGTCAAAGAGGATTTGCAAGTAATTGCAATAAGCTTATTTTTTTATTAAATCATAGATTAGCAGACAAGTACTGGCAGTCACATACAACAGATCAGTTTAGTTTAGTTTACCTGCATGTGCTCACACAAAATCTAGACTGGATTTATTACAGCTCCTTGTTGCTTGAATTACTTTATAAAACTATGATTTTAGAAAAAAGTGCTTAGAATTACTTTGCAAAAACTGTTCGGCCCATTTTATTCAGTTTATTTTAGATAATTAACTGGCTGTCTTCACTTCTCCAGCAGGCACTGATTAACTTCTTAACAAAACTTCACAGACTCTCGTGTGTTTCCATCACACATCATGATCTCATGGTGTATTTATGACTGTATTAGTTGTCTGTATGATAACATATCACATGTCATAACATTGAAATAATGTTGTATTAACATCTCACAGCCTCCAGGATTGTCAGCTGAGCCGTCTCTGTCACAGAAACATTAATAAATCCATGTAAATGTGACTGCATAGACACAACTGAGCTCCTGGGGATGAATGAGGAGTTAGCTCTGAAAGAAACCTGTAACCTCAACTAAATCAGACTTAAATCAGAGTATTTGTCGGATTTGTTGAATAATATAATAATTTTATCATATTCGGCAATGTTTCTAGGTTTTCTTCCTTGACAGTTTACCTTTTTTAACATTAGAAATGATAAAGAACAAGGTAATTATTGTTAAGAAAAGTTAGAGAACAAAATGTCATCGATTTATATGAAAAACACCTAAATCCTGTTGTTAAATCTTTAGAATAGTCTTTTTTCTTGTCTTTTGCACAATTATAAATAGACTCATTTAAGGGCGTAGTAGACATTTGTTGAAGCCAACCAAAATAGAAAAACAAACTATTAAGACCTCGTTGGCAAAAAAAAAAGACCAAATGCAGCCTTTCGAGGATTCAGACCTTCATTTTGTAGGATTTTGTTTAAACCCTTCAAATGGTTCCCAGCAGTCTGTGTGTATATGCAGCATTTTACAGCGGTCATAAATCCTGTTTTGACAGTTTTCACTCTCTGGATCGTCCATCACTGCCACTGCTACAGCGCG